>CM051456.1:86081317-86206321 GCA_028274465.1 Plantago ovata | reverse complement strand
GGGCATAAACGAACAAGTCATCTAAACTTCAAGACGCTGAATAAGCTGTCTAAAAGGCACTTGTAGTTGGATTACCTAGGGTTACTTTTAAGAAGGATGGTGTTTGCAATGCATGTCAGCAAGGAAAGCAAACCAAATCTTCTTTCAAGAACAAGGCAGTACCGTCAACTACAAAACCTTTACAACTCTTACACATGGACTTGTTTGAATCTTCTTCAACAAGCTATGCTGGTAAGAAGTATGGTCTAGTCGTGGTAGATGACTATTCAAGATTCACTTGGGTAGTATTCATCAAGCACAAATCTGAAACCAAGACTGAAATACCTAACTTGCTGAATAAGCTTGAAGTCATGAAAAATGACAAGGTAAAAGTCATAAGGACAGACCATGGTACTGAGTTTGTAAACCAGTACATAACTGAATATTGTACCTCCAAAGGTATTCAACATCAGTTATCCTCAGTAAGGACACCACAGCAAAACGGTGTTGCTGAACGGAAGAATCGTACCCTGAAAGAAGCCGCAAGAACAATGCTTGCTGACACTGAATAAGTGAGGCTTACTGGGTTGAAGCGATTAATACCGCCTGCTATACTCAAAATAGATGTTTGATTACTAAGGAATACAACAAAACTCCTTATGAATTGTTTGTTGGAAGACCTCCTAACATCACTCATCTAAGAGTATTTGGTTGCAAGTGTTTCGTTCTTAACAATGGTAGAGAATACCTAAGAACATTTCAACCAAAGCAGACGAAGCGATATTTCTTGGCTACTCCTTGCATAGTAAAGCTTATAGAGTTTACAACAAAAAGGCACAAAAGATTGAAGAATCTGTGCATGTTGTATTCTACGAAAAGTCACAAGGTGTGCCTGCTGAAGAAGAAATATCAGAATGTATGAAAAAGCTAATCATACATGAGCAAAGAACTGAATCTGATGCTAGGCAAATCAAGTCAATTGAACTAAATGATGATTCTGACAATGACTCTCCTCCCCCGAGTCATGACAAGATAAATATAGTTCACGACAAAGAATTTCCAGCAAAAGATGCGGTTGCTCCGGAAGTTGCTGAAATTACGCAATCTCCAGTGCCTGCTGATGAAATACCTCAACCCAGCAATGCTGAACAAGCAGTTGCTGACGAACAAATCTCAGCAGAGACACAAATTCCCAGTAGTACTGAACAAGTACATACTGAAGAGTCACATGCTGATGAGCAAACATATCCTGATCCAACAAACAGGAAACCTGTTAATAAATGGATTAGAGATCATCCCTCTACGGATATGATTGGCGATATTAATAAACGCCAAGTGACTAGATCCAAAGCTACTCAAGGACTTGCTGAAGAAGCAACTGTCGTAGAAGTAGAATCTTGTTCTCTTGCTTTGTTTCAGAAATTGAACCTAAAACCATAGAAGAAGCTTTGAAGCATTCTGAATGGATAAAGGCAATGCAAGAAGAATTGGATCAATTTGAAAGAAACAAAGTCTGGAAACTTGTGCCACTTGCTGAAGATAAGAAAGCTATTGGTACAAAGTGGGTGTTCAGAAACAAGCTGAGCGAGTCTGGTGAAGTAACAAGAAACAAAGCACGCTTAGTTGCTCAAGGTTACTGTCAGACTGAAGGATTGGACTATGATGAGTCTTACGCTCCAGTTGCAAGATTGGATGCAATTAGGCTTTTCTTGGCCTTTGCTGCTCACAATGACTTCATTGTTTACCAAATGGATGTTAAAAGTGCATTCTTAAATGGTGAACTTGCTGAAGAAGTCTACCTAGAACAACCCCCTGGCTTTGAACTTCCCTCAGAAACCAAGATGGTATACAAGCTTCAGAAAGCTGTATATGGTCTAAAGCAAGCACCAAGAGCATGGTATGATACCTTGGCTAAGTTCTTGCTGGAAAATGGTTTCAAGAAAGGTGAAGTTGACAAAACTTATTTACCATGAACCATGATGGTAAATTAATCTTAGTTCAAATTTATGTGGATGACATAATTTTTGGATCTAAGGACAAGCAACTTTGTGATGATTTTGCCAAACTCATGACAAATAAGTTTGAAATGAGTATGATGGGAAAATTGAATTATTTCCTAGGGTTGCAAGTCAAGCAACTCAAAGATGGAATATTCATAAATCAAGCAAAGTATGCGAAAGAAATGCTCATAAAGTTTAGGATCAAAGAGGATGAGAAACCTGAAAAGATCCCTATGAGTGTTGGTACCAAATTGGGCTATACTAAAGAGGACAAAAGTGTTGAAGAACACAAGTATAGGAAGCTCATTGGTTCCTTGTTGTATTTAACAGCAAGTAGACCTGACATTCAGTATGCTGTTTGTGTGTGTGCAAGATTCCAATCTGATCCAAGAGAATCACACTACAAAAAGGCAATTAAAATACTGAAATATGTTAAAGGTACAGTCAATGTTGGATTATGGTATCCTAAAGATTCTGGACTTGAATTGGTTGGCTATTCTGATGCTGATCATGGTGGATCAACTCTTGATAGAAAAAGTACCTCTGGAACTTGTCAGTTTTTCGGTACTAGATTAATATCATGGTTCAGCAAGAAGCAACTTGTGTCGCCAATTCATCCACTGAATCTGAATACATTGCAGCTGGTGTTGCACAGCTCAAATCCTATGGATTCAGCAACAATTAAGAGATTATGGTATTTCTGCAAAGAAAACACCAATCTTTTGTGATAATGCAAGTGCTATTGCAATTACGCAAAATCCTAAGTTTCACTCTAGGACCAAGCACATTGATATTAGACATCATTTCATTAGAGATCATGTGGAGAAAGGTGATATTGAGGTTGTGAAAGTAGGTACTGAAGATCAGCTTGCTGACATCTTTACCAAGCCCCTACCGGATAATAGGTGCGCAATGCTAAGGTATAACCTTGGATTGATTGAACTACCTCAATAAAGGATACACTAGGCAGAATGCTGAAACAGGTATTCAGCAAGCCAAAGTATTCCTGTTTAAAGACCAAGTCACTGATTTCTTCTAAGAAATGATAAGTCACCACAAGATTGCTGAAACAGGCATTCAACAAGTAATTCCTTCAAAACGGGTATTTGTTAGGAAACTTGACCAGTTGCTGAGACAGGAACTCATTAAGAGAAAGAACTTAAGGATTGCTGAGACAGGTACTCAGACAATCAAAAGATACTGAAACAGGTATTCAAGTATCAAAGGAATTTTCAGAGACGGGAACTCAGAAAAAGAGCAAAAGCTCATCTCTCAGATTTTACCAAAGGATGTCTCAAGTGCAAAATAATTTACTGATACGGGAAATCAGAAATGTCTTTTAAACTAAGAAAATATGAGATACCTAAGTAAGGGAGAACTTTCAGCAAGTATCTAGATTGTTAATTCAAACTTGCTGAAAAGATTCTTGTCTATTTCAGCAAGCAATCTATCTCGTATTACTCGGTAAAATCAATTTGTGACGTTAAGCTGGCACAGATAAACTCGCAATAATCATGACATGAAATTCAATCGTGGCCATTGATTAAAAGGAGTTACTAATCTAACGGCTAACAAAACAAAGAGAGAGAGTGCTCTGATGGTTTTAGTTAGTGGGCCACTACGCATTCAATGCAAAGGCTCCACTAACTCCAGTGTTTCTCTATTTTACCCTTGCTGAGAGCTCAAATCGATTGAGTTTCTCACACACCAGAGACACTATATAAAGAAGGAGTTAGAGAAATGGCAAATTCTTTAACTCACATTTCCTTTCTCTGCAAATTCTAGCCTGAACCTACTGTACCTCCGGTCAAAAAGCAAACTATCTCTTTTCGTACAATCTTTCTTGCTCTATATAAGAAATGGCTCCCAAGAGACAGTTATCTAAGTCCTCAAAATCGTCAAAGGTTGATAGTGCTGAAACACGCACTGCTCCGGTGACTACTCTGGCCCCAGACACAACGAAAGTTGTGTTGAAAAACGACCGAATCACTGTAAAACCTATGCCTCCGTCATATCTTGACACTGCAAAGTGTGAGATGTTGATGCAATGGGGAGGGTTTGCAAAAGAAAAGTACATTAGGTACTTTTATGAACAAGAACTTGATGACCAAAATGAAGAGGCGCTTGAGTTCATCAAGCAGCAAGGCCTCATGAACTTTATCTCTGCTCGCACTAAGCAAGTGAGTATGATTGATACAATGGAATTCTACAACAATGCAGAAATCCAGTCCCTTACAGACAGTAATGGAGTCACTGAAAAAGTGATCCTTACTTATGTTCAGAACACGCAAATCGTCCTGAAATGGACTGATTTAGCGGAGATTTTTCAGATTCCAACCATTGGAACTGAAGATGACGTCACTGCTTCTGACGAAGAAATTGAAGCTTTCTACAGTGACGTCAGAAATGAGAAAATGAAGAAAGGCGAGATAGCTCCCGTGACTTGGACAAAGCACGCTAAGAGAAAGCATCTCTGCCATTCACTTGGTCTAGTAGCTCTGCTACTGATAAAAGTTCTTGACTCCCAAGTTGGAGGAATTGACCAAGTAGGCCTGAGAAGATGGCCATTGAGGATGCATATCTATGAAAATAAATCGGAACTTAACTGGGCTAAGTACATTTTCAACAGGCTTGTTGATTGTGTCACTAAGTTTAAGGTAAAGGTAGAAGACAACAAGGTCTCACCTTCCTTTCCAGTTATGTATGGAATCAAGATATGCTATATCCTTGAACATTTCAGGATTCAGCTATGAAACCCATTGCCAATCAAGAAATTTGTGTGCAATGTGGGAAGATCTTTCTACAAGCAGAATGTACCGAAGATTGCTGGAAAGAAAACTAAGAAGACAACAACTGCAAATGTTGTTAGCACAAGCCAGCAAGAAAGGTATACAACAGCTGCAGATGTTACCACTCAACAACTTAGAGATGAAACTGCTGTAGAAACTCAACAAGGTACGTGTACAACACCTATTGCTGAAAAGGCAACAATAGATGACTCTGGGAAACTGGAGAAATCTAAAAAGAAAAAGAGGAAAGCTGATGATGACACTCAGACTGCAGCGTCATCAACAAACCCCGTACCTAAGAGGAAACGGACAAGCAACAAAAGAAAGAAGACACTGGCTTCTCAGTCAGTCCTTGATGTCCAAGACTCCTCAGTCAATTCCCAGACAAATGCTGAAATGCATTTGCCAGTAGATGTTGCTGAAGTAATTACTGAAACATATATCAGCAATGTTGAAGTGTTTGCGGAAGCCTTCAACAATCAACTAAACGTTGATAACTCTACTGAGAATAGACCACAAGGCAGTGGAAATGAAATTCCTGCCCAAGTCCCAGATATCTACATTGTAGATAATTTAGATGATCCAACTTTGGAACCAGCAAGTGATATTGCTGCTGATCTGCAAAGAGCGGCACTTGCTGATGCTGCTGAAAAGATGGGTGCTGAACAAGCAACTCATCAAGTTGCTGAAACCCAGCTTGCTGAAGGACCAGTTGCTGAGATAGCAATGGTTCCAGTTCCTGAAGTTGCTGAAACTCAAGAAGCATTATTCAAAGACGCATCTCTTGATGCTGAGAATACTGGCCCAAGTTCACTCAAGACATCAATTGACAAAGTCCAGCTTGTACTGGAAGATTTAAGCAAACAAATGGAGTTGGAAATTGAAGAATCATCCAACAAGTCAATTGATCTCTTCATGACAAGCAGTGAGCTTAAAGGTCAAGATGCTTCTGCTCAACTTGTCATTTCAGAGACAAGGGAGATTGCTGAAACCGCACAACTTTCTCAGTTAGAGCAAAATCAGAAGTCTGTTGAAGAAACAGTCCCAGAAGCTGAAGAAACTGTTAATGCTGAAAGGACTGAGCCACAACCTGTCCTTCCTCAGCAGGTAGTTAATTCAACCATCAGTAAAACTTCAAATTCTGAAAATTGTTCTTTTGCTAAAATTATTCTTTCTCTACAGACTTCTCAAGATGCAAGTCAGATAGTTGCTGAAGCCTCTACACCAGAACCAACACTCCCTGCTCAGCAGGTAGTTAATAATTTTGGTATAAAAACTAAGTTTGACAGCTTAGTACTTGTGTCTAATTATAATTTATTTCAGGATGAACAAATGGAGGATGGTACTCAAGCTCCTCATGGAATGGAAATTGTACTACATGAGCTTGCTGACTCTCAGCAGGTAAATCATGTTTCAGATTTAAACTCTAAAACAATTCTCCAAACCAATCCTGATCTAAATAAAATTCTTTTTCAGGCTCAAAGGGAGACCACTGAAGTGGTACTTATCACTGAAGATCAGCAAGTAAGTTCTGAAGAACTTTACTTGAACTTCAAGAGGACAACTTTGTCAAGAGTTGCTAAGTCCGTCAGCAACTGGCAAAGGTATAGGAGAATGGAATTCTCAGATCTTCACCTTCATCTCTCTAATGAGAAAAAGAGATCTTCACTGTTAAAGCTCGAAACATTTGTCCACTCCATCCTTCCTGAAGAAATGACATATTCTCAGCAAATGAGCTCCAATCTGATTGCTCAAATCAGAGAGAATATGAAGGCCAAATTTAAGAGTGTCTCTCCAGCTGAACAAGCTGTGATGCTCAAAGGTCTTTTGTTCCTGTGGTGGATGATCCCCACAAATTAACTGAGGAAGAGGAAGTGACAAGTGTTGCTTTGTATAAGCACGTTGAGCTAGTCATTCTGACAGATGATGAAGAAGAAGAAGAAGATGAGAACATTCCCACTGATCCCAGTGATGATGAAGGGAAAGATTCTAAGGACAAGAAAGATGACGATGATGCAATCAAGGTCCAAGTCCTGGTGATGGTGGATTGAAGTTAACAGTTGCTGAAAACACTCAATCTGAAAATCAGCAAGCTGAACAACAACAATCTCAGCAAGAATCTCAACCTCCTCCTGCTGCTGCTGAAAATCAACCACCTGTGCAAGGTGCTGATACTGAAGAAGAATACGCCAGAAAAAGGGCTGCCTTGAAAAATGGCAAAAGTCCAGTTTCTGATGCCAAGGTTACTGAAGAAAACCTTGAAGATGAGGATGAAGAAGATGAAGATTACCAACGAGCTCTACAAAACAGTCTCGTGATCCATGCAAGGCATACGCAGGATCTGGAAATTGGTGAATCTTCAAGACCAAAATCAAAGGAAGTTCCATCCCTTCCACTTACTACTGACGAAACTCCAGTTATTGAGTCTCAAACGTTGCCTTCAGCAACTACTCAATTAAAACTAACTACTGGCGAAACTCCAGTAATTGAGCCACAAACTCAATTGAAACAACTATCTACTGGTGAAACTCCAGTCATTGAGTCTGAAGCGTTGCCATCAGCAACCACTCAACAAAAAGGAAGTGAAGCTACTGATAAAGGTTCTAAAGTTGCTCAACTTGATGAATCTGAGGATGATGACGACTTATCAGAAAATGAGGATGAACAATCCAAGCGAGACCCAAAAGTCGTTCAGATTCCTCCTCCTGATTACATCAATGATTTAGACGATGGTCTAAGAGCAGAATTGCTGACGCGTGATGATCAGTTTGCTTCCGAAATTAAGGTTCATTCCTTAACACCTCATTTAGTGCCGTTCCCAAGAGTTTAGGAATTTACTCCTAGAATTCTAGCACTAAAGCAAGTCCATGATGCCTGCAAAGCTGAAGATGAGGCATTGCTTGCTGAGAGCCCACTTGACATTGGAAAGATATTGGCTACAGTGCTGAGACGCACTACAACTTTGACAATAGCTCAGAGAGACATCAGTCTTTATCACAAGAGCTATGAAGAAGATGTAAGTCAGACGCTCAAGCTTGCAAAGAATGCTCTTGTCAAGGCTCAGAATATTATGGATGAGAAGGCCGCAACAGAGAAAAGACATGAAGAGAACATGATGAATATTCAAAAAGAGTTGTCAACAATGAACTCTGACCAACAAGAAATCATCATGAAGTATAACAGTCTCAACACTCTTGGTAAAAATTGCAATGAGTTTTATTCTCTGCACATCACTCCGATGTTGCAATCCATGTCTAAGGGGGAAAAGAAGAATACTAGAAAGAGAAACCAATCCCCTCCTACTCCTGCTGCTGATGTGCCACTTCCAATAGAACCTCTTGCTGAAAAAGAGCAAAGTTCTAAAAGACAAGCAGAATCTGAGTTAAATTCAGCAAGTACCAAAAAGAGAAAAACCGATGCTGAAACTCAAGACTTCTGTCACACTGAAAGTCATCACAATCTGAATGAAGATGATGAAGAAGATGATGACAATCAAACAATAGCTCAAGCCATAAGAGCTAGACCTTTAACAGCCATAACTCCGTCTGGCCACTCAAGGCATTTCTCGTCTGACTCTTCAGCAAGAGATCAAGACAATGCTAAAACAAGAAGAAGAAGGCAAAGACAGGAAGAGAAAAGGCTGGCCATCATTGCTATTGGCTCCGGCATCGAATATACAAAGACCAGCAATGAGGAAACCACTCAGAATGTAATCAGAAACATTCATGGTTGCTGGATTTTAAAACTGGAAGACTTGCTGGTAAATGAGTTCTTTCCTACAGCCATTTTGAATCAAATGTTCAAATGGATTGAACTCAAGGTCCAAAGAAATCAATGGGAAGAATCCCTCCCAAGAAATGTTGCTGGGAAATGGTTGAATCTAGAGGTCTATGTAAAAAGAGTTGCCATTGGTAAGACATACAAGCAAGAACCAAATCTGATCAAACCACCTGGCATTGCTTACTACGCTGACTCGGTAACAAAGAAACCTAAGAAGAAACTTGGATTGATTCCTTATGAGTACTTCTATCTCACTGCTAAGGATCAAGAAGAAGATCTTCTCTGGTTAAGAAAGATTCATTCGAAAAGCATTTCAGATACACAACTTCTCCATGCCAGCAATTGGGGCATGCATTTGTGGGTAATTAATTACATGGAAATGAAGCTGAAAAGCATCATCATACTGCCTGCAAAAACGCAAGAATTCTTCAACTACAAGTCTGTAGGCTTCTGGAAAACTACGAGAAGGATTGTGTTGAATTCACTGCACTTGCTGAGAAGAGTGTAAGAGAGATTTTGAGAAAATCCTCTGAAAGAGCTTAAGTCCCTGCTATAGTTTTTGTTAAAGTTTTAGTTTGCTGATTCTATGTTATCTTTGCTTTTTAATGTAAACTTCTGAATGATAACTATCAGCAATGAAATCTTTCGACTCTTATTGGTTTTTGATTATGCAACTTACTTATGCTTACTGTTTAATTATTCAAGTATGCTTGCATTAATCAACTGATTTATTCAACATCAGAAACCTCTAAAAGGGTAACAATTAATTTAGCCATGGATTGCTAACATCAAAAAGGGGGAAATTTGTTAGGAAACTTGTAATTTTGATGAGCAATTAACCATGCTAAATTAAGAAAAGTCCAGTAACTAGTACTCTTAAGGTCCATAGGAATTTAGAATTTTAAGGACATTGTAAAAGAGGAACGTTTGCTGATGACTTAGTTAGGTATTAGATAAGTTATTTCTTTTGCGTATGATGTATTTTATTTTCTAAAAAGAAAATATCTTATTGATGCTTAGCTTTAATGTATCTTATTTTCTGAAAAGAAAATAACCTATTGAAGCATTTGCTGAAGATATATTTTGTTTATTACAAACAAATTATTGAAGCAAATAAGAAACCACTCAGAATCTTGAAGACTTTTGAAGATCTGAAGACTTGAAGATTTCGAAGACTTGAAGACTTGAAGATTGTTGAATACTGGTAAGGCACGTGTTGCTCAGAAAGTGGAAAATTCAGCAATAGCATTGCATAAGTGAAAATATGAAAGACAGAGTAGGTTGTGCTTGTTGAAACTGAGACTGACCACTTGCTGATGAACATATGTGACCTCTTGATGAATGTACGTGAATTTGCGCTCCAATGTTACTATTTGAATTCTATTCAAATGTGCATTTAATGCAAAGCATGCACGCGAAGGACATGAAGACTAGAAGACAAACAAAGTCGCTGCTGAAAGTACAAAAGCAAGATAGTGACATGTTAAGGAACAAAAGCCTTAGGATTTGAAATTCAAACGGCTCCTTACTTGCACTATAAATAGAGGTCATCCGGCAAAGAGTTGAAGTGTATCAACAACGTGATCAAACTCTCACTTGTGCTTAAAAACTCACAAACCTTCAAACACTCTTACTGCCATTGATCCGTTCCAAGACTTAAAGCTTGAAAAAGCTACTTGTGAAGAAGTAGAACAAACTCGGCTAAGAAATTAGTTAAGTGTTCTTTCTTTCGAACAAGAACAAGTCTTGACACCAGAAATAATCAAACTTGTTTACTGCAAAGTATTCCAAGTTGTGTTTCTTAGATTACTTGTTGTAACTGAATAAGTTATAATTAAGTCATCTCACCCCAAAACTCTCTAACTGAAAATACACCCTTTCAGGCGTGATATTCAAGGGGAACTTAATCGAGCATAGTTTTGCTGATTAAAAGTACCAAGTTTGGTGGAGAACAAGGTTGAGTTCTCTAGTTTAGGTTGGAGACAAAGCAAGTGTGCTTTGGTTTCTGTTGAATCGCTTTAGATAGGAGATTGTAAGGAACCTCAATCATATCTTAGTGGATTCAGTCCTAGAATGGACAAAGTGTATTAGTTGAGAGATTACGCCACTCTCAGATACCATTATAAAAGCGTTTGTGTGATTTACTTACTGCATTTAGCTTTCAGCAAATTATATCTGTTTGTACACAGTCACTCACTTCACTTGCTGAAACCCTTTACTTACTGAAAGAGCACTTATTGTTTCAAAGACTTCCGCTCTCTGATTTTAAGTATAAAGCAAACCAAGCTACTGTAAAGTAACTTACGCTTGCTGAGAAAGTTAAGTATCAGCAAACTCATTACTGAAAAGTAGTAAGTACTTGCTGAGAAAGTTTTAAACGACGAAAGTTTGAAAAGACTATTCACCCCCCCCCTCTAGTCTTTTCTTGTTGTTTAAAGGGACCAACATACTGGGATTTTGTGTCTCTGCTGAGATTGGTTCATCAGCAACTGCTTGTTCAGCATTGCTAGATTGTGGCAATTCATCAGCAGGCACGGGAGGTTGCATAGTTTCAGCAACTTCCGGAGCAACTGCGTCTTTTGCTGGAAATTCCTTGTCGTGAACTATATTTATCTTGTCATGACTTGGGGGAGGAGAGTCATTGTCAGAATCATCATTTAGTTCAATTGAATTGATTTGCCTAGCATTAGATCCAGTTCTTTGCTCATGTATGATTAAATTTTTCATACATTCTGATATTTCTTCTTCAGCAGGCACTCCTTGTGTCTTTTCGTAGAATACAACATGCACTGATTCTTCGATCTTTTGTGCCTTTTTGTTGTAAACTCTATAATCTTTACTATGCAAGGAGTAACCGAGAAATATCGCTTCGTCTGCCTTTGGTTGAAATTTTCTTAGGTAATCTCTACCGTTATTAAGAACAAAACACTTACAACCAAATACTCTTAGATGAGTGATATTAGGAGGCCTTCCAACAAATAACTCATATGGAGTTTCGTTGTATTCCTTAGTAATCAAACATCTGTTTTGAGTGTAACAGGCGGTATTAATCGCTTCAACCCAGTAAGCTTCACTTATTTCAGTGTCAGCAAGCATTGTTCTTGCGGCTTCTTTCCGGGTACTATTCTTCCGTTCAGCAACACCGTTTTGTTGTGGTGTCCTTACTGAGGATAACTGATGTTGTATGCCTTTTGAAGTGCAATACTCAGTTATGTACTGGTTTACAAACTCAGTACCATGGTCTGTCCTTATGACTTTTACCTTGTCATTTTTCATGACTTCAAGCTTATTCAGCAAGTTAGGTATTTCAGTCCAAGTTTCAGATTTGTGCTTGATAAATACTACCCAAGTGAATCTTGAATAGTCATCTACCACCACCAGACCATACTTCTTGCCAGCATAGCTTGTTGAAGAAGATTCAAACAAGTCCATGTGCAAGAGTTGTAAAGGTTTTGTAGTTGACGGTACTGCCTTGTTCTTGAAAGAGGATTTGGTTTGCTGTCCTTGCTGACATGCATTGCAAACACCATCCTTCTTAAAAGTAACCTTAGGTAATACAACTACAAGTGCCTTTTTAGACAGCTTATTCAGTGTCTTGAAGTTTAGATGACTTGTTCGTTTAGGCCATAACATTGCTTTTTTAGC
This sequence comes from Plantago ovata, assembly GCA_028274465.1. Taxonomy (NCBI): domain Eukaryota; kingdom Viridiplantae; phylum Streptophyta; class Magnoliopsida; order Lamiales; family Plantaginaceae; genus Plantago; species Plantago ovata. The sequence continues at coordinate 86,194,128 of CM051456.1, read as the reverse complement.
AAGGCAATCGTGATCTGAGACAAGGCATTTTTCAACGATTGCTGAAGACCAATCTACGGTGTACAAGCCTCCTGATCTTCTTGCAATCATAATAACCTTTTTAGTCTCGAAATCTATAAGTTTACATTCATCACTTTTGATTTTGATGAAATATCCTTTGTCAGCAAACTGACTCATGCTGAAAAGATTAAACTTAAGATTTTTGACATAAAGAACTCCAGTAATGGTGATGCATCCTAACTTCACGTCACCATAGCCTTTTGTAGAACCAGAGCCTCCACCAGCAAACCTTATTGTTGGACCTTTAGACCACCGTCTATAGTTTATAAGGTTATTCTTGTCGCCCGTCATGTGCTTTCCACAACCACTGTCAAAGTGCCAGATTGCATCGTTTGTCTCCGTGGCTGAAGTCTGCACAATCAAGAGGAAACAAGTTAATTATCCAATATTGGATGTCCATTAACATGTGTAAGAAAATACGGTCAGAGTTACCCCTAGGGTACGCAGCGGAATTTCAAATATTTTCTTAACATACAGGTTAATTGATTATGCATATGTCGTATATATATGTAAACACGTCAATTAGAAGACTAACCTTACTTCCAAAGCAGCTTCCAAGTCTTCGTAATAATCCGGTGTATCTTCTCCTTCGTCGAAGTCGAAGATATCTGCAATACTCTGATTATCTGCAAGACAATAAGAGTTAGTTTCCAGCTCCTAGAACCTCAACCTTGGTATCCACGGATGAACAGCCTATCGGAAGAATGCTAGGATATTCTTTGTGTGACCAAGAAGACGGGGCGGCAATTCCTCCGGCAAGGTGGCGCGCGCGTGTAGGCTATATAGAGGAGGGGAGAGCTTTTTATTTTCTCTAAGAAAACTGGGTATTGAACTGTGTGTAAAACTATATCCAAAGCTCTCTAATAGTCTACTATATATAGTAGTCAATAGAAGCCTAAAGCATAAGCAATTAGACTTCGTAAAGGAATAAGAATCTAATTCTTATCGCACTAGGAAATCAATATCAAGTTTAGATTCATTCCCAATCAAATTAAATCTCAATCAGGAAAATCTAACTTATCCCTTGGACTTCTAATAGAGGAAGGAGTCGAACTCCTTCCCCTACTCCACCTCCTGCGCGCGCACGCGCTCATGTCTTACGGGAGATAGGTGGGTCCCAATTTTGGGACCCACTTATAGTTCTAAGGCAATTCAAACTCCAAGTAGATTTTTCCCAAGTTCATATGTGAATTCTAAATTAACATATCCTTTCAAATCAAACCTCTATTATATTTCTAAAATATAATCTTTAATTGTATTTACATAAAATACAATTAATTAGCCAATTCAATTAATAATTCCAAATCATTAATTGAGCCACCAAATATTATAATTAATTCCAAATCAATTATAATCCATCAATCACAATTAATGCCAAATTAATTGCGATTCCATCTTCAAGGATATTCTGATAAGCTGAATCACCACATAGTGTGACCCATAGGGCCTCATTGTATTAAGCAAGTCCTAGACTAGGCAAAATGGAATTCCTAGATGGTTCCATTTGCAATATTAATACATGAGGACGTTTGAGAGGTTTCTCAAAGCAAACCCTTTCGTTGCGAAGTCTGTTGCGCTCAACGCGGCGATGGTAACGTCCCTTCATCTGACTGACTCGAATGCATCTAGGATCGATGATGTGTCTATCCCAATAATACATCCATGGGCGTCTCAGGGAGTTGCTTGGGTACTAAGATATACTTATGACCATCATAATATATCAATGCACTGGCCAGTGACTTTAGCAACACAACTATGAAGACTATGAGCAGTACTCTCCTGTGCTACACATGAGAGATGAATCATTCACAGAAACACTTATCATCCCCATTTGTATGTAACCATAATCCTGGATCGTGTCTTAGGTCAGCTGCTTATTCTGAGCTGACATCGACGGGTCCACCAAGGATATGGGGCAACAAATGTGATGATAAAGTCCTGTAAGTCCAAAGGACGACTGGCATCACTTCGACAACTTACCGGTTCCCATAGACACTTCGGTGTAGAGTATACATCGATGGGAGTGTCCGGTGGGTACTTCCATTGTTCGATAAACCTTCTTCGAACAACTATGCGCAGTTATGGGAACGTTTCTCGATTGTCCAACAATCCGTTCTGTGGCCGTGGGATCGGCTCACACTTGCTCCAACAAGTATAACCTCCACGCATACTAGTCTTATCTGGTTCATTCAGACCCCTACATCCGAGATGAACCTCGACTAGGGAGAGTTTGGGATAGATGATAACTCACATAGCTCCCACTATTTGTGTGATCGGTCATCTCTCCGAGGGGACATGTTTAATATCAATACAGACAGAAATAGAGATATGACATGCTGCATGCGTGGTGTAATATAAATATGAAAGCGATACTCAATAGTAAAACAACAAACATATATTATATTACGTTGACCTGTGTAATAGTACATATATGCCCTCTATAAGGGCTCCATGCCCTTAATAAGGACTGTCTCTAGGACATATATACTATCAATCTCCCACTTGGACTAGAGCCAGTCACCTTTATGCCTAATACCCAGATTAGCATAATGTCTTAAGTGGACCTCCACTGATAAGACCTTGGTGAAAGGATCTGCCACGTTGTACGTGGTAGAGACACGTTCTATACTAACTTCTCCTCTATCAATAATCTCACGTATAACGTGATATTTTCTAAGTACATGTTTTTTCTTGTTTGTAGATCTAGGCTCCCTAGCTTGAGCGACGACACCCGTATTGTCACAATAAATCGTTATTGGATTAGGAGCAGGAACAAACCTCAATTCCTTCAAGAACTCTGAAATCCGGACAGCTTCTTTCGATGCTTCTGATGCAGCAATGTACTCGGCTTCTGTGGATGAGTCAGCAACCGTGGCTTGCTTAGAACACTTCCAACAGACAGCTCCTCCGTTCAATTTGATTACGTATCCTGTCTGTGACTTAAAGTCATCGGGATCTGATTCAAATCCAGCGTCGACATACCCAGACATCTTTAATTCTGGTTCTCCACCAAACACCAAGAACATCTCTTTAGTCCGTCGAAGGTACTTAATGTTCTTTACAGGAGTCCAGTGAGGTACTCCTGGATTCTGTTGGTGTCGACAAGTGACACTAAGCGCATATGCCACATCGGGCCTTGTGCAATTCATTGCATACATTATAGACCCTACTGCCGAAGTATAGGGCACACGACTCATTGCATTTCTTTCTTCATCAGTTTTAGGACCATCCTTAACTGATAAGACAATCCCATGCCTAGCTGGGAGAAAGCCTCTCTTTGAGTCATCCATCTTATAACGCTTCAGTATTTTGTCGATGTAGGTGGACTGTGTCAATCCTAACATCCTCTTGGATCTATCTCTAAAGATCTTGATCCCTAGGATGTAGTTCGCTTCACCCAAGTCCTTCATCGAGAAGGTACTTGATAACCAAACTTTAGTCTCTTCTAGCATAGAGACATTGTTTCCCATGATCAAAATGTCATCAACATAAATGATCATGAAAACGACTCCCTTGTCGCTGTGCCTAGCGTAGACACAGGGATCTTCCTTGCTTATGATGAAGTCAAACGATTTGATAGCTTCATCAAACCGGATATTCCAGCTCCTTGACGCTTGCTTTAGCCCATAGATGGATCTTTGTAATTTGCATACATCAGTTGGCCTGGTTTTACTAATAAAACCTTCTGACTGTACCATATAGACCTCTTCCTCAAGGTTGCCATTGAGGAAGGCAGTCTTTACATCCATCTGCCAGATCTCATAATCATAGTAGGCAGCTATCGCAAGTAGAATTCGAATGGACTTCAATTTTGCTACCGGTGAAAAGGTTTCATCGTAATCGATGTCATACCTTTGCGTGTAGCCTTTCGCCACAAGCCTAGCTTTGTGAGTTTGTGCCTTGCCATCGACATCTGTCTTTCGTTTAAAAACCCATTTGCACCCAATAGGTCTAACCCCTTGGGGCAAGTCTACCAAGTTCCAAACTTGATTCTGGTACATGGAGTCCATTTCCAATTCCATGGCCTCTTGTCATTTGTCTGAGTCAATATCAATTATTGCCTCTTTGTAGGTCTCGGGATCTTCCTGATCTGATAAGCCGACATCAAGTTCAATGATGTCTTCTATCATAAGGCTTTGCTTCTGAGGTCCTTTTAGGATCCTCTTCGACCTACGGAGCTCGACTGGTTCTGGTGCTTTTCTTTTCTGGCTTCGTGTAACACGAACATTATCAGTGGGCACTGTTGCAGCTGGTCACGCCCCGCGACCCTGTTCCCTTGCGGGAGGCTGCTCTTGTGCAACTTGTTGCACATGTTGGTTGACAACGGGTTCTATTGGTGTGGTGTCAACTGTTGATTTCAACAGATAGATCACCCACTAAGTTAATGGACAACGACTTCTCAGTGTTGCTAGGCAGTTTGCCTTGCTCCCTACTTGCTCCTCGGTCGATCTACTCTTGCATCTTCTGATGGGCAAGCCTAGTGCTCTCTTCCAACCTATGGAGCCTTGCCCTAGTCTTCTCGGAATCTTCTTCATATCGTTTGAGAAAACTTTGTGTGTGATCGACCATCTTCTGCAAGTTCTCCATCAGTTGAGCCGACTTCGACTTCGGTGGCTCTTTCGGAGCGGGATTTTCATAGTGGTCATTACCATAGTTTAGCCTACTACGGTCTTGGTTAGGTCCATAAGTTTGGTTAGCCGGTGCATATCCTTGATTGTTACGGTATCCTCTTCTCCAAAATCCACCTCGAGGATTCCTACCGTCTTGGCCGTAGCTAACTTCTTGAGTGCCAAACTCCGTAGCAAAGGCTTTTTCTTCGCCTCTTCGAGCCCAGTTGCCATCATCGTATGCCAACTCCAATCTACACATATGAGCCCCATGCCCATAGTTCTTGCATATTCGGCATACTTCGTTCGAAACAGTTATTCCGGTGGCGCTCTTGAGGACTTGCTTCAATTCGTTGGTAAAGCACTCGAATTGATCCCCATTCCCCCTGTACATAGGGGCTTCTTGAGTCGGTGGAGCTTCAGGTCCACGTCTCCTAACCATTGCTCTTGGGTCCTTGAACTGCGAACCCTTAGCAAGCCTTTCGAAAACTGCCCAGACGGCTTCTGCGGTTTCCTCCCAAATATTGCCTCGGCATTGGAAATCCACCACTTGTTGGTTCTCGAAGGTTAGTTCATTGTAGAAGTGTTGGACTAGGTCAGAAAGTTCAAAACCATGGTGAGGGCACTTGTTCGTGAGATCTTGGAACCTCTCGAACGCGGTGTAGATGGTCTCATCATAGTCCTGCTTGAATCTAGTGATCTGCGCCTTAAGCGCGGTAGTCAAGGTGTGAGGGAAGTATTTCTCCATGAAAGCTGAAAAAACCTTTTCCCAAGTATCCAGCGAGCCTGCTGGAAGAGAACTCAGCCATGACTTGGCTCTGTCGCCAAGTCCCATAGCAAAAACCTTCATCCTCAACTCATCCGTTGTTATGTCAGCTCCGGGTCGTGGGAGTTGGTTGACGAAATCATCGATATCGTGCAAGTACCCCATCACAACTTCCCTTGATAAGCCATAGAACCTCGGAAGTTGTTGGAATGCGTGGTTCTTGATCTCCAGATCTCGGGTTGTAGACGAAAGAGCTATCGTCGGTCCCCTCATTACGATCCTTGGTGGGTTGTACCCATGCCTTCAGTGGTCTAGCTTCTGCCATTTCGTCGATTTCCTTGAAGAGACTAAGTAGAGATTCAGAGAAATCGGTTTCCTCTATTTCCTCTAGTGCGCGCCTTTCAAGTAGTCGCCTTCTTTGGTGGTAGACTCTGTCGATCTCAGCAATTGAATTAGCAAGCGGTGTACCTGCAAAACGTGTATGCGGCATACACTATCTGTAACAGACTAGGAAAGGTGATTAGAAACAGACTAGGAAAGCAGTATTAGAGAGAGATTAAAAAGGAAAACTAAAATTAAAAGAATTAGGAATCTGAAGCTGTAAATATAAACAAATTAAACAGAAAAAAGGAGTATACTCCCCGGCAACGGCGCCAATTTGATGAACGCGAGATTTGTCAGGTCCCGGTTCAGTCAAATAAATTTGTTATTAAGCCAAAGGCAATCCACAACTACAACGAAAACCGTAGTGTAGCAGTAGAATGACTCGAGTGTCGTTCTCTCAGGACTATAACTAGCTTTATCTGTTTAACAAGGAAATATAAAACAGCAGAGAGATAGCAATAGGGGGGTTTCTAGTAGATAATGGAGATTGGTGATAGTATTGTCCTTCTTAACATAATGGGTCGATAATCATGCATAAATTCCTCGGTCTTGCATAGAGATCTTTGAATCAATCTACTGTCCGGTTGCAAGTATTAAGCACTACGAAGATAATTTGGTCTGACTAGTCAATCGCGATTGTCCTAATGTGTTCCGTAATTATTCAACACTACGAAGATAATTGGTCTGATGGTCGACTAGTGTCCAATTGTGCATAATAATCAATACAACATATGAGAATTTTGGTTACAACTGATCAACGAAATAAAACAATGACACGGAGTATAATGCGCGATATAGCCATTAGCATGATTATCTTCCCTCGCTAAGAATTCACATACTACCACCAATGATAAGTTTAGCTACTCATAATAGGCATGCAATCAACAGAAATCATAGAAGAAAACATGTTGTAAGAATATAAAATAAGTAGAATAAAACTGTATGATACAAAGTTACCGAAGGTTGTCAATCTCCAGATGATTGCGGTCCTACGAGCTCCAAACTGCTATGAAAAAGTATCCCCTAAGCTACAGAACTCCCAGGACAGGCCCTGGGAAGTTCCTACCTAAAACTATAGAGAGAGGTGAGAAAGTAGGTCTGGAAAGATATGATTTTCGGAGAGAAAACTGAGCACTATATATAGGCCCCGAATAAACTCTGGGGCGGTTCGACCCCCGGCTTTTTCGCGGAATTCCGCATTTTTCGACGCGAATTTGGATTTCTTCACCTTTTCGGACTCTGTTTCTGACTTCTTCTGGCCTTCTAACCTCCAGTTTCGACCCCTAGACTCCAAATCTTATCCGGAAACCTTCAGATACTCCAAATAGGCTTCTGGAACACCAATTCCTTGTCAACTTCAATATAATTGCTCAGAAATCTTCGAATTTCAACCAAAACCTGTAAAATAAAATCTAAAAGGAAACGTGACACTATTCTAATAAAATGTACTAAAATATAGCTAAATTAACATAGAGGATAGCTAAAATAGGTGAAAAAGACTCGAATGAAAGTGTAAAATACACATTCATCAAACTCCCCAAACCGAACCTTTGCTTGTCCTCAAGCAACTAAGCTAGACTCTAATACAAAAAACATGCAAGACACAAAATGGAGTTTCATGCCAAATAAAATGAACTAATCTACTGAATCTACCAAATAACGTATGAACAAAAACCATATAAATCAAAGCATGAATATAGGTTGAAGGATACCTCGATTGACTTATACACATCCACATAAGCACTTATGTCAAGACAAGATAGTCTCTCGTAACATTCTCTACCTGGACCTAGTCAGTGACGACGTAATGAAGCATGCTAAGATACGAATGGTTACCCCGTGCCTATGAAACTGAGGACTTACTGCTGTTCCACCATGTTAAGACTTTTCCTCAAAAGAGGTTGAACCAGTACTGGCTCTCATCAAACGAAGGAGGGTTCCCTATAAAAGATAACACTCCCCTATTCTACCCATCTCTCAAGTAAAGTCTTAAGCTATTCACCACTTCCTGAATGGCAGTACGAGGGTGGTCTAGAACAGATGACACTCAAGACAAAAAAGATAAAAAATAAAAATAGAAAATTACAACACGATTACGAAAAATGGAAAAGACTCAAAACTTTGCTAAACTGCTTTTGGCTTTTCTTTTTTGGACCCTTCTTTGCTTTTTTGGGGTCTTCTCTTTTTTTTCTTTTTTTCTTTCCGGATGCTTTTTGTTTCTTTTTTCTTTTTCTCTTTTTTTTTCTGGAAATTTTTCTTTCTTCTTTTTTTTCGATTTCTTTTTTCTAGCCGGCAGTAGCATAACAAAGAGAGAAACAAAATGACTCACACGACTTCCCCAAACCTATTCGAAAGAATAGGTTGGAGTACAAAATTTACGGAAAAGGAAAATAAACTCACGATACAAAAATGAAAAACAGAAACAAGTCTAATGATGGTGTAACCCCCTCCCCAAACCTATTCGGAAGAATAGGTTATAAACATAGGATCACACAACCTCACACTACCTCCTTCCTAGGTATTTAGCAATCTCAAAGCATGGTGAAGACTTGTTGCCTCTTAGGTACATAATTACTCGGGAAAACAACCATAAGACCCTAACATGCATCATCCTATTATAAAGACCTTCGTGAACCGCAGTAGAGAAAACACCACTAAGTGATGTCGAGACTACCAAGCTCAACTAAGTGCAATACATAAATGTGACAAGCCAAGCGAGAAAAACCTCAAACAAATTCATAGAGATGAAGCATACGATTAATGTCATAGCTAGTTGATCTACCCAATAAAAAAGTTCAAAAAATTCGGCAATAAACTCCATATAAAACATGCAAGACTATCCTAGGATGAATGCAACCTAAAAAATATAAGAAAGCAGTAAATGTGCAAATGCAAATGCAAGCAAAGAACAAGATACTAATCGACACAAAGCCAAAAAATACTTAACATCATGGTTCACATCCCATCCCCCTTACGATTCTTAAGCTAGCCCCTAGCAAAAGAGAATGAGTAATAAGAAGTGATACTAGATGTTACCGAAGGGTTTGGCCTCGGTCGGCTGAGAGTGGACATGTGGAAGGACTAATCATCGGGATGGTAGTCCCCATAAAAGTCACTCCACATGTCATTCATGAGTTCATTGGACTGTCGTAGAGCTTCCTGTTGTTGCTGGATGAGCTGTTGCTGCTCCCACATGTGCTTCCTATCCTCTCGGCGATGCTCCTCGAATATCTCCCAATCGCGGTTGTGCTGGACAATGTGCCTGTCGATTTCCTGTCGCATGGCCGCGTTGTTGGCATCAATTCTGTCGAAACGGCTGTCGAGGTAGGTACGGAATTCGGAGAAGTCAAATCCTCCAGACCCCTGTGGTGCTCCAGCTGGTGCATGCGGTGCTTGATGGACAAACGGAATATCTGGGATAGGGGCTTCGCCAACATCGGCCTCCATAGCATCCTCATGATCGGAATCATTTGGCTGGAATGGTGCTCCTATATCAGCAGCGGCTGTTGTGGGGTTCCTCAACTATTACCTGTTGAGCTGTACCTCAATGGTCGAGGGTGAAAGGGCAGCGACCTCGCAATCCCCCTCCTCAATATCATCGACCCCATGATATTTGCAGTAGGCTGTGATGAAGCTCGGGAAGATGAAAGGCTTCCTCTTCTTTTCCCAGTGGTGCTCGTACTACTCATACATAATGTGCCCTATGTCGATCTGATGTCCATCTATGAGGCAGTAGAGGAGCTCGGCGTAGTAGGGCTGAATCCATGTGTCATTCTTCCTCGGGATCAAGTCGGAGATGCAAAATTTCATCATCACCTTAGCTTCGATGCTAAGGTCGCTATAACTGATCCGTCCAGGTGCTGCCCCAACTTCCGGATATCGGTACTCCCTGTTGCAGATCACGTCGGTGATGTGTCTCCCTATCCCCCTAGTGATCCTCGAATACAAGTAGGCGTGGTCGCTCTCTGTGAATTCCAAGTTCCCGAAATGGATGAAGGAAGAAATGTACTCTGGGTTCCATGGTATATTCAGGCCTCGGACTAAAACTCCATTCTTCTCGTCGAGATCCGTGTACCCAGTGTAGAAATCTAGGAGGAGGCTCTCGTCGTAGCCTTTGAACCTGTCGGAACTGTACCATGCCCAATTCCTTTGTGACCCCAAACGTGACAGCGTCCTATATCCCGCTCTACCTGCCGCGGACTTAGGAATGTCAATCCTCCTATCTGGGATGATCGACCTTCCTCCGTCGGCCATCTCTGCCTCTAGCCTTTGTCGCACCTCTATCGCAGCGGCAGACAACTCGTACAAATCGTGAGATGGTTGGGAGCTTGATGCCACTCCCTTCCCCTTTTTGCTAGAGCCGGCTCTCCTTATCCTTGGTGCCATGATTCCTACAAACAGCAATTAGTATCTCGTGCGATGCAAAACAGATCTATGCATATGTAAATATACGAGTGAACAAACGAGTAAAATTCTCAAAAATCCAACTCTTCAAAAACCCAAAGCCTAGTCTAGCTAATTCATTACGCAACATATCAATGTACCTACTACAATAACATATCACATTATGCTCTTGCTAACAACAAATGCCTTGAATCACAAGGTTCAATCCATACCATAAAAATCAAATTCTAGCAAAAATCCTCAATCTCATCAATGATGCATTCTACCAATACATCCATCAATTTCATATCAATAAACACATGTTTAAACATGGAATGAAAGTAAGAGAGACAATTTCCTAACAAGGCATATATCATCCAATTAGCAAAAATCTCAAATCATCAAACCAAGCCTAATTGAACATGTAATTGACAATGAATAACGAATCTAATCACATAAATCATCAACCCATACATCATACAAGCCTAATTGAAGCATAAATCAAAAAATCCCCAAATTGTAAAAATTAGGGTTCATGCGATAATACCTCAAATCCGGAAATTGAATGAGCTAGGAAGAAATTTGTTCGGATAGAAAGATAGAGCACGTAACGGGCTTCGAATGAAGCTAAAGAACACACAAAATGATGGAGAGATGGAGAGGTTATGAAGATTTGAAGTTATTTTTGAATATGGAGGAAATTTTGGAGTTTGGAAGATGAAAATGGAGGAAAATGGGGGTTTGGGGAAGAAACCGCCGTTTTTTACAATCTGATGGTGTGGGGCGGTTCGCCCCACACCTGGGGCGGACCGCCCCGCACGCCCAGACCGCGCTCTGGTTGTGGGGCGATTCGCCCCACACGTGGGGCGATTCGCCCCCACTTTTAGGTGGTAGAAGAACGTTTTTTTGAAATAAAAATGCGGTTTTTAGTCCCCGAAAAAGTTTTTAGTCGCCGAAAAATCATTTTCCTCAAAAAATCACTCGAAAAGTCGCACTCGAACACAACATAAGCACATACGACACAGAACCGAACAAATTCACATATGAAAAGCAAATTGTTCAAGTATGAATGCATGCAATAAAGCGGTAAAGAAAGCGATAAGAACCCCGGGTTGCCTCCCGGATAGCGCCATTGTTTAAAGTCTCTGACTGGACTACTGTCTTCGCCTATCTTTTCCTTCTGAGGGTACTAGACTTCCCCTTCATGAGTCCCCTTCCCGTGCTTTGATCCTGTGAATAAGAGTGAACATAGACGTTAAGACCACTGTAATCAATAGTGTTAGAAGTATCGGGTGGATCAGGTGGATCGGATATGGCTTGCAACACATGTTGCTTGCCATCCAATTCGATTGTGCAAGTCCTTTGGTAGATGTCCATCACGGAGCGTAGCTTAGTCAAGAATGTTCGTCCTAAGAGTATGACATCCCCCGTTCCTGGTGCTGATGTTGGCATAATTACAAAATCGGTGTGGACAGATGCTTCACCAATTTTGACTAATACATTCTTCACAACGCCTTCGGGTTTCACAAGGGATCCATCCGCCAGTTGCACAATTGCCTTATGCACAGTTAGTTCTCCAAGGTTACACTTCTCGAAAACATTCAAGGGGAGAACATTAGAGTAGGATCCTGTGTCTAGTGTGGCTCGGACATCTTCAAGTTCCCCAATCCCGACCTTAACATCGAAACTTTGAGGGAGTGGCTCGGGATCCTCTTGCTCCTCTTCACTCTTGTTAGTACCAAGGTCCTTTTCTTCTTCTTCGGCTTGTGGGGACAGTTCCCTCTTGCAACTCTCGCACTTAGCAACCTTCTTGATGGTGATTTCAACAGGTAGATCACCGACTAAGTTAATGGACAACGACTTCTCAGTGTTGCTAGGCAGTTTGCCTTGCTCCTTACCTGCTCCTTGGTCGATCCAACTCTTGCATCTTTTGATGGGCAAGCCTAGTGCTCTCTTCCAACCTATCGAGCCTTTCCCTAGTCTTCTCGGAATCTTCTTCATATCGTTTGAGAAAACTTTGTGTGTGATCGACCATCTTCTGCAAGTTCTCCATCAGTTGAGCCGACTTCGACTTCGGTGGCTCTTTCGGAGTGGGATTTTCGCAGTGGTCATTACCATAGTTTAGCCTACTACGGTCTTGGTTAGGTCCATAAATTTGGTTAGCCGGTGCATATCCTTGATTGTTACGGTATCCTCTTCTCCAAAATCCACCTCGAGGATTCCTACCGTCTTGGCCGTAGCTAACTTTTTGAGTGCCAAACTCCGTAGCAAAGGCTTCTTCTTCGCCTCCTCGAGCCCAGTTGCCATAATCGTATGCCAACTCCGATCTACACATATGAGCCCCATGCCCATAGTTCTTGCATATTCGGCATACTTCGTTCGAAACAGTTGTTCCGGTGGCGCTCTTGAGGACTTGCTTCAATTCGTTGGTAAAGCACTAGAATTGATCCCCATTCCCCCTGTACATAGGGGCTTCTTGAGTCGGTGGAGCTTCAGGTCCACGTCTCCTAACCATTGCTCTTGGGTCCTTGAACTGCGAACCCTTAGCAAGCCTTTCGAAAACTGCCCAGACGGCTTCTGCGGTTTCCTCCCAAATATTGCCTCGGCATTGGAAATCCACCACTTGTTGGTTCTCGAAGGTTAGTCCATTGTAGAAGTGTTGGACTAGGTCAGAAAGTTCAAAACCATGGTGAGGGCACTTGTTCGTGAGATCTTGGAACCTCTCGAACGCGGTGTAGATGGTCTCATCATAGTCCTGCTTGAATCCAGTGATCTGCGCCTTAAGCGCGGTAGTCAAGGTGTGAGGGAAGTATTTCTCCATGAAAGCTGAAAAAACCTTTTCCCAAGTATCCAGCGAGCCTGCTGGGAGAGAACTTAGCCATGACTTGGCTCTGTCGCCAAGTCCCATAGCAAAAACCTTCATCCTCAACTCATCCGTTGTTATGTCAGCTCCGGGTCGTGGGAGTTGGTTGACGAAATCATCGATAACGTGCAAGTACCCCATCACAACTTCCCTTGATAAGCCATAGAACCTCGAAGGTTTTTGGAATGCGTGGTTCTTGATCTCCAGATCTCGGGTTGCAGACGAAAGAACTATCGCCGGTCCCCTCATACGATCCTTGGTGGGTTGTACCCATGCCTTCAGTGGTCTAGCTTCTGCCATTCGTCGATTTCCTTGAAGAGACTAAGTAGAGATTCAGAGAAATCGGTTTCCTCTATTTCCTCTAGTGCGCGCCTTTCAAGTAGTCGCCTTCTTTGGTGGTAGACTCTGTCGATCTCAGCAATTGAATTAGCAAGCGGTGTACCTGCAGAACGTGTATGCGGCATACACTATCTGTAACGGACTAGGAAAGGTGATTAGAAACAGACTAGGAAAGCAGTATTAGAGAGAGATTAAAAAGGAAAACTAAAATTAAAAGAATTAGGAATCTGAAGCTGTAAATATAAACAAATTAAACAGAAAAAAGGAGTATACTCCCCGGCAACGGCGCCAATTTGATGAACGCGAGATTTGTCAGGTCCCGGTTCAGTCAAATAAATTTGTTATTAAGCCAAAGGCAATCCACAACTACAACGAAAACCGTAGTGTAGCAGTAGAATGACGCGAGTGTCGTTCTCTCAGGACTATAACTAGCTTTATCTGTTTAACAAGGAAATATAAAACAGCAGACAGATAGCAATAGGGGTGTTTCTAGCAGATAATGGATATTGGTGATAGTATGGGCCTTCTTAACATAATGGGTCGATAATCATGCATAAATTCCTCGGTCTTGCATAGAGATCTTTGAATCAATCTAGTGTCCTGTTGCAAGTATTAAGCACTACGAAGATAATTTGGTCTGACTAGTCAATCACGATTGTCCTAATGTGTTCCGTAATTATTCAACACTACGAAGATAATTGGTCTGATGGTCGACTAGTGTGCAATTGTGCATAATAATCAATACAACATACGAGAATTTTGGTTACAACTGATCAACGAAATAAATCAATGACACGGAGTATAATGCGCGATATAGCCATTAGCATGATTATCTTCCCTCGCTAAGAAGTCACATACTACCACCAATGATAAGTTTAGCTACTCATAATAGGCATGCAATCAACAGAAATCATAGAAGAAAACATGTTGAAAGAATATAAAATAAGTAGAATAAAACTGTAAGATACAAAGTTACCGAAGGTTGTCAATCTTCCGATGATTGCGGTCCTACGAGCTCCAAACTGCTACGAAAAAGTATCCCCTAAGCTACAGAACTCCCAGGACAGGCCCCGGGAAGTTCCTACCTAAAACTATAGAGAGAGGTGATAAAGTAGGTCTGGAAAGATATGATTTTCGGAGAGAAAACTGAGCACTATATATAGGCCCCGAATAAACTCTGGGGCGGTTCGCCGCAGGATGGGGCGGTTCGCCCCCCGGCTTTTTCGCGGAATTCCGCGTTTTTCGACGCGGATTTGGATTTCTTCACCTTTTCAGACTCAGTTTCTGACTTCTAGTGACCTTCTAAGCTCCAGTTTCGACCCCTAGACTCCAAATCCTATCCGGAAACCTTCAGATACTCCAAATAGGCTTCTGGAACACCAATTCCTTGTCAACTTCAATATAATTGCTCAGAAATCTTCGAATTTCAACCAAAACCTGTAAAAAATAATCAAAAGGGAAACGTGACCCTATTCTAAAAAAATGTACTAAAATATAGCTAAATTAACATAGAGGATAGCTAAAATAGGTGAAAAAGACTCGAATGAAAGTGTAAAATACACATTCATCAAGTTCTAAGTAGTGAGTGGCACGAACACCTTGTCCAACAAAAGGTTTGTTCGTCATCTTACCCTTAACACACGATTCGCATGTACCATATGATTCAAAATCAAATGGTTCTAAGTAGTCCAACTTCCTTAGTCTTTGAATCCGTGTTTCATTGATATGGCCTAGCCGACAATGCCATAGATAAGATGGATTATTCTTCCTACTTGAAGACGGTTGTTTGTTATGTATTTGAAATAAAGGTAGACTACTTTGCAAAATATATAAACCATTCACTAAGCGAGCTTTTCCATAATACTGATCATTTAATAAAAAATAACAAGTATTATTCGCAAATCGAAAGGAAAAACCCATATTGTCTAACAATGGAATGGAAATAATATTTCTGACAATGGATGGAACAAAATAAACATTATCAAGTTCTAAACATTGTCCCGAAGGTAAATCTATCTTGCTGCGTCCAACGCGTTTAGCTTCAACTGGATTGCCTTTCCCAACATGCAAATCGATTTCACCTTGCTTGACTAGCATGTGATCAATTAGCCCCTGCACATTATTACAAATGTGTGAGCCACAGGCTGTATCTAATACCCAACCATTGGAGTCAAAAGTAGTCATGTTCAGTTCAATAACAAACATACATGAGCCTGAAGCCGGTGGCTTCTTAGCTTGATCTTCCCTCAGCTTAGGTCAATCTTTCTTCCAATGTCCTTTCTGCTTACAGAAAAGACATTCATCTGTGCGCACCGTTCCGCTTCTATTGAATTTCATTTTCTGGTTCGGACGCTTAGGCTTATCATTCCAAGTGTTAGCCTTGGCTCCCGACTTTCCCTTACCCTTAGCACCTTTGTTTTTCGGGTTTGGGTTAGACGGTTGCCCAACAAGCATGATCGACTTTTCCTTCTCAGGAAGAGTTTGATCATATGTCTTCAGCAGATTATGAAGTTCAGGCAGTGTTACGTCCTTCGTATTCATCGTGTAGTTAATGATGAACTGCGAATACGAACTCGGCAATGATTGAAGGACAAAGATCACCATGATCTTGTTCTCTAGCTTAACACCGGCATCGGCAAGCTTTTCAAAGAGACCAATCATTTTGAGAACATGCTCAGACATGTTCCCTCCTTCACTGAGCTTGCATCTGTGTATCTCTTTGATCAAATCAAATTCAACACTTCTAGTTGTCGTCTTAAAGAGCGACTCAAGATGCTTCAGCATCTCATACGACAACATGCTTTCATGTTGCCTCTGCAGCTCATTGCTCATTGCCGCTAGCATAATACACTGCGCGGATCTAGCATCCTCAAGATGCTTATCAGACTTTGCCTTGTTGGCTTGATTCGAAGCAGCAACCTGATCGGCAGTCTGATTTTCGGGGCACACGGGAATGACCTCGTCCAAGACGTACTGAATCTTTTCGTACCTCAGCACCAAACGTATATTCCTGATCCAATCTAGGAACTTTGGTCCGGTCAAAATTTGCTTCTCTAAGACAGCACGGAGCGAGATACTCGCCATTTCTAATATCCTAAGGAGAAATAATATAGAACGAAAATAATAAATCAACTATTGAAATATTACTTCTAAATACACGGTCAACATAACTAAACAACAAGGTCCTTTAGCTGTTTAGCTCCCACTATTTTCACATATGCTTGCCCCCACAACAAACATACGGGTAATGTCCAACAGGTTATCGTGGTGGCCAAGATCCAAATCCATACTATGCTATACTCCAACGGGGGCTGGTCGCATAGCATAATATGACCGGTAGGACTATCCAATTGCATCACGCAACTCTTGGTTGTTAAATCTAATTTAACCCGATGCCCTACATATTGTACCTATCGAGGACGCTAGATACAATATGCAGTAAGTCATAACCATAGGCTTACTCTAATCTGACGATCACTGCGAGTCTGTAAGACGAGGTCGCCAATACAAGAAAACGCAATGAAAGTTCAGAATTAAAGCACCCTATGGAAAGCATCTCAGAAATACATACATATATATATTTCTGTACTTATATTGGTTGGGGCTTGTAGCTTGAGGGTTGTTATCAGTCATCTACAAACAAATAAGGGCGCCGCCTACCCATCATGCATGAGCGGTCTACACGTAATGGATGCCGCCTATCCATTCTAGTTCTAAACGCGGTCAAGCACATAATGGGTGCCGCCTACACATACATAAAATATGCGGTCCGACATATAAGAGGGCGCCGCCTACCCTCGCATGCATAGCGGTCGAACGGAAAGTAAAATCCTTGGTATTTAAACATGCATTGTCAAATAATAACATATCGAGCAAACAAAACAAGTAGTAGCCTATGTGGATGCCAAATGACTTCATAATTTCATTATGAAAATTATAATCCCATACTTATATTCTCTATGAAATAATTAAAAATTTGGACTAGATTGAAAAATCAAAATTTCTATTGACCAAGTAGCAATTTTCGAAAATCCGAAGGACTTAATTGTAATTTTTGAAACCTTCGAGGTGTTAAATCTAAAATTCAAAAGTAGAAGGACTAATTTGCAATAAACAATAAATTGCTAAATTACAAATAAGCCCTTTAACTTTATAATAATTAAATTTAACCCCTCTAGTTAAAAACAATTACAATTAAATCATATTTATATTCCAAATATAAAATTCAATCCTCAAAAATTTTCAAAATTCGATTTTGGGTCCAACCCGGAAAAATATATATATATTAAAATATTCCCGTCCCCTACCGTGCCTGCGGCCGCGGCGCCCGGCGCCTGCGGCACGCAGGCACGGCCGCCTGCGTCCCGCAGGCTGACGCCTACGCCGCGGGCAAGGGCGCCTGCGGCTGCAGGCGCCCGCGCCTGCGTCCGCCACCTGCGTCGCGCCGCCTACGCTGCAGGCGCGGGGCGCCTGCGCCTGATCGAAAATATATATATATATATATATATATATATAAATTTTTTTTTGTGAAAAACATAAATTCTAAATTTATATAAAAAACAAAACTTTTGAAAATCGAATTACTCATAGAATCAATTGCATCCACATATCTACAAAATCATATAATATATGTACGTATATACGTAATCAATTAACCTCGCTCTGATACCACTGTAAGAAAATACGGTCAGAGTTACCCCTAGGGTACGCAGCGGAATTTCAAAACTTTTCTTAACATACATGTTAATTGATTATGTATATGTCGTATATATATGTAAACACGTCAATTAGAAGACTAACCTTACTCCCAAAGCAGCTTCCAAGTCTTCGTAATAATCCGGTGTATCTTCTCCTTCGTCGAAGTCGAAGATATCTGCAAGACAATAAGAGTTAGTTTCCAGCTCCTAGAACCCCAACCTTGGTATCCACGGATGAACAGCCTATCGGAAGAATGCTAGGATATTCTTTGTGTGACCAAGAAGACGGGGCGGCAATTCCTCCGGCAAGGTGGCGCGCGCGTGTAGGCTATATAGAGGAGGGGAGAGCTTTTTATTTTCTCTAAGAAAACTGGGTATTGAACTGTGTGTAAAACTATATCCAAGGCCTAAAGCATAAGCAATTAGACTTCGTAAAAGAATAAGAATCTAATTCTTATCGGACTAGGAAACCAATATCAAGTCTAGATTCATTCCCAATCAAATTAAAACTCAATCAGGAAAATCTAACTTATCCCTTGGACTTCTAATAGAGGAAGGAGTCGAACTCCTTCCCCTACTCCACCTCCTGCGCGCGCGCGCGCTCATGTCCTACGGGAGATAGGTGGGTCCCAATTTTGGGACCCACTTATAGTTCTAAGACAATTCAAACTCCAAGTAGATTTTGCCCAAGTGCATATGTGAATTCTAAATTAACATATCCTTTCAAATCAAACCTCTATTATATTTCTAAAATATAATCTTTAATTGTATTTACATAAAATCCAATTAATTAGCCAATTCAATTAATAATTCCAAATCATTAATTGAGCCACCAAATATTATAATTAATTCCAAATCAATTATAATCCATCAATCACAATTAATTCCAAATTAATTGCGATTCCATCTTCAAAGATATTCTGATAAGCTGAATCACCATATAGTGTGACCCATAGGGTCTCATTGTATTAAGCAAGTCCTAGACTAGGCAAAATGGAATTCCTAGACGGTTCCATTTGCAATATTAATACATGAGGACGTTTGAGAGGTTTCTCAAAGCAAACCCTTTCGTTGCGAAGTCTGTTGCGCTCAACGCGACGATGGTAACGTCCCTTCATCTGACTGACTCGAATACATCTAGGATCGATGATGTGTTTATCCCAATAATAAATCCATGGGCGTCTCAGGGAGTTGCTTGGTTACTAAGATATACTTATGACCATCATAATATATCAATGCACTGGCCAGTGACTTTACCAACACAACTATGAAGACTATGAGCAGTACTCTCCTGTGCTACACATGAGAGATGAATCCTTCACAAAAACACTTATCATCCCCATTTGTATGTAGCCATAATCCTGGATCGTGTCTTAGGTCAGCTGCTTATTCAGAGCTGACATCGATGGGTCCACCAAGGATATGGGGCAACAAATGTGATGATAAAGTCCTGTAAGTCCAAAGGACGACTGGCATCACTTCGACAACTTACCGGTTCCCATAGACACTTCGGTGTAGAGTATACATCGATGGGAGTGTCCGGTGGGTACTTCCATTGTTCGATAAACCTTCTTCGAACAACTATGCGCAGTTATGGGAACGTTTCTCGATTGTCCAACAATCCATTCCGTGGTCGTGGGATCGGCTCACACTTGCTCCAACAAGTATAACCTCCACGCATACTAGTCTTATCTGGTTCATTCAAACCCCTACATCCGAGATGAACCTCGACTAGGGAGAGTTTGGGATAGATGATAACTCACATCGCTCCCACTATCTGTGTGATCGGTCATCTATCCGAGGGGACATGTTTAATATCAATACAGACAGAAATTGAGATATGACATGCTGCATGCCTTGTGTAATATAAATATGAAAGCGATACTCAATAGTAAAACAACAAAGATATATTATATTACGTTGACCTGTGTAATAGTACATATATGCCCTCTATAAGGGCTCCATGCCCTTAATAAGGACTGTCTCTAGGACATATATACTATCAACATGTTCAAGAATGCGTCGTGGAAACCCAAGTCTTAAATTTTTCAACTTTGACTTGTTTTCTACTTGCTGAGGAACTAGGAGGTTTTGAGCTCAAAGACTTTTGATTCGTGCTGATCAAGTCCACTTTCTGATGTGGTGTCTTGCTCGGTTGACCTTTTTGCTGAACATACTTTTCAGTAAGTTCTTTTCTAGCAAGGTTCCTTCTAGCCCTAGCATTTAGAGTCTTTTCAGAACTCTTAGGCTTGATTTTGTTCATCTCTTTGACGTATCTTTGCTGACTTTGCTTATACTCGTGAAAAAGTTGACTTTGCTTGGTTTTGAAACCGAGTCCACTTTTCAGAGAATGCTGAGCTTTTGTGACAGCAACCTTACTTGATTCAGGTTTGTCAGCAAAGGTCTTCTGATTACTTTTAGTAATCTTTCCTTTTGACTTAACAAATTGCTTTTCAGCAACTTGTTTGGCGGACTGCTTTACAGCATCCTTCTTCTTTACCTGTTTTCCTTTTAAAGTCTTGTTACTTTGAGTAGCAACAACGGGCTTTATGGTCGTAGGTACTTGATTGCATGTTTCAGCAACCTTAGATTGACAAAACTGATAGAGTTCTGGTTGACCACTATCAGTAGCACGTACGAAGGAAATCGGTGATTTGTCTTTACTCAAGATTTCTACGTCATCACCTTCATACGTTGCACCAAAACCTTCTTTCTGAGATGGATCTCTCAAATAAGAGTTTAGTTCAGTCAGCGTATTACTTGCGTCAGCATAAGATTTGAAATTGATTTTCATCTTTTTCATTTCTTGGATTTCAGCAAGTAACTTTAGAATTGAGGACTGATACTCTTCCAATTCTAATGCCATTTGAAAGTTCTTCTTTGTATCTTCAGCAATCAACTTCTTAAGACGCCTTATTTCAGCATCCTTTTCTTCTATCTCTTCCTTCAGCATGATATACTTTTCAGTAGTCTGCTTGGTCAGAGTTTCAGCAATCTGTAGTTTCTCTTGCTGTTTGCTCAGAGTTTTCTCAAATCTTTCAATTTCTCCTTGAATCTTGTCAAGATCAATCTCGTCTTCACTTTCTGAGTCTGAGTCAGAGGTAGGGTTGTTTACCTGACCGGCCATGAGGCAAAATTCGTAGTTTGACACATCTGGATAAGCTTCCATAGCTATTCCACAAACTTCTTTGCCAATCTCTACGTCTAGAGTGGTTTCTTCATCGTCAGTGTCTGAGCTTTCATCCTCACTGTCTTTGGAGCTGGTATCAATGCACAATGCATCGATTTTTGCTTGAAGCTTCTTCTTTTCTTCAGCAATAAAAGCTCTTTTGAACTTCTTCTTCTCTTCAGCAGATTTGCCTTTCAGCAAAGGGCAATTTGCTTTGAAGTGTCCAGGCTTTTTGCAGTAAAAGCAGAGATCATTTCCAACTGATGGTTCTTCTGATGAAGTTGCTTGCTGAGCTTGCTTGTTCAGCGAGCTAGTCTCATTCTTGTACTTATGGTAGTTGTTACCAAGATGCTTTTTCAGCTTCTCTTTTGCTTTTCGCCTTTCAAGTTCTTTACTGATGAATTTCTTCATGTTTTCAACAACCAAAGCGTTTTCATCAGCAGGCTCTTTATCATTCTTCTTTTCAGAAGATGACGGTTTTGCAGCAAGAAAAATGTTTTGCGATTTTTCAGCAAACACATTTTCTCTTTGCTTTGTCTCATAGTTGACAGTAGCAAGATGAGAGAACAACTATGTTGGTCTAATGTCTGGCATTCCTTGATTGTAGTAGAAGTTCTGAGTGTGGATCAATTCTTGGTTCAAACTTCTGATGATGGTTTTCACCTTCTCAGAGTCTGAGTAAAGATTTCCAACACCCAAGGCTGCCATTTCACTAACAAGAGTTGTGAATCTGAAGTCCAAGTCTTCTAGTGACTCATTTGTACCTTGTTTGATGTTCTGGAACTTTAACTTCAGCACTTCGAGTTTGTTTTCCTTGGTTTTGTCAGATCCAACACAAAGATCTTGAACCATTTTCCAAGCTTCCTTAGCAGTTTTAGCACCCCACAGTTTGCACTGTATGGTATTCGGAGTTGATCGAATGATGATGTTTCTTGCTTGACCATCAAGACGGAATCTCTTAGCTTCGTCGGAAGTCTATTCCTCTCTTGGTTTTGGAACAACGGTATCAACCGGTTCGCCTAAGATATTTTCCTTTCCAGCTTCAGTGGTTTTGTGAGGAAAACTTCTTTCAACCTTAGTGATCTTGATAGGTCCACCATTAATGACAGTAACCATCTCATCACTAATGGCCTCAAGATGTAGCATCATGTTGTTTCGCAATTTTTCGTAGTTTTCCAGCTTCAGCAAGGGAGCATCTCCTAAAGACATCATGTCAGCAAAACACTACCAAACTGATCAAGTGAGAGTGATTCACGGAAAGCACCTAAGGGGATCTAGGTTCAGTGCTGAAGGTTAAAGAACCTGGCTCCGATACCACTTGTTGGTCCCTTTAAACAACAAGAAGAGACTAGGGGGGGTGAATAGTCTTTTCAAACTTTCGTCGTTTAAAAACTTTCTCAGCAAGTGCTTATTACTTTTCAGTAATGAGTTTGCTGATACTTAACTTTCTCAGCAAGCGCAAGTTACTTTTCAGTAACTAGTTTTGCTGATACTTAAAATCAGAGAGCGGAAGTCTTTGATACAATAAGTGTTTTTTCAGTAAGTGATAGTTTCAGCAAGTGAAGTGAGTGATTGTGTACAGATAGATATGCTTTGCTGAAAACTAAGTATAGTAAGTAAATCACACAAACACTTTTATAGTGGTATCTGAGAGTGGCGTAATCTCTCAACTAATCCACTTTGTCCTTTCTAGGACTGAATCCACTAATATAAGATTGAGGTTCCTTAAAACACCTATCTAGAGCGATCCAAACAGAAACCAATGCACACTTGCTTCGTTTCCAACCTAAATAGAGAACGTAACCTTGTTCTCCACCAAACTTGGTACTTTTAATCAGCAACACTATGCTCGATTAAGTTCCCCCTGAATATCACGCTTGAAAGGGTGTATTTTCAGTTAGAGAGGTTTGGGATGAGATAAATTAATTATAACTTATTCAGTTACAACAAGTAATCTAAGAAACAAAACTTTGAATACTTTGCAGTAGACAAGTTTGATTGTTTCTGGTGTCAAGACTTGTTCTTGTTCGAAAGAAAGAAAGACACTTAACTAACTTCTTAGCCGTGTAAGTTCTACTTCTTCACAAGTAGCTTTTTCAAGCTTTAAGTCTTGGAACGGATCAATGGCAGTAAGAGTGTTTGAAGAGTATGTGAGTTTAAGAACAAGTGAGAGTATGATCACGTTGTTGACACACTTCAACTCTTTGCCGGATGACCTCTATTTATAGTGAAATAAGGAGCCGTTTGAATTTCAAATTCTAAGGCTTTTGTTCCTTAAAATGTCACTATCTTGCTTTTGCACTTTCAGCAGCGTCCTTGTTTGTCTTCTAGTCTTCATGTCCTTCGCGTGCATGCTTTGCATTTAATGCTTATTTGAATAAAATTCAAACAGTAACATTGGAGCGCAAATACAAGTACTTTCAGCAAGAGGTCACAAATGTTCATCAGCAAGTGGTCAGTCTCAGTTTCAGCAAGCACAACCTACTCTGTCGTTTAGATTTTCACTTATGCAATGCTGTTGCTGAAGTTTCCACTTTCTGAGCAACATGTGCCTTTGTAGATACCAGTCTTCAGAAATCTTCTAGTCTTCAGTCTTCGAAATCTTCAAGTTTCCGAGAGGTTCTAAATGCTTCAATAGTTTGTTTGTGTAAACAAAGTACATCATTAGCAAATGCTTCAATAGGTTGTATTTCTTTTCAGAAAACAAGATACATCATAAGCGGTAAAACCAACCTATCTAGCACCTACTCTAAGTCTTCAGCAAACGTTCCTCTTTTACAATGTCCTTAAAATTCTAAATTCCTATGGACCTTAAGAGTACTAGTTACTGGACTTTCCTTAATTTAGCATGGTTAATTGCTCATCAAAATTACAAGTTTCCTAACAACTTGAGTCCATAACAATAGGCTCATGTTCATTAGTGTCATCATCTTGAATTTCTTCAAGTTCTATCATGTCATCAAGTCTTTCCTCTTGAAGGTATTCTTCTTCTAGAAACTTAACGTTTCTAGATACGATCACTTTATGATCATCAGTATGATAGAATTCATAACCTCTCGTCTCACGAGGGTAACCTATGAAATAGACCTTGAGACCTTTCTCATCTAACTTACCAGTGAGCATTCTTTTGACTATTGCGGGACAACCCCACACACGAAGATAGTCAAAATTAGTCTTCCTGCCTTTACATAATTTATATGGAGTTTTCTCAACTGATTTAGATGGTACACGATTCAGAATATGGATTGCAGTTTGTAGTGCATATCCCCAAAGATATTTTAGAAGAATTGAGAATGCAATCATTGATCTAACCATGTCTAACAAGGTTCGATTTCTCCTCTCAGATACGCCATTCAGCTGGGGCGTTCCAGGAGGAGTCCACTGCGATTGAATTCCATTTTCCTTCAAGTAGTCGGTGAATTCTTGACTTAAGTATTCGCCTCCTCGATCGGAGTGAAGTTTTACAATGCTTAAGTTTAATTCCTTTTCGACTTCATTCCTAAACTCCTTGAATTTCTCGAAGGTTTCGGATTTATGCTTCATCAAATAAATATATCCGTATCTTGAGAAATCGTCTGTAAAGGTGATGAAGTAAGAATAACCGCCACACACTTGGATTTTAAAGGTTCCACATACATCACTATGTATGAGCTCTAAGCAGCGAGTGGCTCGAACACCTTTTCCTACAAAGGGTTTGTTCGTCATCTTGCCCTTAACACAGCATTCACACATTCCATATGATTCGAAATCAAATGGTTTTAAGTACTCCAACTTCCTTAGTCTTTGAATCCGTGTTTCATTGATATGACCAAGTCTACAATGCCATAGGTAAGATGGATTATTCTTCCTACTTGAAGATGGTTGTTTGTTTTCAATTTGATTGCAAAATATATAAACCATTCATCAAACGCACCTTTCCATAAAACAAATCGTTGTACGAAAAATAACAAGTATTATTATCAAAACGAAAGGAAAAACCCAAATTGTCTAACAATGGAATGAATATTGCGGACAATAGAAGGAACATAATAAACATTATCAAGTTCTAAACATTGTCCAGAGGGCAAATCTATCTTGTATCTTCCAACACGCTTGGCAATGACAACATTGTCGTTCCCAACGCGTAGATTGATTTCCCTTTGCTTGACTAGCCTGTCTTCAGTTAGCCCCTGCACATTATTACAAATGTGTGAGCCACAAGCTGTATCTAATACCCAACTATTGGAGTCAAAAGTAATCATGTTTATTTCAACAACAAACATACCTGAGCTAGATGCCGACGGCTTCATAGCTCCCTCTGCCTTCAACTTCCGGTAGTCTTTCTTCCAGTGCCCTTTCTGCTTACAGTAAAGGCACTCATCTATGCGTACCCGTCCACTTTTTTTGAAACTTGCTCCTTTCTGGTTCAGAATTTTAGGCTTAGTACTCGAAGTATTGGCCATGGCTTTCATCTTTCCCTTACCCTTAGCTCCTTTGTTTCTCGGGTTTGGGTTGGAAGATTGCCCAACTAACATGACCGTTTTCTCCCTTTTGGGAAGAGATTGGTCATAAGTCTTCAACAGATTGTGGAGCTCTGGTAGTGTAGCATCATTCGCATTCATGGTATAGTTAATAATGAACTGCGAGTACGAACTCGGCAATGATTGAAGGATGAAGATGACTGCAACTTTGTTTTCCAGCTTAATGTCAGCAACGACAAGCTTCTCGAAAAGACCTATCATCTTGAGTACATGTTCAGACATGTTTCCACCTTCATTGAGCTTTCACTTGAATATCTTTTTGATCAAATCAAATTCGACACTCCTACCAGTCGTCTTAAAGAGCGACTCCAGATGCTTCAGCATCTCATACGACAACATGCTCTCATGTTGCCTTTGCAGCTCATTGCTCATTGTCGCCAGCATGATACACTATGCGGACTTTGCATCCTCTTGATGCTTATCAGCCTTTGCCTTGTTTGCTTGATTCCAAGCAACAATTTGTTCGACATTCTGATTCTCGGGACACACGGTAATGGCTTCATCCAAGACATACTCAATCTTTTCGTACCTCAGCACCAGACGAATATTCCTGATCCAATCTAGAAAGTTTGGTCCAGTCAAAACTTACTTCTCTAAGATAGCACGGAGTGAGATACTAGCCATTTCTGTTTTCCTACGGAGAAATAATATAGAACGAAAATAATAAATCAACTATTGAAATAATATTTCTAAAACACAGTCAACTAACCAAATAACAAGGTCCTTTAGCAATTTAGCTCCCACTATTTTCACATATGTATTGCCCCCAAAACAAATACATACGAGTAATAGTTAAACAATTACTTTAGTGGCCAAGATCCAAATTACTACTGTGCTATGCCCCTGCGGGGGCTGGATGCATACCATAGTAAAACTCGGTAGGACTATCCAATTGCACATGCAACTCTTGGTTTTGTTGAATCTAATTCAACATGATGCCCTTCGCATTGCATCATCGTGGGCGACAAATCCAATGCTAGTAAGTCATAACCATAAGCATACTCTAATACTGTCAATCGTCGTCAAGAGCAAATCGTGGGCGCTAAATACATAATGTCAACGAATGTTCAGTATTAGCGTACCATATGGAAGGCATCGTAGAAATATATATATATTCTAAAGCATACATATTCCAGGACTTATATCATTTGGGGATTCAAGTTTTGAGGGTTGTTATCTCAATTATCTACAAATACGGGCACCGCCTACCCAACATGCATGAGCGGTCTGATAGTGTATATGTCCTAGAGACAGTCTTTATTAAGGGCAGACAACCCTTATTAAGGGCATATATGTACTATTACACATGCCAACGTAATATAATATATGTTTGTTTGTTTGACTATTGAGTATCGCTTTCATATTTATATTACACCAGGCATACAACATGTCATATCTCTATTCCCGTCTGTATTGATATCAAACATGTCCCCTCGGATAGATGACCGATCACACAGATAGTGGGAGCTATGTGAGTTATCATCTATCCCAAACTCTCCCTAGTCGAGGTTCATCTCGGATGTAGGGGTCTGAATGAACCAGGTGAGACTAGTATGCATGGAGGTTATACTTGTTAGAGCAAGTGTAAGCCGATCCCACGGCCACGGAACGGATTGTTAGACAATCTAGAAACATTCCCATAACTCCGCATAGTTGTTCGAAGGGTGATTACCGAATAATGGAAGTACCCACCGGAAACTCCCATCGATGTATACTCTACACCGAAGTGTCTATGGGAACCGGAAAGTTGTCGAAGTGATGTCAGTCGTCCTTTGGACTTACAGGACTTTATCATCACATTTGTTGTCCCATATCCTTGGTGGACCCGTCGATGTCAGCTCTGAATAAGCAGTTGATCCAAGACACGATCCAGGATTATGGCTACATACAAATGGGGGTTATAAGTGATTCTGTGAAGGATTCATCTCTCACGTGTAGCACAGGAGAGCACTGCTCATAGTCGTTCATAGTTGTGATTGGTTAAACCGCTGGCCAACGTATCAATATTATTATGATAGTCATAATAGATATTGGATTCACCAAGCAACTCACTGAAGACGCCCGTGGATGTATTATTGGGATAGACACTTCATCGATCCTAGATGCATTCGAGTTAGTCAGATGAAGGGACGTTACCATCGCCGCATTGAGCGCAACAGACTTCACAACGAAAGGGTTTGCTTTGAGAAACCTCTCAAACGTCCTCATGTATTAATATTGCAAATGGAACCGTCTAGGAATTCCATGTTGCCTAGTGTAGCACTTGCTTAATACAATGAGGCCCTATGGGTCACACTATGTGGTGATTCAGCTTATCCGAATATCCTTGAAGATGGAATCGCAATTAATTTAGAATTAATTGTGATCGATGAATTATAATTGATTTGAAATTAATTATAATTATTTGTGGCTCAATTAATAATTTGGAATTATTGATTGAACTGGTTAATTGTGTTTTATATAAATACAATTAAAGAGTATATTTTAGAAATATAATAGAGGTTTTATTTGAAAGGATATGTTAATTTAGAATTAATATATGCACATGGGCAAAATCTAGTTGGAGTTTGAATTGCCTTATAATTATAAGTGGGTCCCAAAATCGGGACCCACCTAACCCCCTTGATGAGCCGCGCGACCAGTAGTAGTATGGGGAGGAGTTCGACTCCTTCCCATATTAGAAGTCAAGGGATAAGTTAGATTTTCCTGATCGAGTTTTAATTCGATTGGGAATGAATCTAGACTTAAATTGGTTTCCTTGTGCAATAAGAATTAGATTCTTATTCCTTCATGAAGTTTAATTGATTCTTCTTTAGGCTTCTATTGACTACTATATATAGTAGACTATTAGAGAGCTTTTGACAGTTTTCTTAGAGAAAATAAAAAGCTCTCCCCTACCTCTACATAGCCGCGCGTGCCACCTTCCAACCGGAGGAAAATCGCCGCCTCATCTTCTTGGCCACATAAAGAATATCCTAGCATTCTTTCCGATAAGTTGTTCATCCGTGGATACCAAGGTTGAGGTTCAAAGAGCTGGAAACTAACTTTTATTGTCTTGTAGATAATCAAAGTGTTGCAGATATCTTCGACTTCGACGAAGGAGAAGATTCACCGGACTATTACGAAGACTTCATCGATTGGCATGTCGATTCAATACCTATTCTTGCTTTTGGAGTATTGTAAGTCTTCTGATCAATGTGTTTATTATATACGCTATATGCATGATCAATTAACCTGCATGTTAAGAAAATTTTGAAATTCCGCTGCGTACCCTAGGGGTAACTCTGACCATATTTTCTTACACGCCTATCCATTCTAGTTCTAAGACGCGGTCAAGCACATAATGGGCACCACCTACCCATACATACATAAATGCGCTCCGACAAATAAGAGGGCGCCGTCTACCCTCACATGCAATTCGGTCGAACATAAAGTAAAATACAACATGCGTGGTATTTAAACATGCATTGACATACAATAGCATATTGAGCATGTGAACAAATAGTAGTCAATGTGGATAACAAATGACTTCACAATTTCATCATGAAAATTAGGGAAATTTGCATCTGGTACCCCTGTTAGGTTTTTTAATTACGTTTTTTCCGTTCTTAGTCTAACAATTACATATAAGCCCATGTTCATAAAAATCAATTACATATTACCCCACGATCTTGACTTTTCGCGAATTAAGGCCTGGAAATTATCATTTTGCCCTCATTTAAGTTTCAGTTTTCAAAAACAACCAAACACGTTCAATTATATTTTATTACATATTTGACTCTAAATTTTCCTATTTTAGGAAATTAACTTTCAATTATTTTAAAGTAACCTCATTACTTATCTAAATCTCAAAATGATCTTAAATATTATTTTAAAAAGACCCTATATACAATTCTTGATTAATTTTCAGTCTTTTTTTTTTAAGAAAATAAATAGAAAAAAATAAAAAACAGATTAAAAAAAAAAACACAAACACAGAACAACGCCGATTTGGAGCTGGAAAAATCGGAGCTTCAATAAGCTCCAAATCGGAGCTTTTGAAGCTCCAATTGGAGCTTTCAATAAGCTCCAAATCGGAGCTGTAAAAAGCTCCGATTGGAGCTTCATTTTCGGTAGCTCTGGCATCGGATTTTTTTGCGGTGCTGGAGCTTGAAGAAGATGGTGTTGATAAAAAAAAGAAAAAGAAAAATAAAAGTAATAAAAGATAAAATAAAATAAAATGAAGGATGAAAGAAAATGAAAATGAAAGAAAATATGATAAGGGCTTGTTTGGGGAAGTGAATTTTCAGAATTTTTGTAACTTGGTCAACTGAAATGGGGCTAAACATAATTGTTGGACTATCAGGGGGAAAAATGAAAAGTGACGCACCAACAGGGGTGCCAGACGGAATTTTCCCTGAAAATTATAATCCCAAACTTATAATCTCTATGTAAAATTTGAAAATTTGAGACTAGATTGAAAATTCGAAAATTCTAGTGACCATGTAGCAATTTTTGAAAAAATCCAAAGAACCTAATTGTAATTTTTAAAACTTGAAAGAGTTAAGTTTAATTTTCAAAAGTAGAAGGACCTATTTGTAATAAACAATAACTTGATAAATTACAAATAACCCCTTCAACTTAATGCTAATTAATTCTTAACACCTTTAGTTAATATTAATTACAATTAAGTCTAATTTATATTTAAAATATAAAATTCAATCCTCAAAATTTTCAAAAAATTCGATTTTGGGTCAAACCCGAATTTTAAATATATATACATAACTATCCATACGGGCGGGATCAAATACCGCCCCATGAGTTCCGTCCGCCTATGGCTCGCAGGCGAACTGCCCGCGAGTCGCAGGCGAACAGGCAGTTCACCTGCGGCTCGCAGGCAACTCGCCTGTGATCCGCAGGATATATATAAATTTTTTTTTTGAAAATATAAATTCAAAATTTATATAAAAACAAAACTTTTATAAAATAGAATTAACATAGAATCAATTGTATCCATATAAACTAAACCATCATACAACATATACGTATATACATAATCTATTAGCATGCGCTCCGATACCACTGTAAGAAAATACAGTCAGAATTACCCCTAGGGTAGTGCAGCGGAATTTCAAAATTTTCTTAACATGCATACTAATTGATCATGCATATAACGTATATTGAAATACATCAGTTAGAAGACTTACAATACTCCAAAAGCAAGAATTAAAACAGAATCGATAGCCCAATCGATATGATCTTCGTAATAGTCCGGTGTATTTTGTCCTTCGTTGAAGTCGAAGATATCTAATATGCTTTCCTGAATATCTACAAGACAATAAAGGTTAGTTTCCAGCTCCTTCGAACCTCAACCTTGGTATCCACAGATGAACAACTTATCGAGAGAATGCTAGGATATTCTCGAGTCAAACTCGGTTGACAAGAGAGATAGAGGGGCGGCGGCGGCAGTAGCTATAGGTAGGAGTGAGAGAACGTTTTCTTGAGAGAATAGAAGAGTGAATAATAATGCATATCATAAAAGTCTCTAACCATCTACTTTTATGGTAGTCAATAGAAGCCTAAAAAAACATTCTTTAAGACTCCTAAAAGGAATAAGAATTCTAATTCTTATTGCACAAGTAAACCTTTGTGTCTAGGTTCATTCTCAAATTAAATCATAACTCAATTAGGAAAACATGCCACTTAAGTTTGAATGGAGGAAGGAGAACTCCTTCCTCCTTCACCCATTCGGCCGCACCTATGGAGGGAGTATGTGGGTCCCACTTTTGGGATCCACATGCAAGTCTAAGGCAATTCTAACTCTATTAGATTTTGCACATGTGCATATATTAATCTTTAATTAACATATCCTTTTAATTCCAACCTCTATTATATTTCCAAAATATAATCTTTAATTATATTTTCATAAATACAATTAATTCAATTAATATTCTCATAATATTAATTGTGCCACAACTAATTATAATTAATCTTAATTAATTATAATCCCATCTCTATGGTCATGTGGATAAGCTGAATCACCACATAGTGTGACTCATAGGGCTTCAGTGTATTAAACTAGTGACATCACTAGGCATTATGGGATTCCTAGACGGTCCCATTTGCAATATTAATACATGAGGACGTTTGAAAGATTTCTCAAAGCTACCCTTTCGTTGTAGAAGCCTGTTGCACTCAATGCGGCGATGGTAAGGTCCTTTCATCTGACTGACTCGAATGCATCTAGGATCGATGATGTGTCTATCCCAATAATACACTCATGGTGTCTTCAGTGAGCTGCTTGGTTAATGCGATATCTTATGACCATTCATAAATATATCCATACGCTGGCCAGCGGTTTTACCAACACAACTATGAACGACTTGAGCAGTTCTCTCCAATGCTACACATGAGAGATGAATCCTCACAAGAGCACTTATCATCCACATTTGTAATATGGCCATGATCCCAGAAAGGGCCGTATCACGCTGATTATTCAGAGCGTGCGTTGGATCCCCTCCCAAAGGCATGGGGCAACAAATGTGATGATAAAGTCCCGGTGAGTCTAAGGAAGAATGGCATCACTTCGACAACTCCGGTTCCCAGAGACACTTCAGTGTAGAATACACATCGATGGGAGTATCCGGTGGGTTCTTCCATTGTTTAGAATCCTCCTCCAACAACTATGCGGAACATCATGGATTCGTCTAACGATCCATTCCGTGGTCGTGGGATCGACACACACTTGCTCCAACAAGTATAACCTCCACGCATACTAGTCTCGATTGCTTCATTCAGACCTCTACATTTGAGATGAGCTTCGACTAGGGAGAGTTTGGGATAGATGATAATTCACATAGTTCCCACTAGTTATGTGATCAGTCATCTATCCACAGGGGACATGTTTGATATCTATACAGACCAACCAGATAAAGATATGACATGATGTATGTCTGATGTAATATATAAATATGTTATGTAAACATAACCATGGATAAACAAACATATAATATATTACGTTGACCGTGTAATAGTAAATTTTCCCTTAATAAAGGTTTTCTTTAGGACATACATACTATCAAAACTATGGTGCTCGGGAGAATGTTAAGCCATTGGATGTTCGTGTGGAGGACATGGATGATACAGATCGACCCACTCTAGCTCTGTCCTGGTTCGAGGAGGGTGAACGCTCCATCCAAGAGGGAGAGGGTGAAGGCAATGAGTCCGAGGAGCTCGAATCTCCTAAAACAAAGCCCTCCGGTTCGAAACGTAGAGAAGAATATCCTCCCCAAATGACGCGTCAGACAGTGATTACCGATGATGAAAAATCCCCTCCTACCACCATCAAGAATATCCATGGGAATGAACCTGGTCCGAGCCAGAATCCCTCTGTTGAAGGGTAATTCGTACTTCTTTCTAAGCTCGTAGTGGATCGTCACAATAAGCTATTCTAGGTCTTCTTCGTGTAGTTTTCCTCTTAAAATGATAGGAAACCTTCTTGTAGCTTCCTCGTACCTGAAATAGACTGGAGGGGGGGGGGGTTAGTACTTCATGCCCGGTTTATCGAGGATCAAACCGGAGAGACGACTTTACGTGTAGGGAGTTGTGAGGCTTCTCTAGTACGAGTAGTAAATGTGGTGGGTGAGTGGTAGGTGAGAGGTGTTAATGCTTACCCGCTGGGTAATGAATGGGTCCTTTATATACTCGTAGTATTTTAATGTCACT
This sequence comes from Plantago ovata, assembly GCA_028274465.1. Lineage (NCBI taxonomy): Eukaryota > Viridiplantae > Streptophyta > Magnoliopsida > Lamiales > Plantaginaceae > Plantago > Plantago ovata. Next base: position 86,160,636 of record CM051456.1, on the reverse strand, counting down.
CCATGTGGGATCGTGACAAGTGTCCGGATGAGATTGAAGCCTCCTTACGCCCAAGCCCATTAAGGAGGTCCATGGGCTTTGGCCCAAACATCTTGTCTAGGGTTGAGAGGGCAATATAGACCTTTCGGGTCCCATGAAGTAATCTGGAAGACGGGTCCCACAGGGAGCGACCATGGGTGGTCGCCCTTGGTCCTCGTGCCTTCCTCTTACGTATCTGGTCCGAGTAGTGCTCTGCCTAGTTTCTCTCGGAGGGTGTCACCTTGACGTAAGGTCCTCCTAGAGCCCTAGAGATGCTCCTCGAGCCCAATAGCTACATTGTCCTTGTAGTGAGCTTATCTTGAGGGTTGGCCTGTTAGTGATGGTTGGTCGAACCACACCTTAGTGACATACTTGGATGTGGTCGTGCTCCTTAAGGGACGGCCCTTGATGCTTCGTCGTGCTCTTAGACCACTCCAGTTCGTACATGCAGATTGGACATATTTCAACACCAACATATGTCCCCCTAGTTTCCAAGTATCTTTGTAGAAGATAGTTGAGGAACTATGTTGAAGTAGAGGTCGAGCATAGCCTCGACTAGTAGTGGGCGAAAAAAGTTTTACGTATTCGCGCTTTGGTGCCTTTCCCTCCTCCTATCGCTCCCTCCCGTCCCCCTAGTTTCCAAGTATCTTTGTAGAAGATAGTTGAGGAACTATGTTGAAGTAGAGGTCGAGCAGAGCCTCGACTAGTAGTGGGCGAAAAAAGATTTCCGTATTTGCGCTTTGGTGCCTTTCCCTCCTCCTGTCTCTCTCTCCCCCCCTTTTTATAGGGTACGAGCAGACGTTGCTCGGACCTTATAAAAGGGGTATATTTGCTGGGCAGAGATCGGATCCGGTTAAGTGTTCCTTGGTGGGAATAGGTATTCGATTTTTTGCCTCTTGGCTATCTTCTTTGTAAATTATCTCGAGGAGATAATTGTGAGTGAATGAAATGGAATGACTTCTTACCACCTTTTTCTTTCGGCCCTTTCTCGAGAAGCTTCATGAGAAAGTGGCTCCTCGATCCCGTAAAATGAATCGATCAAATTTTTCTCCTCGGGTGAATGGTCGCTCGTCATTCCTCAATTAATCCACGTGACATGGTCCTCGCTCCACGGATTATCTGGTGTGACTAGGTATTCCGCATTCACCTGGGAAGGAGTGTCAAAGCGGGAGCGTGGAGGGTAAATCGGGAAATTCGCATGGCGGCTGTGATCTGGGTCGTTGATAGTGGCCACGTGTTTGGCCCGGATGGAGCGAGTGTATGTGAGGGTTCGTATTCCCGAGATACCCTTCTATAAATAGGTCGATACTTGATCATTCCACACCTTTCGCAACATTACTTTCCAGAGCAAGTAGGGAGAGTGAGAAGCGTTTATTAGTGACTGACGAGCAAGTCATCGAGACAAGAGGAGAGCGAGGATCTTATTTCGGCGTGCAATTTCCAGTTTTTCCGGCGGGCTCTATATTTTCCGGCTTACTTTCCGGTTTCCAGCCTTTCATCACTCACTTCCAAGTAAGTTTTCGTACCCTGACTCCGATTACATGCTTTACTTGCTCGCCTTTTGCTTGAATTTGTTGTTATGGTGGCGTACGACCTTTACCATTTTTGTTGCCTGAACTTCTGCCGGCGCACGGCGGCCTTGAAACGGCCAATACTTGTACGGAATTAACAAAATGTAAACGGATCTTGAATTGCATGTTATCGTTGTTTCATATGCCTTAGTCGAACTTGTATACGCGCATGCCTCCCCTTTTTATTTTTCTGTACATCCCCTTTTGCCTACTTCCATTTATGCGTGTAACTGTAGAAATCACAAGTTTTTCGAGCGGTTGGTCGCTCGGTTGCTCCTCAATCCTTTGTATGCGTGCTCGCTCTTTCCTGTTTGTGTGCTCCTCGCTTCTGTAGAATAACTTCTTTTTCATTATACTTGCTCCACTTTTTGAGATTTTTCTCCGTTCGGGAGGTCGAACATAATGAATATACCTAAAAGGACCTCTCGGACTATCACCAACCATCCTAACTTCTTCTTTGCCTACCCCTTTAGGATGTCCGAGAGGAGCGACGACAGCCAGAATCGCCGAGAAGTTGAAGAGTATGGGAGCGTCCATACTACGTCAGCCGATACGTCAGATATATCGGCGACGTTCTTAGACAACACTTTGGAGCATGCCGCCGCGGTCAAGGAGCCCGTTGTTGAATCCGGGGAGGGTGAAGGATCCGATGAGGAAGAACTCAAGGAGGGTGAAGAAGGCGAAGACGCCAACGATAAGGAGGGTGATGATGATGAAAGCGAGGTGGAGGAGGAGGCGGCATATCAATTAGTTACTCGTAAGAGGCGTCGTAGCGAGGACGACGACTTCATTGATGACTGGACCGAGGAGGAGGGGGGTCCTTCTAACCCCGGGGTCTCTGCGGAACTGATCACTTTAGCCGCCCAAGTACACGGCCACAATTATGGCGTTGTCAATGTGGTGCCTCCGATGGATATTCGGATCGGCGACATGGATGACATGGAGCGACCCGACTTGGCCCTGTCTTTATATGAGGAAGGTGATCACTCCGTTCAGCGCGACAAGGGTATCGTGCTAATTGATAGCGATGAGAGCGATGATGACGACGCTACATCTCCTCGGACTACCCCACCGCCGAAGAGGGTTAGGTTCCCTCCTCAAACTGTTCGTCGAACAAGAGTCACTGATGACGAGGAGGAACCTCATCTGGCCTTAATGGACGTGCACGGGAATGAAGCTGGTCCGAGCACTGCAGCACCCTTGTCTCCTTCTGTCTCGGAGATGAACAGGAAAGCTCAGAGAGACGTGCTTATCGGGCAGAGATACGCCCCCGAGGAGGAGACCAGCTATCATTCAGTGGATCCCCGAACAATTGACTTCTCGTTTCCGAGTAACACCCGACCACCAAATCCTCTAGAAGAACAAGAGTACCAGCTACATCTCGCGCAGCGAGTAGCTGACGAAGCAAAGGCTATTACCAAGGAGCCTAAGAGAGCGAAGAAGCGCTCTCGCTCCCTTAAGAGTGGCAAAGCTAAGGTCGTCGAGGAGCCTAAGTCCAGCAAGGCTACCCAAAACAAGTTCACGCAAAGTGCTCTGAAGGTGGACCTCCCCGATCCTGAGGGTGAGAAGAACGAGGATGGCATCATCCTGACAACTGCCTCTACTATGAAGGTAGATGAGATCGCTACTCCCCGGTGGAAGTACACCCTTCCCGAGAGTAAGTTCGACATCCTCATTCTGAAGAAGGACCAGAATTTTTACAACGCGCCTCCGGGATACATGGCCGTTCACCTCTTGAGCTTAGATCGAGGATGGATCTTGCCCTTCTGCGAGGCTTTCCGCGATATTTTCAACACCTTGGGGATCGCTCCTTGGCAGCTCGTGCGAAGTGCTTTTGGGACTTTGGTTTGTTTCGGGGTGTTCTATAAGAATAACGGGATCGAGCTGAACTTCCACAACTTCAATCAGCGTTTCAGGGTCTCTAGGAGCTCGGGCAACAAATATTTTTACTACTTCAATGCGCGACCAAGCCTGGGATTCATTATGGACGCTCCATCCTCCTCGTGCTATAAGTGGTTCCACCGGTACTTCTACATCAAGAAGAAGAAGTTACCCAACATGAGCGAGGAGGATGCGGAGTGGGGAGTGCCCAAGGTGATGTATCGAGGAAAAATAGCCGAGAAGCATCCTCTGCCATCGGAGCTAGACCCATGGGTCTTGGAGCCCGAGGAGAAGAACCGAGGACCCAATCCCGAGAAGTACTTCTACTGGGGTCTCGTTCTTCAGCCTCTTCCTTATTTAGCTGGGCTTTCGCCTTATGCTTACACCGGGTACACGGGGAACAGGTTCTCGAATGATGTGCTCTTCGGTATGCCTACAATAATATCATACTTGTCTTTTTTCTTCTTTTTGCTTGCTTGTAGTGTGCTCGCTTTTACTTTCCTTCTCGCTTTTTCTGCTTCTCGCTTTCTTTACTAACTTGTGTTTTTTCCTCCACAGCTTATTGGTTCAACTGGATCATGTCGAAGACTGTAGCAGCTAAGGAAGAGAAGAGAAGGAAACAAAGACTGGCCAATAAAGAGACGAAGATCCTCGGGTCTCTGAACCTTTCTCCTCCGAGGAGTGCCTCGCATCATCGAGATGCGATGGTTCAAGAATGTCTCGAAACGCGCGAGAACCCCGTAGATGCGTTGAAAAAGGCCGAGGAGGAAGCGGCGGCGAAACAAGCGAAGCAGGCCGAGGAGGCTGCTGCAGCGGAGCCCGAGAAGAGGCCGTAGAGGCCTGCTGCTAAAAGGGGAGCGAGAAAATTAATGCTTGGGGACAACAATGAGCCTCCTCGCCAAAAGGGAAAGGCGGCCGCTCCCAGTCAAGAGGCCGAGGTGAAGAGGCTCATTCAAATGAGCGACCTGGATCGCGCGCACGAGTTGAGCATGTGCTCGCTTCAGGTAACCTTACTTATTTTTTCCAAGTAAATTTCTAAGTATGAAATTATTCTCTTCGCTAACTGTTTACTTCTTTGTTGTAGCTTGAGAACTTGAAGGAAGCCTACGGCCAAGTAGCTGCTGATCGCGCCGACATAGGCATTGTGATCGAGGACCTGGAGAAGAGGCTCACGGCCGAGCAAGAAAAGAAAAAAGTCACCGAGGCGGAGACCGGCAAGCTCTATGCCAAGGTCGATCACCTCGAGAAGGAGCTTTCCAAGGAGAAGGCGAGGACCAAGGGCTACAAGGGGGCTTATGCCACCTTGTCGATTTGCATGGAGAAGTTCAAGACCAGCGTCCTCTCCTTCCTTAAGGGAAGCCGCCTTGCCACTGCTCGCGACTTCATGGTCCCAGACACATATAAAATGGCTCAGCAAGATGTGCGAGTCTCATCGCGCGAGGAGGGCTTCTTCTCCTGTATCGGCCAGCTAAAACGAGTTAACATGCTACCTGCTGATTTTGATCCAGATACTCGCGAGGAGCTGCACCCTGGTAGGCGCGAAGACCTTTCTCATTACCCTGATGAGGAAATAACCAAGGAGATGCACGAAGCGTGTGAATTCGGGGAGTTGGTGACCGACCCAGAAGTGCCTTATCCCAGCAAACCAGCCTATCTCCCTTCATGGGTCCCTGAGTGCCTAATGACCGGGATCCTTTACCCCTTTGAGAAGGCGGCTCTCCGCAATGCTTCTTGGGTTAAGGTGAGCGATCCAGTTATCGGGCGACCAGCTGACTTTGTCGACCCTGAGCTGATTTTATACGAGAAGGCTATCAAGGAATATCAGGCTCAAGAGCGAGACACGGCTGAGATCCAAGAGTTGCTGAGCCCGGTGCTTGGAGGAACTAGCACAAGTGTCCCGGTCACTGACCTCTCCGGTAGTCGGACCCGCTGAATCGAGGAGCTTGAAGGCCGAGTATGCTCGGTAGAAATTTCTTGAAGAAATTTCCGAACAATTTTTCCTTTGTTTTCTATTCGGCCCTTGGTGGCACATGTTGAAACATATCTCCTTGTTTTAATATAAATTATCACCTTATGTCTCGTCACTTTTTCCTTCAATAAAATGTTTGTTGCTCTTCGTTTCCTTGCTTATACTTGTGTTTTTTACTAACTCTTTTTCTGTTATGACGTATAACATGATAGAGTAGTTAATCATGTATAAGTTAGAGTCGAGGAGGGAATTTCCTCGCACCTTTTATCGACAGAGTAATCTTCATTGGTAATACTTCGAGTTAAGCTCCTCGATCTATTAAAGTAATCAATATACTTGTCGATTTTCTTGCCATCTCAGAAAAAACTCTAAGTGTTGAGCCAGAAAAAACAAGTGTTGAACTCCTCCTGCTCGATTTATTTGCCTTCCTCGTTTTCACTTCTTTAAAAAGTGTCTCGATTAATTTTCTCAAAACATGAGAGAGCGGGGAGCTTTAGGCCGATGTGTGAATTGGGGAACTCTTTTATGGATCGAGCAAGCTCTCTTGGTCGAGTAGCTTTTTATTCTGTTTTGAGTATAGTAGTTCTATACTTGAACATTTTCTTTGTTGAAAGATAGGCATTGTATTGATTTGTCGGAAATTCAATTACAATGGGGGGCTTCTCGGCCAGCTTTCTTACAACATTTTCTGAATCATACAACTTAAACCCTAAAACATGAGGGTACCTCTCACACAAGCTTGTGAGGAATCCTCTCGATCTTGGGCCTTTCACAGGAGCTCTTCAAAAAGCTTGTTCGTTAAACAACTCACGCGTAGAACCTCTGGAGGTTGGAAGTATTCCACGTGTTCCTCAATACTCTTCCCTCCATGTCTTGGAGACGATAGTTTCCATTGAACCTTGCTTCAACTATCTTGTAGGGGCCTTCCCAGTTGGGTTGCATCTTCCCAACTTTGCCTAGAATGTCCGCTCTTCGGAGTACGAAGTCTCCTACTTGGAAGTCTCTTTCCTTCACACCTTTATTGTAGGTCTTCGCTATCAGCGCTTGATATCTGAGAATGTTGGACAAGGCATTGGTTCTCGCTTCACTTATCGTCTCCAGATCGAAGAGCCTCTCGGTATGATTGTCCTCGGGTTGATACCCTTAGATCCTGAGGGTTTCTACCGCCACTTCCGCTGCTATGACTGCTTCAGAACCGTAAACTAGCGAGAAGGGAGTCTCTCTTGTAGCTATTTTTGAAGTTGTGCGATATGCCCATACCACTCCATCAAGCTCGTCGACCCAATCCTTGTTGGTGGCGAACCTCTTTTGCAAGTTGTTGACAAGGATTTTGTTGACGGCCTCCGTTTGCCCGTTGGATTGAGGATGTCCTACCGAGGTGTACCTCCTTTCAATCTTCATTTCCTTGAACCATTCATTGAACCTTTGACCACAGAATTGAGCACCATTATCCGAGATGAGGACTCTCGGCAAGCCAAATCGACATACGATGTTTCTCCATACAAAGTTCATCACCCTTTGTTCGGTGATAGTAGATACTGCCTCAACCTCCGCCCACTTGCTAAAGTATTCAACCGCAACTATGATGAATTTCTTTTGACCCGTGCCTCTCGGGAAAGGACCGACTATGTCGATGCCCCGTATATCGAAAGGGCAAGTGATGGTAATGGGCATGAGAGTTTCGCCGGGGCATTGATCAAATTGGCGTGCAATTGACACTCCTCGCACCTTCTCACAAATCGGGCAGCATCTTCACGAACAGTGGGCCAGTAGTATCCTTGGCGGATGATTTTTTGCGCGAGGGTTCTTCCTCCGGCATGGTCCCCGCAACTTCCTCTGTGCATTTCTCCCAAAAGTTTTTGCACTTCTTGTTCAGCGACACATCTCAAGTAGACTCCCTCGAAGGATCTCTTGTACAAGTGGTCTCTTTGCATGATGTAGCGGCCTGCCTTTCCTTTGATTTTTCTTGCTTCAGCCTTATCACGAGGAAGGCTACCATTCGTGAGATAGGTAGCGATCTCTTGCATCCAACTCGGTTGAGTGTCAATTGCAAAGACGTTTGGCTTTGATGACCATAGGGATGATGCATTGATTCTCATAAGTATCACATTCTGGGTATCCACTCCTCCGGAAGCCGGAGCATATTTTGATAATGCATCTTCCCTTTGATTGAGATCTCTTGCGAATTTCTCAATTTCACAACTTTCGAATTTTTGGATTTCCTCCGTGATGGCGCTCTTGTATTCGGCCAGTGAGTCCTTCTTAGTCTTGAACTTTCCCGAGATTTGCTTCTCGGCCAATTGAGAGTCAGTGAAGAGATGTAGCTTCTTCACTTCAAGTGCCTTTGCCATACGTAGAGCGATGAGGATAGCTTCATACTCGGCTTCGTTGTTGGAGACTGGGAAACTAAGAGTAACGGCGTACTCGAGTTCAGCTCCTCCGGGACTCTTGAAGTATATTCCTATCCCGCCATTTTTTCCTGAGGAAGATCTATCTACGTGAAGAATCCAGACGTCTCCGTGGTTGGCGAACTCCTTGAGTTTTAAAGAGACGGTCTCCAGACCCTTAGGCTCCTCGGATTTTTCTGCTAGGAACACTTCATGTCTTTTTCTTTTTGTCTGGGACATCTCTTTGAGCTCTTTTAAAGAATCTTCGAGAGCTTGCATTGTGTTATTCTGCCGTGGTTGCTCCTCGACCATCATCATGACATTTTGTGTCTCGGGAGGGTTTTCCTATGAATCTCCCTTGGAGGGATACTCTACAAGGAAATCGACAATGACTTGGGCTTTCTTGGCCAGAGGTGCTTGTTAGACAATGTTGTACTCGCTCAATTCGATTGCCCATCTTGCTAGCCTTCCCGAGTTTTCTGGTTTTCTGAGGACTTGCTTGAGAGGTTGCTTCGTCAAGACCACAACCTTGTGCACTCCAAAGTAAGGCTTCAGTCTCCTCGCCGTATAGACTAGGAAGAAGGATAGCCTCTCGATATCCATATATCGTGTTTCAGCTCCAGCGAGTACTTTGCTTAAGTAGTAGATGGGCAAGTGGTCGTTACCTTGAATCGCACCAAGACCGAACTGATGGCTTCCCTTGTCGCTGCTAAGTACAAGTAAAGTACCTCTCCTTCCATAGGTTTTGACAAAAGTGGAGGGGAGAGTAGATACTCTTTGAGCTTCTCGAAGGCTTCCTCACATTCTTTCGTCCACTCGAAGTGGTTGCTCTTTCTCAACAGTTTGAAGAATGGGAGATTTTTCTCGGTGGACCTCGAGATGAATCTACTCAACGCGATTGACTTACCCACCAATTGTTGTACTTCGTTGATGGATTGGGGTTGAGGCAGATCGAGGATGGCCTTGATTTTTTCGGGGTTTGCTTCTATTCCTCTCTCCGTCACCATGTAACCGAGGAACTTCCCACCTTTAACTCCAAAGGTACACTTCGCCGGATTGAGCTTCATGCCATACTTCCTCAAAATCGAGAAACATCTTGCCAGGTAACCTACATGTTACTCCTCGGTCTTACTCTTTGATGCAACGCGTGGATGTCGTGTTCCAACGTATCAAATAAATTTGTTATTTATCCAAAGGCAATTCACAACTACAACGAAAACCGTAGTGTAGCAGTAGAATAACCTCGATTGTCTGATGATGTCGTTTTTCACCAATTAAATTTGTTTAATAGCCAAAGAACACTTATCACTACAGAAACTAGAGTGCAATGGCAAGTTGTCCCCGAGTGTCGTTCTCTCGGGACCTAACGTGGCTTTGTTTGTGGTTTTTGCTAGTTATTTCAGACAACGAGTTCAAGTATTTATAGAATTGTTTTCGTAGAACAAAGCAACGAGAAATCAGATTGTTGTAATCAAGTTTGGAAAACGGTTGGTGGTAGAAATCAAATACACATGCATGGGTTACGAATATGCTCACAAGTTCAGTGTGTAAAACCTTCGATCAAGTCTGCTAAGCAACTCGTCTAGGTAACTTTCAAGACACACATCATAAAAGACCACTATCAATACTTTAGAGGTGCTTGTCACCAACACCATTTATCTAGCATGCTGCAAATCTGTAACATACAATCCTATAGCTTTCATTGACCAAGAGTTTGTCACTATACTCAATTCGAATATATTTTATAGGCAACTAAGAATCATATGAAGGAATTTGCAGCAAGATTGAATCACAATCTCATGTAAGCATAAACATAACCCATAGCATGCATATTCTACATTCTACCACCAACACAAAGGATTTAGCTACTCATATTCATCAACATAGACATCAAATCATATGACTTGTAAATAGAATACATCAAATCAAACTACTAGACCAGAGATAATGATACAATGTTACCATCAACCTGTCACTAATCGGTGGGTATTGATGAAAACCTCTCCGTAGATGAAACAATGGATGCAATCCTATGCCAAAACCTTTAATCCAATCTAAAATACAATGTAATCTGAGTTTTCTCTCAGTTTTGGGGCTTAGGAGCTCTGCCAAAACGAAGCCAATGTTCCAAAGTATGGAAAAAGTAACTGAAGTCCGATCTAAGAAGGAAAATCCGAAAACGTAACCGCTGCCAAGCAGACCGCTTGGAGAAGCCAAGCGGAGCGCTTGGGCCCTCCAAGCGCTTCGCTTGGCTGCTGTGTCAAAGATCCTGGAAAATGAAGCGGAGCGCTTCACTATTCCAGGCGCTTAGCTTGGCTCCTGGGCAGATTTTTGTCTTCCAACTCAATCTTTTTGCCCTCGTACGGCCCTCGGGTGCCTTGGACTCATCCTTCTCAATGCTTATTGAGGCTCAGACACTCACGAACAAGCCACGGAGATTGGGGAACTTCAACGGGGCCATCTTTTCCATCAAAAAGGCTCGTTTTTAGCTCCAAAAATGCCGTTTCGTACCTAAGTGCCTGAAAATGCAGAAAACACAAAATGTGACACTATTATACAAAACTAACCAAAAAAAAGGCTAAAAGATAGCAAAAGAAGGTAAAAAAGACAAGATGAACGCGTCAAAAATACGTTCATCAAACTCCCCAAACCAAACCTTTGCTTGTCCTCAAGCAACAAACTATCCTAAATGCAACATAAAAGGAGTCTCATGCCAAGTAAAGTGAACTAATCTATTGAATCTACCAAATGCTTATGAACAAAACCAAATGAGCATGACATGCAAGTAGGTTGAAGAATGCCTCGATCGCGAATATACACATTCTCATGTGCACTTGGTTAAACAAAGGAGTCTCTCGTAACATCTTCTACCTGGACCTGGTCAGTGACGACACAATGATGCATGTTATCATACTACAATTGCCCCGTGCCTATGAAACCGAGGGCTTACTACTGTTCACCAAGCGCGACTTTTCCTCAAGAGAGGGTGAACCAATACTGGCTCTCATCAAACGAAGGAGGGTTCCCTAGAAAGAGAAGACACTCCCCTATTCTACCCAGACTCTCAACGAATGAGTCCCCTTCAACCACTTCTTGAATAGCAAGACGAAGGTGGTCAAGAACAGGCCTTGGACAAAGGCGACACGAAACGAAAGATAGAATTTACAACTCGATACTTCACAAGGACAAAATATTTACATGACACTTGACACTACGAGACTGCTTTTGGCTTGCAACGACCCTTCTTTTGCTTTTGGGTCTTATTCTTTATTTTCTTTCTTTTATTTTTTCTCTTTTCTCTTTTTTTTTTTATATTTCTTTTTCTTTTCTTCTTCTTTTCTTTTTATCTTTTTTTTTTTTAAAATAGGGGCAAGCAGCAGTACTAAGTGTCAAAAACACCTCCCCAAACCTATTCGAAAGAATAGGTTGGGACACAAAACAAAAAGAAAAAGAAAAAGAAAACTTTACAACGACTCAAAGACGAAAGACAAGATCAACAACGTAACCCCCTCCCCAAACCTATTCGATAGAATAGGTTTAATACAAGGAATCACACACCTCACACTACCTCCTTCCTAGGTATTTGGCAATCTCTAATCGAGGTGAAGAACTTGTCGCCTCTTACGTACATAATTACACGGGTTACAACCATAGACTCAAACGTGCATCATTTCATAAGGCCATCGTGAACCGCAACAGAAGAAACACCACTCAAGGTGATGTCGAGACTACTAAGCCTAACTAGTGCACATGCGAATGTGACAAACCAAGCGAGACAAGCCTCAAACTACTTGCAAAGTGATGCAACATATGATCAATGGTCATAAACACTTAGTCTACTCAATAAAAAAGTTCAAAAGACTTGGCAATAAACTCCACACACAACGACGTGCAACAACTAATCTATGGATGATATGCATGCAAAAAATTTGAAAAAACACGACAAATCACATGAACTTGAGTAGAATCAGGCATGTACGAACCACACAAGCATATAGTACTGAAAATCCAATACCCCCTCCCCAAACCTAAACTTTTGCTCGTCCTCGAGCAAAGAAAAGTTGAATGAAAAGGAAAAATTGGATTGAAAGTACACTTCCCTGAGATAAAGGTTCGTGTCCAATCTCCTATATATGAGTAGTACATGAAAGGACTCAAGAAACATGTGAAAACGGGTGCACAAAGGTGAGAAGAATGGGAAAAACGAGGAAAATCTGGGTACAGGGTCCAGGCGGACCGCTTGGCTCCCGCCAAGCGGTCCGCTTGTCAAGCGGAGCGCTTGGGAGGCTCCAGGCGCTCCGCTTGAAATTCCAGTAAACTTTTTGATTTACTGAAATTTCAAGCGGACCGCTTGGCCCTTCCAAGCGCTTCGCTTGGCTCTGTTTCCAGATTTTCGATGTTTTTTCCTATCTTAATCACCTAAGGCACCAAGACAAACACTAGACTAAACGAATCACGACAAAAGGCACACAGACCACAACTACAAAAGCAAACTAAGAGTACAAGAGTCATAAGTCACAACATCATACAACCAAATCGAAATGAAAAGAGTTTCAACCAACAATAGTAAACAAGCCAAAATAACGATAATATAAAAATACTACCGACAAATGTGGCCTCTGTCGGCTGGTGTCTCTAGGAGAAGGGGTCGTAGGGGGTGTTAGGAAAGGCACTCCCACTACCACCGGTCCGTTCATTGTAGTCCGTGAAGGCAATATAGAAGTCCTCCACTACTGCTTGGTCCCAATTTGGCATGACCTCGCCATAGTACTTCCACCCTCGCTCAGTAATGAGCTTGTTGAGCTCTCTAGCACCATCCAACTCGCTCTCACCAGCCGTGAAGCGAATGCTCCTCTCAGAAATGTACGTGTGCTTGTGGGCATGGAAACTCGCTTCGAATTGCCTTGCCCTCCCCGATTGGCGATACTCGCCGGGTGTGGCCGTTTGTTGGGCACTCGAGGTCTCTTCTCCCCTTGATCTCTTGGTTCTTCTCGATGCCATTGTACCTAGAATAATCTTATTTGATAACTTCAAGAGACAATGAGAATTAGACTTGACTCCTAGACTCCAATACTCACTCAAGTAATCTCATGGTGAGTTGAGGGCTTGCTAAAGTTCGTATGAAGAAATCGAGAAGCTTTAACACTTCGTTACGATAAATCCATACGAATCTAAACCAAGCAAACAAACTCTCCAATTGAATTACCCAACCAATCCAACAATTCTCATGCAATCACAACATCACCATAATCATAACATAACTCAAATTCAAGGCTAACAATCATCAAACAATTATATAGGAAAAATTCGAGCAATAGAATTCATCATAAATCAAGAGGAGCAAAATTCGAATTTAGACATCACATCTAGTAAGAAACATGCTCAACAATCATCATCAAACTCTAATTCACCAATGCATAACACAATTGAAGCTAATTAAGATAAAATCCCAAATTCAAAAAAGTTAAGGTTCATGAGAGGTACATTTGATTCCTTGTTATGGATGCTTCAAACGTGAAATTTGATCGGTTTAGATGATAGAGGGGGTGATGGGCTTTGTAAAATGCACAAGATTGCAAGAATTGGTGGAGAATTGAGAGAGATTGAGATTTTTGGGGTGTTAAATCGGCAATGGAGGAAAAAAAAGAACGAAGTGGGGAGCTTTGATGCACAAGTGTTCCGCTTGGCTTTCTGAAGGAAAGCCAAGCGAAGCGCTTGGCAAGCGGTCCGCTTGGGACCTGCCAAGCGCTCCGCTTGGATTTCCAGTAAGAATGAAATTCTTACTGGAAATCCAAGCGGACCGCTTAGGCTTGTCAAGCGGTTCGCTTGGGACCTGGAGCTCCCAAATCCATTTTTTTTCCGACTTTTGCTAAATTTTCACCCCAAAAACCTTGTCTAAACAACGAAACAAAATTTAAACGTGCTCCTAATCTATATGCAAGTACCTACAACCTCGGGTTGCCTCCCGAGAAGCGCCTTCGTTTAAAAGTCGTTAGCTCGACTCTTCACAACTCATGCGGAATTGATTTTCCTCGGGTACTAGACTTCCCCCTCCAATTGCCTCTCAAAGCATCAATTCCCTGCACATCTTGACGAACATAAAGTGGACCAAAAAATCCTACAAGTTCGTTAGTATCAACATAAGCACATGAATCAACAATGGCTCGCAACGTGTGTTGCTTGCCATTTACCTCAAAGTGACATGTTCGGCGATACATGTCTATGACCATATGCACTTTGTTGATGAAGGCTCTACCCAAGAGAACCACATCTTTGAGCTTAGCAGAAGATGTAGGCATAACGATGAAATTAGTCTTCACCTCTACACCGGCAACCCTCACCGCCAAGTTCTCAATCACACCCAACGGCTTTTTCATGGACCCATCCGCTAATTGCACCATGCATTTCATTGGTCTCAAGCCAGACAAACCCGACTCTTCATACACGTTCAAGGGTATAACATTCACACCCGCTCCCGTGTCCAGAGTTGCCACTATTCCGTCCTTCTTCCCCAAGCCGATTTCAACATCGAAGTTCTCTTGGATGGGCACTTCCACCATATCCACCATCTCATCCTCAGACGATGAGTTTTCTTTCACCTCTTCAACTATCGCATCAGATTGTGCGACAACTTCCTCTTCCATAACCACCTTAGGAGTCTCGACCTCCTCACTCACCTTGCAAGTTTCAGTAATCTTGCAACTTGGCACCTCAACTCGTGCATTGTCTCTCACAACTGTGATCTCCACGGGCAAATCAGTCACCACGGTTATGGCCATAGCCTTCTCCGTGTTCCGGGGAAACTTCCCTTGCTCTCTACTAGCCCCCCGATCTATCAACTCTTGCAACTTCTTATGGAGGTTGCTACTACTAGCCTCAAGCTTCTCAAACCGCTGATTGTTAGTAGCTTCATTACGATAGTAATGCTCCATAAACATATTCGTCTTCAACACAAGATCGTTGAGAGAAGAGACAAGAGGAGAAGGAAGCACCCCTCCACCTTGTGGTCCCGAACTAGCAACCTGAGGTGGAGGTGTAGGATTAGAAGGCGGTGCTCCTTCATACCAATTGTTCCCATAGCTGAGACGACTTCTATCTTGATTAGGCCCATAGGCATATTGATCCGGGTTATGAACATAACCACGGTTGCCTTGATTCTGGTGCCCACCTCGTGGTCCTTGTCCCCCACGGTTTTGTGGCCTCATATTGCCATATCCTTGCCCGTAGTTCACATCTCCAACTACTTGCTCTCCCTCAGGAGCATACACTTCTTGACAGACATCGTTCGTGATATATTGCTCTCTAGCAAATTCAGAACGGCATAAATAGGCCGGGTGCCCATAGTTCTTGCACACACCACAAACTTCCGTAGAAGGAGAAGGAACGCTTTGCCTCAAAGCTTGCTTCACTTCATCGGCGAACCCATCGAAGGCATTTTGTTCTACCACTACCTTGGCCTCACCTCTTTGCTCCTTTTGGAGCACACGAGCCCTCACATTCCGGTTTCGGGAATTCCGATACATCATGTCCAGCTTCACTTGAGCTTGAGAAGGAAGCAACTCCCCCATACTACCTACACAAATACTATCCACTTGAGATTGAATCTCGGGATGTAAACCATTGTAAAAGAATTGGAGAAGCTGACCTTTATCATACCCGTGATGTGGGCATCGATGATGCAACCCCATGAATCGATCACATGCCTCGTGGAAAGGCTCATCATACCTCTGCTCGAAGGAGCTAATTTGTCTCTTCATAGCCATCGTCTTGGAAGCGGGGTAGTAACGCTCCATGAACTTATCAAAACAAAGATCCCATGTTGTCAAAGACCCGGCCTCCAAAGTATTAAGCCAAGCCTTTGCACGATCACCTAGCCCCATAGAAAAGGCCTTCAAACGGAGATCATCATCCGTAACACCAGCTCCTGGTCGCCCAAGATGGAGAACAAAATTCTCGAGCTCATTCAAGAACCCAATCATGTCCTCATTAGCCATCCCATAGAATTTGGGAAGTTGTTGGAACATGTGATTCTTGATCTCCAAGTTCCTTGTGGCATCAATGAGGACAATTGCTGGTCCTCTAGCCCCAACCGTAGGCTTAGTAAGTGTACGTATAGGCCGCTTCGCCATTTCACCTTCCAAGTAAACAGATTCAAGAATTGGCTCCAAAAGATAAGAAGAAGACTCTTCCCGAATACCAAAAGTGGAAGGTCTAGATGCTACTTCTTCAAACTCGAGATTCAAATTCCTCCTTCTCCTTTGAAACAAACGATCGATCTCGTCTACAAAAGGTTCAATAATAGGTCTACCCGTTCGGGTTCTAGGCATGCACTCACCTGAAATTCGAGCAAGTCAAAAAGAAACAAAATACAGAAATAAGGCAAAGAAGAGATGTTGGCTGAAAAAACCAAAACAAAAACACCAACCAAAGGAGTTAAGTCCCCGGCAACGGCGCCAAATTGATGATGTCGTTTTTCACCAATTAAATTTGTTTAATAGCCAAAGAACACTTATCACTACACAAACTAGAGTGCAATGGCAAGTTGTCCCCGAGTGTCATTCTCTCGGGACCTAACGTGGCTTTGTTTGTGGTTTTTGCTAGTTATTTCAGACAACGAGTTCAAGTATTTATAGAATTGTTTTCGTTGAACAAAGCAACGAGAAATCAGATTGTTGTAATCAAGTTTGGAAAACGGTTGGTGGTAGAAATCAAATACACATGCATGGGTTACGAATATGCTCACAAGTTCAGTGCGTAAAACCTTCAATCAAGTCTGCTAAGCAACTCGTCTAGGTAACTTTCAAGACACACATCATAAAAGACCACTATCAATACTTTAGAGGTGCTTGTCACCAACACCATTTATCTAGCATGCTGATGATGTCGTTTTTCACCAATTAAATTTGTTTAAAAGCCAAAGAACACTTATCACTACACAAACTAGAGTGCAATGGCAAGCTTTCCCCGAGTGTCGTTCTCTCGGGACCTAACGTGGCTTTGATTGTGGTTTTTGCTAGTTATTTCAGACAACGAGTTCAAATGTTTATAGAATCGTTTTCTTTGAACAAAGCAACGAGAAATCAGATTGTTGTAATCAAGTTTGGAAAACGGTTGGTGGTAGAAATCAAATACACATGCATGGGTTACGAATATGCTCACAAGTTCAGTGCGTAAAACCTTCGATCAAGTCTGCTAAGCAACTCGTCTAGGTAACTTTCAAGACACACATCATAAAAGATCACTATCAATACTTTAGAGGTGCTTGTCACTAACACCATTTATCTAGCATGCTGCAAATCTCCAACATACAATCCTATAGCTTTCATTGACCAAGAGTTTGTCACTATACCCAATTCGAATATATTTTATAGGCAACTAAGAATCATATGAAGGAATTTGCAGCAAGATTGAATCACAATCTCATGTAAGCATAAACATAACCCATAGCATGCATATTCTACATTCTACCACCAACACAAAGGATTTAGCTACTCATATTCATCAACATAGACATCAAATCATATGAATTGTAAATAGAATACATCAAATCAAACTACTAGACAAGAGATAATGATACAATGTTACCACCAACCTGTCACTAATCGGTGGGTATTGATGAAAACCTCTCCGTAGATGAAACAACGGATGCAATCCTATGCCAAAACCTTTAATCCAATCTAAAATACAATGTAATCTGAGTTTTCTCTGAGTTTTGGGGCTTAGGATCTCTCCAAAACGAAGCTACAGTTCAAAAGTATGGAAAAAGTAACAGAAGATCAGATCTAAGAAGGAAAATCCAAAAACGTAACCGCTGCCAAGCGGACCGCTTGGAGAGGCCAAGCGGAGTGCTTGGCAAGCCTTCGCTTTGGCCCTCCAAGCGCTTCGCTTGGCTGCTGTGCCAAAGCTCCTGGAAAATGAAGCGGAGCGCTTCACTATTCCAGGCGCTTAGCTTGGCTCCTGGGCAGATTTTTGTCTTCAAACTCAATCTTTTTGCCCTCGTACGGCCCTCGGGTGCCTTGGACTCATCATTCTCAATGCTTATTGATGCTCAAACACTCACGAACAGGCCACGGAGATTGGGGAACTTCAACGGGGCCATCTTTTCCATCAAAAGGGCTCGTTTTTAGCTCCAAAAACGCCGTTTCGTACCTAAGTGCCTGAAAATGCAGAAAACACAAAACGTGACACTATTCTACAAAACTAACCAAAAAACAAGGCTAGAAGATAGCAAAAGAAGGTAAAAAAGACAAGATGTACGCGTCAAAAATACGTTCATCAAACTCCCCAAACCAAACCTTTGCTTGTCCTCAAGCAACAAACTATCCTAAATGCAACACAAAAGGCGTCTCATGCCAAGTAAAGTGAACTAATCTATTGAATCTACCAAATGCTTATGAACAAAACCAAATGAGCATGACATGCAAGTAGGTTGAAGAATGCCTCGATTGCGAATATACACATTCTCATGTGCACTTGGTTAAGCAAAGGAGTCTCTCGTAACATCTTCTACCTGGACCTGGTCAGTGACGACACAATGATGCATGTTATCATACTACAATTGCCCCGTGCCTATGAAACCGAGGGCTTACAACTATTCACCAAGCGAGACTTTTCCTCAAGAGAGGGCGAACCAATACTGGCTCTCATCAAACGAAGGAGGGTTTCCTTAGAAAGATACACTCCCCTATTCTACCCAGACTCTCAAAAATGAGCTTCTTTCAACCACTTCTTGAATAGCACGACGAGGGCGGTCAAGAACAGGCCTTGGACAAAGGCGACACGAAACGAAAGATAGAATTTACAACTCGATACTTCACAAGGACAAAATAGTTACATGACACTTGACACTACGAGACTGCTTTTGGCTTGCAACGACCCTTCTTTTGCTTTTGGGTCTTATTCTTTATTTTCTTTCTTCTTATTTTTTTTTTATTTTCTCTTTTTCTTTTCTCTTTTTTTCTTCTTTTCTTTTTCTCTTTCTTTTTTTTTTTTTTATATATAGGGGCAAGCAGCAGTACTAAGTGTCAAAAACACCTCCCCAAACCTATTCGAAAGAATAGGATGGGACACAAAACAAAAAGAAAAGAAAAAGGAAACTTTACAACGACTCAAAGACGAAAGACAAGATCAACGAAGCAACCCCCTCCCCAAACCTATTCGATAGAATAGGTTTAATACAAGGAATTGCACACCTCACACTACCTCCTTCCTAGGCATTTGGCAATCTCTAATCGAGGTGAAGAACTTGTCGCCTCTTACGTACATAATTACACGGGTTACAACCAGACACTCTAACATGCATCATTTTATAAGGCCATCGTGAACCGCAGCAGAAGAAACACCACTCAAGGTGATGTCGAGACTACTAAGCTTAACTAGTGCACATGCGAATGTGACAAACCAAGCGAGACAAGCCTCAAACTACTTGCAAAGTGATGCAACATATGATCAATGGTCTTAAACAGTTAGTCTACTCAATAAAAAAGTTTGAAAGACTTGGCAATAAACTCCACACACAGCAACGTGCAACAACTAATCTAGGGATGATATGCATGCAAAAATTTGAAAAAACACGACAAATCACATGAACTTGAGTAAAATCGGGCATGTACGAACCACACAAGCATATAGTACTGAAAATCCAATACCCCCTCCCCAAACCTAAACTTTTGCTCGTCCTCGAGCAAAGAAAAGTTGAATGAAAAGGAAAAATTGGATTGAAAGTACACTTTCCTGAGATAAAGGTTCGTGTCCAATCTCCTATGTATGAGTAGTACCTGAAAGGACTCAAGAAACATGTGAAAACGGGTGCGCGAAGGTGAGAAGAATGGAAAAAACGAGGAAAATCTGGGTACAGGGTCCAGGCGGACCGCTTGGCGGGAGCCAAGCGGTTCGCTTGTCAAGCGGAGCGCTTGGGACGCTCCAGGCGCTCCGCTTGAAATTCCAGTAAGAATGAAATTCTTACTGGAATTCCGAGCGGACCGCTTGGGCTTGCCAGGTGCTTCGCTTGGCTCTGTTTCATGATTTTCGATGTTTTTTCCTATCTTAATCACCTAAGGCACCAAGACAAAAGGCTAAGCTACTCTAAACACGACAAAAGGCTCACAGGCCACAACTACAAAAGCAATAAAAAAAGTAAAGAAGTCTTCAAGTTACATCATCAATTAAGAGTATAAAAAGGAGTACCACCACCGCAAAATCACTCGGATCGGTGAGGGATGACAAGGGGAAAAGGGTCTTCGAACCCTTGCTCTACTCCGAAGCGGTGGAGTATCAGATCGTATGTTTCTATGTCGATTGGTTCCCTCGATGCCTCGGTGCGCCGGATGTTTGGCACATTTGCTTTCTCACACATAGCAGTGATCAGATGTGGGAATACTAGTGGGTGGCCGGGTTCTCGTTTAATCTCGAATTGCTGGAAGATGATGTCCCCGGGAATGATGGGCATGTTCGCCATGAGGGAATAGATTAAGATCCCGACTACCGGCGTTATCTCTTTGGTTATGAGTCTCGGGATCAGATTAGCTACCACGAAAGGTAGGATCATGCGGGCGTGCAAGTGCAAATCTTTATACTTCAAGGTGTTATCGAGACGAATCTTCCTTGGCTTGTAGTCATTGGTTGTCAGAACCCCGACTAACCTCCTCGAAAACTTCTCAATCGTTGGGTCATAGACATAGTGCACATAGGGATCACTCACATAGTATGCTACCTTATTCTTGTCTTCCCGCAAGGGTTCCTCTAGTCCCATAATGAAACTAGTGATACTCAATGGTGAGAAAGGGACCATCACACCACGAATAGGTACTGCTTCGGCCTTATAGTTATAGTCCTCGAAGGCAATGTGGAACTCCTCGACAAGGTCTCTATCCCATCCGGAGAGTTCTTTCCCATAGAAGGTCCATCCTCTCTCCGTTATAAGCCTGGTAAGGTGAGCATAGGGTACATCAAAGAAAAGTCCCTTGTTCTCATATTTTGTCCCCTTTAGTACGTCCAACTCCTTTGAAGTAAAGGAGATGCTACGGTCCCAAATCACTGACCGTTCTCCTCCCCTATAGAAGTTGTATCGGAACCTCCGCAATGCGTCCGATTCTTTGTATGGGTCACGGTCGCCTTCATCACGGGGAATCTCCCTTGGAGTTGATGCCGGATTCTCCTTGGAGGTTGAAGCTCCATCCTTCCTTGCTTTCTTCTTGGCTCTTGTGTCCATGGTACCTAGTAAAATCTCATTAGATAGCTTGAAGATGACGGTAACTAGACTCTTACACTACTACCAAACAATCTACTTCTACTCTAAGACAAGTATACGTTCTTCGTTTAAAACAAGTCATAACGCAACAAGTCGACTCTTAGACGTCAAAACTCACTCAAGTGTTCTTTTTAACGAGTTTGAAGGCTTGCTAAAATTCAAACATAGCGAATCGAGAAGCTTTAACACTTCGTTACGATTAGCTAATTCGAATCAAACCAAGCAAACAAACTCGCCATTAGAACTACCCAACCAATCCTACACATTCTCATGCAATCTAAACAACACCAACATCATATCAATACTCAAATTTCGAGCTAACAATCATGCAAACAATTATCTAGCAAGAATTCAAGCCATAGAGTTCATCAAAATCAAAGTAAGCAAAATTTGAATTTAGACATCACATCAAATAAGAAACATGCTCAACAATCAATATCAAACTCTAATTTACAATTGCATAACACAATTGAAGCTAATTAAGATAAAATCCAAAATTCAAGAAAGTTAGGGTTCATGAGAGGTACCTTTGATTCCTTGTTATGGATGCTTCAAACGTGAAATTTGATCGGTTTAGATGATAGAGGGGATGATGGGCTTTGTAAAATGCACAAGATTGCAAGAATTGGTGGAGAATTGAGAGAGATTGAGCTTTTTGGGGTGCTAAATCGGCAATGGAGGAAGAAAAACGAAGTGGGGAGCTTTGATACACAAGTGCCCCGCTTAGCTTTCTTAAGGAAAGCCAAGCGAAGCGCTTGGGCCGTCCCAAGCGAAGCGCTTGGCAAGCGGTCCTCTTGGGACCTTCCAAGCGCTCCACTTGGATTTCCAGTAAGAATGAAATTCTTACTGTAAATCCAAGCGGACCGCTTGGACCTGCCAAGCGCTCCGCTTGAATTTCCAGTAAGAATTTCATTCTTACTGGAAATCCAAGCGGACCGCTTGGGCTTTCCAAGCGGTTCGCTTGGGACCTGAAGCTCCCAAATCCATTTTTTTTCGACTTTTGCTAAATTTTCACTCCAAAAACCTTGCCTTATCAACGAAACAAAATTTTAAACGTGCTCCTAATCTATATGCAAGTACCTACAACCTCGGGTTGCCTCCCGAGAAGCGCCTTCGTTTAAAAGTCGTTGGCTCGACTCTTCACAACTCATGCGGAATTGATTTCATCTTGGGTACTAGACTTCCCCCTCCAATTGCCTCTCAAAGCATCAATTTCCTGCACATCTTGACGAACATAAAGTGGACCAAAAAATCCTACAAGTTCGTTAGTATCAACATAAGCACATGAATCAACAATGGCTCGCAACGTGTGTTGTTTGCCATTTACATCAAATTGACATGTTCGGCGATACATGTCTATGACCATACGCACTTTGTTGATGAAGGCTGTACCCAAGAGAACCACATCCTTGAGCTTAGCAGAAGATGTAGGCATAACGATGAAATTAGTCTTCACCTCTACACCGGCAACCCTCACCGCCAAGTTCTCAATCACACCGAACGGCTTTTTCATGGACCCATCCGCTAATTGCACCATGCATTTCATAGGTCTTAAGCCAGACAAACCCGACTCTTCATACACGTTCAAGGGTATAACATTCACACCCGCTCCCGTGTCTAGAGTTGCCACTATTCCGTCCTTCTTTCCCAAGCCGATTTCAACATCGAAGCTCTCTTGGATGGGCACTTCAACCATATCCACCATCTCATCCTCATACGATGAGTTTTCTTTCACCTCTTCAACTATCGCATCAGATTGTGCGACAACTTCCTCTTCCATAACCACCTTAGGAGTCTCGACCTCCTCACTCACCTTGCAAGTTTCAGTTATCTTGCAACTTGGCACCTCAACTAGTGCATTGTCTCTCACAACCGTGATCTCCACGGGCAAATCAGTCACCACGGTTATGGCCATAGCCTTCTCCGTGTTTCCGGGAAACTTTCCTAGCTCTCTACTAGCCCCCCGAAATATCAGCTCTTGCAACTTCTTATGGAGGTTGCTACTACTAGCCTCAAGCTTCTCAAACCGCTGATTGTTAGTAGCTTCATTATGATAGTAATGCTCCATAAACTTATTGGTTTTCAACACAAGATCGTTGAGAGAAGAGACAAGAGGTGAAGGAAGCACCCCTCCACCTTGTGGTCCCGAACTAGCAACCTGAGGTGGAGGTGTAGGATTAGAAGGCGGTGCTCCTTCATACCAATTGTTCCCATAGCTGAGACGACTTCTATCTTGATTAGGCCCATAGGCATTTTGATCCGGGTTATGAAGATAACCACGGTTGCCTTGATTCTGGTACCCACCTCGGGGTCCACGGTTTTGTGGCCTCATATTGCCATACCCTTGCCCGTAGTTCACATCTCCAACTACTTGCTCTCCCTCAGCAGCATACACTTCTTGACGGACATCGTTCGTGATATATTGCTCTCTAGCAAATTCAGAACGGCATAAATAGGCCGGATGCCCATAGTTCTTGCACACACCACAAACTTCCGTAGAAGGAGAAGGAACGCTTTGCCTCAAAGCTTGCTTCACTTCATGGGCGAACCCATCGAAGGCATTTTGTTCTACTACTACCTTGGCCTCACCTCTTTGCTCCTTTTGGAGCACACGAGCCCTCATATTCCGGTTTTGGGAATTCCGGTACATCATGTCCAGCTTCACTTGGGCTTGAGAAGGAAGCAACTCCCCCATACTACCTCCACAAATACTATCCACTTGAGATTGAATCTCGGGATGTAAACCATTGTAAAAGAATTGGAGAAGCTGACCTTTATCATACCCGTGATGTGGGCATCGATGATGCTACCCCATGAATCGATCATAGGCCTCGTGGAAAGGCTCATCATACCTCTGCTCGAAGGAGCTAATTTGTCTCTTCATAGCCATCGTCTTGGAAGCGGGGTAGTAACGCTCCATGAACTTATCAAAACAAAGATCCCATGTTGTCAAAGACCCGGCCTCCAAAGTATTAAGCCAAGCCTTTGCACGATCACCTAGCCCCATAGAAAAGACCTTCAAATGGAGATCATCATCCGTAACACCAGCTCCTGGTCGCCCAAGATGGAGAACAAAATTCTCGAGCTCATTCAAGAACCGAATCACGTCCTCATTACCCATCCCATAGAATTTGGGAAGTTGTTGGAACATGTGATTCTTGATCTCCAAGTTCCTTGTGGCATCATTGAGGACAATTGCTGGTCCTCTAGCCCCAACCGTAGGCTTAGTAAGTGTAGGTATAGGCCGCTCCGCCATTTCACCTTCCAAGTAAACAGATTAAAGAATTGGCTCCAAAAGATAAGAAGAAGACTCTTCCCAAATACCAGAAGTGGAAGCTCTAGATGCTACTTTTTCAAACTCGAGATTCAAATTCCTCCTTCTCCTTTGTAATAAACGATCGATCTCGTCTACAAAAGGTTCAATAATAGGTTCACCCGTTCGGGTTCTAGGCATGCACTCACCTGAAATGAAGAGTAGTGAGTTTCCAAGTCAAAAAGAAACAAAAGCAGTAATGAGACAAAGAAGAGATGTTGGCTGAAAAAACCAAAACAAAAACACCAACCAAAGGAGTTAAGTCCCCGGCAACGGCGCCAAATTGATGATGTCGTTTTTCACCAATTAAATTTGTTTAAAAAGCCAAAGAACACTTATCACTACACAAACTTGAGTGCAATCGCAAGCTTTCCCCGAGTGTCGTTCTCTCGGGACCTAACGTGGCTTTGATTGTGGTTTTTGCTAGTTATTTCAGACAACGAGTTCAAATGTTTATAGAATCGTTTTCTTTGAACAAAGCAACGAGAAATCAGATTGTTGTAATCAAGTTT
Organism: Plantago ovata; assembly: GCA_028274465.1. NCBI lineage: Eukaryota > Viridiplantae > Streptophyta > Magnoliopsida > Lamiales > Plantaginaceae > Plantago > Plantago ovata. The sequence goes on along the minus strand of CM051456.1, from coordinate 86,135,736 downwards.
GGAAAACGGTTGGTGGTAGAAATCAAATACACATGCATGGGTTACGAATATGCTCACAAGTTCAGTGCGTAAAACCTTCGATCAAGTCTGCTAAGCAACTCGTCTAGGTAACTTTCAAGACACACATCATAAAAGATCACTATCAATACTTTAGAGGTGCTTGTCACTAACACCATTTATCTAGCATGCTGCAAATCTCCAACATACAATCCTATAGCTTTCATTGACCAAGAGTTTGTCACTATACTCAATTCGAATATATTTTATAGGCAACTAAGAATCATATGAAGGAATTTGCAGCAAGATTGAATCACAATCTCATGTAAGCATAAACATAACCCATAGCATGCATATTCTACATTCTACCACCAACACAAAGGATTTAGCTACTCATATTCATCAACATAGACATCAAATCATATGAATTGTAAATAGAATACATCAAATCAAACTACTAGACAAGAGATAATGATACAATGTTACCACCAACCTGTCACTAATCGGTGGGTATTGATGAAAACCTCTCCGTAGATGAAACAACGGATGCAATCCTATGCCAAAACCTTTAATCCAATCTAAAATACAATGTAATCTGAGTTTTCTATGAGTTTTGGGGCTTAGGAGCTCTCCAAAATGAAACTACAGGTCAAAAGTATGGAAAAAGTAACAGAAGATCAGATCTAAGAAGGAAAATCCGAAAATGTAACCGCTGCCAAGTGGACCGCTTGGAGAGGCCAAGCGGAGCGCTTGGCAAGCGAAGCGCATTGGCCCTCCAAGCGCTTCGCTTGGCTGCTGTGCCAAAGCTCCTGGAAAATGAAGCGGAGCGCTTCACTATTCCAGGCGCTTAGCTTGGCTCCTGGGCAGATTTTTGTCTTCAAACTCAATCTTTTTTCCCTCGTACGGCCCTCGGGTGCCTTGGACTCATCCTTCTCAATGCTTATTGATGCTCAAACACTCACGAACAAGCCACGGAGATTGGGGAACTTCAACGGGGCCATCTTTTCCATCAAAAGGGCTCGTTTTTAGCTCCAAAAACGTCGTTTCGTACCTAAGTGCCTGAAAATGCAGAAAACACAAAACGTGACACTATTCTACAAAACTAACCAAAAAACAAGGCTAGAAGATAGCAAAAGAAGGTAAAAAAGACAAGATGAACGCGTTAAAAATACGTTCATCAGTGTCGATCTCTAAGGACTATAACTAGCTTTATCTAATCTAATTTAGAATATAAAACAGCTGACGGTTTAGCAAAGGTTTTTCTTAACAGATAATGGAGATTGGTGATAGTATGGTCCTTCAAAGCATAACGGGTTAATAATCACGCATAAATTCCTCGGTTTTGCATGGAGATCTTTGATCAATGAATTGTCTAGTTGTAATTATCAAACACTACGAAGATATAGATTTAGATAGGTCAAAGACCAATGAATTTTCCAATTGTGTGCAATAATTAATCAACAATACGAAAATAGAGATTTAGATAGATCAAAGAAATAAAGCAATAACACAGAGTATAATGCGCGATATAGCCATTAGCATAATTATTAACCCTTCGCTAAGAATTCGCATACTATCACCAACGAGAAGTTTAGCTACTTATAGTTGTCATGCAATCAACAGAAGTTATAGAAGAAAACATGTTGAAAGATATATAAAAATAAGTAGAAAAAACTGTAAGATACAATGTTACTGAAGGTTGTCAATCTCCGAAGAATCGCGATCTTACAAGCTCCAAACTGCTATGAAAAAGTATCTCCTAAGCTAAGAACCCCCAGAACAGGCTCTGGGAAGTTCCTACCTAAAACTACAGAGAAAGGTGAGAGAAAAGGTCTGGAAAAGTATAAAAAATGGAGAAAAACTGAGCAACTATAAATAGGCAACGAATTGTGTGGGGCGAAGGGCCCCACACACCGGGCGATTCGCCGGGTGTGGGGCGATTCGCCCCACATCCCGGGCGATTCGCCCGGGAGTAAAACTCGGCCAGATACGCGTTTTCGACGCGTTTTTGGATTTCTTCCCTTTTTCGGACTCGGTTTCTGACTTCTAGTGGCCTTCTAACCTCCAGATTCGACCCCTAGACTTCAAATCCTATCCGGAAACCTTCAGATACTCCAATTAGGCTTCTGGAACACCAATTCCTTGTCTACTTCAATATAATTGCTCGGAAATCCTCGTTTTTCAACCAAAACCTGTAAAATAAAGACTAAAGGGAAACGTGACACTGTGCTAATAAAATGCACTAAAATATAGCTAAATTAATATATAGGATAGCTAAAATAGGTGAAAAAGTCTTAAATGAAAGTGTAAAATACACATTCATCAAACTCTCCAAACCGAACCTTTGCTTGTCCTCAAGCAACTAAGATAGACTCTAATGCAAAAAATAATGCAACACATAAAATGGAGTCTCATGTCAAATAAAATGAACTAATCTACTGAATCTATCAAAACACATATGAACAAAAACCATATAAATCAAAACATGAATATAGGTTGAAGAATGCCTCGATTGACTCATATACATCCACATAAGTACTTATGTTAAGCCAAGATAGTCTCTCGTAACATTCTCTACCTGGACCTAGTCAGTGACGACGTAATGAAACATGTTAAGATACGAATGGTTGTCCCGTGCCTATGAAACTGAGAACTTACTGTTGTTCACCAAGTTAAGACTTTTCCTCAAAGAGGTCGAACCAGTACTGGCTCTCATCAAACGAAGGAGGGTTCCCTATAAAAGATAACACTCCTCTATTCTACCCATCTCTCAAGCAAAGCCTTAATATTTTCACCACTTCCTGAATGGCAGGACGAGGGTGGTCTAGAACAGATGACACTAAAAAACAAAAGACAAAAAATAGAAAATTACAACACGATTACGAACATTACAAGAATTGGAAAATGAGACACAACACTTTGCTAAACTGCTATTTGACTTTCTTTTTTGGACCCTTCTTTGCTTTTTTGGGGTCTTTTCCTTTTTTTCTTTCCAGTTTCTTCTTCTTTTTTTCTTTTTTCCTGGAAATTTTCTTTTCTTTTTTTTTTGATTTTTTTTTAGCCAGCAGTAGCAAAAACAAAATGACTCACAAACGACTTCCCCAAACCTATTCGAAAGAATAGGTTGGAGTACAAAATTTACGAAAAAGGAAAAATAAACTCACAACACAGAAATGAAAAACGAAAAACAAGTCTACGATGGTGTAACCCCCTCCCCAAACCTATTCGAAAGAATAGGTTGCAAACAAAGGATCACACAACCTCACACTACCTCCTTCCTAGGAATTTAGCAATCTCAAAGCATGGTGAAGACTTGTTGCCTCTTAGGTACATAATTACTCGGGGAAACAACCATAAGACCCTAACATGCATCATCCTATTATAAAGGCCTTCGTGAACCGCAGTAGAGAAAACACCACTAAGTGATGTCGAGACTACCAAGCTCAACTAAGTGCAATACATAAATGTGACAAGCCAAGCGAGAAAAACCTCAAACAAATTCATAGAGATGAAGCATATGATTAATGGCATAGTTAGTTGATCTACCCAATAAAAAAGTTCAAAAAATTCGGCAATAAACTCCATATAAAACATGCAAGACTATCCTAGGATGAATGCAGTGAATGCAACCTAAAAAACTAAGAAAGCGGTAAACGTGCAAATGCAAATGCAAACAGATAAAACATGCAAGGTACTATACTCATCCTACCAATACCAAGCTCTAAACCATCAATGGCAAGCTCCAGACTAACAACACTAGATCACTTAAATCCCATCCCCCCTCATGAAATTAACGCTAGTCCCTAGCAGTAAGAAAATGAGGAAATAAGATGTGATACTAGATGTTACCGCATGGTTTGGCCTCGGTCAGCTGAGTATGCTGCTTGTGGGTTATTGGGACTGCTCTGGGAGCCTTATAGGTGATCATCAGGTCTTCTGGTAGGTGCGGTAGTTCCATTTATAGGCCGGACAGGAACAACTCCTCCATCTGTATCATCATTGTCCTTATGGCCTTCATTGTCACTACTGTCACCATCATCATCACCAGTAGAGTTGGATTGTCGAATAGAATCCTCAAGATTAGCCGCCGCTGTTATGGAATCCTCCATCCTGTAGCCCTCCAATAGGCTGTGAACTGTTGAAGGGGAAATAGCAGTGGTATCAGAGCCTCCCTCTCCAACGTTTTACAGCCCGAGGAGGTTACAGTAAGCTGCTCGATTACTCAGAAGTCTTCTACCATTTTTTCCAATGTCGACCACATTCTCTACGGTTGATGCCCCCGATGTCTATATGATGCTCCCTTTAGAGGCAGTCAAGGGGCACCCCTAAGAGGGGCTGGGCACCCATGTCATTATGTTTTGGAACCAAGCTAGCGCTTCGGAACCTTCTAGCCACTATCGACTCAAGATTGAATCCGTCGCGGCAAGATTGTCCCGGTGCCTTCCTATTCACTCGAACTTTGCAGTCCTTGTGATATATTGCCGACGTAATAATCCCTTCGGTGGTGCATGAATAGGCATAGAGTCCTTACTCCAGGTGTACTCTAGCTCCTCCTCTTGGATAATCCGTGATGTTGTTGCAAGAGCCCGTGGCTCGAACGCACCTCTAACGAGATCACTCTCCTTGACATGGTTGTAATTGATCCCCCTCCAACACTTCATAGTAATCATACGGGAGTGCTCCTCTCCCTTGGCATGGTTCCTACAAACAACAGTTAGTACCTCGTATGACACAAAACTGACCCATGCATATGCTAAGGTAAGAACGAAACACACAAGTGATAAAATCAACAATCGAACTCCCCAATCCTTTATGTCTAGCCTAGCTTCTTCAACATGCAACATACCAATGTAACTACTACATGCAATACATCACATTATGCTCTTGCTAGACAACCAATACCCTAAATAATAAGGCTCAATTCATACCATAGTAACAAAAATCTAACAACATAAATCCTCAACTTCATCAATCATGCATTCTACCATTACATCCATCATTATCATATCAACAAACACATGTTTAAACATGGAATGAAAGTAAAAGATACATTTTCTAACAAGATATATCATCTAATAGCAAAAATATCAAACCAACAAACCAAGCCTAATTGAACATGCAATTGATAGTGAATAACGTTTCTAATCACACAAATCATCAACCCATACATCAAACAAGCTTAATTGAAGCATAAATCAAAAAACCCCCAAATTTGAAAAATTAGGGTTCATGTGAGATTACCTCAAATCTGAAGATTGAATGAGCTAGGAAGAGATTTGGTCGGATGAAAAGAAAGAGCACGTAACGGGCTTCGATTAAAGCTAAAGAACACAAAATTTGATGGAAATATGAAGAAGTTATGAAGGATTGAAGATATTTTGAAAATGGGGGAATTTTTTGGAGTTAGATGAAGAAGATGAAGTAAAATGAGAGAAAATGGGAGAAACCCCCGTTTTCTAATCTGCAGGGGCGCGGGGCGAGTCGTCCCGTGCGGGGCGAATCGACCCGCATGTGGGGCGAATCGCCCCGCGCGTCCAGAGCGCGCGGCGCGCTCTGGACTCGTGGGTAGGGCTGTATTACGAACCGAACGTTCACGAACGTTCGCTAGTTCGTTCGGTCAATGTTCGGTCAACGTTCGGTTCGGTCAAGTTCGAACGGTTCGCGAACATGTTCGTTAAGCTAACGAACCGAACAAGAACATGTTAATTTATGTTCGGGTGTTTACGAACCGTTCGCGATCATTGTATAATATAATATAATATATTACATAAATATATATACATATATATTAATTTAATATATACTTTCTTATCTTTAACCTAGATGCTTTATTACCTTTCATATCTTATCTCTATTCATTTCTATTTCCATTTTTCCACACACACACACTAGGGCTATTCCAGATACACAAAAGATATCGATTAACACCCACCACAGTCCACACCCGTCGTCCGTCACACCCATCGTCGCCATCGATATCACAAAAGATATCCACCGTGCGGTCGCGCCACACCCATCGATATCACAACCACCGCGCCACACCCATCGATATCCATTAACACCCACGGACCCACCACACCCGTCGCCGTCGATCCCGCCGCTCGATCCGACGTCCACCGGCGCCGCTCGATCTGTCGACCACCGAGCAAACCAGAAAAGGTGAAGAAACCTTCGAAATCTATGGTTCTCTTCAGTTTTTTCCTTCTTCTCTTTCACTTCAGTTTTGTTTCTCTGGAAATTTTAATCTGGGTTTAGGGATTTGGTTTTAAAGTTTCAATCTTTTCTTCTTTTCTTGATTTATACATCACCGACATGCTTGTTTTTTAATTTGAGCTATATGGTTGTGATACCCAATCCTTGAATGGCGATAAGGATGGGAATAAGGGTGGCCCTGCTGGATACCTTGCTTGGAAGATGATGGTAAAATGCTGTTTTAATATCTTACTCTGGTAGATAAGCACTTGCGCTTACCATGCTGCGATAAATAAGGGTTATTCTGTTGATTGTGTTTTGCACTTGAGGAGTTTCATGGCACATGTACACAAGTCACATATATCTTGCTTTGCATCATACGGTTTGCATTGATTTAGGCATTTTGGTAGGTGGTATGTGTTTCGTATGTGTTTGATTATTTGCTTTTTGGTGAAGTAGCGTGCTTAAATCAGGAGAATTACAGTTATAAAAGACCTACTATGAAGATTTCTGTGAGAGTTGGAAAAGAGAAACGAGAGGTGATAGAAGTGTTATTGATGTCTCAAATTGCTTCATTTCAAATATTGTCTTGAAGTTGTTTGGTTGTGTCTTCACTCTCTAGCTTACTACCTGAATTATACATCTGATAGGCAGAAGAAAATAGATATGAAGAATTGTGGTTGCTGGCTCCAAAATGGCTGAATTTCTGTAATGCAGGAACTAAATGAAGATTAAGAAAATCCATGTACCATTACGAGAAATACATCTAAAGTAGAACTAAACAATTTAAAAAAAACGACCAATTCTCGCCTAATGAAATATTTCTGATTTATTTCTGATTCTAGTGTTGTTATTTTTATGTTTGTAGATTATTGATGGAGCTGGAGAAGATTGTGCTTGGAGACTTTATATTTTGTGTGGAGCTTGGCCCTTGGATACATTATGAATTATGAACTGAACCATGTTTTGTAGTAGTTATATTTTGTGTTTATTAACTGAACGGCTGAACCTTGGAGATTTTATATTTTGTGTTTATGAACTGAGCCTTCAAGACTCTGAGTTACTAATTATATAATATTTTGGACACTTTTTGCAGGATTTTTAAATGAATTTTGTAGTATTAATATTGTTGGTTTTTAGGCTTTTTCTGTTTTAACGAACGAAAATGAACGCGAACGAACGCGAACGAACACAAACGAACATTAACGAACGAACATAAACGAACGAACACGAACTTCGTATTACTTTAACGAACCGAACATGAACGGATTCTGAGTTGTTCGTCGAACATGAACACGAACCGAACATACATATGCTTAACGAACGAACGTTCGATAAGTCTCATGTTCGGTTCGTTCGGTTCGTATTACAGCCCTACTCGTGGGGCGATTCACCCCCATTGGGGGCGATTCGCCCCCCACCTCCTGAGGCGGGGAGACGAACTTTTCGAAAAAATGCGGTTTTTAAGTCTCCGAAAATGATTTTTCTCACAAAACACTCGAAAAATCTCACTCAAACATAACATAAGCACATAGGACACAGACACGAACAAATTCACATATGAAAAGCAAATTGTTCAAGAATGAATGCATGCAAAAAAGCAGTAAAGAAGGCGATAAAAACTCCGGGTTGCCTCCCGGATAGCGCCATTGTTTAAAGTCTTTGACTCGACTCCTGTCTGCGCCTAGCTCTTCTTCTTGAGGGTACTAGACTTCCCCTTCATTGATCTTCTCCTCATGCCACGAACCTGTGAATAAGAATGAACATAGGCAGCAAGACCACAGTAGTTAATAGTGTGAGAAGTATCAGGTGGATCAGATATGGCTCGCAACACATGTCGCTTGCCATCCACCTCAATAGTGCAAGTCCTTTGGTAGATGTATATCACGGAGCGTAGCTTAGTCAAGAACGTTCGCCCCAAGAGAACGACATCCCTCGTCCCAGGTGTAGACGCCGGCATAACTACAAAATTGGTGTATACAGAAGCTTCACCAATCTTGACCAATACATTCTTCACAACGCCCTCGGGTCTCACAAAGGATCCATCTGCCAGTTGCACAATAGCCTTATGCTCAGATAGTTTTCCAAGGCTACTCTTCTCGAACACATTCATAGGGAGCACATTAGAGTAGGATCCCGTGTCTAGTGTGGCACGGACGTCCTCAAGCTCACCAATCCTGACCTTAACATCGAAACTTTGAGGGAGTGGCTCGGGATCCTCTTGCTCCTCTTCACTCTCGTCAGAACTATGGTCCTTCTCTTCTTCCTTAGCCTGTGGAGGTTCCTCCTTCTTGCAACACTCGCACTTAGCAACCCTCTTGATGGTGATTTCAACAGGTAGATCACCCGCCAAGGTAATGGACATCAACTTCTCAGTGTTGCTAGGAAGCTTGCCTTGTTCCTACTTGCTCCTCGGTCGATCAACTCTTGCATCTTTTGTTGGGCAATCCTAGTGCTCTCTTCCAACCTATCAAGCCTTTCCCTAGTTTGAGAAAACTTTGGGTGTGATCAACCATCTTTTGCAAGTTCTCCATCAGTTGAGCCGACTTCGACTTCGGTTGCTCTTTTGGAGTGTGGTTTTCGCAGTGGTCATTACCATAGTTAAGCCTACTACGGTCTTGGTTAGGGCCATAAGTTTGGCTAGCCGATGCATATCCTTGATTGTTTCGGAACACTCTTCTCCAAAATCCACCTCGAAGATTCCTACCATCTTGTCCGTAGCTAGCTTCTTGAGTACCAAACTCCGTAGCAAAGGCTTCCTCTTCGCCTCCTTGAGCCCAGTTGCCATCATCATACGCAAGCTCCGATCTACACATATGAGCCCCATGCCCATAGTTCTTGCATATTCGGCAAACTTCGTTCGAAATAGTTGTTCCAGTGGCGCTCTTGAGGACTTGCTTCAATTCGTTGGTAAAGCACTCGAATTGATCCCCATTCCCCCTATACATAGGGGCTTCTTGAGTCGGTGGAGCTTTAGGTCCACGTCTCCTAACCATTGCCCTTGGGTCCTTGAACTGCGAACCCTTAGCAAGCCTTTCGAAAACTGTCCAGACGGCTTCTGCGGTTTCCTCCCAAATATTGCCTCGGCATTGGAAATCCACCACTTGTTGGTTCTCGAATGTTAGTCCATTGTAGAAGTGTTCGACTAGGTCAGAAAGCTCAAAACCATGGTGAGGGCACTTGTTCGTGAGATCTTGGAACCTCTCAAACGCGGTGTAGATGGTCTCATCATAGTCCTGTTTGAATCTAGTGATTTGCGCCTTTAGCGGTAGTCAAGGTGTGAGGGAAGTATTTTTCCATGAAAGCTGAAAAAACCTTCTCCCAAGTGTCCAGCGAGCCTGCTGGTAGAGAACTCAACCATGACTTGGCTCTGTCGCCAAGCCCCATAGCAAAAACCTTCATCCTCAACTCATCCGTTCTTATTTCAGCTCCGGGTCGTGGGAGTTGGTTGATGAAATCATCGATATCGTCCAAGTACCCCATCACATCTTCCCTTGCTAAGCCATAGAACCTCGGAAGTTGTTGGAATGCGTGGTTCTTGATTTCCAGATCTCGAGTTGCAGACGAAAGAACAATCGCCGGTCCCCTCATACGATCCTTGGAGGGTTGAACCCATGCTTTCAGTGGTCAAGCTTCTGCCATTCCGTCGATTTCCTTAAAAAGACTGTGTAGAGATTCAGAGAAATCGGTATCCTCTATTTCCTCCAATTCACGCCTTTGAAGTAGTCGCCTTCTTTGGTGGTAGACTCTGTCGATCTCAGCAATTGAATCAGCAAGCGGTGTTCCTCTAGATCGTGTATGTGGCATACACTATGTGTAACTAGGTCTGTAATGGAGCCGAGCCGAGTCGAACTTTATGAAAGCTCAGCTCGTTTCCCAATTGTATGCATGGGCTCGAGTTCGAGCTCGAGCTCGGTCGAACTTCAATTTTTTACTCGAGTTCGAGTTCGATGGTCATTTTCCTAAACGAGCTCGGCTCGCGAACTTTAAGTTTTACAAAATTTTCCGATTGAAACGCAATAAAGCTCGAATTCGACTCGGCTCGTGAGCTCGAAAATTACCAAGCTCGAAAAAAGCTCGATTCGTTAGCTCGAAAATACTATAATACAACAGTTAACAACTCTTCAAAGTTCCAATTTCTGTCAACTTAGCATATAAGAAATACATACCATATCACCAATTTCAATATCCAACAAACTGAATTCAACATGGAAAAGAAGCCATGAGCATGAAGCTGGCAAATATATAGTACAGACCAACAAATATATAGATATCCACCTAATCAAATATAAGTGATAAATTACAGAAACATAAATTCAAATTCCATTAGATGTTTAAACTCAGCTAAACATCACTCTTGAAATTGAACAAAACGCAATATTTGACTCGGTTCTCATCAAACTCCACAATCCACACTCTTAAATCTTCATATCCAACAAAATGCAACTCCATTCCATGGATCCATGGATACCTGGATGGGTAAAAATAAAAGAAAACCAACAAAGAAGGGAATTAGCTACATAATCTGCCATTAATGATCAAAGTCAAGCAATGAATAAATTCAACACATTATAAAAAAATATCTACTACATAAGACTTACATTTTACTGATTCTTCTGGACAGGAAGTGGAATAGTAATCTCCACAGCTTCATCTCCAATCTGCTGAAAAAATTAAATAAAACATGAACAAATAAAATTTGCATCAGTATATAATGATTAAAAAAACATAAAAATAAAATAATGCAATATTTACTTACATTTCTTATTTGTCCCTTGATTCCATGTAGACGCCGAATCCAGTCCCCCCCACACATTAGCATCTCGACGGTATCAGGGGCTAAAGATGCATGGTAAGGATCAATGACTCTACTTCCAGCGCTAAAAGTAGCCTCTGATGCTACAGTAGTTGACGGTATGGCCAAAATATCACTGGCCATTTTTGACAGAATCTTATACTTGCCGCTATTGTCCTTCCACCATCCTAAAACATCAAAATTACTATTGCCTTTGTCCATTCTATGCACCCCGTCTTCCAGATACACTTGCAACTCAGATTTTTCAGGGGGCTCATTTTCAACAGATTTCACATAACTATCGAAACTTGACCAACCAGAGGACTCCGGAACATCAGCACTTGAGTTTGACAAATCATTTTCAGTTGACCTATTAGATTGGGTATTTGGGAAACTCTTTTGGTTTACATTATACTCATCATAAAGAGAAGCCAACATGTTCTTAACCTTGAGGATACTTTCCTTGGCTACACGATCTGGGTAAATAATGTCGCATGCAAATTCAACTAGCCTCATTTTGCACCTAGGATCTAAAACAGAAGCTATAGACATCAGCATGTTACACTCACCCCAGTACTTGTCAAATTTCAGTTTCATCTTTTTAGCCATCTCCCTCACAAATTCATTGGTATCTTTCTCTGCATCATTTAACACCTCTTTGATCCTCCAAATAACAGGAAGGAATTTGTTTGAAGTTGGATAGTCAGATCCAAAAATCATTTGGGTGGCCTCATAGAACACTTCAAGAATTTTAGTAACTTGTTGAACCTTGACCCAATCTTCCTCACTAGGACAGTATTTATAATCATCATCAACTTGAGCATAAACTGTAAACACATCCCTAACACTATAGGCAGTGGTTAACATCTCATATGTGGAATTCCAACGTGTCGAACAGTCAAGAATTAGTTTTCTTTTACCAAGTTCCATTTCTTGCACAATACCTCCAAATTTCAAAAGACGAGTTTCTGAAACATTCAAATATCTAACACTGTCCCTCACTTTTTGAATAATGAGAGTAATCTTTGACAAGCCATCTTGCACTATTAAATTTAAGATATGAGCACAACATCGCACATGAAATAAAGCACCCCCTAAAGGTAACCTCCCACTCTTAGCAAATGTACCCCTCATTATGTTAATAGCCACATCATTACACCCAGCGTTGTCAACAGAAACAGTGAACACTTTACTCTCTATGCCCCAATCCAACACACATTTGCGTAAAACATTTGCAATTTCAGCACCTAAAACATATATGTAATGGAATTAACAACTGTAATGCAATTTCAACACCTAAAACACATATGTAATGGAATTATAAACAAACTGAGAAGAACGATCAAGAGATGACTTTTGTTGGTCATACATCATAGATTTAAAATTTAAGAGAATACCTGAATGTGGAGGAGGGAAGTTAACAAAATTGAGAAGTCGCTTCTGCAAAACCCAATCAGAATCAATGAAGTGCCCAGTCATACAAATATAAAATGACTTTTGATGGTCAGACTTCCACACATCAGTTGTCAATGAAATTTTGTTGATGCCTTTCAACATGGATTTCAACTTTTTCTTCTCCCGCTCATAGATAGTGAAACAATCTTTCTTGGCAGTGGCTCGGGAATATTTCTCATACATTGGCTGATTGATGCCCATCATAAAATTGAACCCAACTTCCTCCACAACACTAAAGGGCTTCTCATTCATAAGAATCCAATGCCCTATGGCTTCCCTCTGTTTAGCATGATCATACTTTCCTGATGTCACCATCAAAGGCATTTCAACTTTGCATTTCTTAGGCTGAAAATTCAGCATTTTCTGTTTCTGATCATGTAGTTTCTTAGCCATACAAGCATCCCTGTGCCTATTGAAAGAGCTTGTAGTTTTTGTCTTATTAATCTTGAGATTCTTTTTGCAGTGGATGCACTGAGCCTTTTAACACCATTTTCAGTAACTTCCTGAAAATCTTCCCACGCAGGAGAATGTTTCTTTCTTTTTCTCGTTTGAAAGTCATCCTTATCTTCATCATTCACTTCTTCACCATCATTCTTTCAACTTCACTTTCACCTTCAGCAGCTTCACCATCAACATCCAAATTTATCACCCCATCAATTGCATTCACCTCATTCAAACTTATGTCACCTGTCATGAACTCATCATCCATATCATCCTCATCTTCTTCCATCATTGCGTCATTGTTATCCAATATATTATTTTCATCCACTTCAACCTAGGATTAAAAGAAAAAATAAAAACTTTAGAAGCAAACATACAAACAAAGATAGAACCAGCAGAATACATTGCTCAAGCTAACCAATCTAAATAAAACAAAAGATAAGGTAAACAAACCAAGTCAAATAATTAGCTCAAATATCACATACTATGAGTTGATTATTGATTAGATATATTAAAGAAAAGCAATTTGCAGAGATGTACCAGTCTGCTCAAGTCAAATATTTGCTGATAGGAGTGGAACAGAACAGAGCAGATCGGAATGGGGGTGGTGAGTGGAGAGTCGGAGCCTCGGAGACGAACCCAGATCTGAGACGAACCAGCCCGGATTCTTTCTTTTTCTGTTGCCGGTGGTAGCCGGTAGGGGACGGGCCGACGGGCGATGAGCCGATATGCCGGTGGCGGTGGTAGCCGGTAGGGGATGATGAGCCGATGATGGGGCCGACGGGATGAGACGATGATGGGGCCGACGGGAGGAGCCGATGATGGGGCGACGAGATGAGCCGATGATGGTGTCTTGTGTGTGAAGACTAGAGAAGAAAAGGGGAAAAGGGGAAATGAAGAAAGGGTTTACTGGTTTAGGGTTATATATATATATTATGTATATGTATATAAATATATATTTATTAATACTAATATATATATATATATATATATATATATATATATATATATATATATATATATATATATATATATATATATATATATATATATATATATATATATATATATATATATATATATATATATATATATATATATATATATATATATATATATATATATATATATCGAGCAGTTCGACGAGCTCACGAGCCGAGTTTACACATATTCGAGCTCGGCTCGTTTAGTATATCGAACTATAAATTATGATCGAATCCGAGTTTGAGCTCGAATTTTCGAGCTTCGAGTCGAGCTTTTTTCGAGTCGAGCTCGAACTGCTCGAAAAAAGCTCGATTCGATTACAGGCCTATCTGTAACTAACTAGGAAAGGAGTATCATATAGAGATTAAAAAGGAAAACTAAAACTACTAGAACTAGGAATTGAATGCTGAAAATATAAACAAATTAAACAGAAATTCGGAGTATAGTCCCCGGCAACGGCGCCAATTTGATGCAACGCGTGGATGTCGTGTTCCAACGTATCAAATAAATTTGTTATTTAGCCAAAGGCAATTCACAACTACAACGAAAACCGTAGTGTAGTAGTAGAATAACCTCGAGTGTCGATCTCTAAGGACTATAACTAGCTTTATCTAATCTAATTTAGAATATAAAATAGCAGACGGTTTAGCAAAGGTTTTTCTTAACAGATAATGGAGATTGGTGATAGTATGGTCCTTCAAAGCATAACGGGTTAATAATCATGCATAAATTCCTCGGTTTTGCATGGAGATCTTTGATCAATGAATTGTCCAGTTGTAATTATCAAACACTACGAAGATATGGATTTAGATAGGTCAAAGACCAATGAATTGTCCAATTGTGTGCAATAATTAATCAACAATACGAAAATAGAGATTTAGATAGATCAAAGAAATAAAGCAATAACACGGAGTATAATGCGCGATATAGCCATTAGCATAATTATTAACCCTTCGCTAAGAATTCACATACTATCACCAACGAGAAGTTTAGCTACTCATAGTTTTCATGCAATCAACAGAAATCATAGAAGAAAACATGTTGAAAGATATATAAAAATAAGTAGAAAAAACTATAAGATACAATGTTACCGAAGGTTGTCAATCTTCGAAGAATCGCGATATTACAAGCTCCAAACTGCTATGAAAAAGTATCTCCTAAGCTAAGAACCCCCAGAACAGGCTCTGGGAAGTTCCTACCTAAAACTACAGAGAAAGGTGAGAGAAAAGGTCTGGAAAAGTATGAAAAACGGAGAAAAACTAAGCAACTATATGTAGGCTACGAATTGTGTGGGGCGAAGGGCCCCACACACCAGGCGATTCGCCTGGTGTGGGGCGATTCGCCCCACATCCCGGGCGATTCTCCCGGGTGTAAAACTCGGCCAGATACGCGTTTTCGACGCGTTTTTGGATTTCTTCCCTTTTTCGGACTCGGTTTTTGACTTCTAGTGGCCTTCTAACCTCCAGATTTGACCCCTAGACTTCAAATCCTATCTTGAAACCTTCAGATACTCCAATTAGGCTTCTGGAACACCAATTCCTTGTCTACTTCAATATAATTGCCCGGAAATTCTCGTTTTTCAACCAAAACCTGTAAAATAAAGACTAAAGGGAAACGTGACACTATTCTAATAAAATGCACTAAAATATAGCTAAATTAACATAGATGATAGCTAAAATAGTTGAAAAAGTCTTAAATGAAAGTGTAAACTACACATTCATCACTCTTGACAAGTATATCATCAACATATACTTCCATTGTTTTACCCAGATCTTCTTTGAACATCTTGTGGACCAGCCTTTGTTAGGTCGCTCCGGCATTTTTGAGGCCGAAAGGCATCACGTTGAAGCAATACACATTGCCGTTTGCGAAGAAGGCGGTCTTTGGTACATCATCCTTAGCCATTTTGACTTGGTAGAATCCTTGGTATGCATCCATGAAAATCAAGAGAGCGCATCTAGCAATGGAATCGACTAGCTGGTCGATCCGGGGGAGCGGGTAGGGATCCTTCGGGCAAAACTTATTGAGTCTTGTGAAGTTGTTGCACATTCTCCACTTCCCGGGCCCCTTCTCCACGATGACCATATTACTTCCTTGATGTGACCGGCTTTAAGCAGTCTTTGGACTTCCGCTTCAATAATGGCATTATCTTCCGCACTGAATTCTCTTCGTTTTTCTCTAATATGGGTGATCGACGGGTCAACGTTCAGACTGTGAACCGCGACACGTGGGTCGGTCCCCTTGAGGTCCTCGGTACTCCACGCGAAGATATCGTTGTTATCTTTCAAACATTGAATGAGTTTCATCCTCACTTCTGTGGTCATCTCGGTACCAATTTTTGTAACCTTGTCGGCACTTCCTTCGACAATTTGGATTTCTTCGAGAGTTTCTCTTGCTTCAATCTTGTTTTCCTCGAAGAATTTCTTCTTCTTGGAAGAGGGTGGTATTGGGGGTATAATTTGATACTCCTCGAGCTCTTTGATAACTCCTACCAGGGTATCCTTCTCTTTGTTTTGACTTGCTTTTCTTCGTCTAAGTGACGGTCTTGGCTTTTTTGATTTTTTCTTAACTCGCCGAACTGTATAGAAATGATAAGGAGCGTTGTGAACAAGAGGCTGCTCTTTGAGTGATTGACCCGGGTTGGGCTCTCCGATGGCAACCCTGGAAGTGAACTTAGCTTACATGCTATAGAATTCCCATGCCTCTCTTATGTCTCCTACTTCTTGTTCAACTCCCAATGGAGTGGGGAACTTCAGCTTGTTGTGGACTGTAGACACTACGGCTCGGAATTGAGAGAGGCCGCGTCGACCCAAGACTGCGAAGTAATCAAAGGGCATATCGACGACCACAAAGGGAACATGTTGAGCTACTCGCCAAGGAGCACTTCCCATTGATACCATCAAGTTTATCATTCCGAGTGGCATGATAGGATGTCCTCCAAAGCCTACCAGGGCACTCCTCACTTCTTTGAGCCCTTCTCATGGATTCATTTGCATCCTCTTCAAGGTTCCTGTAAAGATCAAGTTAGCCGAACATCCGGTGTCGACGAGGATCCTTCCTAACTTGTAGGATTGAACATCAAGGGAAACTACTAGCGGGACACATGGGTCATAGATGTTTCCTCTTCCGGCATGCCTCAGAGGTATCTCTCTATCATCAAAAGAGATGACGTTGGTTCCTGGTCGTGCGGCTTGGGCATACTTCACATCCCGGACTCTGAGATTATCAGTTGTGATCTCCCTCTGATTTCGAGTGTCGCCTCCCGCGGGTCCTCCAGCAATTGTAAGAGTGTGGATGCTTCCATTCACGGGACGGTTTTCATAATTGTTGTAATTATGAATATCATCATCATAAGGGTTCCCTTGGAAGTGGTGCTCGATCCCTCCTTGAGGTGGCGGAGGTAAGTTCGCCAGAGGTTCTTCTTTACGGATGTAGTTAACCAACTGTCCATTACGTATCATCCTCTCGATTTCATTCTTGAGCTCGACGCACTCATCAGAGGTATGCCCCTTCCCCTTGTGAAACTGACAAAATTTCTCCGAACTCTTGTTCTTTTGGTTTTCTTGAATTGGGGTGGCCAGGAGACGTCTAGCTTCCTCGAGACTATATAGTTCAAGATGTCGGATCTTGGCCTATTTAAGTCCGTGTAGTTTCTATATCGCCTTGGAGGTGACCTCCTAGGAGGAGACCTCCTAGGAGGAGACCTCTTGTCCCGAAAATTGTTCCTCGAGTGACCCTCTCTAATCAAACCATGTTTTTGATCTTTTCTTTGCTTTCCGGGATTTTGTGGGAGAGGAGGGTACTCCTTCTCTTTTTCTTTCTCCTTCCCTTTTTCCTTGGGAGGATTGGTTCTTACCGTGACTGTTTTTTGGAATTCCTCTGCCTCGAGGAAATCCTTGCAAACTTTTGCCAGTTGTGCTTCATTCTCTACACACGATGCTGAGAGCACCTCTTGGAACTTGATGTTGGTAGTGTTACCATACGAGTATTCTTTTCTCTCATTGATCGTATGATCTTCGACTTGGATGGCTGCTTCATGAAAGCGATTGATGAAGTCCCTCAAGTCTTCATTGTTTTTCTGAACAATTTCGGCCAAGTACCTCACTCTTCTCTTGGTGTTCATGACCTTCTCGAATCGCTTAGAGAATTCCTTGCAGAGATCTCTATATGACTTGATTGAGCGATGAGGAAGGCGCGACCACCATTTCATGGCCTCTTCGGAGAGGTTAGCCGGGAAGAGTAGTGCCTTGGTCCTCGAATCGTGGCCATAAGCATCAATTTTCGTGCCAAATCTTACCAAGTAGTCCTTCGGACAACTTGTCCCATCATAACTTTCGAAAGTGGGGAAGCCTCTTTCGATTTTGGCCTGGTGGCTCCTTATCTCGTCGCACAACGGGCTTGGGTCTTGGTCTTGCTCTTTTTCTTGGACGGTTCCCCATAGGGTCTCTATCTGAGAATCAAGTGCGGATTTCCTTGCGTTGAGTTCCTCCAGAGTGAGCCTCCTCCCTCTGATCGGGTCGATCAAGGGGGTTACCTCAGTTACGGTTCTCAAGGCATTGTTTTCCGCCACCGCTTCGGGTTGGTTCTGAGGAGTTACTTGGTTGGGCGTGATTTGGTTGGGGAGAGCGGGTGGTTTAGCGACCACCTGAGCTCGATTTTCTTGTTCAGCCACGGTTTGCAATGATGCGCGTATCCTTCTATCAATCAAATCCCTCAAATCATCCGAGGCACCTTGTGGTCCCGATCTTGATTGGACTCTTGAAGGTCCAAGTCTGGATTGAATTGGCCTTGTGTTGGCTCTTGAATGTGCTTCATCTTGCACTACTGGTGCTCTTCCTTGGGATTTACGAGGGGCAACCAAATTGTCACAAGGTTGCTCCTGTACTTGTGGTACTCCTCGAGCTTGGAGTTCAGCGTTAACTCTAGCAGCCTCGTTATCCCCTACATATCCTTGCAAAGTAAGAAGGAACAAGCCGTATTGAGTTTCGCCCATCCCGAAATCTGATGGTCGGACTACACGTCCATTAAGAAGGGTGAAGTTCAATGCAGCCGGTTGAGGAGGATTCACTGCTACGGGAGGTGGATTAATTGCTACTTGAGGAGGCTGCCCTCTCGACGCGACGTTGTTTGTGACTCTCAACGCTCTATAGGAACTCCCAACCGGGACTCCTTGCGGATTATTTTCCCCTGATCTCTCTTCTTGGGAGTTAGAGACATTGGTAAATGCCCCCTCCGTATAATCTTGGTTCCTCGCAACATTGTTATTTCTTGGTGCCCTTGGAGCAGCTGCCCTTCCTCCTCCTCGACCATTTGAAGGGGACGGCCCCTCGGACGAGGAGGATTCCTGGGTGGTGCATTAGCAAGACGGTTGCTTCTTCTAGGAGGCATCTTCGTGAAGTGTCACGAGGAGAGTACTTGGCTCAACCAGCAGGGCTAGGAATGACCTTTAGTGTCGTTTCCCACAGACGGCGCCAAATGTTGAAGGGTAATTCGTACTTCTTTCTAAGTTCGCAGTGGATCGTCACAATAAGCTATTCTAGGTCTTCTTCGTGTAGTGTTCCTCTTAAAATGATAAGGAACCTTCTTGTAGCTTCCTCGTACCTGAAATAGACTGGAGGGGGGGTTATTACTTCGTGCCCGGTTTGTCGAGGATCAAATCGGAGAGACGACTTTACGTGTAGGGAGTTGTGAGGCTTCCCTACGAGTAGTAAATGTGGTGGGTGAGTGGTAGGTGAGAGGTATTAATGCTTACCCGCTGGGTAATGAATGAGTCATTTATATACTCGTAGTATTTTAATGTCACTCCATGTAGGATCGTGACAAGTGTCCGGACGAGATTGAAGCCTCCTTAGGCCCAAGCCCATTAAGGAGGTCCATGGGCTTTGGCCCAAACATCTTGGCTAGGGTTGAGAGGGAAATATAGACTTTTCGGGTCCCATGAAGTAATCTGGAAGACGGGTCCCACAGGGAGCGATCATGGGTGGTCGCCCTTGGTCCTCGTGCCTTCCTCTTACGTATGTGGTTGATGAACGAGATTGTCAGACTCAATTAATCAAATAAATTTGTTTTTAGCCAAAGGCAATTCACAACTACAACGAAAACCAAGGCACGTAGTGTAGAAGTAAAATAACCTCGAGTGTCGATATCTAAGGACTATAACTAGCTTTATCTAATTTAACTTAAACTATAAATCCGGAATCAAGTAAAGCATAAGGTTTCTAACTTTTTGCCATATCCATATAGAGAATGAATGTTTTCGGAAATCAGAGATTGATCAATTTTTCTTATCAATATGATGGAAGTTAGTGATAGTATGATCAATCAAAGCAACGGGTAATAATCATGCATGAAGTACTTGAAGTTTGTATAGAGATCTATGATCATGGATTGTCCTATGTGTTCCTTTAAATTCAACACTACGAAGATAGATGGCTTAGATAGATCAAAGAAATAAAACAATAAATCAAGTCTTAAACGCGCGAAGCCACTCATTCATAATCAAGAACCCTTGCTAAGAAATCACATACTATCACCAACGATAGATTTAGCTACTCATAGATAAATTGCAATCAACAAGAATCAAAGCAAGATTGAATGAAAACATATTGAATGAAATAAATAAAAGCAAAAAAATCGTGAGATACAAGTTACCAACGAAGGATGTCAATCTCCGATGAATTGCTAACTCACAAGCAAGAATTGAGAATCAAAGATGTCCAATCTCTATGCTTAAGTTTCCAAATCAATAAGAAAAAGAGTCTTCTGTGCTAATAATTCCCAGAACAGGCTCTGGAGAATTTGTCTCTCAAAATAAGGTGAAAAGGTATGAAAAACGACTAAAGTAGGCAAACATATATATAGTTACGAAACAATGGGGGCGAACCGCCCGGTATGCCAGGCGAACCGCCCGGCACCGGGCGAAGCACCCCACGTCCCGGGCGAACCGCCCGGGACCTTCAGTGGCGGTTGACGCTGTTTCTTGAGCTGGTTTCCTTTTTTGACTCGAATTTTACCTTCTAGTGACCTTTAAGCCTTGAAACTCGACCCCTAGACCTCAAATCTCGTCCGGAACATATAGATACACCACGGATGACCACGAAGCATCAAATCTTCGTTCTCTTCAACATAATTTCTCATAAAAGTACGTTTTACCTAAAACCTGAAAAATACAAAGAAAAGGGAAACATGACACTATTCTAATAAAATGAACTAAAATATAAGCTAAATTAACCTAGAGGATAGCTAAATTGGAGAAAAAGACTCGAATGAAAGTGTAAAATACACGTTCATCAAACTCCCCAAACCGAACCTTTGCTTGTCCTCAAGCAACTAAGCTAGACTCTAATGCAAAAAACCAATGCAACACACAAAATGGAGTCTCATGCCAAATGAAATGAACTGATCTATTGAGTCTATCAAAAACTTATGAACAATGACCATACAAATCATAACATGGATATTGGTTGAGGAATGTCTCGATTGACTCATACACATTCACATATGCACTATGTTAAACAAGATAGTCTCTCGTAACATTCTCTACCTGGACCTAGTCAGTGACGACGTAATGAAACATGTTAAAATACGAATGGTTGTCCCGTGCCTATGAAACGGAGGACGTAGTGCTGTTCACCAAGTTAAGACTTTCCCTCAAAGAGGTCGAACCAATACTGGCTCTCATCAAACGAAGGAGGGTTCCCTAAAAGTTCAGACTCCCCTATTCTACTCATCTCTCAAGCAAAGTCATAAACTATCACCACTTCCTGAATGGCAGGACGAGGGTGGTCTAGAACAGATGACACTCAAACAAACAAAAGACACACTTTACAACTCGATTACGAACATTACAAGAATTGAAAAATGAGACAAACACTTTGCTAAACTGCTTTTTATCTTTCTTTGGACCCTTCTTTGCTTTTTGGTTTTTTCTTTTCCAGATTTTTCCTTTTTTTCTTTTTTCTGGAAATTTTTTCATTTTCCTTTTTTTCGATTTTTTTCTTGTATACAGCCAGCAGTAGCACAACGAAAAAGAAATTACAATGACTCACAAACGACCTCCCCAAACCTATTCGAAAGAATAGGTTGGAGCACAAACTTTACGAAAAAGGAAAACAAACTCACAACACTCAAAATCGGAAAACAAGTCATAATGACAGCATAACCCCCTCCCCAAACTTATTCGTTAGAATAGGTTTCAAACAAAGGATCACACAATCTGACACTACCTCCTTCCTAGGCATTTAGCAGTCTCAAAGCAAGGTGAAGACTTGTTGCCTCTTAGGTACATAATTACACGGGAGAACAACCACAAGACTCTAACATGCATCATCTTATTATAAAGGCCTTCGTGAACCGCATTAGAAAAAACACCACTAAGTGATGTCGAGACTACCAAGCTTAACTAAGTGCATATATAAATGTGACAAGCCAAGCGAGAAAAACCTCAAACCAATTCATAGAGATGAAACGCATTGTCAAAGGTCATAACTAGTTAATCTACCAATAAAAAGTTCAAAAAATCTGGCAATAAACTCCACATAAAAACGTGCAAAACTATACTAGGATAAATGTAGTGTATGCAACTAAATACTAAGAAAGTGGTGAACGTGCAAATGCAAACAAAGTATTTCACGAGTTTATCATAAGCAAAACAAGTATAGAGATAGCCAGCGATAACCCCCCCCCCCCAAACCTGAACGTCGTCGCTCGTCCCGAACGTCGAAAGTGGATTTAAGGTGAGAGCTAACTTGTACCTGTAACCTATAGGATTCAAGGAAACTCGTGAGAAACCAAAACGGGCGATAAAAGAAGTAAAAAGATCAATAATATAGCATAATAGGAGAAAAATGGGGTTCCGAATGAAAATCCGGACCTCCGGGTTTTTGGACACCCGGGGCGAACCGCCCCAGGTGGGGGGTGATTCGCCTGGGGCGTCCAGAACGCTCCGGGTTTCTGGACACCCGGGGCAAACCGCCCCAGGTGGGGGGCGATTCGCCTGGGGCGTCCAGAACGTCCTAGGTAGCCTGGACTTTCCAGGCGAATCGCCCCACGTGGAGGGCGGTTCGCCTGGCATCGCCAGACTCCCGGAGACGCCTTTTTCCTCCCAAAACGCAAAATTATCATCTTAAAACCTATTTTATCACCAAACACATACGAAAATATAAATTAAAACACAATGACATGCTTAAAATAACAAAATACATCATACCTATCCTTAAGTAGAGATGGGAAAGGTTAGTTCGAGATGATCAACCTCTACTTGATCACTAGGAAGCTCGAAGTATGGTTTCACTCGTTGCCCATTCACTCTGAAAGTATTGCCCGTCTTTGGATCCAAGAGTTCTACAGCTCCATGGGGAGCAACTTGGACAATCTCGTATGGTCCATCCCAACGAGTACGGAGCTTTCCAGGAAATAGACGAAGGCGAGAATTAAACACCAAAGCTTTTTGACCAGGAATCAGTTCCTTACGTACTATACCACGATCATGATACTTCTTGGTACGCTCCTTGTAGATCTTGGCGTTCTCATAGGCACCGAGGCGTAATTCATCAAGCTCATCAAGTTGTAACAACCGTTCTTCGCCAGCTTTTCCCAAATCAAGATTTAGCTCTTTAATAGCCCAATATGCCTTGTGTTCCAATTCCACAGGAAGATGGCATGCTTTCCCATATACAAGTCTATAGGGAGTGGTTCCAATCACCGTCTTGTAGCTAGTTCTATACGCCCAAAGCGCATCATTCAATTTTCCAGACCAATCTTTCCTACTAGGCTTCACCACTTGCTCGAGAATCTTCTTAATCTGACGGTTGCTAACTTCAACTTGTCCCGAAGTCTGTGGATGATATGGCGTAGCAACACTATGGGTGACATCGTACTTCTTAAGAAGAGAAGCAAAGGTTCTGTTGACGAAGTGCGAACCTCCATCACTGATGATTGTCCTAGGACATCCAAATCTAGAAAAGATCACATCCTTTAAGAACTTCGTAACAACCGCGGCATCATTCTTTCTTGTGGGAATCGCCTCTACCCACTTTGTCACATAATCCACCGCGACGAGAATGTATTCGTAACCTCTACTTGATGGAAACGGTCCCATGAAATCAATGCCCCACACGTCAAAAGGCTCGACCACTAGATTCCCTTGAAGGGGCATTTCCTCCTTCTTGCCAATATTACCCCCTCGTTGACATGGGTCACAATTTTTCACAAAACTTCGAGCATCTTGGTGCAAACTTGGCCAGAAAAATCCCGCTTGTAGCACCTTGCGAGCCGTTTTAATGCCACTATAATGTCCGCCGCAATGAAGCTCATGGCAATGACTCAGGACACTTTGTTGTTCTTCTTGCGGAATGCACCTTCTCAGAATTCCATCAGCTCCTTCTTTAAAAAGATTCGGATCATCCCATATGTAATACCTGCAACGCTTGGCAAGAGCTCTCCTATCGGAGGCTGAAATATTAGTTGGGCAAATACCCATAGCCAAATAGTTCACAATATCAGCATACCATGGCTCTTCAGTGACTTTCATTAAGTGCTCATCAGGAAGATCATCATTAATAGGAATCGAATCCACGGGAATATTAGGAATTCTAGACAAGTGATCAGCAACAAAATTCTCCCTACCAGCTCTATCAACTATGGTCAAATCAAAATCTTGTAACAATAAGACCCAACGGATTAACCTTGGCTTAGAATCTTGTTTGGCAATTAAATGTCGTAAAGCAGCATGATCAATATGGACATTCACAGGATGACCAATCAAGTAAGACCTAAACTTTTGTAATGAAAAAACAACAACTAAAAATTACTTTTCAGTAGTTGTATAATTAACTTGAGCTGAGTCTAAAGTCTTATTAACATAATAAATCACACGATACTGCTTATCAACTTTTTGGCATAGAACAACACCCATAGAAAAATTCGAAGCATCACACATTATCTCAAAAGGAAGTTTCCAATCAGGTGGCACAACAATAGGAGTAGTAACAAGCTTTTCTTTAAGGGTATTAAAAGCAACCAAGCATTCATCAGAAAAATGGCAAACCACATCTTTTTCCAGTAAGTTACTTAAAGGTTTAGCAATTTTCGAAAAATCTTTAATAAACCTCCTATGAAAACCTACATGACCAAGAAAAGATTGTAATTCTTTCACACAAGTGGGTGGGGGAAGTTTCTCAATTATTTCGATCTTAGCCTTATCAACCTCAATCCCCCTTTCAGAAACCACATGTCCTATAACAATGCCTTCTCTAACCATATAATGACTTTTCTCCCAACTCAATGTTAGATTTCTTTCGATGCATCTTTTCAAAATAAGATCTAGTCTATGCAAACACTCATCAAAAGAATCACCAAAGAGAGAAAAATCATCCATAAAAACTTCAACAAATTTGGTCACCATATCAGAGAAAACAGAAAGCATGGACCTTTGAAAAGTGGCGGGGGCGTTACATAGCCCGAATGGCATCCTCCTATAAGCAAACGTCCCGAATGGGCAAGTGAATGTCGTCTTCTCCTGATCATCTGGTGCAATCGGAATCTGGTAGAAACCTGACAAGCCATCAAGAAAACAATAAAATTGCCGCCCCGCAAGGCGGTTTAGCATGTCATCAATAAATGGCAAAGGGAAGTGGTCTTTCTTGGTGTCGGCATTCAACCTCCTATAATCAATGCACATTCTCCATCCCGTGATTTTCCTAACAGGTACTAACTCTCTCTTCTCATTCTCTTCTACCGTAATCCCAGATTTCTTAGGAACTATATGGACGGGGCTCACCCATCGACTATCAGGAATGGGATAGATCATATCGGCGTCTAGAAACTTAATCACCTCTTTCTTCACTACTTCCTGCATCGTTGGATTTATCCTACGCTGAGGTTGCCTAACGGGTTTGATCTTGCTCTAGAGTGATATTGTGCACACACCGTGTTGGGCTAATTCCCTTTATATCACTAATCCCCCATCCTATGGCTGCAGAATTTTTTCTTAAGACCTCAATTAGCTTACCTTCTTCATCGCTAGAGAGGTGTGAAGAGACTATCACAGGTTTTTTCTTATTTTCCCCTAAGTAGATGATGAACGAGATTGTCAGACTCAATTAATCAAATAAATTTGTTTTTAGCCAAAGGCAATTCACAACTGCAACGAAAACCAAGGCACGCAGTGTAGAAGTAAAATAACATCGAGTGTCGATCTCTAAGGACTATAACTAGCTTTATCTAATTTAACTTAAACTATAAACTCAACAAACGACTTAGCACAGATTTTCTTATCAATAATAATGGAAGTTAGCGATAGTATGATCATTCAAAGCATCAGGTTAATAATCATGCATGAAGTACTTGAACGTTTGCGTAGAAATCTAAGATCATGAATTGTCCAATGTGTTCCGTTCAATTCAACACTACGAAGATAGAGGCCTTAGATAGATCAAAGAAATAAAGCAATAAGTCAAGTCTAAATTGCGTTACAGCCACTCATGCATAACTAAGAACCCTATCTAAGAAATCACATTCTATCACCAACGATAGATTTAGCTACTCATAGATAAATCGAAATCAACAAGAATCATAGCAACATTGAATGAAAACATGTTGAAAGAAATAAATAAAAGCAAAAAAATCGTGAGATACAAGTTACCAACGAAAGGCGTCAATCTCCGAAGAATTGCTAACTCACAAGCAAGAATTGATAAAGAACGAGGTCCAATTGCTATGCTTAATCCTCCAAATTGATAAGAAAAAGAGTCTCCTATGCTAAGAATTTCCAGAACAGGCTCTGGAGAATTTGTCTCTCAAAATAATGTGAAAAGGTATGAAAAACATAGAGAATGGGCAAACATATATATAGTGTTCGGAAACGTACGGGGCGAACCGCCCCAGATGCCGGGCGATTCGCCTGGTATGGGCCGATTCGCCCCACATCCCAGGCGATTCGCCTGGGACATCCAGATCAATCTCAGCGAGATTTTAGTCTTCTTTTCCTTTTCGGACTCGTATTTTGCCTTCTATTGACCTTTAAGCCTTGAAACTCATCCCCTAGGCCTCAAATCTCATCCGGAACCTTCTAGATACTCTACGAATGTCCTCGAAACACCAAAATCTCGTCCACTTCATCAATATTGCCCATAAAAACACATTTTTCACCTAAAACCTGAAAAATGCAAAGAAAAGGGAAACGTGACACTATTCTAATAAAATGCACTAAAATATAAGCTAAATTAACCTAGAGGACAGCTAAATTGGTGAAAAAGACTCGAATGAATGTGTAAAATACACGTTCATCAGTAGACATACTTGAGGTGTGCAGGAAGGGGCTTTAATTCTAAGCTAGGCTCTTCTGGAAATTTGCTCTCTACCTCTTCTTCATCTAAAGGTTCAAGCACTTCTTCTCCTCGGGAATTTCAGGCGTACTATCCATCATCTCAACTATCTCCCTTGCTTCTTCGGATAAGTAGCAAGTCGCAACCTGCATGGTTAGTGCCTCTTCAAGAGGTTCACGATTATCATAGCAATGATGAAATTCAGAAATCATAGAATCATAGCAATCGACAAAATTTAATTCTTCTACGACTTCCTTATCTCCTATGGTACATCCTACCAATTCAATTTTCTCACCCATTACCTCCATGGAGATTTTCTTGCCTTTGAGTTCAAGGCATGTATTGGTAGTGGCCATGAATGGTCTTCCAAGCAACACCACGTGCTCACGAACATGGCTCTTCCCTTCATCATCCAACTTCATGATCACAAAATCTGCAGGAATTATTAGTTTACCAACTTTTACAAGGATATCTTCAACTCTTCCCACAGGACGCTTCACGCTATGGTCTGCCATTTGTACTACCATCTCGGTTGGCTTCACTTCTCCAAGATCTAGAGATTTATAGACTGAGTATGGCATGAGATTGATGCTAGCTCCTAAGTCGAGCATAGCCTTGGTGGACCGCCCATTGCCCATAGTAATGTCAATTATGAAGCTTCCCGGATCACGTTGCTTCGTTGGAAGTTCCGCAATAGAATTCACTGTCTCGATCCCATTCACTTCCCTCCCCGAAAAAATTCTTTTGTTACTCTTCACCTCCCGAAAGAACTTCGTGTAGGCGGGAATATTCTGAATTAACTCCAAAAGAGGTACATTAACTTCGACTTTAGAGAGGCGTTAGTACAGCGGTGACTCCATTATATCCTTCTTGACCGGTTTGATTCTACTAGGGAATGGTACATGAGATTTTGGGGGCACATATGGATTGGAGGACTTATGAAGCACCTCTGTATTGTTAGGCGTATCCCCCGTAACCTCATCATCGACAACGTCTCCTTCGGGTGTTTGAGGTATATCGTCCTGCACTTGAGGTTCTTCCGAACTTTGGCCAACTTCTTGTTCAGTGCTTGTTCCTGCATCGTTAGTCACAGTAGATTTAATATGTTAAGGACGTACAAAATTAGGAATTGTAGTTACCTTTCCACCTCGGAGGAGTAGTTTCACTTCCTCGTACTCAGGAACCTCAGTAGTAACAGTTGGAAGTGGCTTGGGATCGACGAAATCAGCTTCGGGTGTCGAAACAGTGGAGCTGGGGTCGTCCAGCTCCCTGGAGCTAGGGGGCGGTTCGCCCCCTGCCCCGGGCGAATCGCTTGGGGCGAGCTGGGACGCCCCCAGCTCTCTGCCTGTGGGGGGCGAACGCCCCCTATGCTGTGCGGTTCGTCCGCCACCTCCAGAGGGGCGGCTTCGTAAAAAACCTTCCCATCTTCGAGTTGATGAACCTCCTCTACGTTTTCACACATTAACAAGCTTAATTTCTCCAGTTGCTGCTCAGTTACTTCGACCCCTTCAAAAACATTCGCTAAACGGAGATTATCTTCAACTTGCCCCGCGTGTGCAATTTCATAAACACTTTCGATGGCCTTCATTCCTGCGTAAAATGCATATTCATCTTCCTCACTGATATCTTCGTCTTCAGAATATCCTTCGTATAAGCCTTCAGTTTCACCCCGATTTGAATCCCCATTGGTGACTTGACTCGACATTAGCCTCTTAGATTGTGCAGAACCACTGGCGTACCTTCGAAGGACCTTCTCTGCCTCTTCAACTGTACATTCTTCTAATCCTCCACACATCCCATCCACTTGAAGCCTAACATCATCACGTAGACCACCAACAAAATACCAAATCAACTCCCCGTCGTCGAAACGGTGATGGGGGCACTCACGTTTATACAACTCAAAACGTTCGTAGGTGTCACAAAACCGCTCATGCTCTCCTTGCTTGAAATGTTCTATCCTATTTCGTAAGGCAATTGTCTCATGGTAAGGCATAAATCGCGCCAAGAACTCCTCTACTACTTGGCTCCATGTTTTCAGCGATCCTGGTGCTAACCTGGATATCCAAAGCCTTGGTTCATATCCGAGAGCGAAAGAAAATAATCTCCTACATAACTGGTCCTCAGTGAACCCCGTTGCTGGAACTTTTGCTATTTCTTCCTCATAGGATCCGATGAAACTTAACGGATTCATCCCCACTCCATCTTCAAACCTCGGTATGTCTCTCACCACTGAACTTGTCGCTTCGTACCACTTCAACTCTTCCTCCAAGTATATAGTTGAACTTCTCCTAACTTGCGAGAATTGGGGCATCACGCGAGCTTTCATGGACGTCATACCTGAATATCTGTAACAGGAGTAACTCAAACTGAAAATTAGTCCTGTTAGAAGTCGCAAAATTCTGGAAACAAATTAACTACTCACTCTGAGAATTGAATGCTGAAAATATAAATAAGTTAAAGAGAAAAAAGGAGTATAGTCCCCGGCAACGGCGCCAATTTGTTGAACGAGATTGTCAGACTCAATTAATCAAATAAATTTGTTTTTAGCCAAAGGCAATTCACAACTACAACGAAAACCAAGGCACGTAGTGTAGAAATAAAATAACCTCGAGTGTCGATCTCTAAGGACTATAACTAGCTTTATCTAATTTAACTTAAACTATAAATCAGGAATCAAGTAAAGCACATATTTTTCTTATCAATATGATGGAAGTTTGTGATAGTATGATCAATCAAAGCAACGGGTAATAATCATGCATGAAGTACTTGAAGTTTGTATAGAAATCTATGATCGTGGATTGTCCTATGTGTTCCTTTCAATTCAACAATACGAAGATAGATGGCTTAGATAGATCAAAGAAATAAAACAATAAATCAAGTCTTAAACGGGCGAAGCCACTCATGCATAATCAAGAACCCTAGCTAAGAAATCACATACTATCACCAATGATAGATTTAGCTACTCATAGATAAATTGCAATCAACAAGAAACAAAACAAGATTGAAGGAAAACATGTTGAATGAAATAAATAAAGTAGAAAAATCGTGAGATACAAGTTACCAACGAAGGATGTCAATCTCCGATGAATTGCTAACTCACAAGCAAGAATCGAGAATCAAAGATGTCCAATCTCTATGCTTAAGCTTCCAAATCAATAAGAAAAGAGTCTTCTATGCTAATAATTCCCAGAACAGGCTCTGGAGAATTTGTCTCTCAAAATAAGGGGAAAAGGTATGAAAAACGACTAAAGTAGGCTATAGTTACGAAACAATGGGGGGCGAACCGCCCGGTATGCCAGGCGAACCGCCTGGCACCGGGCGAACCGCCCCACGTCCCGGGCGAACCGCCCGGGACCTTCAGTGGCGGTTGACGCGGTTCTTGAGATTGTTTCCTTTTGGACTCGAATTTTGCTTTCTAGTGACCTTTAAGCCTTGAAACTCGACCCCTAGTCCTCAAATCTCATCCGGAACATTCTAGATACACCACGGATGACCACGAAGCATCAAATCTTCGTTCTCTTCAACATAATTGCCCATAAAAGTACGTTTTTCACCTAAAACCTAAAAAATACAAAGAAAAGGGAAACGTGACACTATTCTAATAAAATGCACTAAAATATAAGCTAAGTTAACCTAGAGGATAGCTAAATTGGTGAAAAAGACTCGAATGAAAGTGTAAAATACACGTTCATCAGTGGTCCGAGTAGTGCTCTGCCTAGTTTCTCTCGAAGGAGGGTGTCACCTTGACGTAAGGTCCTCCTCGAGCCCTAGAGATGCTCCTCGAGCCCAATAGCTGCATTGTCCTTGTAGTGAGCTTATCTTGAGGGTTGGCCTCTTAGTGATGGTCGGACCCTATGTTGGTCGAACCACACCTTAGTGACATACTTGGGTGTGGTCGTGCCCCTTGAGGGACGACCCTTGATGCTTCCTCGCGCTCTTAGACCGCTCCAGTTCGTACATGCGCACTGGACATATTTCAATACCAACACCCCCTTCTCCTTCTCTTTCTGAGATGAACCGCAGAGCTCAGAGAGATCTTCTGATTCAAAGAAGTATGACTCGAGGAGGAAACTAGTTACCATTCAATTGATCCTCGAGACATAGACTTCACTTTTCCTATAAGTAATGAACATCCGGCTAATCCCTTAGAGTTGGCCGCCAAGCAGGAGTTCCAGGAGCCCAAACGGGCCGAGGAGCTTCGTGCGATTGATGATGACGAGGAGCAAGAACATGCTCCTGGTAAGGCTCTGATGAACCGGTATTTGTCAGATTCAAATTAATCAAATAAATTTGTTTTTAGCCAAAGGCAATTTACAACTACAACGAAAACCGTAGTGTAGCAGTACAATAACCTCGAGTGTCGATCTCTAAGGACTATAACTAGCTTTATCTAATCTAACTTAAAATATAAAATCAACCGATGACTTAGCACAGGTTTTTCTTATCAAGATAATGGAAGTTAGTGATACTATGATCATTCAAAGCATAGTGGGTTAATAATCATGCATGAAGTACCCGATCGTTTTGCATAGAGATCTTTGATCGTGAATTGTCCAATGTGTTCCGTTTTATTCAACACTACGAAGATAGAGGGCTTAGATAGATCAAAGAAATAAAGCAATAACTCAAAGTCTGATTCGCTTTACCGCCATCAGCATAATTAATAACCCTTTGCTAAGAAATCACATACTATCACCAACGATAGATTTAGATACTCATAGATGTCATGCAATCAACAGAAAGCATAGCAAGATTGAATGAAAACATGTTGAAAGATATATAAATATAAATAGAAAAATCGTGAGATACAATGTTACCGATGGTTGTCAATCTCCGAAGAATCGCGATCTCACAGGCTCTAAATCGATAAGAAAAAGTATCTCCTATGCTAAGAATTCCCAGAACAGGCTCTGGAGAATTCCTACCTAAAACTAATGAGAAAGCTATGAAAAACGGTCTGAGAAAGTATGAAAAAACGGAGAAAACTGAGCAACTATATATAGGAGTTCGGAATGTGTGGGGCGAGTCGCCCCACACACCGGGCGCCCCACACACCGGGCGAACCGCCCCACGTCCAGGGCGAATCGCCTGGGAGTTTCAGTCAGCCAAGGACGCGTTTTCGACGCGTTTTTGGATTTCTTTTCCTTTTCGGACTCGGTTTTTGCCTTCTAGTGACCTTTTAGCCTTCAGACTCGACCCCTAGACTTCAAATCCCATCCGGAATCTTCTAGATACTCCAAAAATGTCCTCGGAACACCGATTCTTCGTTCTCTGCAATTTAATTGCCCGGAAAACCACGTTTTTCACCTAAAACCTGTAAAATGCAAACTAAAGGGAAACGTGACACTATTCTAATAAAATGCACTATAATATAGCTAAATTAACATAGAGGATAGCTAAATTGGTGAAAAAAGACTCGAATGAAAGTGTAAAATACACGTTCATCAAACTCCCCAAACCGAACCTTTGCTTGTCCTCAAGCAACTAAGCTAGACTCTAATGCAAAAAACAATGCAACACAAAAAATGGATTCTCATGCCAAATGTAATGAACTAATCTATTGAATCTATCAAAAAACATGTGAACAAAAACCATACAAATCATAACATGGATATAGGTTGAACAATGCCTCGATTGACAAATTCACATTAACATAAGAACTTATGCTCAAAGAAGATAGTCTCTCGTACCATTCTCTACCTGGACCTAGTCAGTGACAACGTAATGAAACATGTTAAAATGCGAATGGTTGTCCCGTGCCTATGAAACTGAGGACTTACTGTTGTTCACCAAGTTAAGACTTTTCCTCAAAGAGGTCGAACCAATACTGGCTCTCATCAAACGAAGGATGGTTCCCTAAAAAGATAACACTCCCCCATTCTACCCATCTCTCAAGCAAAGCCTTAGGCTATTCACCACTTCCTGAATGGCAGGACGAGGGTGGTCTAGAACAGATGACATTCGAACAAACAAAAGACAAAAATTACAACTCGATTACGAACATTACAAGAATTGAAAAATGAGACAAACACTTTGCTAAATTGCTTTTTGGCTTCTTTTTTGGACCCTTCCTTGCTTTTTTGGGGTCTTTCTTTTTTTTATTTTTTCTTTTTTTTTCTTTTCCAGTTTTTTTTCTTTTTTCTGGAATGTTTCTTTTTCTGTTTTTTAGCCAGCAGTAGCACAACGAAAAAGAGATAAAATGACACACAAACGACCTCCCCAAACCTATTCGAAAGAATAGGTTGGAGTACAAACTTTACGAAAAAAGAAAAATAAACTCCCAACACACACTAAAAATCGAAAAACAAGTCTATTGATAGCGTAACCCCCTCCCCAAACCTATTCGAAAGAATGGGTTGCAAACAAAGGATCACACAATCTCACACTACCTCCTTCCTAGGCATTTAGCAATCTCAAAGCAAGGTGAAGACTTGTTGCCTCTTAGGTACATAATTACTCGGGAAAACAACCATAATATCCTAACATGCATCATCCTATTATAAAGGCCTTCGTGAACCGCAGTAAAGAAAACACCACTAAGTGATGTCGAGACTACCAAGCTTAACTAAGTGCAAACATAAATGTGACAAGCCAAGCGAGAAAAACCTCAAACAAATTCATAGAGATGAAGCATATGATAAATGTCATAATTAGTTAATCTACCCAATAAAAAAGTTCAAAAAATTTGGCAATAAACTCCACATAAAACATGCAAGACTATACTAGGATGAATGTAGTGTATGCAACTAAATACTAAGAAAGCGGTAAACGTACAAATGCAAAAGAAAAACAAGATACCATTCTCAACATCACAAAGCCAAACAATACTTAACATCATGGTTCACATCCCATCCCCCTCATGAAACTTAAGCTAGTCCCTAGCAAAAGAAAATGAGTAAATAAAAAGTGATACTAGATGTTACCGAACGGTTTGGCCTCGGTCGGCTGAGAGCGGACATGTGAAAAGACTAATTATCGGGATTGTAATCCCCATAATAGTCTCTCCACATGTCAGACAGGAGATCATTGGACTGCTGCAGGGCCTCCTGTTGCTGACGGATGAACTGTTGCTGTTCCCACATTATCTCCCTCTCATTCCGGCGATGCTCCTCAATTGTCTCCCAATCGCGGTTGCGTTGGGCAATGTGTCCATCAAGGTCATGTCGCATCCCTTGGACAGTAGTGGTCAAGGCTGCAACACTAGCATCGAAGTGGGCTCGAAAATCATAGAAGTCAAAACCTTGAAACCCATGTGGTACTCGAGGCGGTGCATGTGGTGCTCTACGGACAAAAGGAATATCCGGGATAGGAACTCGGCCATTGTCAGTGTAATGCCCCGCATCCCACATCGCTTAAGAGTGAGTGGAATAAAGGGTATATATGTTAGACTCAAACATGGTATGAGGCCTTTTGAGTGATTCCAAAAGCAAATTCGTGCGGGCTCAGGTCCAAAGCGGACAATATCATACTGTGGGGATGTGTGTGGGTCCGTCCAGGAGTAACCACGCCGTCCGGATTGGTCGGGTCGTTACAAATGGTATCAGAGCCTAGATCAACCCAAAGCCCGCACCGGGTGGACGGTTGGTAAAGGTTATTGTCAGTTTGTCACCCCCACCACTTAAGGCGCTCGACGAGGACGTCGAGGCTTTAAGGGGGGTAATTTGTAATGCCCCGCATCCCACATCGCTTAAGAGTGAGTGGAATAAAGGGTATATATGTTAGACCACCACTCTCACATGGTATGAGGTCTTTGGGTGATTCCAAAAGAAAATCCGTGCGGGCTCAGGCCCAAAGCGGACAATATCATACTGTGGGGATGTGTGTGGGTCCGTCCAGGAGTAACCACGCCGGCCGGATTGGTCGGGTCGTTACAGTCAGCTTCCATAGCATCCTCATAATCATTTTCATTATCAGAATCAGTCGGTTGGAGGGAAGCTTCAACATCAGCAGCAGCAGCCGTGGAGTTCTTCATTTGATACCTACTCAGTTGCACATCGATATTTGAAGGGGAAAGGGCAGCGACCTCGCAATCCCCCTCATCAATGTCCTCAACCCCGTGATATTTGCAATATGTTGTGATGAA
This sequence comes from Plantago ovata, assembly GCA_028274465.1. Lineage (NCBI taxonomy): Eukaryota > Viridiplantae > Streptophyta > Magnoliopsida > Lamiales > Plantaginaceae > Plantago > Plantago ovata. Next base: position 86,100,464 of record CM051456.1, on the reverse strand, counting down.
GCTTGGAAAAATGAAGGACTTCTTCTTCTTCTCCCAATGACGCTCATATTCGGCATACATGATCTGATCGATGTCTATTCGATGCTTGCCTATCAAGCAGTAGAGGAACTTGGCATAATTCGGCTGTATCCAAGTGTCATTCATTCTAGGGATCAAGTTGAAAATGCAGAATTTCATAACCACCTTAGCCTCGATACTAAGGTCACTCTGATGGATCCGTCCAAGTTGTGCCCCGGTATCTAGATACACATATTCCCTGTTGCAAATCACATCTGTGATGGCACTTTTGATCCCCCTAGTGGCCCTCGAATACACGTAGGAGTGGTTGCTTCCGGTGAACTCCCGTTCCCCAAAATGGATGAATGCAGAAATTGAGGCCGGCGTCCATGGCACAATTAGGCCTCGAACGAGTACCCCCTCCTTCTCCTCAAGATCAGTTGATGAATGTGTATTTTACACTTTCATTCGAGTCTTTTTCACCTATTTTAGCTATCATCTATGTTAATTTAGCTATATTTTAGTACATTTTATTAGAATAGTGTCACATTTCCCTTTAGATTTTATTTTACAGGTTTTGGTTGAAATTCGGAGATTTACGGGCAATTATATTGAAGTCTACAAGGAATTGGTGTTCCAGAAGCATATTTGGAGTATCTGAAGGTTTCCGGATAGGATTTGGAGTCTAGGGGCCGAATCTGGAGGTTAGAAGGCCATTAGAAGTCTGAAACCGAGTCCGAAAAGGTGAAGAAATCCAAATCCGCGTCGAAAACGCGAAAATTCCGCGTTTACACTGTGGGGCGAACCGCCCCGTGCCTCGGGCGAACCGCCCCAGAAGAATGTCGGGCCTATATTGCGAGTTTTCTCTCCGAAAATCATATATTTCCAAGCCTACTTTCTCACCTCTCTCTATAGTTTTAGGTAGGAACTTCCCGGGGCCTGTCCTGGGAGTTCCATAGCTTAGGGGATAGTTTTTCATAGCAGATTGGAGCGCGTAGGATCGCAATCATCCGGAGATTGACAACCTTCGGTAACTTTGTATCTTACAACTTTTATCTACTTATTTTATTTCTTTCAATATGTTTTCTTCTATGATTGCTATTGATTGCATGCACATTATGAGTAGCTAAATTTATCGTTGGTGGTAGTATGTGAATTCTTAGCGAGGGAAGATAATCATGCTAATGGCTATATCGCGCATTATACTCCGTGTCATTGTTTTATTTCGTTGATGAGTTGAACACCAAAATTCTCGTATGTTGTATTGATCATTATGCACACTAGGACACTTGTCGGCCAATCAGACCAAATTATCTTCGTAGTGTTGAATGATTACGGAACACAATAGGACGTTAGTTGTTCATGAGGTCTTGGAACCTCTCAAACGCGATGTAGATGGTCTCATCATAGTCTTTTTTGAACCCAGTGATTTGCGCCTTAAGCGCGGTAGTCAAGGTGTGAGGGAAGTATTTCTCCATGAATGCTGAAAAAACCTTTTCCCTAGTGTCCAGCGATCCCGCCGGTAGAGAACTCAACCATGACTTGGCTCTGTCGCCAAGCCCCATAGAAAAAACCTTCATCCTCAACTCATCCGTTGTTATTTCAGCTCCGGGTCGTGGGAGTTGGTTGAAGAAATCATCGATATCGTGCAAGTAACCCATCACATATTCCCTTGCTAAGCCATAGAACCTCGGAAGTTGTTGGAACGCGTGGTTTTTCATTTCCAGATCTCGAGTTGCAGACGAAAGAACAATCGCCGGTCCCCTCATACGATCCTTGGTGGGTTGAACCCATGCTTTCAGTGGTCTAGCTTCTGTCATTCCGACGATTTCCTTAAAAAGACTGTAGAGATTCAGAGAAATCGGTATCCTCTATTTCCTCTAGTTCACGTCGTCGAAGTAGTCGCCTTCTTTGGTGGTCGACTCTGTCGATTTCAGTGATTGATTCAGCAAGCGGTGTTCCCCTAGATCGTGTTCTTCGCATACACTATCTGTAACAAGCTAAGAAAGGAGTATCAGAGAGAAAAAATAAAAATACTAAAACTAGGAATTGAATGCTGAAAATATATAAAAGCTAAACAGAAAAAGGGAGTATAGTCCCCGGCAACAGCGCCAATTTGATGAACCGGAATTTGTCAGATTCAAATTAATCAAATAAATTTGTTTCTAGCCAAAGGCAATTCACAACTACAACAAAAACCGTAGTGTAACAGTAAAATAACCTCGAGTGTCGATGTCGAAGGACTATAACTAGCTTTATCTAATCTAACTTAAAATATAAAATCAACAGACGACTTAGCACAGATTTTTCTTATCAAGATAATGGAAGTTAGTGATAGTATGATCATTCAAAGCATAGTGGGTTAATAATCATGCATGAAGTACCCGATCGTTTTGCATAGAGATCTTTGATCGTGAATTGTCCAATGTGTTCCGTTTTATTCAACACTACGAAGATAGAGGGCTTAGATAGATCAAAGAAATAAAGCAATAACTCAAAGTCTGATTCGCTTTACCGCCATCAGCATAATTAATAACCCTTTGCTAAGAAATCACATACTATCACCAACGATAGATTTAGCTACTCATAGATGTCATGCAATCAACAGAAATCATAGCAAGATTGAATGAAAACATGTTGAAAGATATATAAATATAAATAGAAAAATCGTGAGATACAATGTTACCCAAGGTTTTCAATCTCCGAAGAATCGCGATCTCTCCAAATCGATAAGAATAGTATCTCCTATGCTAAGAATTCCCAGAACAGGCTCTGGAGAATTCCTACCTAAAACTAATGAGAAAGGTATGAAAAAAGGTCTGAGAAAGTATGAAAAAACGGAGAAAACTGAGCAACTGTATATAGGAGTTCGGAACGTGTGGTGCGAGTCGCCCCACACACCGGGCTAACCGCCTGGTGTGGGGCGAACCGCCCCACGTCCCGGGCGAATCGCCCGGGAGTTCCAGTCGGCCAAGGACGCGTTTTCGACGCGTTTTTGGATTTCTTTTCCTTTTCGGACTCGGTTTTTGCCTTCTAGTGACCTTTTAGCCTTCAGACTCGACCCCTAGACTTCAAATCCCATCCGGAATCTTGTAGATACTCGAAAAATGTCCTCGGAACACCGATTCTTCGTTCTCTTCAATATAATTGTCCGAAAAACCACGTTTTTCACCTAAAACCTTTAAAATGCAAACTAAAGGGAAACGTGACACTATTCTAATAAAATGCACTATAATATAGATAAATTAACATAGAGGATAGCTAAATTGGTGAAAAAAAGACTCGAATGAAAGTGTAAAATACACGTTCATCAGGCTCCTAAGAAACTGAGGAGAAAGTCTAGTCGGTCCAAGAAGAGACAGACTGGCCAAGATATCGAGAAGGACGTCAAAGTGACCTTGGCCACTCAGAAGAAATTTACTTGGGATCGACATGATGTTCATCTCCACGATCCTGAAGGCTAGCAGAATGTCGATGGGATGATTCCGACCACGGCTTCCACTGTCAAGGAGGATGAAATTCCTTCCCTTAGGTGGAAGTATACTTTGAAGAAGAAGACATTAGACATCCTCGTTTCCATCCCAATCAAACGTTTTATAACGCTCCTCCAGGCTATATGGTTGTGTATGTAACGGTATCGGTTTTGAAAACAAAATAATTTCTTGAAAAGAAAATCCAAAATAACTTTAATAGCAACGGTCGGCAATTAATGCCAAAATAATCTTTGACGCTTACAGCGCTAACAGAAACAAGTAAATATCCAACGATAACTCAAAATCAAATGAAACAACGAGTGAAGACAGTAAAAAGTTCATCTTCTTATTTTGAAATAAAACCCCAAGACACCCCAGACCCTTCTCTCAGTCGCTGGCATCCTATTCGCGAACATCTTCAGCAGTATCTGGAAGGAAGGAATTTTGAAAACAAGAGAGCGTGAGATAAAGGATTTCAGTGAGGTTCTAAGTTGAAAACAGAAAGTAAATAGTTTTGAAATCAAAATCCTTTTCAGAAAAACAAACAAACAGAACAGATCACACAACAGAATAACAGAAGAGATAAGTTGAAGACCGTTGGTGCAGCCCGCCTTATTGTTCCTACTCCCAGAATGCCCTTATAACTCCCTCCAGAGGGATCACATCTCCGGACAGAAACAGAAACCCCCGTGTACTTGGGGAAACAGAACCTACGACCCTAATTGACCTCAGCGACTTCTGCCTCGCGCCTAAAAGGGATTAGACTAGGCAATAATCAAGCAAACCCGATAGTCCTCTACTACCCAAGCCTACCTAATTACGACCTAATCGACCGGTCACACAGAAACAGAGCACATAGACTTGGATGATGTGTCCCCAACAGGTTCCAGCCCATCAGCGGCTAGGGTTTCTCCAATTTCGTCTCCGTCAAAGGTAACTGCTACCTCTGTTATTGATGTTGATGAAATTTCTGTGCCTGTTGTTGCGTCTTCACATCGTGTGTCCGGAATCAATCTTTGTGATGCTACGGTTAATTTATTTTCGGGTTCCAACTCTATTGATGATACTGCTGTGCATGAGTCCTCTAGTGATAGTGATTGTGACTCTGAAGATTTGCTTTGTGATATGCTTACACGTATTAAAAAGCATTTGGGTAGTTCGGCTCCAACTGGTGAGCCGTCTGGTTTGGGTGATATGGGTGTTGGTGATAAGGATTCTGATAGTTCGGATGGATACACTTCCAGTGATGATAGTAGGGATTCTCCTTCTAAAGTCACTCGGGATGATGAAGAGACTGCTAGACAAGATAGTCTAGATGATTTGATTGATGAGGTTGCTGATGGGGTTGATGATGAGGTTGCTGATGGGGTTGATGAGGAGGTTGAGGTAAACCCTCCTGCTGATGGGGTTGATGGCTATTTGTCTGATTTTGGACCGCCTGCGTATAAGGTTGAGTTTTATGCTGTGAAACATGAGGAGGACTGACCTCGGTTTGAGAAACGATCTGTGATTCCGGAACATGTTATTGATGATGCTACTTTCAAGAAGCACAATGTGTCTGGTTTTCTTGAGAAGCTCCAGTGGTTGGGAAGTGTTTCAAACTTGCATGGTTTTAGCCTTACGGCTGTGCGGCAGTTTTACTGTTCTTTATCAAAGAACATCTCTGATCCTGACCATCCAAAGTATGCACTGGCCTATTTAAGGGAGGCTCTATATGATTTTACACCAAAGCTCATCAATGAGTTTCTTGGTGTTCCTGATGTTGAGGATAAGCCTGGTGGACGAGGTTATCTCCACTATCACTGGTGGACAGGTCGCTACTTGGCCAATAAAGAATAAGCCTGCCGTGTCCAAGTTGACTCCGTTTATGACAGTCATGCATATTGTGGCCATCAGGAATTGGCTTCCAACTACCAACCGGACGCAACTCTCCAAACCATTGTGTTGCTTTCTGTATAAGCTTAAGAAAGGCTTGCCTATCAATTTGGGCCTTCAAATCTTGAGGCATATGGCTGCTGTGAAGACTAAGGGTTCTCTAAATACCCTCCCTTACTCACGGCTTATTTGCGGGATGCTTGCTGCGGATAACTACAAATTCACGGCAAGGGATAAACTTGTGAAGTCCACTGAGTTTATCAAGATTCTGGACTCTTATCTTTCCAAGGCTAGCAATGATCTTCCGTGTGTACTTGAAGGGGTTCAACCTGAGGTTGAGGAGGAGGTTCACCCAACACCTTCCCAGCCTTCCACTTTTGATGTTCCTGGTTCTTCCGCTGCTCGTCCGATCTATATGGATTATGGTACTGTGTATGGTGGTTTGCTCTCTGGCTCTGCAATCACTCAACTGGAGCATTATGATCAGTTGATTGCTATTAAGCAAACGGAGTTGGATGCTTTGAAGACTCTTCGCCGAGAGTATCTTTTTGCCAACACTACACCTCAAGGGGGAGAAGAGCACAGGAGTTCAAGGAAACGCAAAAGGGATGCGGATCAAGGGGGAGACAGTCCACAACCGGCCAAGTCTTTTTGAAGCATTATGATGAATTCTGACTTTTTTGATTACCTTTAAAACTAAACAATCTTTCTATTTGTCAAGGAGTATGTTCCTTGAAGTCTTCTTATTGCTGATGAATGTGTATTTTACACTTTCATTTGAGTCTTTTTCACCTATTTTAGCTATCCTCTATGTTAATTTAGCTATATTTTAGTGCACTTTATTAGAATAGTGTCACCTTTCCCTTTAGTTTTTATTTTACAGGTTTTGGTTGAAAAACGAGGTTTTCCGGGCAATTATATTGAAGTAGACAAGGAATTGGTGTTCCAGAAGCCTAATTGGAGTATCTGAAAGATTCCGGATAGGATTTGAAGTCTAGGGGTCGAATATGGAGGCTAGAAGGTCACTAGAAGTCAGAAACCGAATCCGAAAGGGGAAGAAATCCAAAAACGCGTCGAAAACGCGTATCTGGCCGGCATTTACTCCCGGGCGAGTCGCCCGGGATGTGGGGCAATTCGCCCCACACCAGGCGAATCGCTCGGTGTGTGGGGCCCTTCGCCCCACACAATTCGAAGCCTATATATAGTTGCTCAGTTTTTCTCCGTTTTTCATACTTTTCCAGACCTCTTCTCTCACCTTTCTCTGTAGTTTTAGGTAGGAATTCCCCAGAGCCTGTTCTGGGGGTTCATAGCTTAGGAGATACTTTTCTTAGCAGTTTGGAGCTTGTAAGATCGCGATTCTTCGGAGATTGACAACCTTCGGTAACATTGTATCTTACAGTTTTTCTACTTATTTTTATATATCTTTCATCATGTTTTCATTCATTCGTGGTATGATTTCTGTTGATTGCATGACAACTATGAGTAGCTAAACTTCTCGTTGGTGATAGTATGTGATTTCTTAGCGAAGGGTTGATAATTATGCTAATGGCTATATCGCGCATTATACTCTGAGTTATTGCTTTATTTCTTTGATATATCTAAATCTCTATCTTCGTATTGTTGAATAATTACTGAACACAATTGGACAATTCATTGATCTCTTGATGTATCTAAATCTATATCTTCGTAGTGTTGAGTAATTACAACTGGACAATTCATTGATCAAAGATCTCCATGCAAAACCGAGGAATTTATGCATGATTATTAACCCGTTATGCTTTGAATGACCATACTATCACCAATCTCCATTATCTGTTAAGAAAAACCTTTGCTAAGTCGTTTGTCATTTTATATTCTCAAGTTAAATTAGATAAAGCTAGTTATAGTCCTTAGAGATCGACACTCGAGGTTATTCTACTGCTACACTTCGGTTTTCGTTGTAGTTGTGAATTGCCTTTGGCTAAATACAAATTTATTTGATTAATCGAGTCTGACAAACCGTTTCATCAAATTGGCGCCGATGCCGGGGACTATACTCCTTTTTTCTGTTTAATTTGTTTATATTTTCAGCATTCAATTCCTAGTTCTAGTAGTTTTTAGTTTTCCTATTTAATCTCTTTCTGATACTCCTTTCCTAGTTTGTTACAGATAGTGTATGACACATACACGATCTAGAGGAACACCGCTTTCTGATTCAATTGCTGATATCGACAAAGTCTACCACCAAAGAAGGCGACTACTTCAAAGGCGTGAACTAGAGGAAATAGAGGATATCGATTTCTCTGAATCTCTACACAGTGTTTTCAAGGAAATCGACGGAATGGCAGAAGCTAGACCACTGAAGGCATGGGTGATAGTGTATATTTCCTAGAGACAGTCCTTACTAAGGGCATGGTGCCCTTATAGAGGGCATATATATACTATTACACAGGTCAACGTAATATAATATATGTTTGTTGCATTTTACTATTGAGTATCGCTTTCATATTTATATTACACCAGGCTGCAGCATGTCATATCTTTATTGATGTCTGTATTGATATCAAACATGTCCCCTCGGATAGATGACCGATCACACAGTTAGTGGGAGCTATGCGAGTTATCATCTATCCCAAACTCTCCCTAGTCGTGGTTCATCTCGGATGTGGGGGTCTGAATGAACCTGACAAGACTAGTATGCGTGGAGGTTATACTTGTTGGAGCAAGTGTGAGCCGATCCCACGGCCACGGAACGGATTGTTGGACAATCGAGAAACGTTCCCATAACTACGCATAGTTGTTCGAAGAAGCTTTATCGAACAATGGAAGTACCCACCGGACACTCCCATCGATGTATACTCTACACCGAGGTGTCTATGGGAACCAGTGAGTTGTCGAAGTGATGACATTCGTCCTTTGTACTTAAAGGACTTTATCATCACATTTGTTGCCCCATATCCTTGGTGGACCCGTCGATGTCAGCTCTGAATAAGCAGCTGACCTAAGACACGATCCAGGATTATGGCTAAATACAAATGGGGGTGATAAGTGATTCTGTGAAGGATTCATCTCTCAAGTATAGCACAGGAGAGCACTGCTCATAGTCTGCATAGTTGTGTTGGTAAAGTCACTGGCCAGTGCAAATGATATATTATGATGGTCATAAGTATATCTTAACCAAGCAACTCCCTGAGACGCCCGTGGATGTATTATTGGGATAGACACTTCATCGATCCTAGATACATTCGAGCAAGTCAGATGAAGGGACGTTATCATCGCCGCGTTGAGTGCAACAGGCTTCGCAACGAAAGGGTTAGCTTTGAGAAACCTCTCAAACGTCCTCACGTATTAATATTGCAAATGGAACCGTCTAGGAATTCCATGTTGCCTACTCTAGGACTTGCTTAATCCGGTGAGGCCCTATGGGTCACACTATGTGGTGATTCAGTCTATCAGAATATCCTTGAAGATGGAATCGCAATTAATTTGGAATTAATTGTAATTGATGGATTATAATTAATTTGGAATTAATTATAATATTTGGTGGCTCAATTAATGATTTGGAATTATTAATTGAATTGGCTAATTATTGTATTTTATGTAAATACAATTAAAGATTATATTTTGGAATATAATGGAGGTTTGATTATAAAGGATATGTTAATTTAGAATTAACATATGCACTTGGGCAAAATCTACTTGGAGTTTGAATTGCCTTAGAAATATAAGTGGGTCCCAAAATTCGGACCCACCTCCCGTAGGACAAGGCGCGCGCGCGCGCGTGGCTGGATAAGGGGAAGGAGTTCGACTACTTCCTCTATTAGAAGTCCAAGGGATAAGTTAGATTTTCCTGATTGAGTTTTAATTTGATTGGGAATGAATCTAGACTTGATATTGGTTTCCTTGTGCGATAAGAATTAGATTCTTATTCCTTTACGAAGTCTAATTGCTTATGCTTTAGGCTTCTATAGACTACTATATATAGTAGACTATTAGAGAGAGTTTTACACACAGTTTCAGACATAGACTTTGACAGTCATTCTACCCAGTTTTCTTAGAGAAAATAAAACTCTCCCCTCCTCTTAGCCTCACGCGCGCGCACCACCACCTGGAGGAATTGCCGCTCCGTCTTCTTGATCACATAAAGAATATCCTAGCATTCTTCCGATAGGCTGTTCATCCGTGGATACCAAGGTTGAGGTTCTAGGAGCTGGAAACTAACTCTTATTATCTTGCAGATATAAGGAGCATTGCAGATATCTTCGACTTCGACGAAGGAGAAGATACACCGGATTATTACGAAGACTTGGAAGCTGCTTTGGAAGTAAGGTTAGTCTTCTAATTGACATGTTTATATATATACGACATATGCATAATCAATTAACCTGTATGTTAAGAAATTTTTTGAAATTCCGCTGCGTACCCTAGGGGTAACTCTGACCGTATTTTCTTACAGTGGTATCGGAGCCAGGTTAATTGATTACGTATATACGTATATATATTGTATGATTTTGTAGATATGTGGATGCAATTGATTCTATGATAAATTCGATTTTCAAAAGTTTTGTTTTTTTATATAAATTTAGAATATATATTTTTCAAAAAAAATAAAAATTATTAAAATATATATTTTTTTTGACCGGGCCGCCTGCACGACGCAGGCGGCGGCCGGCGCCTGCGGCACCGCAGGTGCCCTGCCTGCGGCACGGGCGCTAGGCGCCCGGCGCCTGCACCCGCGGCGCCGGTACCCGCGTGCCGCGGGCGCCCGGGCCGCGGGCACCGGGGGAACGATACTAGGTCCCGTCCCCGTTTTCAAAAAAAAAATATAAATATATATATTTTCGGGTTGGACCCAAAATCGATTTTTGAAAGTTTTGAGGATTGAATTTTATATTTGGAATATAAATATGCTTTAATTGTAATTGTTTTAAATTAAGGGGTTAAATTTAATTAGTACAAAGTTAAAGGGCTTATTTGTAATTTATCAATTTATTGTTTATTGCAAATTAGTCCTTCTACTTTTGAATTTTAGATTTTAACACCTCTAAGGTTTTTAAAATACATTCAAGTCCTTCGGGTTTTCGAAAATTGCTACTTGGTCAATAGAATTTTCGAATATTCAATCTAGTCCAAATTTTCAATTATTTCATAGAGATTATAAGTATGGGATTATAATTTTCATAATGAAATTATGAGGTCATTTGTCATCCATATAGGCTACTACTTGTTTCATATGCTCAATATGATATTGTTTGACAATGCATGTTTAAATACCATGTTTTTACATTCCGTTCGACCGCTATGCATGCGAGGGTAGGCGGCGCCCTCCTATATGTCGGACCGCATATTTATGTATGGGTAGGCGGCACCCATTATGTGCTTGACCGCGTTTAGAACTAGAATGGATAGGCGGCATCCATTACGTGTAGACCGTTCATGCATGATGGGTAGGCGGTGCCCTTATTTGTTTGTAGATGACTGATAACAACCCTCAAGCTACAAGCCCCAACCAATATAAGTACAGAAATATATATATGTATGTATTTCTGAGATGCTTTTCATAGGGTGCTTTAATTCTGAACTTTCATTGCGTTTTCTTGTATTGGCGACCTCGTCTTACAGACTCGCAGTAATCGTCAGATTAGAGTAAGCCTATGGTTATGACTTTTTGCATACTGTATCTAGCGACCTCGATAGGTACAATATGTAGGGCATCGGGTTAAATTAGATTTAACAACCAAGAGTTGCGTGACGCAATTGGATAGTCTTACTAGTCCTACCGGTCATATTATGCTATGCGACCAGCCCCCGTTGGAGTATGGCATAATATGGATTTGGATCTTGGCCACTACGGTAACTTGTTGGACATTACCCATATGTTTGTTGTGGGGGCAAGCATATGTGAAAATAGTGGGAGCTAAACAGCTAAAGGACCTTGTTGTTTAGTTATGTTGACTGTGTATTTAGAAATGATATTTCAATAGTTGATTTATTGTTTTCGTTCTATATTATTTCTCCTTAGGATATTAGATATGACGAGTATCTCGCTCCGTGCTGTCTTGGAGAAGCAAATTTTAACCGGACCAAACTTCCTAGATTGGATCAGGAATATACGTTTGGTGCTGAGGTTCGAAAAGATTGAGTACGTCTTGGACGAGGTCATTCCCGTGTGCTTCGAAAATCAGACTGCCGATCAGGTTGCTGCTTGGAATCAAGCCAACAAGGCAAGGTCTGATAAGCATCTTGAGGATGCTAAATCCGCGTAGTGTATTATGCTGGCGGCAATGAGCAATGAGCTGCAGAGGCAACATGAAAGCATGTTGCCGTATGAGATGTTGAAACATCTTGAGTCGCTCTTTAAGACGACAGCTAGAAGTGTTGAATTTGATTTGATAAAAGACATACACAGATGCAAGCTCAGTGAAGGAGGGAACATGTCTGAGCATGTTCTCAAAATGATTGGTCTCTTTGAAAAGCTTGCCGATGCCGGCGTTAAGCTAGAGAACAAGATCATGGTGATCTTTGTCCTTCAATCATTGCCGAGTTCGTATTCGTAGTTCATCATTAATTACACAATGAATACGAATGACGTAACACAGACTGAACTTCATAATCTGCTGAAGACATATGATCAAACTCTTCCTAAGAAGGAAAAGTTGATCATGCTTGTTGGGCAACCGTCTAACTCAAACCCGAAAAGCAAAGGTGCTAAGGGTAAGGGAAAGTTGGGAGCCAAGGCTAACACTTGGAGTGATAAGCCAAAGCGTCCGAACTAGAAAAGGAAGTTCAAGAGAAGCGGAACGGTGCGCACAGGAAGTTCAAGTCATCAGCTTCTGGCTCAGGTATGTTTGTTATTGAAATGAACATGACTACTTTTGACTCCAATGGTTGGGTATTAGATACAGCCTGTGGCTCACACATTTGTAATAATGTGCAGGGGCTAATTGATCACAGGCTAGTCAAGCAAGGTGAAATCGACTTGCATGTTGGGAACGGCAAGCCAGTTGAAGCCAAACGCGTTGGACGCAACAAGATAGATTTACCTTCGGGACAATGTTTAGAACTTGATAATGTTTATTTTGTTCCATCCATTGTCAAAAATATTATTTCCATTCCATTGTTAGACAATATGTGTTTTTCCTTTCGATTTGCGAATAATACTTGTTATTTTTCATTAAATGATCAGTATTATGGAAAGGCTCGCTTGGTGAATGGTTTATATATTTTGCAAAGTAGTCTACCTTTATTTCAAATACATAACAAACAACCGTCTTCAAGTAAGAAGAATAATCCATCTTATCTATGGCATTGTCGGCTAGGCCATATCAATGAAACACGGATTCAAAGACTAAGGAAGTTGGACTACTTAGAACCATTTGATTTCGAATCATATGGTACATGTGAATCTTGTGTTAAGGGTAAGATGACGAACAAACCTTTTGTTGGACAAGGTGTTCATGCCACTCGCGGCTTAGAGCTCATACATACCGATGTATGTGGACCGTTCTGTAAGAAAATATGGTCAGAGTTACCCCTAGGGTACGCAGCGGAATTTCAAAATTTTCTTAACATGCAGGTTAATTGATTATGTATATGCCGTATATATTTAAACACGTCAATTAGAAGACTAACCTTACTTCCAAAGCAGCTTCCAAGTCTTCGTAATAATCCGGTGTATCTTCTCCTTCGTCGAAGTCGAAGATATCTGCAATACTTTGATTATCTGCAAGACAATAAAAGTTAGTTTCCAGCTCCTAGAACCTCAACCTTGGTATCCACGGATGAACAGCCTATCGGAAGAATGCTAGGATATTCTTTGTGTGACCAAGAAGACGGCGCGGCAATTCCTCCGGTGGTGGCGCGCGCGTGGGTGGCTAAGAGGAGGGGAGAGTTTTTATTTTCTTTAAGAAAACTGGGTAGAATGACTGTCAAAGTCTATGTCAAAAACTCTCTAATAGTGTACTATATATAGTAGTCTATAGAAGCCTAAAGCATAAGCAATTAGACTTCGTAAAGAAATAAGAATCTAATTCTTATCGCACAAGGAAACCAATATCAAGTCTAGATTCATTCCCAATCAAATTAAAACTCAATCAGGAAAATCTAACTTATCCCTTGGACTTCTAATAGAGGAAGGAGTCGAACTCCTTCCCCTACTCTATCCATGCGCGCGCGCTCGCTTCCTAGGGACAGTAGGTGGGTCCCAATTTTGGGACCCACTTATAGTTCTAAGGCAATTCAAACTCCAAGTAGATTTTGCCCAAGTGCATATGTTAATTCTAAATTAACATATCCTTTATAATCAAACCTCCATTATATTCCAAAATATAATCTTTAATTGTATTTACATAAAATACAATTAATTAGCCAATTCAATTAATAATTCCAAATCATTAATTAAGCCACCAATTATTATAATTAATTCCAAATCAATTATAATCCATCAATCACAATTAATTCCAAATTAATTGCGATTTCATCATCAAGGATATTCTGATAGACTGAATCACCACATAGTGTGACCCATAGGGCCTCATCGTATTAAGCAAGTCCTAGACTAGGCAACATGGAATTCCTAGACGGTTCCATTTGCAATATTAATACATGAGGACGTTTGAGAGGTTTCTCAAGCTAACCCTTTCGTTGCGAAGCCTGTTGCGCTCAACGCGGCGATGGTAACGTCCCTTCATCTGACTTGCTCGAATGTATCTAGGATCGATGAAGTGTCTATCCCAATAATACATCCACGGGCGTCTTCAGTGAGTTGCATGGTGAATCCAATATCTATTATGACCATCATAATAATATTGATACGTTGGCCAGCGGTTTTACCATCACAACTATGAACGACTATGAGCAGTGCTCTCCTGTGCTACACTTGAGAGATGAATCCTTCACAGAATCACTTATCACCCCCATTTGTATGTAGCCATAATCCTGGATCGTGTCTTAGGTCAGCTGCTTATTCAGAGCTGACATCGACGGGTCCACCAAGGATATGGGGCAACAAATGTGATGATAAAATCCTGTAAGTACAAAGGACGAATGGCATCACTTCGACAACTCACCGGTTCCCATAGACACGTCGGTGTAGAGTATACATCGATGGGAGTGTTTGGTTGGTACTTCCATTGTTTGATAAATCTTCTTCGAACAACTATGCGCAGTTATGGGAACGTTCCTTGATTGTCCAACAATCCGTTCCGTGGCCGTGAGATCGGCTCACACTTGCTCCAACAAGTATAACCTCCACGCATACTAGTCTTGTCAGGTTCATTCAGACCCCCACATCCGAGATGAACCACGACTAGGGAGAGTTTGGGATAGATGATAACTCACATAGCTCCCACTAACTGTGTGATCGGTCATCTATCCGAGGGGACATGTTTAATATCAATACAGATAGTAATAAAGATATGACATGTTGCATCCTGGTGTAATATAAATATGAAAGTGATACTCAATAGTAAAATGCAACAAACATATATTATATTACGTTGACCTGTGTAATAGTACATATATGCCCTCTATAAGGGTACCATGCCCTAGTAAAGGCTGTCTCTAGGACATATACACTATCAATCTCCCACTTGGCCTAGAGCCAGTCACCTTTATGCCTAATGCCCAGATTAGCATAATGTCTTAAGTGGACTTCCACTGATAAGACCTTGGTGAAAGGATCTGCCACGTTGTCCGGGGTAGAGACACGTTCTATACTAACTTCTCCTCTATCTATAATCTCACGTATAACGTGATATTTTCTAAGTACATGTTTGTTCTTGTTTGTAGATCTAGGCTCCCTAGCTTGAGCGACGGTGCCCGTATTGTCACAATAAATCGTTATTGGACTGGGAGCAGGAACAACCCTCAATTCCTTCAAGAACTCTGTAATCCAGACAGCTTCTTTCGATGCTTCTGATGCAGCAATGTACTCGGCCTCTGTGGATGAGTCAGCAACCGTGGCTTGCTTAGAACTCTTCCAACAGACAGCTCCTCCGTTCAATTTGAATACGTATCCTGTTTGTGACTTAAAGTCATCAGGATCTGATTCAAAACCAGCGTCGACATACCCAGACATCTTAATTCTAGTTCTCCACCAAACACCAAGGACATGTCTTTAGTCCGTCTAAGGTACTTAAGAATGTTCTTCACAGCAGTCCAGTGAGGTACTCCTGGATTCTGTTGGTGTCGACAAGTGACACTAAGCGCGTATGCCACATCGGGCCTTGTGCAATTCATTGCATACATTATAGACCCAACTGCCGAAGCATAGGGCACACGACTCATTGCATTTCTTTCTTCATCAGTTTTAGGACCATCCTTAACTGATAAGACAATCCCATGCCTAGCTGGGAGAAAGCCTCTCTTTGAGTCGTCCATCTTATAACGCTTCAGTATTTTTTCGATGTAGGTGGACTGTGTCATTCCCAACATCCTCTTGGATCTATCTCTAAAGATCTTGATCCCTAGGATGTAGTTCGCTTCACCCAAGTCCTTCATCGAGAAGGTACTTGATAACCAAACTTTAGTCTCTTCTAGCATAGAGACATTGTTTCCCATGATCAAAATGTCATCTACATAAATGATCATGAAAACAACTCCTTTGTCGCTGTGTCTCGCGTAGACACAGGGATCTTCCTTTCTTCTGATGAAGTCAAACGATTTGACAGCTTCATCAAAGCGGATATTCCATCTCCTTGATGCTTGCTTTAGCCCATGGATCTTTGTAATTTGCATACAGGAGTTGGCCTGGTTTTACTAATAAAACCTTCCGGCTGTACCATATAGACTTCTTCCTCAAGGTTGCCATTGAGGAAGGCTGTCTTTACATCCATTTGCCAGATCTCATAATCATAGTAGGCAGCTATCGCAAGTAGAATTCGAATGGACTTCAATTTTGCTACCCGTGAAAAGGTTTCATCATAATCGATGCCATACCTTTGCGTGTAGCCTTTCGCCACAAGCCTAGCTTTGTGCGTTTGTACCTTGCCATCGGCATCTGTCTTTCGTTTAAAGACCCATTTGCACCCAATTGGTCTAACCCTTGGGGCAAGTCTACCAAGTTCCAAACTTGGTTCTGGTACATGAATCCATTTCTAATTCCATGGCCTCTTGCCATTTGTCTGAGTCAATATCAATTATTGCCTCTTTGTAGGTCTCGGGATCTTCCCGATCTGATAAACCGACATCAAGTTCACTGATGTCTTCTATCATAAGGCTTTGCTTCTGAGGTCCTCTTAGGATCCTCTTCGACCTATGGAGCTCGACTTGTTCTGGTGCTTTTCTTTTCTGGCTTCGTGTAACACGAACATTATCAGTGGTACTGATGCAGCTGGTCGTTGGGCGCGACCCTGTTCCCTTGCGGGAGGCTGCTCTGTGCAACTTGTTGTGCACAGGTTGTTGACAACGGGTTCTATAGGTGTGGTTTCAACTGTTGATCTAATCACAGGACTCCCACTGACTATGACATGCCTAGCAAGTGTCATATCATCACCCTTGTTGCTTCGAAAGCTCCCACTGAACTTGAGTCCAAATCAGAAGATTTGAGACCTCATGTTCGCGCGTGTCAAAGTCTTGAATTTCTTCAAGTTCTATCATATCATCTAACCTCTCTTCTTCGAGGTATTCAGCTTCTAAAAACTTCACGTTTCTAGACACGATCACCTTGTGATCTTCAGCATGATAGAATTCATAGCCTCTCGTCTGACGAGGATAGCCTATGAAATATACTTTGACACCCTTGGCATCTAACTTATCAGTGAGCATCAGCTTTGACTATCGCAGGACAGCCCCAAGGTCTAAGATAGCCCAGTGAAGGCTTCTTTCCCTTCCATAACTCATAAGGAGTTTTCTCCCACTGATTTAGATGGTACACGGTTCAGAATGTAGATTGCCAGTTTGTAGTGCATATCCCCACAGATACTTTTGGAAGAGTCGAGAATCCAATCATTGATCTTACCATGTCTAACAGGGTTCGATTCCTCCTCTCAGACACACCATTTAACTGTGGTGTTCCAGGAGGAGTCCATTGCGATTGAATTCCATTTTCCTTCAAGTAATCGATAAATTCTTCACTAAGGTATTCACCTCCTCGATCGATCGAAGAGTGACTATCCTTAGGTTCAATTCATTCTCGACCTCATTCCTAAACTCCTTGAATTTCCCAAAGGTCTCGGATTTATTCTTCATAAGATAAAATATATCCATACCTTGAGAATCGTCAGTAAAGGTAACGAAGTAAAAATAACCCCACCACGCATGACTTTAAACGGTCCACATACATCGGTATGTATGAGCTCTAAGCAGCGAGTGGCACGACACCTTGTCCAACAAAAGGTTTGTTCGTCATCTTACCCTTAACACAAGATTCACATGTACCATATGATCGAAAATCAAATGGTTCTAAGTAGTCCAACTTCCTTAGTCTTTGAATCCGTGTTTCATTGATATGGCCTAGCCGACAATGCCATAGATAAGATGGATTATTCTTCTTACTTGAAGACGGTTGTTTGTTATGTATTTGAAAATAAAGGTAGATACTTTGCAAAATATATAAACCATTCACCAAGCGAGGCCTTTCTAATACTGATCATTTAATGAAAAATAACAAGTATTATTCGCAAAATCGAAAGGGGAAAACCCATATTGTCTAACAATGGAATGGAAATAATATTTCTGACAATGGATGGAACAAAATAAACATTATCAAGTTCTAAACATTGCCCTCGAGGTAAATCTATCTTGCAGCGCCAACGCGTTTGGCTTCAACTGGATTGTCGTTCCCAACATGCAAGTCGATTTCACCTTGCTTGACTAGCCTGTGTTCAATTGCCCCTGCACATTATTACAAATGTGTGAGCCACAGGCTGTATCTAATACCCCAACATTGGAGTCAAAAGAGTCATGTTCATTTCAATAACAAACATACCTGAGCTCAAGAAGCGGTGACTTCTTAGCCTGATCTGCCCTAAGCTTAGGGCAATCTTTCTTCCACGGTCCTGAGTTTGCAAAGAGACAAATCTCGATCCCTAAGTCGAAATTCAGACATTACGATAGCGCCCATTTTGCCACCCCTCTCCTTTTGGTCTACGATTGACCCTTGGGAATCTGTTGGCAATGGGTCTCTCAGGATCAACTCTGTTGCTAACCCCAACATTGGGATTGTGAAATAGATTGCAACAATCTTTGCACGATCAAGATAATGGAAGCCTTAGCTTCTAGCTCTAACCATATACAACAAGTTTTAAGAGAAAGTCCCAAATGACTTAACTGTTCAGGCGACAGCTCTTCTGTCCCAAGCCTTTTGATAAGCATGATCTTGATAGCTTCGAACCTTCACACATCCTTGGCGCATCAAGAATGAGGAGAGATATTTACAAATCTCATATGGTTCCTTGTCTCGACATGGTCCAACCATATTGTCAGACATAGCATTCAGCAACAAGTTCTTACAAACTCGGCCTTTCCACTTCCAATTCTAATAGCAATCATAGGTTGCCGTAGTGAATTCAGTGGGAGGTGGAGGGATAGGTTCGTCCAAGACGTACTCAACCTCATTGTACCTAGCACCTTTCGTTACCCATGGATCCAATCCACGTAGTTTGGTCCTGTTAGCTTTTGCAACTCCAAGTTGGCAACAGCTCGGAGGACGGTATAGCCATTCTAATATCCTAAGGAGAAATAATATAGAACGAAACAATAATCACTATTGACATTTCTTTCTAAATACACAGTCAACATAACTAAACAACAAGTGTCCCTTAGCTGTTTAGCTCCCCACTATTTTCACATATGCTTGCCCCCACAAACAAACATAACGGGTA
>CM051456.1:86006798-86081217 GCA_028274465.1 Plantago ovata | reverse complement strand
TACAATTAATTCCAAAATCAATTATATCCATCAATCAAATTAATTCCAAATTAATTGCGATTTCATCATCAAATTAATTCTCTGATAGGACTGAATCACCACATAGTGTGACCCATAGGGCCGCATCGTATTAAGCAAGTCCTAGACTAGGCAACATGGAATTCCTAGACGGTTCCATTTGCAATATTAATACATGAGGACGTTTGAGAGGTTTCTCAAAGCTAACCCTTTCGTTGAAGCCTGTTGCGCTCAACGCGGCGATGGTAACGTCCCTTCATCTGACTTGCTCGAATGTATCTAGGATCGATGAAGTGTCTATCCCAATAATACATCCACGGGCGTCTTCAGTGAGTTGCATGGTGAATCCAATATCTATTATGACCATCATAATAATATTGATACGTGGCCAGCGGTTTTACCATCACAACTATGAACGACTATGAGCAGTGCTCTCCTGTGCTACACTTGAGAGATGAATCCTTCACAGAATCACTTATCACCCCCATTTGTATGTAGCCATAATCCTGGATCGTGTCTTAGGTCAGCTGCTTATTCAGAGCTGACATCGACGGGTCCACCAAGGATATGGGGCAACAAATGTGATGATAAAATCCTGTAAGTACAAAGGACGAATGGCATCACTTCGACAACTCACCGGTTCCCATAGACACGTCGGTGTAGAGTATACATCGATGGGAGTGTTTGGTTGGTACTTCCATTGTTTGATAAATCTTCTTCGAACAACTATGCGCAGTTATGGGAACGTTCCTTGATTGTCCAACAATCCGTTCCGTGGCCGTGAGATCGGCTCACACTTGCTCCAACAAGTATAACCTCCACGCATACTAGTCTTGTCAGGTTCATTCAGACCCCCACATCCGAGATGAACCACGACTAGGGAGAGTTTGGGATAGATGATAACTCACATAGCTCCCACTAACTGTGTGATCGGTCATCTATCCGAGGGGACATGTTTAATATCAATACAGATAGTAATAAAGATATGACATGTTGCATCCTGGTGTAATATAAATATGAAAGTGATACTCAATAGTAAAATGCAACAAACATATATTATATTACGTTGACCTGTGTAATAGTACATATATGCCCTCTATAAGGGTACCATGCCCTTAGTAAAGGCTGTCTCTAGGACATATACACTATCAATCTCCCACTTGGCCTAGAGCCAGTCACCTTTATGCCTAATGCCCAGATTAGCATAATGTCTTAAGTGGACTTCCACTGATAAGACCTTGGTGAAAGGATCTGCCACGTTGTCCGGGGTAGAGACACGTTCTATACTAACTTCTCCTCTATCTATAATCTCACGTATAACGTGATATTTTCTAAGTACATGTTTGTTCTTGTTTGTAGATCTAGGCTCCCTAGCTTGAGCGACGGTGCCCGTATTGTCACAATAAATCGTTATTGGACTGGGAGCAGGAACAACCCTCAATTCCTTCAAGAACTCTGTAATCCAGACAGCTTCTTTCGATGCTTCTGATGCAGCAATGTACTCGGCCTCTGTGGATGAGTCAGCAACCGTGGCTTGCTTAGAACTCTTCCAACAGACAGCTCCTCCGTTCAATTTGAATACGTATCCTGTTTGTGACTTAAAGTCATCAGGATCTGATTCAAAACCAGCGTCGACATACCCAGACATCTTTAATTCTAGTTCTCCACCAAACACCAAGGACATGTCTTTAGTCCGTCTAAGGTACTTAAGAATGTTCTTCACAGCAGTCCAGTGAGGTACTCCTGGATTCTGTTGGTGTCGACAAGTGACACTAAGCGCGTATGCCACATCGGGCCTTGTGCAATTCATTGCATACATTATAGACCCAACTGCCGAAGCATAGGGCACACGACTCATTGCATTTCTTTCTTCATCAGTTTTAGGACCATCCTTAACTGATAAGACAATCCCATGCCTAGCTGGGAGAAAGCCTCTCTTTGAGTCGTCCATCTTATAACGCTTCAGTATTTTTTCGATGTAGGTGGACTGTGTCATTCCCAACATCCTCTTGGATCTATCTCTAAAGATCTTGATCCCTAGGATGTAGTTCGCTTCACCCAAGTCCTTCATCGAGAAGGTACTTGATAACCAAACTTTAGTCTCTTCTAGCATAGAGACATTGTTTCCCATGATCAAAATGTCATCTACATAAATGATCATGAAAACAACTCCTTTGTCGCTGTGTCTCGCGTAGACACAGGGATCTTCCTTTCTTCTGATGAAGTCAAACGATTTGACAGCTTCATCAAAGCGGATATTCCATCTCCTTGATGCTTGCTTTAGCCCATGGATCTTTGTAATTTGCATACAGGAGTTGGCCTGGTTTTACTAATAAAACCTTCCGGCTGTACCATATAGACTTCTTCCTCAAGGTTGCCATTGAGGAAGGCTGTCTTTACATCCATTTGCCAGATCTCATAATCATAGTAGGCAGCTATCGCAAGTAGAATTCGAATGGACTTCAATTTTGCTACCCGTGAAAAGGTTTCATCATAATCGATGCCATACCTTTGCGTGTAGCCTTTCGCCACAAGCCTAGCTTTGTGCGTTTGTACCTTGCCATCGGCATCTGTCTTTCGTTTAAAGACCCATTTGCACCCAATTGGTCTAACCCCTTGGGCAAGTCTACCAAGTTCCAAACTTGGTTCTGGTACATGAATCCATTTCTAATTCCATGGCCTCTTGCCATTTGTCTGAGTCAATATCAATTATTGCCTCTTTGTAGGTCTCGGGATCTTCCCGATCTGATAAACCGACATCAAGTTCACTGATGTCTTCTATCATAAGGCTTTGCTTCTGAGGTCCTCTTAGGATCCTCTTCGACCTATGGAGCTCGACTTGTTCTGGTGCTTTTCTTTTCTGGCTTCGTGTAACACGAACATTATCAGTGGGTACTGATGCAGCTGGTCGTTGGGCGCGACCCTGTTCCCTTGCGGGAGGCTGCTCTTGTGCAACTTGTTGCACAGGTTGGTTGACAACGGGTTCTATAGGTGTGGTTTCAACTGTTGATCTAATCACAGGACTCCCACTGACTATGACATGCCTAGCAAGTGTCATATCATCACCCTTGTCTGCTTCGAAAGCTCCCACTGAACTTGAGTCCAAATCAGAAGATTTTGAGACCTCATGTTCGCGCGTGTCAAAGTCTTGAATTTCTTCAAGTTCTATCATATCATCTAACCTCTCTTCTTCGAGGTATTCAGCTTCTAAAAACTTCACGTTTCTAGACACGATCACCTTGTGATCTTCAGCATGATAGAATTCATAGCCTCTCGTATGACGAGGATAGCCTATGAAATATACTTTGACCCCCTTGGCATCTAACTTATCAGTGAGCATCAGCTTGACTATCGCAGGACAGCCCCAAGGTCTAAGGTAGCCTAGAGAAGGCTTCTTTCCCTTCCATAACTCATAAGGAGTTTTCTCCACTGATTTAGATGGTACACGGTTCAGAATGTAGATTGCAGTTTGTAGTGCATATCCCCACAGATACTTTGGAAGAGTCGAGAATCCAATCATTGATCTTACCATGTCTAACAGGGTTCGATTCCTCCTCTCAGACACACCGTTTAACTGTGGTGTTCCAGGAGGAGTCCACTGCGATTGAATTCCATTTTCCTTCAAGTAATCGATAAATTCTTCACTAAGGTATTCACCTCCTCGATCTGATCGAAGAGTGACTATCCTTAGGTTCAATTCATTCTCGACCTCATTCCTAAACTCCTTGAATTTCCCAAAGGTCTCGGATTTATTCTTCATAAGATAAATATATCCATACCTTGAGAAATCGTTAGTAAAGGTAACGAAGTAAAAATAACCCCCACGCGCATGGACTTTAAACGGTCCACATACATCGGTATGTATGAGCTCTAAGCAGCGAGTGGCACGAACACCTTGTCCAACAAAAGGTTTGTTCGTCATCTTACCCTTAACACAAGATTCACATGTACCATATGATTCGAAATCAAATGGTTCTAAGTAGTCCAACTTCCTTAGTCTTTGAATCCGTGTTTCATTGATATGGCCTAGCCGACAATGCCATAGATAAGATGGATTATTCTTCTTACTTGAAGACGGTTGTTTGTTATGTATTTGAAATAAAGATAGACTACTTTGCAAAATATATAAACCATTCACCAAGCGAGCCTTTCCATAATACTGATCATTTAATAAAAAATAACAAGTATTATTCGCAAATCGAAAGGAAAACCCCATATTGTCTAACAATGGAATGGAAATAATATTTCTGACAATGGATGGACCAAAATAAACATTATCAAGTTCTAAACATTGTCCCGAAGGTAAATCTATCTTGCTGCGTCCAACGCGTTTGGCTTCAACTGGATTGTCGTTCCCAACATGCAAGTCGATTTCACCTTGCTTGACTAGCCTGTGATCAATTAGCCCCTGCACATTATTTACAAATGTGTGAGCCACAGGCTGTATCTAATACCCAACCATTGGAGTCAAAAGTAGTCATGTTCATTTCAATAACAAACATACCTGAGCCAGAAGCCGGTGACTTCTCAGCCTGATCTGCCCTAAGCTTAGGGCAATCTTTCTTCCAGTGTCCCTTGAGTTTGCAATAGAGACAAATCTCGATCCTAAGTCGAAATTCAGACATCCTACGATAGCGCCCATTCTTGCCACCCCTCTACCTTTTGGGTCTACGATTGACCCTTGGGAATCTGTTGGCAATGGGTCTCTCAGCGATCAACTCTGTTGCTACCCCAACATTGGGATTATGAATAGATTGCAACAATCTTTGCACGATCAAGATAATGGAAGCCTTAGCTTCTAGCTCTAAGCCATATCCAACAAGTTTTAAGAGAAAGTCAATCAATGACTTAACTTGTTCAGGCGACAGCTCTTCTGTCCCAAGCCTTTTGATAAGCATGATCTTGATAGCTTCGAACCCTTCACACATACTTGGAGCATCCAAGAATGAGGAGAGATATTTTACAATCTCATATGGTTCCTTGTCTCGACATGGTCCAACCATATTGTAAGACATAGCATTCAGCAACAAGTTCTTTACAAACTCGGCCCTTTCCACTTCCAATTCATAATAGCAATCATAGGTTGCCGTAGTGAATTCAGTGGGAGGTGGAGGGATAGGTTCGTCCAAGACGTACTCAACCTCATTGTACCATAGCACCTTTCGTACCTCATGGATCCAATCCACGTAGTTTGGTCCTGTTAGCTTTTGCAACTCCAAGTTAGCAACAAGCTCGGACGACGGTATCGCCATATCTAATATCCTAAGGAGAAATAATATAGAACGAAAACAATAAATCAACTATTGAAATATCATTTCTAAATACACAGTCAACATAACTAAACAACAAGGTCCTTTAGCTGTTTAGCTCCCACTATTTTCACATATGCTTGCCCCCACAACAAACATACGGGTAATGTCCAACAAGTTACCGTAGTGGCCAAGATCCAAATCCATATTATGCCATACTCCAACGGGGGCTGGTCGCATAGCATAATATGACCGGTAGGACTAGTAAGACTATCCAATTGCGTCATGCAACTCTTGGTTGTTAAATCTAATTTAACCCGATGCCCTACATATCGTACCTATCGAGGTCGCTAAATACAATATGCAGTAAGTCATAACCATAGGCTTACTCTATCTGACGATTACTGCGAGTCTGAAAGACGAGGTCGCCAATATAAGAAAACGCAATGAAAGTTCAGAATTAAAGCAACCTATGGAAAGCATCTCAGAAATACATACATATATATATTTCTGTACTTATATTGGTTGGGGCTTGTAGCTTGAGGGTTGTTATCAGTCATCTACAAACAAATAAGGGCGCCGCCTACCCATCATGCATGAACGGTCTACACGTAATGGATGTCGCCTATCCATTCTAGTTCTAAACGCGGTCAAGCACATAATGGGTGCCGCCTACCCATACATAAATACGCGGTCCGACATATAAGAGGGCGCCGCCTACCCTCGCATGCATAGCGGTCGAACGGAATGTAAAACATGGTATTTAAACATGCATTGTCAAACAATAGCATATTGAGCATATGAAACAAGTAGTAGCCTATGTGGATGACAAATGACTTCATAATTTCATTATGAAAATTATAATCCCATACTTATAATCTCTATGAAATAATTGAAAATTTGGACTAGATTGAATATTCGAAAATTCTATTGACCAAGTAGCAATTTTCGAAAACTCGAAGGACTTAATTGTAATTTTAAAAACCTTGGAGGTGTTAAATCTAAAATTCAAAAGTAGAAGGACTAATTTGCAATAAACAATAAATTGATAAATTACAAATAAGCCCTTTAACTTTATACTAATTAAATTTAACGCCTCTAGTTTAAAACAATTATAGTTAAATCATATTTATATTCCAAATGTAAAATTCAATCCTCAAAACTTTCAAAATTCGATTTTGGGTCCAACCCGAAAATATATATAATTTTTTTTTTTTTTGAGAAAACATGGGACGGGACCCGTCCCCCCGGCGCCCGCGCCACGCGGGTACCGGGCGCCGCGGGTGCAGGCGCCGGGCGTCCGCGTCTGCAGTCTCCGCCCGCGGCACGGGTGCCTAGTGCCCGTGCCGCAGGCACGGCGCCTGCGGCACGCAGGCCCCCGGGCTCCTGCGGCACGCAGGCGTCCCGGGCGCCTGCTGCCGCAGGCGCCGCCGCCGCCTGCGTCGCGCAGGCTGCCCGGCCGAAAAAATATATATATATATTTATATTTTTTTTTTTTGAAAAATATAAATTCTAAATTTATATAAAAAACAAAACTTTTGAAAATCGAATTAATCATAGAATCAATTGCATGCACATATCTACAAAATCATACAATATATATACGTGTATACGTAATCCATTAACTTGGCTCTGATACCACTGTAAGAAAATACGGTCAGAGTTACCCCTAGGGTACGCGGCGGAATTTCAAAAATTTTCTTAACATACAGGTTAATTGATTATGCATATGTCGTATATATATAAACACATCAATTAGAAGACTAACCTTACTTCCAAAGCAGCTTCCAAGTCTTCGTAATAATCCGGTGTATCTTCTCCTTCGTCGAGGTCGAAGATATCTACAATGCTCCTTATATCTGCAAGACAATAAGAGTTAGTTTCCAGCTCCTAGAACCTCAACCTTGGTATCCACG
Organism: Plantago ovata; assembly: GCA_028274465.1. Classification (NCBI taxonomy): domain Eukaryota; kingdom Viridiplantae; phylum Streptophyta; class Magnoliopsida; order Lamiales; family Plantaginaceae; genus Plantago; species Plantago ovata. Next base: position 86,074,034 of record CM051456.1, on the reverse strand, counting down.
GATGAACAGCATATCGGAAGAATGCTAGGATATTCTTTATGTGACCAAGAAGACGGGGCGGCAATTCCTCCGGTGGTGGTGCGCGCGCGTGGGTGGCTAAGGGAGGAGGGGAGAGCTTTTATTTTCTCTAAGAAAACTGGGTAGAATAATTGTGTTCAAAAAACTGTGTGTAAAGCTCTCTAATAGTCCACTATATATAGTAGTCTATAGAAGCCTAAAGCATAAGCAATTAGACTTCGTAAAGGAATAAGAATCTAATTCTTATCGCACAAGGAAACCAATATCAAGTCTAGATTCATTCCCAATCAAATTAAAACTCAATCAGGAAAATCAGGAAAAACATGTTAAGATACGAATGGTTGTCCCGTGCCTATGAAACTGAGGACTTACTGTTGTTCACCAAGTTAAGACTTTTCCTCAAAGAGGTCGAACCAGTACTGGCTCTCATCAAACGAAGGAGGGTTCCCTATAAAAGATAACACTCCCCTATTCTACCCATCTCTCAAGCAAAGTCTTAAGCTATTCACCACTTCCTGAATGGTAGGACGAGGGTGGTCTAGAACAGATGACACTCAAAAGCAAAAGAAAAGAAAGAAAATTACAACACGATTACGAACATTACAAGAATTGGAAAATGAGACACAACACTTTGCTAAACTGCTTTTTGGCTTTCTTTTTTGGACCCTTCTTTGCTTTTTTGTGGTCTTTTCTTTTTTTTCTTTTCCAGTTTTTTTCTTCTTTTTTTGTTTCTGGAATTGTTTTCTTTTTTTTTCGAATTTTTTTTAGCCAGCAGTAGCATAACGAAAAAGAAACAAAATGACTCACAAACGACTTCCCAAACCTATTCGAAACAATAGGTTGGAGTACAAAATTTACGAGAAAGGAAAAATAAACTCACAACACAGAAATGAAAAATGAAAAACAAGTCTAATGATAGTGTAACCCCTTCCCCAAACCTATTCGAAAGAATAGGTTGCAAACAAAGGATCACACAACCTCACACTACCTCCTTCCTAGGTATTTAGCAATCTCAAAGCATGGTGAAGACTTGTTGCCTCTTAGGTACATAATTACTCGGGAAAACAACCATAAGACCCTAACATGCATCATCCTATTATAAAGGCCTTCGTGAACCGCAGTAGAGAAAACACCACTAAGTGATGTCGAGACTACCAAGCTTAACTAAGTGCAATACATAAATGTGACAAGCCAAGCGAGAAAAACCTCAAACAAATTCATAGAGATGAAGCATATGATTAATGGCATAGTTAGTTAATCTACCCAATAAAAAAGTTCAAAAAATTCGGCAGTAAAACTCCATATAAAACATGCAAGACTATCCTAGGATGAATGTAGTGAATGCAACCTAAAAAACTAAGAAAGCAGTAAACGTGCAAATGCAAATGCAAACAAAAGGTTTCACGAGTAATCATAAGCAAAACAAGTATACGAATACCCAGCAATAACCCCCCCCCCCCCAAACCTGAACGTCGTCGCTCATCCCGAACGTAGAAAGTGGATTTAAGGTGAGAGCTAAACTTGTACATGTAACCTATAGTAATCAAAGAAACTCGTGAGAAACCAAAAACATACGAAAATATAAAATAAAAACACAATGATATGCATGCAATAAAGCGGTAAAAAAGCAATAAAAACTCCGGGTTGCCTCCCGGATAGCGCCATTGTTTACAGTCTTTGGCTCGACTCCTGGTTGCGCCTAGATTTTCTTCTTGTGGGTACTAGACTTCCCCTTCATGGATCTTCTCCTCATGCCACGAACCTGTGAATAAGAATGAACATAGACAGCAAGACCACAGTAATTAACAGTGTGAGAAGCACTGAAGCGATCAGGTGGGTCAGATATGGCTCGCAACACATGTCGCTTGCCATCCACCTCAATGGTGCAAGTCCTTCTGTAGATGTCTATCACGGAGCGTAGCTTGGTTAAGAACGTTCGCCCCAAGAGAACGACATCCCCCATCCCAGGTGTAGACGCCGGCATAACTACAAAATTGGTGTATACAAAAGCTTCACCAATCTTGACCAATACATTCTTCACAACGCCTTCGGGTCTTACAAAGGATCCATCCGCCAGTTGCACAATAGCCTTATGCTCAGATAGTTTTCCAAGGCTACTCTTCTCAAACACATTCATTGGGAGCACATTAGAGTAGGATCCCGTGTCTAGTGTGGCACGGACATCTTCAAGTTCCCCAATCCCGACCTTAACATCGAAACTTTGAGGGAGTGGCTCGGGATCCTCTTTCTCCTCTTCACTCTCGTCAGAACCAAGGTCCTTCTCTTCTTCCTTGGCTAGTGGAGGTTCTTCCTTCTTGCAACACTCGCACTTAGCAACCTTCTTGATGGTGATTTCGACAGGTAGATCACCAACCAAGGTAATGGACATCGACTTCTCAGTGTTGCTAGGCAGCTTGCCTTGCTGCTCCCTACTTGCTCCTCGGTCGATCAACTCTTGCATCTTTTGATGGGCAAGCCTAGTGCTCTCTTCCAATCTATCAAGCCTTGCCCTAGTCTTCTCAGAATCTTCTTCATAACGTTTGAGAAAACTTTGGGTGTGATCAACCATCCTTTGCAAGTTCTCCATCAGTTGAGCCGACTTCGACTTCGGTTGCTCTTTTGGAGCGGGGTTTTCGCAGTGATCATTACCATAGTTAAGCCTACTACGGTCTTGGTTAGGGCCATAAGTTTGGCTAGCCGGTGCATATCTTTGATTGTTTCGGAACCCTCTTCTCCAAAATCCACCTCGAGGATTCCTGCCATCTTGTCCGTAGCTAGCTTCTTGGGTACCAAACTCCGTAGCAAAGGCTTCCTCTTCGCCTCCTTGAGCCCAGTTTCCATCATCATACGCAAGCTCCGATCTACACATATGAGCCCCATGCCCATAGTTCTTGCATATTCGACATACTTCGTTCGAAACAGTTGTTCCAGTGGCACTCTTGAGGACTTGCTTCAATTCGTTGGTAAATCACTCGAATTGATCCCCATTGCCACTATACATAGGGGCTTCTTGAGTAGGTGGAGCTTCAGGTCCACGTCTCCTAACCATTGCTCTTGGGTCCTTGAACTGCGAACCCTTAGCAAGCCTTTCGAAAACTGCCCAGGCGGCTTTTGCGGTTTCCACCCAAATATTGCCACGGCATTGGAAATCCACCACTTGTTGGTTCTCGAAGATTAGTCCATTGTAGAAGTGTTGGACTAGGTCAGAAAGCTCAAAACCATGGTGAGGGCACTTGTTCGTGAGATCTTGGAACCTCTCAAACGCGGTGTAGATGGTCTCATCATAGTCCTGTTTGAATCCAGTCATTTGCGCCTTAAGCGCGGTAGTCAAGGTGTGAGAGAAGTATTTATCCATGAAAGCTGAAAAAACCTTCTCCCAAGTGTCCAGCGAGCCTGATGGTAGAGAACTCAACCATGACTTGGCTCTGTCGCCAAGCCCCATAGCAAAAACCTTAATCCTCAACTCATCCGTTGTTATTTCAGCTCCGGGTCGTGGGAGTTGGTTGACGAAATCATCGATATCGTGCAACTACCCCATCACATCTTCCCTTGCTAAGCCATAGAACCTCGGAAGTTGTTGGAATGCGTGGTTCTTGATTTCCAGATCTCGAGTTAGAGACGAAAGAACAATCGCCGGTCCCCTCATACGATCCTTGGAGGGTTGAACCCATTGTAAGAAAATACGGTCAGAGTTACCCCTAGGGTACGCAGCGGAATTTCAAAAATTTTCTTAACATACAGGTTAATTGATTATGCATATGTCGTATATATATAAACATGTCAATTAGAAGACTAACCTTACTTCCAAAGCAGCTTCCAAGTCTTCGTAATAATCCGGTGTATCTTCTCCTTCGTCGAAGTCGAAGATATCTACAATGCTCCTTATATCTGCAAGACAATAAGAGTTAGTTTCCAGCTCCTAGAACCTCAACCTTGGTATCCACGGATGAACAGACTATCGGAAGAATGCTAGGATATTCTTTATGTGACCAAGAAGACGGGGCGGCGAATCTTCCGGTGGTGGTGCGCGTGCGTGGGTTGCTAAGGGAGGAGGGGAGAGCTTTTATTTTCTCTAAGAAAACTGGGTAGAATAACTATGTTCAAAAAACTGTGTGTAAAGCTCTCTAATAGTCCACTATATATAGTAGTCTATAGAAGCCTAAAGCATAAGCAATTAGACTTCGTAAAGGAATAAGAATCTAATTCTTATCGCACAAGGAAACCAATATCAAGTCTAGATTCATTCCCAATCAAATTAAAACTCAATCAGGAAAATCTAACTTATCCCTTGGACTTCTAATAGAGGAAGGAGTCGAACTCCTTCCCCTTATCCAGCCACGCGCGCGCGCGCCTTTTTCTTCGGGAGGTGGGTCCCAATTTTGGGACCCAATTATATTTCTAAGGCAATTCAAACTCCAAGTAGATTTTGCCCAAGTGCATATGTTAATTCTAAATTAACATATCCTTTCTAATCAAACGTCCATTATATTTCCAAAATATAATCTTTAATTGTATTTACATAAAATACAATTAATTAGCCAATTCAATTAATAATTCCAAATCATTAATTTAGCCACCAAATATTATAATTAATTCCAAATTAATTATAATCCATCAATCACAATTAATTCCAAATTAATTGCGATTCTATCTTCAAGGATATTCTGATAGACTGAATCACCACATAGTGTGACCCATAGGGCCTCACCGTATTAAGCAAGTCCTAGACTAGGCAACATGGAATTCCTAGACGGTTCCATTTGCAATATTAATACGTGAGGACGTTTGAGAGGTTTCTCAAAGCTAACCCTTTCGTTGCGAAGCCTGTTGCGCTCAACGCGGCGATGGTAACGTCCCTTCATCTGACTTGCTCGAATGTATCTAGGATCGATGAAGTGTCTATCCCAATAATACATCCACGGGCATCTCAGGGAGTTGCTTGGTTAAGATATACTTATGACCATCATAATATATCATTTGCACTGGCCAGTGACTTTACCAACACAACTATGCAGACTATGAGCAGTGCTCTCCTGTGCTACACTTGAGAGATGAATCCTTCACAGAATCACTTATCACCCCCATTTGTATTTAGCCATAATCCTGGATCGTGTCTTAGGTCAGCTGCTTATTCAGAGCTGACATCGACGGGTCCACCAAGGATATGGGTCAACAAATGTGATGATAAAGTCCTGTAAGTACAAAGGACGAATGGCATCACTTCGACAACTCACCGGTTCCCATAGACACGTCGGTGTAGAGTATACATCGATGGGAGTGTCCGGTGGGTACTTCCATTGTTCGATAAAGCTTCTTCGAACAACTATGCGCAGTTATGGGAACGTTTCTCGATTGTCCAACAATCCGTTCCGTGGTCGTGGGATCGGCTCACACTTGCTCCAACAAGTATAACCTCCACGCATACTAGTCTTGTCAGGTTCATTCAGACCCCCATATCCGAGATGAACCACGACTAGGGAGAGTTTGGGATAGATGATAACTCACATAGCTCCCACTAACTGTGTGATCGGTCATCTATCCGAGGGGACATGTTTGATATCAATACAGACAGCCATAAAGATATGACATGTTGCAGCCTGGTGTAATATAAATATGAAAGCGATACACAATAGTAAAATGCAACAAACATATATTATATTACGTTGACCTGTGTAATAGTACATATATGCCCTCTATAAGGGCACCATGCCCTTAGTGAGGACTGTCTCTAGGACATATACACTATCAATCTCCCACTTGGACTAGAGCCAGTCACCTTTATGCCTAATGCCCAGATTAGCATAATGTCTTAAGTGGACTTCCACTGATAAGACCTTAGTGAAAGGATCTGCCACGTTGTCCGTGGTAGAGACACGTTCTATACTAACTTCTCCTCTATCTATAATCTCACGTATAACGTGATATTTTCTAAGTACATGTTTGTTCTTGTTTGTAGATCTAGGCTCCCTAGCTTGAGCGACGGCGCCCGTATTGTCATAATAAATCGTTATTGGACTGGGAGCAGGAACAACCCTCAGTTCCTTCAAGAACTCTGATATCCAGATAGCTTCTTTCGATGCTTCTGATGCAGCAATGTACTCGGCCTCTGTGGATGAGTCAGCAACCGTGGCTTGCTTAGAACTCTTCCAACAGACAGCTCCTCCGTTCAATTTGAATACGTATCCTGTCTATGACTTAAAGTCATCAGGATCTGATTCAAATCCAGCGTCGACATACCCAGACATCTTTAATTCTGGTTCTCCACCAAACACCAAGAACATCTCTTTAGTCCGTCTAAGGTACTTAAGAATGTTCTTCACAGCAGGCCAGTGAGGTACTCCTGGATTCTGTTAGTGTCGACAAGTGACACTAAGCGCGTATGCCACATCGGGCCTTGTGCAATTCATTGCATACATTATAGACCCTACTGCCGAAGCATAGGGCACACGACTCATTGCATTTCTTTCTTCATCAGTTTTAGGACCATCCTTAACTGATAAGACAATCCCATGCCTAGCTGGGAGAAAGCCTCTCTTTGAGTCATCCATCTTATAACGCTTCAGTATTTTGTCAATGTAGGTGGACTGTGTCATTCCCAACATCCTCTTGGATCTATCTCTAAAGATCTTGATCCCTAGGATGTAGTTCGCTTCACCCAAGTCCTTCATCGAGAAGGTACTTGATAACCAAACTTTAGTCTCTTCTAGCATAGAGACATTGTTTCCCATGATCAAAATGTCATCTACATAAATGATCATGAAAACAACTCCTTTGTCGTTGTGTCTCGCGTAGACACAGGGATCTTCCTTGCTTCTTATGAAGTCAAACGATTTGACAGCTTCATCAAAGCGGATATTCCAGCTCCTTGACGCTTGCTTTATCCCATAGATGGATCTTTGTAATTTGCATACAGCAGTTGGCCTGGTTTTACTAATAAAACCTTCCGGCTGTACCATATAGACCTCTTCCTCAAGGTTTCCATTGAAAAAGGTTGTCTTTACATCCATCTGTCAGATTTCATAATCATAGTAGGCAGCTATCGCAAGTAGAATTCGAATGGACTTCAATTTTGCTACTGGTGAAAAGGTTTCATCGTAATCGATGCCATACCTTTGCGTGTAGCCTTTCGCCACAAGCCTAGCTTTGTGCGTTTGTACCTTGCCATCGGCATCTGTCTTTCGTTTAAAGACCCATTTGCACCCAATTGGTCTAACCCCTTGGGGCAAGTCTACCAAGTTCCAAACATGGTTCTGGTACATTGAATCCATTTCTAATTCCATGGCCTCTTGCCATTTGTCTGAGTCAATATCAATTATTGCCTCTTTGTAGGTCTCGGGATCTTCCCGATCTGATAAACCGACATCAAGTTCACTGATGTCTTCTATCATAAGGCTTTGCTTCTGAGGTCCTCTTAGGATCCTCTTCGACCTACGGAGCTCGGCTTGTTCTGGTGCTTTTCTTTTCTGGCTTCGTGTAACACGAACATTATCAGTGGGTACTGATGCAGCTGGTCGTTGGGCGCGACCCTGTTCCCTTGCGGGAGGCTGCTCTTGTGCAACTTGTTGCACAGGTTGGTTGACAACGGGTTTTATTGGTGTGGTTCCAACTGTTGATCTAATCACAGGACTCCCACTGACTATGACATGCCTAGCAAGTGTCATATCATCACCCTTGTCTGCTTCGAAAGCTCCCACTGAACTTGAGTCCAAATCAGAAGATTTTGAGACCTCATGTTCGCACGTGTCAAAGTCTTGAATTTCTTCAAGTTCTATCATATCATCTAACCTCTCTTCTTCGAGGTATTCAGATTCTAAAAACTTCACGTTTCTAGATACGATCACCTTGTGATCTTCAGCATGATAGAATTCATAGCCTCTCGTCTGACGAGGATAGCCTATGAAATATACTTTGACACTCTTGGCATCTAACTTATCAGTGAGCATCAGCTTGACTATCGCAGGACAGCCCTAAGGTCTAAGATAGCCTAGTGAAGGCTTCTTTCCCTTCCATAACTCATAAGGAGTTTTCTCCACTGATTTAGATGGTACACGGTTCAGAATGTAGATTGCAGTTTGTAGTGCATATCCCCACAGATACTTTGGAAGAGTCGAGAATCCAATCATTGATCTTACCATGTCTAACAGGGTTCGATTCCTCCTCTCAGACACACCGTTTAACTGTGGTGTTCCAGGAGGAGTGCATTGCGATTGAATCCCATTTTCCTTCAAGTAATCGATAAATTCTTCACTAAGGTATTCACCTCCTCGATCTGATCGAAGAGTGACTATCCTTAGGTTCAATTCATTCTCGACCTCGTTCCTAAACTCCTTGAATTTCCCAAAGGTCTAGGATTCATTCTTCATAAGATAAATATATCCATACCTTGAGAAATCGTCAGTAAAGGTAACGAAGTAAGGATAACCCCCACGCGCATGGACTTTAAACGGTCCACATACATCGGTATGTATGAGCTCTAAGCAGCGAGTGGCACGAACACCTTGTCCAACAAAAGGTTTGTTCGTCATCTTACCCTTAACACAAGATTCACATGTACCATATGATTCGAAATCAAATGGTTCTAAGTAGTCCAACTTCCTTAGTCTTTGAATCCGTGTTTCATTGATATGGCCTAGCCGACAATGCCATAGATAAGATGGATTATTCTTCTTACTTGAAGACGGTTGTTTGTTATGTATTTGAAATAAAGGCAGACTACTTTGCAAAATATATAAACCATTCACCAAGCGAGCCTTTCCATAATACTGATCATTTAATGAAAAATAACAAGTATTATTCGCAAATCGAAAGGAAAAACCCATATTGTCTAACAATGGAATGGAAATAATATTTCTGACAATGGATGGAACAAAATAAACATTGTCCCGAAGGTAAATCTATCTTGCTGCGTCCAACGCGTTTGGCTTCAACTGGATTGTCGTTCCCAACATGCAAGTCGATTTCACCTTGCTTGACTAGCCTGTGATCAATTAGCCCCTGCACATTATTACAAATGTGTGAGCCACAGGCTGTATCTAATACCCAACCATTGGAGTCAAAAGTAGTCATGTTCATTTCAACAACAGACATACCTGAGCCAGAAGCTGATGACTTCTTGGCTTGATCTTCCCTAAGCTTTGGGCAATCTTTCTTCCAATGTCCTTTCTGCTTACAGAAAAGACATTCATCTGTGCGCACCGTTCCGCTTCTCTTGAACTTCCTTTTCTGGTTCGGACGCTTAGGCTTATCACTCCAAGTGTTAGCCTTGGCTCCCGACCTTCCCTTACCCTTAGCACCTTTGCTTTTCGGGTTTGAGTTAGACGGTTGCCCAACAAGCATGATCGACTTTTCCTTCTTAGGAAGAGTTTGATCATATGTCTTCAGCAGATTATGAAGTTCAGGCAGTGTCACGTCCTTCGCATTCATCATGTAATTAATGATGAACTGCGAATACGAACTCGGCAATGATTGAAGGACAAAGATCACCATGATCTTGTTCTCTAGCTTAACGCCGGCATCGGCAAGCTTTTCAAAGAGACCAATCATTTTGAGAACATGCTCAGACATGTTCCCTCCTTCACTGAGCTTGCATCTGTGTATGTCTTTGATCAAATCAAATTCAACACTTCTAGCTGTCGTCTTAAAGAGCGACTCAAGATGCTTTAACATCTCATACGGCAACATGCTTTCATGTTGCCTCTGCAGCTCATTGCTCATTGCCGCCAGCATAATACACTGCGCGGACTTAGCATCCTCAAGATGCTAATCAGACCTTGCCTTGTTGGCTTGATTCCAAGCAGCAACCTGATCGACAGTCTGATTTTCGGGGCACACGGGAACGACCTCGTCCGAGACGTACTCAATCTTTTCGTACCTCAGCACCAAACGTATATTCCTGATCCAATCTAGGAAGTTTGGTCCGGTTAAAATTTGCTTCTCCAAGACAGCACGGAGCGAGATACTCGCCATATCTAATATCCTAAGGAGAAATAATATAGAACGAAAACAATAAATCAACTATTGAAATATCATTTCTAAATACACAGTCAACATAACTAAACAACAAGGTCCTTTAGCTGTTTAGCTCCCACTATTTTCACATATGCTTTCCCCCACTTTTGGGATCCACTTATATTTCTAAGGCAATCCAAACTCCAAGTAGATTTTGCCCAAGTGCATAGGTTAATTCTAAATTAACATATCCTTTCTAATCGAACCTCCATTATATTTCTAAAATATAATCTTTAATTGTATTTACATAAAATACAATTAATTAGCCAATTCAATTAATAATTCCAAATCATTAATTGAGTCACCAAATATTATAATTAATTCCAAATTAATTATAATCCATCAATCACAATTAATTCCAAATTAATCGCGATTCCATCTTCAAGGATATTCTGATAGACTGAATCACCACATAGTGTGACCCATAGGGCCTCACCGTATTAAGCAAGTCCTAGACTAGGCAACATGGAATTCCTAGACAGTTCCATTTGCAATATTAATACGTGAGGACGTTTGAGAGGTTTCTCAAAGCTTAACCCTTTCGTTGCGAAGCCTGTTGCGCTCGACGCGGCGATGGTAACGTCCCTTCATCTGACTTACTCGAATGCATCTAGGATCGATGAAGTGTCTATCCCAATAATACATCCACGGGCGTCTCAGGGAGTTGCTTGGTTAAGATATACTTATGACCATCATAATATATCATTTGCACTGGCCAGTGACTTTACCAACACAACTATGCAGACTATGAGCAGTGCTCTCCTGTGCTACACTTGAGAGATGAATCCTTCATAGAATCACTTATCACCCCCATTTGTATTTAGCCATAATCCTGGATCGTGTCTTAGGTCAGCTGCTTATTCAGAGCTGACATCGACGGGTCCACCAAGGATATGGGGCAACAAATGTGATGATAAAGTCCTGTAAGTACAAAGGACGAATGGCATCACTTCGACAACTCACCGGTTCCCATAGACACGTCAGTGTATAGTATACATCGATGGGACTGTCCGGTGGGTACTTCCATTGTTCGATAAAGCTTCTTCGAACAACTATGCGCAGTTATGGGAACGTTCCTTGATTGTCCAACAATCCGTTCCGTGGCCGTGGGATCGGCTCACACTTGCTCCAACAAGTATAACCTCCACGCATACTAGTCTTGTCAGGTTCTTTCAGACCCCCACATCCGAGATGAACCACGACTAGGGAGAGTTTGGGATAGATGATAACTCACATAGCTCCCACTAACTGTGTGATCGGTCATCTATCCGAGGGGACATGTTTGATATCAATACAGACAGCAATAAAAATATGACATGCTGCAGCCTGGTGTAATATAAATATGAAAGCGATACTCAATAGTAAAATGCAACAAACATATATTATATTACGTTGACCTGTATAATAGTACATATATGCCCTCTATAAGGGCACCATGCCCTTAGTAAGGACTGTCTCTAGGACATATACACTATCATGAACTCCTTCTCGAAGTTCTCCCAAGTGCGGGCAACTGCTGCTTGTCTCCACCTTGCATCTACGGTCCTCCACCAATTTCTTGCTGCTCCTTCAAACTGGAAAGCCGCGAGCTCAATCCTCCTTTCATCAGGGTAGTGCAAGATCGAGAACAGATTCTCTATGCTCTCCAGCCAAAGCTCAGCTTTGCGGGCATTGGGTGCCCCATCGAACCTGTCGGTATGGAAACGAGCAAAACGTTCAGCAGCTTGATCGATCGTTTGAGTCGGTGGCGGTGGCGGCGGAGCTGGCTGAAAAGGTGGTTCCCTAACGTGGCGAATGCTCTCACTGAAGTTGCCCAAAGCTGCAATGATCCACTCCACTTGGTCCTGATTGTCAGCATTGTTGTTGTTGCCATTGTTGTTGTTGTTGTCGTTGTCATTGGTGTTGCCATTGCCATTGCCGTTGCGGGTGTTGTTCCTTGGAGCCATCCTATCGCAATTAGTCTAAGGTCAATAACTTAATTTAACGTTCTCGAGCATAACAATCTTAAGGCGCAAACGTGGACTAAGGCACTAACTTATGTCAATGTAGCGTGAACGAGTAAGAGACGCGTGAAAGTAACCAAACTTATCAAGGTCTAATTCTAACTAGGGGGAGGTCAAAAGAAAGATAGCAACTAATCAATAAGCAAATCCTCGAGTGTGTCTAACCTAGCATGCAAGGCAGACGTAAATTGAAGAAGCAATGATAAAGTATAAGCAGCGAATTCATATGTTGTAGAAAAGATTCATAAACATAAAGCATGCAATAAAAGCGTTCTCTCATAAAGTGATCAGTCATTTGACCTCGGTTAACACGAATCACTTAAACAGTCGGCCGCCTGCCAGTGATTTATGTCGACTTTGGTTAAACAATAGATTACTGTATGACAGAACCAAGCAGGATCATGTATGAACTTCAACAAGTAAAATAAATGCATATATAAGTGTTTAAACCCTAAAACATGCATCAAATGACATTATAGTAAATAAACATACTTTTAAACAAATTCTCATGCATTTAGAAGAAACAATATTATCGCCTTAAAGAAAATGAACAAAGCATCAATAGGAAGCTTGTGAACTTAGTAGAAGTTAAACAGAATGAACAGCAAGACAGTTTCGGAAGACGGAAGACAGAACAATAGGACAGTTAAAAGACGAACACGACGGTTCAGAGTTAATGTGGAAGACCAAACTTTAAAAGAGACAGAACGAAGACTACTCAATCTAATCCAGCGACTTGGACCCTCACACGCACCCCCAAAGGCCAGAAGACCCTATCCTAGCAAGCTCGAGTTTGAACTCAAGCTCTGATACCAACTCTAACGGTACCGGTTTTGAAAACAAAATAATTTCTTGAAAAGAAAATCCAAAATAACTTTAATAGCAACGGTCGGCAATTAATGCCAAAATAATCTTTGACGCGCACAGCGCTAACAGAAACAAGTAAATATCCAACGATAAACTTAGAATTCAAATGAAACAACGAGTGAAGACAGTAAAAGTTCATCTTATTTTGAAATAAAATCCCAAGACACCCTAGACCTTTCTCTCAGTCGCTGGCATCCTATTCGCGAACATCTTCAGCAGTATCTGGAAGGAAGAAATTTTGAAAACAAGAGAGTGTGAGATAAAGGATCTCAGTGAGGTTCTAAGTTAAAAACAGAAAGTAAACAGTCTTGAAATCAAAATCCTTTTCTGAAAAACATACAAACAGAACAGATCACATAACAGAATAACAGAACAGATAAGTTGAAGACCGTTGGTAAAGCTCGCCTTATTGCTCCTACTCCCAGAATGCCCTTATAACTCCCTCCAGAGGGTGCACAACTCCGGACAGAAATAGAAACCCCCGTGTACTTTGGGGAAACAGAACCTATGACCCTAATAGACCTCAGCGACTTCTGCCTCGGGTCTAAAAGGGATTAGACTAGGCAATAACCAAATAAACCCGATAGTCCTCTACTACCCAAGTCTACCTAGTTACGGCCTAATCGACCGGTCACACAGAAACAGAACAGATACAGAACAACAGATACAGATAATCAACACCGAGAGGTGTTCCTGCAGAAAAGTCAGTCCAGAACAGAGTAGCAATAAACAGAGAAAGTAAATAGTCATACTTAGGACTTAAATACTTTTACGCGGAAGCATACAGTAAAATAGTATACGTAGTAGTAGGTACAAGTTGTCACATATCCTTCCAGTTTTTCGCAAATAAATAGGTTTAGGGGTGAACACTCACCTTAACTTGCGAGCAAAAGATCTCCAACGAGTAGTAAGCTTACGGGTTATCGAACAACGGAGAACCTAAAAAGAAAGTACTAATTACACTTTAGAAGTCGAACGAACGGAAGGAAAAAGGTTGGAAAAGGAGTGGTAAGGACGGGGTTCGAACTCGGGACCTCTAAGTTAGTCAAGCAAGGACCTAACCAACTAGGCTAGCAAGTCAAGTCATTACTAAATTACAAAAACCGAAATTAAGTTGAAACATTTTCAGAAACTCTTTCGGTTTTCAGATTCTAGAAATTACCAAAATACTCTCAGTGGTAAATTGCAAAAAGATCCTTTTCAAAATCAGAAAGTACAAACAAAACCCGAAGTTCTCCAAACATACATATCAGTCCTCACAGAATAAAATGGTTTACGAAAAAGTCCGCTGTCAGTCAACTACGGTCAAAGTTAAATTGCAAAAAGGTCGTTTAGGTTTTCAGACTTCCCAAATCAGTCCACAAGGTTCAAATCAATATCCTTAAAGTCCAATTCAGTCCTTTTCAAAGTCAACAGCAAACTACGGTCAACATACGAGGTCAAACCAACACAAGTCCAACAATCAGTAACAACAACCTAACCTATCCTAAGTCCCGGTTCTCAGTTCGAATCAAATAACAATATGTTCAGATTGAACAAGGGTAAAATGGTCCAAGGGTAAAAACGTCCGAAACAGAATACGAATTTCGAATCGGAAAAAACAATAAAGGAATCGAGATTTACCTTCGAATCGAACGGAAAGGAATCAAGCTGCGAATCAAATCGAAAACAAAGAATTAAAAACGAGATTCAATCGAAACGCAAGGGACAGAACGGACAAAAAAATACTTACCGATCGAAATCGGTATCTGACCGACGGAAGGATGAATCGGCGGGATCGAGCGAAACAAAACCGGGCGGCGCGATCGAAGTGGAATGGACAGACGGATCGGTAGTGCGGCGGCGGCGGTGAAAATGAACGGAGCAACACCAACCGGCGGAGATAAGCGAACGTCAAGGCGGATCGGTGATGGTGGTGCGGCGCGGACGGATCGATCAGATCGATCGATCGGGAAAGCTCGGTCACGACGCGGTGGCGGACTAGCAACTCGCGGCGATGGCGGCACGAAACGGCAGATCAGAACAGACGGATCGATCGATCAATCGACAAGGAGCGACGCGGCGGTGACGGCGGCGCAGAGTCAGTCGGCGGGTCGGACGGAGTCAGACGGCGCAGCAGCAGCAAGGAATTTCTTCTTCCTCTCTCTTTTTCTCTTCCTCTCTTTCTTTTCTCTTTCTCTTGTGTTTCCTTTGGAGGCAAGCGAATGAGGAGATGGCAGGAGTATCTGACTAGGGTTAGGGTTTTGGTCAAAAGGCTTTGACTGGGCTAAAGAATGGGCCAAAAGCGATCAGAAAGGTCCAGTCTTCCAGCTTGATCCAAACAAAACGAAATGAACTAGCTTACGCGAAGTTAATTAAATAATTATCAAATAAATAATTTACTCTGATAATTAATTAACTAAATTAAATAATTAAATAATAAAATAATAAATAAATAAATAATTAAAAAAAAACCGGGCGTTACACTAACTGTGCAGGTTTAGTGATGTGTAGAATAGGCAAAAAGGGGCAGATTGTAAGTGTCACTGTTTCTAGGGAGTTGACATAGGGGTTCACCTATAGGTTACTCAACCCCTAAGTTCTGGAAACAGAGCACTTAGCCGCTTTTATATAGTTTCACCTATTCTAACACAATAACTATTCCATATCTGTAGTTGGTTGTCTTGTGTAGGAAGTTGATTTATGCACGGGAATTGTCGAATTAAAAGGAGGCTAAAGATGGAAGAAGACTTAGTCGAAAAGGACTCATAAAGGAATTATTGTCATAGAAGGAGAAGGAGTCTTAGAAGAGGAAGTCGATTCCTATCAGAAGACTATTACCGTGACATGTCCAGATTCACTCATACGCATTTCCTTATCAAAGTCGATCAAGGCTTTCTTCTCTATATAAAGCATGGCATCGAAAAACAGAAGGGTACGACACAGAGAGCAAAGGTGATCGAGTTTCAGAGTTATATAGTTTTATTGTTTTAGTTCGTTGTGTCTTTTACACTAGTTTATATTCTAGATTTCTCTAACAATGTATTGAAGGTAGAATAGATAGATTGGTTTCTATATCATCTTATAGGTGACTAGTGTTGTTTTTCTAGAATAGATATTGAGAGTATACAGCGTTGTACGAACAAGATCTTTTCTAGTTGATTTTCTGCCTTGACTGGGCATTCAAGCAAGCTTACAAAAGCTGCTTGAAAAGTTTCAAACACATGTTCTTCTTTATATTCCGCTGTGCTTTATTTTATATATGTTATCTGTGTTTGTTAATCTGCAGGTTGACGTAGTTGTTCACTAAACCCCGTAGTCAATCGTGGACCATTGGCTGGTAATTTGTATCTAAAGCAAGTTATACCGATCCTACATTCTTTCAAGGTGGAATAGTTTGTGACGACTAGAAAGAGGTCATCACAAATGAGGTCATCACAAAAGATGGAATAGTTTGTGACAACTCAAAAGAGGTCATCACAAAAGATGGAATAGTTTGTGACAAATAAAAGGATAGTTTGTGACAACTAAAAAGAGATCATCCCAAAAGATGGAATATTTTGAATTCAAATAAATCGTATAAAAATTACAATCAACGGGGATCGAACCCAAACCTCCCAAACCATGGACTATCATACATACTGCTAGTACAGAACAATGTTGTCGATAATATTTGTTTTGTTTGTGTATATCTAAACTAATAGGGCATCTTCCCTAGAGAGTTATTTGTTTGTGTATTTTTTGGTTATGTGTATATAGGATGTATATGTATGATGTTTAATTAATGAAGGTTGTTTTCCTTATAACTTATTTTTCACTTACATGAATATCATATGCAATCGAAATACCACTTGTATTTGCATCTAAAATATTATGCTCGTATTTTGAATTTATATGAATCACCCAAGTTTCACGGGTACTAGGATACGTATATTTAAAACGTGTGGACGTGGAATAACTCTTGGCGGACTAAATAAGACATATACGTAATTAACAACAAATAATTTACAAAGTACAAACTAAGATTCTTACACCACCCATTAACCTTTACAAAACAGATAAACTGAAATTTCATAAGTTGACCAAATTATCCTAATTGTCCATATTATCCAAAGCAGCAACATTAGTACTAATAATTATCCAAGTTCACATTACAGACAGTTATCAAATCCCAGGTAGTAGCATAAACAGTGGACAAACAAACTATAGCAACAGGGGCAGGCAGATCAAATCCCACGCAGCATGGGGACATGCAGGAATGGGAGGCATATCCTGAAGCGGTCCCTTCCCTTGATGGGCGTACGACTGTAGGTGACATATCAGTTTTTCTGGGCTACTTCTTCGTTGCGAAGAACTTGTTGCCAGATGGTATCGAAAGGTGGAACCTTGAAACCAGATGTCATATTTCGATTGAATCTGGGAGTCGATAAGTCATGACTAACATATCTCTGTCTTCCCGCCACCTCACCGCAGAAAGCTGGGTGTACACCTTAATCGTTTTGCTTGAAACTCGGTCGTACCTTTCAAACATAGCGTCTATGTCGTGATTGCAAACCAATGGGACAAGGGATCTAGCAAAGTCCCCTGTTGTTGGAGACACATAACATCAGACAATTCTTCATTGGGCCAGTAAGCCTTCCCATTATAGATCCGCACAAAGCAGTGTAGTCGAACCTGCTATTGTCCTCGATGTATATGTATGCAAGCTTTCCTCCGTCATAAGAGATCGGGCTACTCCATTTGTCTTTTACAAACCAAGCATCATAGTGAACCTTAATCCTCCAAGGTTCATCTGCTGGATGGGCTGCGAAGAGAACCGACAACGTTAAGTTAGATTTGATACTTAAGGTACAACGGTTCCATTTAAATCATATATGAACTTTTACGTACCAGGAGCTGCTACGGTACTATGAGGTTGTTCCCCCGTGTGCTCGGCCAGTGGGGACCGTTGAACTTGCCAGGCAACGCTATTTCTGTCCTTGCTCCCTGCGGGACGGTCTCTGTTGCGAATAGCTGATGTTTCCTGGTCTGCAGTTGAACAATTAAACATATATCAACCTTGTGTTGAAGTTGGAATCAAGATGAAATATAACATGCAACCACTTCATGATTGTTTCCACATGCATGGGAGTACACTACAAAATACATAATTGCAGGAGCGCAAAGCTAACCTGGGATTTTTCGAGGGCGACCACGCTTTCGAGGAGCTGGGATTTCAGTGGTATGGTTGGAGCTCTCTGAAATGGTTGCATGAGTGGAGCTCTCTGGACCTGCATCATCATAATGCCATAAATAAAAAACAAACAAGAAAAAAACGGAAGCAAGTAAAATAAAGTTGAGATTTTGAGCTTCTTGCTACTAATAATGCAGTTAAGCTACTCAACCGCCACATCAATCAAACTAAAGCAAGGCACACAGATTAAACTAAGAACTTAAAGAAAAATAATTTAATAAGCCACTGGAGATGGAAACAGAACTTCATGAACTGCAGAACACTTGCCACCAATCAAGTTGAGATATTGAACTCCAAGCAAGTAAAATCAAGAGGAGATGTTGAACTTCTTGCTACTAATAATACATTTCAACTACTCAACAACCACATCAACCAAACTAAAGCAAGGCACGCGGATTAAACTAAAGCAACACACAACCATGGATCATTCAACAAGAACAAATTCTACTTATAGGATAGAAGTTTAACAGCAACTAGTTGAATAAAGATGCAATGCTGATTTGAAAGCTCACGATTTGTGATTTTTCGAGCGCGGCCACACTTTCGAGGAGCTGGGATCTCAGTGGCATGGTTAGAGCTCTCTCGACCTGCATTATCAAAATGCCATACATAAGAAAACCATAAAGAAAAAAAGGAAGCAAGCAAAATCAGTTTATAATTGCACAATTGCCAAATTCCTAGCTAATAATACTGAAATTCAACTACTCAGTAGCCACATCAATCAAAGTAAAAGCAACAAAAACGGATTAAACTTAGTGCTTAAACAACAATGAGACTATGGAGTGATTGACAACCCCAGAACCATCCTAGCATTTATCTCCAAAGTACAACAGGCAGTTTAACATTGCCAACAATTGTTAAATTTCATGCTCCAGAAGTATATGCATTTGACACGGAGTCGTACTCAACCAAAATGTGACTCTTGTATGGTGTTCGAATTAATCTCTAGGTACAACAGAAAGACAATATGAGTCTTAACAGAGCCATTCAAACTGACACATCAAGGAGAACACAAAATCACAGATCACTCAACACAAACAAATTTCTACTTATAGGATAGAAGTTAAACATCAACTGGTTGAATAAAGATGCAAAGCTAGTTTGAAAGCTCGCAATTTGTAATATTTCGAGGGCGGCCATGCTTTCGGGGAGTTGGGATTTCGGTGGCATAGTTGGAGCTCTCTGTACCTGCATAATAGGTTAGAAGTTTAACATCAACTACTTTTCACTCATTCATTAGAAAGTGAGGCCGATAGAAAGCAACAAGGAATAATGTGAAGGAATCGGGCTACTTACCCCGCCTTTTTGAACTCCCAAGGGGACGACCACGCTTGCGTCTCACAAGCTGAACCTCCTCCAACGGAACAACACTCTCAATAGCCTCCACCTTTGTATCATGCACAGATACATACAGAAAAACAGAGTGTTAGGTTTGAAACCCCAAAAATCGACTAGGTTTTTAGATTTGATCTTGGAGATTGAACGGAAAAGTTAGAAAGGGGGAAGAATTTCCGGACATACTCCGTCGTTTCGTACTCCCAATAGCGCGGCCCCTGCATTTCGTCACTTGTACGTGCGGCAATGGCCGATCAATTGGTAATTTCTCCATCTCTGTGAAGCGTGCGGAGAAAACGAGTGAGTGAGGTGAAGAGTGTTGGTGAGTCGGCGACGAGAGTGAATAACTGGGGAGAGAATTCTCATATTATATTTACTAATTCTTGATTCCTTGGGAGAGATGAAAAGGAATGATGACTCCATAGACTACTTTACCTAAATTTGTAGTGGCTATGCAGAATTAAGTTGTAGTAATATTTTAAGAATTTTTTTTGATTAAATGCGTTTTTATTGTACCAATTTCACATGTAATATTGAAATAGATACTAGCCTAATTTGTAAGGAGGTCATGTTTGTTTTGGGTGTCTCAGGTTCGATCCCCACGGTTATCAATGTTTTTTTTGCCAAATTATTCCATTTTTTTCCTTTATGAAACTTAGACGCCTGGTACCGGTATTGGACCTGGTGCACGCACAGGGCAGTCAATCGCCTTAACCTCGTCTTCACAATTTGGCGACTTACAACTGATGTTCTAACTATGTACACATCTGACCGTTCAGTTCATTAAAGAGTCACCTCCGATCAGTCGTGACTCTTCACCTTCATGCCACCGTTTATACTGTACACACCGTTCTCAAACCTATATAAACAAGAGAAGAAGTTAATCTACAGTTTGATCATATAAACAAGAAAAGAAAAGTCTAAATATGGAAGAGATAGAGATGACGAGTGTAGAAGAAATGGCAGAGATGACGCTAGAAGATATGCCAAAGACGGTCAGACTTGTACTCATGCGCAAGATAGCTAGTCACAGCACGACCGATTGGGCTAACATGAAGTTAAGGTATGCTGTCCTTTGAATTATTTGATCAGCACTGACCAACATGAAGCTATTCGAGTTTCTAACTGTTTTTCCCTTGCTATTGCAGTTGTAAATACTTCAACTCACTTGGAGAGGAACTCTACGTATACAATAAGTTGAAAATCCACGACAAATATTGGATTCCGAGGTCGGTTTGGGACAAGTGTAGGGAAAGTGGAAATGTAGATACAATTTTCGTAGATGCATTGGTATTTAACTATTACACAGATTATTAGACACCTTGATATCTTTATGCACTTCATTTTATTAGAATTTAGAAATGAAGCTATGCGGAATTACTATTAATTCTTATGAATAATGAATCAGGACGAGTTCGTGGACAACAGAAACGAAGAAGCGGCTTTAGACCTCTTGCGCATATGTTGAGATGAGGGTCATCCAATCGCACATTATACCAAGATGATGTTTACGCTCCGTGGCAATTTTGGAGCAGCCCAAAAGCAGGAGTGTATTCAAGCATTCTGCAGGTTTAAGCGCAGCGATGGAGGTATTTCGAGAACCCGTGAATGCAGACTGATTGTTGCGAGACAATTGGAATCTACATGGATACCATGGGAATTCGATATAATGCCACCATTCTGTCCGCAAGCTGATGACCCTTCCCATGCAAAGCGATTTATATGGCATCATGGAGAGCTAGATGATATATTGGAGTGTGATTTATGCACTGCAGTATTCGGGCTTGATTACTTGTTTGGGAAATACAGACGTCGTGGTCTCTCACAGATTTATGAGGAGAGGCATCAGAGACGTGTCAATCGGTAGCTTGTCACATTATTTTTGTATTTTTTGGTTATGTGGACCTACCGCCTGATGTATATGTATGATGTTTAATTAATGAAGGTTGTTTTCCTTATCAACAGTTTTTATGAATCTTGCCAATATAAATATTTACTTGCCAATATACTTGTAGATGAATGCCATATCCTATAGTATATCTAGAGCAGCCTCCAATCTTAGATGTTGTCTATAAATATGGAGGGTATATTTATTGTATTTTGTAGATTAGATTCACAGATCTTACTAATGGCTCTTTTTGGACTATGACCAAAAATGAGAGAAAAATGAAGAAATGGATTAGTAGGACATTGATTCTTCTCAGAATTGTGATGTTGTTGTATATGAACATATTGACAGTTTCATGTATGCATTTTAAGGTTATATGAATGATGTTTGGTTGGTATGAAGTACCAGAACAAGAAATCATCAAAATAATAGAGGAAAAATGAGGAAAAAATGAAAAATGCACTAGTAGCATATGGATTCTGACCAGAACTAATGTTCCAGTGTATATGATCATATATACAAGTTCTAATAGACCTTTCAAGGTTATATGAATGAAGTTTGTATGACACGAACTAGCAGAACATGAATTTGGAGGACCTGAGACCAAAAGTTGGAAAAAAATGGAAAAATGGACTAGTAGGACATTGATTCTTCTCAGAACTGTGATTCTACTGTATACGATCATATGGACACCTTCACGTGTGCATTTCAAAGTTATATGAATGAGGTTTGGGCGGTATGAAGTACCCGTACAAGAAATCATCAAAAGAATAGAGGAAAAATCAGAAAAAAATGAAAAATGCACTAGTAGCACATGGATTCTTACCATAACTGATGCTCTAACGTATGTGATCATATGTACAAGTTCTCATAGACTTTTTAATGTTATATGAATGAAGTTTGGTTGACACAAACTAGAAGAACATGAATTTTGAGAAACCGGAGACCAAAAAATAAGAGAAAAATGTAAAAATGGACTAGTAGGACATTGATTCTTCTCAGAACTGTGATGATGCTGTATATGAATATATGGACAACTTCATGTATGCAATATTAAGGTTATATGAGGTTTGGGTGGTATGATGTACCAGAACAAGAAATCATCAAAATAGTAGATGAAAAATCAGAAAAAACATGAAAAATGCAATAGTAGCACATGGATTCTTACCATAAATATGATGCAAGTTTCATAAACAGAATGCTGCAAGAACTAGACACCAACCTGATGATCGGCACAAACTCACAGAGATCAACAAAGCAGACATCAATTTCTAACTACGTACACACCAACCAAATGATTAACAGAGCAAGATAAATCAAAGAAACTTTCATTAAACATTTAGTAGTTGCGAAATTACAAGCTATGATATAGACTGCATTTAGAACAATTTCTCATGAAAAATTACACGTACAGCCTAATCTAAGTAAGAAGCTTTGATGTACTCAGATATGACACTTGCATCTCCTCCTCTTCCGCTTCGGTGTCTCACAGTCTTCCTCTTCACTATGGCACGAGTCAGTGTCCTTTGTTTCATCAGGATCCATTTCTTCAAATAATTCCAAGTCTGGAACATCTAAGTAATGTTCAGACTCCTCCATTTCTTCTAGATCAAACTATGTCTCATCATCACCACCATCATCATCATGATCACCTCCAGGTCTATTTTCCTGCCTTACCTTCAGAAATTCCTCCATATCTACTACATCTGGCTCTATGTCGTTCCGAACAAGGTCAATTTCATCATCATGATTATCAGGAAGGATATTTATAACCCCCTCCGACTCGTACTGCTGCATTGGATTTTGAAAAGAAGAGTTTCCACCATCATGATCTTGAACTCCATCATTTTCATGAAGGTCCCATAAATGTCTATGTTGAACTCGTTGAACTACTAGCCGATTCTCCCCCAACTTAGTATCATTAAGATAAAACACTTGCTTGACATGTGATGGTAAAACAAAAGGATCTTGTTTGAACCATCTGTATCTTTTGTCAATGCTAATGAAGTGCTTATCATCCACAATTCTCTTACCTTGCCCAGTTTTTTTTCCTGTGTCAAACCACTCACACAAAAGCAATACTACTGTACGACCACCAAGATACGACAGCTCACCAAACCATCTACGTACCCGTAGTAGTCCAGTGTTCTGTTTGTGTGCTGAACTTGAACCACCATACCGCTATTCTGCGTTGTTCGGCGAGCCTCATGATCCTTTGCATGGAATCGAACTTCATTCACGACGCAACCATTATCATATTCCGTCGTGAGATACGGTCCATTAGCAAGTGCCCACAATCCATATGTGGCTTCAGCATCTTTCTTAACGTGCAAACCATTAATCTACATAAATTCTACATCCATTAATACGATTAACAAATTCATAGTATTCATTTTACGCCTATACTGTCAACATTGCAAATAAAAGGACCACATATGTACTTACATGATTCTTAAACCATGTATGGAATAGCTTCATTTCAGCATCGGTAGCAGCTAATGCGCTGGCTTCTTCGGTTGTAATGACTCGGGACTCTGCTACGAACATCCTTGCAAGCCATATTTGAATTTGGCAGAATAATTAGTACGTTAAATTAATATCAAAAAAAGAAATATAGTATGGTGATTAAAGTAGTGATCTGATATTAATAACTTACTTTATGTAATTCTCTACTTCGTCACAGTTCCGCAAAATAAAGTTATGCGCTTTATTTATACCGTCATCCCCGAAAAGGATTGATTTCTTTACAGAACTGCGTCTAATGTTTCCAAATGGGAGCACTCACTCTGTAAAAATTGAAATATACGCTTTCTGACTTTGAACACCATCATAATTCTTACTCCGCTGGTTAAATTTAGTAGTAATCTCAGTAAGATACATCGATATAAATGTCAGAAGCTGTTTTACAATGTATGATTCAGCAATTGAAGCTTCTGCATGCACTCTATTACGAACAGTGCTATCGATCAACAATTTAGGCACGAACATATACAATAAATCAATATATATATACATATATATATATATATGTATGTATGTATATATATATATATATATATATATATATATATATATATATATATATATATATATATATATATATATATATATATATATATATATATATATATATATATATATATATATATATATAATATAGACTAGTAATTTGCCGGGGATGTTAGCTTAGTATTGTTTTGATACCAGAGACTTCCGATGAACCGGAGGGGGATTTTAAGTGACTAAAATTAAATAAAGTTGCTATTATACATGCAAAATGTGTATTTAATAAAAGACAGTAAATGAAATGATGGCAGGAGTTAACAAAATAAAATGAACATAAACTTAAAATATGTAAATGATCGAGGAACCCCTAGTTTCTCTCAAATGATATTTTCGCAAGGGTCACCACTGATCAATAAACAGAAATAAAAGGCGGCTTAGCCGTCCAATAACATAAGTTAAAGTACAAAACTTTAATTTAAATCGAACCTTTTTATTGATGGAATTTGAGATACAACTTCAATGAGGGAATTTGGGAGTACAAGTACCGATGATCGGATTTTTTCTAGCAGCTAAGAACAAAGATTACAAGGCTATTACTACTAGTAGGCTTAATGGAGTAGGGAAGAAAGAAGTAGAAAGCAGAAGGGATAAGGTATGAGGGAGAGAGTGATTGAGAGTGATAGAGAGTGATGAGTGTGTGTCCTAAAGATGGAAGGGTGCCTTCCATTTATAGGAGTAGGAGTGATGGTTTTTCAAAAAGTAAATAGTAACTAATAATGATTTTTTTTTTGATTTTTTTTTAATTAAAATCCGCAGGTGAACAGTACTCTGTCGGTAACTTTTCTTTTTTTATTTTTTTTATTTTTATAATAATAATAATTGTACAAATACACATGCAAGAATTTAAAATCCACTATTTCCGAACAAGGGTTCGGAGTCTTCTTCAGCGTCTTCTGATCTTGAGGAGGCTCTTCTTTCATTGGATGTTGACGTCGTTGCCTCAGGGATGAATTTTAACATAATTCCTTGTATTTCTTCAGGGGTATTTGTTGTAGTAAGTAGTGCTGTCATCTTCGATCTTTGTGCTAAAAACTCCGTTCTTTCTGGAATTCTTCCTTGAACTGCTCCTGTGGCATTTGCATTTTGTATCCAGGTTTGTATACTTGATGGGAGAATGCTCTGAGGTATTTTGAAATTATCCCACCATTTCACTCTGTATCTTCTACGAATCAATGGAAAATTTGGATAAGGAGAGCTTGGTTGTGCAATTTCAATTGTCCAATTAATGACCCAAGGTAAATAGAATTTTGTGCAAAATAGGCTTAATGGTTCAAAACATCATTCCGGTGGTGATGGTTTGTATTGTGTTCGAAAAGTGTATAGGAATTTTGGACTGGAGGCTTTAGTATTTCTGGAGTAGAACCAAAATGTTCCCACCAAAGTGCGAACCAATTGGGAAATTTGCTAGGATCACAAGTTTTATATTCAAAATAGAAAGGCCAGGTATGCCCTTTGTTTGGCCTTTGGATAAAGAAACCACTATACCAGGTCTGCATATAATCCCAATAGTTATAAGTGGTTCTGTTGGAACTCTTGTCTTTGGGGTCAGTGTTTAAGGATAATGGTTGATTTAGTGGATAGGCCTAGTTACTTGGCGAGATAAATTTGAGAATTTTGCAGGTAGAGTAGGCTATGTAACCTTCGGAGAAGTGGTGTTTAATAGTAGCTGAACTGGTATTTACAATTATAGCTTGGTAAAAATCAGGTGTTTTCTCAGTATCCCAGGGTTTGTAGTACAAATTTTTTCCAAACATTTCTTCTAGTATCCTCCATGGATCATGAATAGTAGGGTGACCTTCTATAGTTATTATATTTTTCCATGGTGCTTTCATGAAGTATTCTGACTTTTGGTGGAAAGGAATGGTTCCTAAGGAATTTGTGTTTATTTCTGGAGCTTTTTGGTAGGAATTTACAGACGAGGATTGGCTTGGTAATTTTTCTGGTTGTTTTGTTTGTAGAGCTTTTCTAACTTCTGGTGATTCTAAAAGGCTTTCTAGAAGCATAAGTCTTTCTTCAAGGTTGGTTTCTTGCTTCGGTATTTTGAGGTTTTGATCTGAAGTATTTTCTTGGTTTTTCTCTTCATCACTAACTACGGCGTCATACCATGATCTGGGTTTCTCACGGTTTGTAATACCTTTTCCTTTATCTTTCGGCGGCATTTGCTCTGTTTTGAAGGAATTCACGGGTAAGAAAATCTGGTATGGAATTTGTATCTCCTTTAATAAATTCAATCTCAAAATCAAATATACTTAGTATAGCCTGCCATCGTGCAAAAATCTGTCTTGATGCAAGATTTTGAATATCCTTTTGTAAAACTTCTTTTGCACTTTTACAATCTATTCTAAGTAAAAATCGTTTATTCAATAAGTCACTTTGAAATTTTTGAATGCGTAAAACAATACTTAATATTTCTTTTTTAATAGTAGAGTAATTTTTTTGTGTATCATTCCAATGTGCAGAGGTGAATTGTACAATATATTCTCGTCCATCTTGTTGTTGCTTTAGTATCCCACCATAACCTATATCTGAGGCATCAGTTTCTACAACTTTTGGCAAGTTAGGATCAGCTATATGTAGACAATGAATTTCAAGCACTTGTTTTTAATTCCTTTAATTAAAGCTGTATGTTTATCAGACCATGGTACTGGGTTCTTTTTAAGTCGGTCATGCAACTGTTTTGCCATCCTGTTTATATTAGGGCAAAAATCTAAAACATAATTTAAACTTACTAAAAATCTTTGTAACTGCATTTTATCAAGAATTTTGTCAGGGAATTTATTTGCAAATCGTAAAGACCTTTCTATAGGGGTTATAGTTCCTTGGGTTATGTAATGACCTAAAAACCGAACCTTAGTTTGGAAAATACTCATTTTAGATTTTGAAACAACAACACCATTTTGCTTAGTAATATAAAAGAATGTTTTTAGGTGTTTAAAGTGTTCATCTATCGTTTTGGAAAATATGAGAACATCATCTATGTAAACTAGACAGAATTTAGAGTAATCATTAAATATATCATTCATGATTCTCTGAAATTCAGAAGGTGCATTTTTAAGGCCGAATGGCATCACGTTCCACTCGTACTATCCGAAAGGGACAGTAAAAGCTGTCTTATATCTATCTTTTTCAGAAATTTGTATCTGCCAAAATCCTGACTTCATATCAAATTTTGAGAATACAAAAGAGGAATGAAGTTTTTGTAATAAATCTTTCTTATTAGGGATTGGATATCTTATCCATTGTAAAGCAGTATTAAGAGGCTTGTAATTAATAACTAATCGTGGTGATCCTCTTTCTATTTCTGAAGCTTTATTAACATAAAAGGCTGCACAACTCCAAGGAGACCTAGACCTTGAAATTAATTTTTTATCCATTAAATCCTTCATTTCTCTTCTACAGTGTTCTTCTAATTCATGATTCATTTGAATAGGACGAGCTTTAGTAGGAATTTGTTTCTCAGTAAAATTTTCTTCATATGGTAAATCAACTATATGCTTTTTTCTATTCCAAAATGCATTTGGTAGTTCTGCACAAACTTGTTTTTCGAAAAGATCTTGCCATTTTGCTATTTTTGATTTTATCTCAGGGTTTTCTAATTGTGCTTCTATCTTTTTCACTGAAATACTTTTCCTAATATTTTCTAAATGAAAATGTTTTTCTTTGGTAAGTACACTAACATGATTTTCAGTTTCGGATCTTGAGCTATGGCTGGAGGTAACTAGTTCATCTAATTGAAGGCTTTTATCATTTTCTGAAGAAAAGTTAGATTCATAGTCAGAGTTGGAGCGATAATTACTACAATTTTCATCTTCAGTGGAATCTATGAGAAGATTGGCTATCTTATTTCTTATCTCATCTTCTAATTGTAATTCTTGTAATTTTTTATTGAATCTACAATACCTAGTCGTATGTCCTATCGCCTTACATCTATGACACTGGGTTGTTTTATACCAGTCTTTTGAATTTTTATTATTCCTATGCTTTGTACTGATAGATTTTTTATAATAGTCTTCTCTTGGTTTGAACTTCCTATTATTATTAAACCTTCTATTAGAATTATAGTTCTTTTTTCGTGACGGAAACTGTTTCTTATGGGTTTTCTCATATGACTTTCTACATTTTCCTGAACACTCCATATTGGGCTTATTAGGGTCAATGTCAAACCGGTGGCATAGTTGGAGCTCTCTGTACCTGCATAATAGGTTAGAAGTTTAACATCAACTACTTTTCACTCATTCATTAGAAAGTGAGGCCGATAGAAAGCAACAAGGAATAATGTGAAGGAATCGGGCTACTTACCCCGCCTTTTTGAACTCCCAAGGGGACGACCACGCTTGCGTCTCACAAGCTGAACCTCCTCCAACGGAACAACACTCTCAATAGCCTCCACCTTTGTATCATGCACAGATACATACAGAAAAACAGAGTGTTAGGTTTGAAACCCCAAAAATCGACTAGGTTTTTAGATTTGATCTTGGAGATTGAACGGAAAAGTTAGAAAGGGGGAAGAATTTCCGGACATACTCCGTCGTTTCGTACTCCCAATAGGGCGGCCCCTGCATTTCGTCTCTTGTACGTGCGGCAATGGCCGATCAATTGGTAATTTCTCCATCTCTGTGAAGCGTGCGGAGAAAACGAGTGAGTGAGGTGAAGAGTGTTGGTGAGTCGGCGACGAGAGTGAATAACTGGGGAGAGAATTCTCATATTATATTTACTAATTCTTGATTCCTTGGGAGAGATGAAAAGGAATGATGACTCCATAGACTACTTTACCTAAATTTGTAGTGGCTATGCAGAATTAAGTTGTAGTAATATTTTAAGAATTTTTTTTGATTAAATGCGTTTTTATTGTACCAATTTCACATGTAATATTGAAATAGATACTAGCCTAATTTGTAAGGAGGTCATGTTTGTTTTGGGTGTCTCAGGTTCGATCCCCACGGTTATCAATGTTTTTTTTGCCAAATTATTCCATTTTTTTCCTTTATGAAACTTAGACGCCTGGTACCGGTATTGGACCTGGTGCACGCACAGGGCAGTCAATCGCCTTAACCTCGTCTTCACAATTTGGCGACTTACAACTGATGTTCTAACTATGTACACATCTGACCGTTCAGTTCATTAAAGATTCACCTCCGATCAGTCGTGACTCTTCACCTTCATGCCACCGTTTATACTGTACACACCGTTCTCAAACCTATATAAACAAGAGAAGAAGTTAATCTACAGTTTGATCATATAAACAAGAAAAGAAAAGTCTAAATATGGAAGAGATAGAGATGACGAGTGTAGAAGAAATGGCAGAGATGACGCTAGAAGATATGCCAAAGACGGTCAGACTTGTACTCATGCGCAAGGTAGCTAGTCACAGCACGACCGATTGGGCTAACATGAAGTTAAGGTATGCTGTCCTTTGAATTATTTGATCAGCACTGACCAACATGAAGCTATTCGAGTTTCTAACTGTTTTTCCCTTGCTATTGCAGTTGTAAATACTTCAACTCACTTGGAGAGGAACTCTACGTATACAATAAGTTGAAAATCCACGACAAAGATTGGATTCCGAGGTCGGTTTGGGACAAGTGTAGGGAAAGTGGAAATGTAGATACAATTTTCGTAGATGCATTGGTATTTAACTATTACACAGATTATTAGACACCTTGATATCTTTATGCACTTCATTTTATTAGAATTTAGAAATGAAGCTATGCGGAATTACTATTAATTCTTATGAATAATGAATCAGGACGAGTTCGTGGACAACAGAAACGAAGAAGCGGCTTTAGACCTCTTGCGCATATGTTGAGATGAGGGTCATCCAATCGCACATTATACCAAGATGATGTTTACGCTCCGTGGCAATTTTGGAGCAGCCCAAAAGCAGGAGTGTATTCAAGCATTCTGCAGGTTTAAGCGCAGCGATGGAGGTATTTCGAGAACCCGTGAATGCAGACTGATTGTTGCGAGACAATTGGAATCTACATGGATACCATGGGAATTCGATATAATGCCACCATTCTGTCCGCAAGCTGATGACCCTTCCCATGCAAAGCGATTTATATGGCATCATGGAGAGCTAGATGATATATTGGAGTGTGATTTATGCACTGCAGTATTCGGGCTTGATTACTTGTTTGGGAAATACAGACGTCGTGGTCTCTCACAGATTTATGAGGAGAGGCATCAGAGACGTGTCAATCGGTAGCTTGTCACATTATTTTTGTATTTTTTGGTTATGTGGACCTACCGCCTGATGTATATGTATGATGTTTAATTAATGAAGGTTGTTTTCCTTATCAACAGTTTTTATGAATCTTGTCAATATAAATGTTTACTTGCCAATATACTTGTAGATGAATGCCATATCCTATAGTATATCTAGAGCAGCCTCCAATCTTAGATGTTGTCTATAAATATGGAGGGGATATTTATTGTATTTTGTAGATTAGATTGACAGATCTTACTAATGGCTCTTTTTGGACTATGACCAAAAATGAGAGAAAAATGAAGAAATGGATTAGTAGGACATTGATTCTTCTCAGAATTGTGATGTTGTTGTATATGAACATATTGACAGTTTCATGTATGCATTTTAAGGTTATATGAATGATGTTTGGTTGGTATGAAGTACCAGAACAAGAAATCATCAAAATAATAGAGGAAAAATGAGGAAAAAATGAAAAATGCACTAGTAGCATATGGATTCTGACCAGAACTAATGTTCCAGTGTATATGATCATATATACAAGTTCTAATAGACCTTTCAAGGTTATATGAATGAAGTTTGTATGACACGAACTAGCAGAACATGAATTTGGAGGACCTGAGACCAAAAGTTGGAAAAAAATGGAAAAATGGACTGGTAGGACATTGATTCTTCTCAGAACTGTGATTCTACTGTATACGATCATATGGACACCTTCACGTGTGCATTTCAAAGTTATATGAATGAGGTTTGGGCGGTATGAAGTACCCGTACAAGAAATCATCAAAAGAATAGAGGAAAAATCAGAAAAAAATGAAAAATGCACTAGTAGCACATGGATTCTTACCATAACTGATGCTCTAACGTATGTGATCATATGTACAAGTTCTCATAGACTTTTTAATGTTATATGAATGAAGTTTGGTTGACACAAACTAGAAGAACATGAATTTTGAGAAACCGGAGACCAAAAAATAAGAGAAAAATATAAAAATGGACTAGTAGGACATTGATTCTTCTCAGAACTGTGATGATGCTGTATATGAATATATGGACAACTTCATGTATGCAATATTAAGGTTATATGAGGTTTGGGTGGTATGATGTACCAGAACAAGAAATCATCAAAATAGTAGATGAAAAATCAGAAAAAACATGAAAAATGCAATAGTAGCACATGGATTCTTACCATAAATATGATGCAAGTTTCATAAACAGAATGCTGCAAGAACTAGACACCAACCTGATGATCGGCACAAACTCACAGAGATCAACAAAGCAGACATCAATTTCTAACTACGTACACACCAACCAAATGATTAATAGAGCAAGATAAATCAAAGAAACTTTCATTAAACATTTAGTAGTTGCGAAATTACAAGCTATGATATAGACTGCATTTAGAACAATTTCTCATGAAAAATTACACGTACAGCCTAATCTAAGTAAGAAGCTTTGATGTACTCAGATATGACACTTGCATCTCCTCCTCTTCCGCTTCGGTGTCTCACAGTCTTCCTCTTCACTATGGCACGAGTCAGTGTCCTTTGTTTCATCAGGATCCATTTCTTCAAATAATTCCAAGTCTGGAACATCTAAGTAATGTTCAGACTCCTCCATTTCTTCTAGATCAAACTATGTCTCATCATCACCACCATCATCATCATGATCACCTCCAGGTCTATTTTCCTGCCTTACCTTCAGAAATTCCTCCATATCTACTACATCTGGCTCTATGTCGTTCCGAACAAGGTCAATTTCATCATCATGATTATCAGGAAGGATATTTATAACCCCCTCCGACTCGTACTGCTGCATTGGATTTTGAAAAGAAGAGTTTCCACCATCATGATCTTGAACTCCATCATTTTCATGAAGGTCCCATAAATGTCTATGTTGAACTCGTTGAACTACTAGCCGATTCTCCCCCAACTTAGTATCATTAAGATAAAACACTTGCTTGACATGTGATGGTAAAACAAAAGGATCTTGTTTGAACCATCTGTATCTTTTGTCAATGCTAATGAAGTGCTTATCATCCACAATTCTCTTACCTTGCCCAGTTTTTTTCCTGTGTCAAACCACTCACACAAAAGCAATACTACTGTACGACCACCAAGATACGACAGCTCACCAAACCATCTACGTACCCGTAGTAGTCCAGTGTTCTGTTTGTGTGCTGAACTTGAACCACCATACCGCTATTCTGCGTTGTTCGGCGAGCCTCATGATCCTTTGCATGGAATCGAACTTCATTCACGACGCAACCATTATCATATTCCGTCGTGAGATACGGTCCATTAGCAAGTGCCCACAATCCATATGTGGCTTCAGCATCTTTCTTAACGTGCAAACCATTAATCTACATAAATTCTACATCCATTAATACGATTAACAAATTCATAGTATTCATTTTACGCCTATACTGTCAACATTGCAAATAAAAGGACCACATATGTACTTACATGATTCTTAAACCATGTATGGAATAGCTTCATTTCAGCATCGGTAGCAGCTAATGCGCTGGCTTCTTCGGTTGTAATGACTCGGGACTCTGCTACGAACATCCTTGCAAGCCATATTTGAATTTGGCAGAATAATTAGTACGTTAAATTAATATCAAAAAAAGAAATATAGTATGGTGATTAAAGTAGTGATCTGATATTAATAACTTACTTTATGTAATTCTCTACTTCGTCACAGTTCCGCAAAATAAAGTTATGCGCTTTATTTATACCGTCATCCCCGAGAAGGATTGATTTCTTTACAGAACTGCGTCTAATGTTTCCAAATGGGAGCACTCACTCTGTAAAAATTGAAATATACGCTTTCTGACTTTGAACACCATCATAATTCTTACTCCGCTGGTTAAATTTAGTAGTAATCTCAGTAAGATACATCGATATAAATGTCAGAAGCTGTTTTACAATGTATGATTCAGTAATTGAAGCTTCTGCATGCACTCTATTACGAACAGTGCTATCGATCAACAATTTAGGCACGAACATATACAATAAATCAATATATATATACATATATATATATATGTATATACATATATATATACATATATGTATATATATATGTATATACATATATATATATATATATATATATATATATATATATATATATATATATATATATATATATATATATATATATATATATATATATATATATATATATATATATATATATATATATATATATATATACTATAGACTAGTAATTTGCCGGGGATGTTAGCTTAGTATTGTTTTGATACCAGAGACTTCCGATGAACCGGAGGGGGATTTTAAGTGACTAAAATTAAATAAAGTTGCTATTATACATGCAAAATGTGTATTTAATAAAAGACAGTAAATGAAATGATGGCAGGAGTTAACAAAATAAAATGAACATAAACTTAAATATGTAAATGATCGAGGAACCCCCAGTTTCTCTCAAATGATACTTTCGCAAGGGTCACCACTGATCAATAAACAGAAATAAAAGGCGGCTTAGCCGTCCAATAACATAAGTTAAAGTACAAAACTTTAATTTAAATCGAACCTTTTTATTGATGGAATTTGAGATACAACTTCAATGAGGGAATTTGGGAGTACAAGTACCGATGATCGGATTTTTTCTAGCAGCTAAGAACAAAGATTACAAGGCTATTACTACTAGTAGGCTTAATGGAGTAGGGAAGAAAGAAGTAGAAAGCAGAAGGGATAAGGTATGAGGGAGAGAGTGATTGAGAGTGATAGAGAGTGATGAGTGTGTGTGTCCTAAAGATGGAAGGGTGCCTTCCATTTATAGGAGTAGGAGTGATGGTTTTTCAAAAAGTAAATAGTAACTAATAATGATTTTTTTTTGATTTTTTTTTAATTAAAATCCGCAGGTGAACAGTACTCTGTCGGTAACTTTTCTTTTTTTATTTTTTTTATTTTTATAATAATAATAATTGTACAAATACACATGCAAGAATTTAAAATCCACTATTTCCGAACAAGGGTTCGGAGTCTTCTTCAGCGTCTTCTGATCTTGAGGAGGCTCTTCTTTCATTGGATGTTGACGTCGTTGCCTCAGGATGAATTTTAACATAATTCCTTGTATTTCTTCAGGGGTATTTGTTGTAGTAAGTAGTGCTGTCATCTTCGATCTTTGTGCTAAAAACTCCGTTCTTTCTGGAATTCTTCCTTGAACTGCTCCTGTGGCATTTGCATTTGTATCCA
Source organism: Plantago ovata (assembly GCA_028274465.1). Taxonomy (NCBI): domain Eukaryota; kingdom Viridiplantae; phylum Streptophyta; class Magnoliopsida; order Lamiales; family Plantaginaceae; genus Plantago; species Plantago ovata. Next base: position 86,039,212 of record CM051456.1, on the reverse strand, counting down.
GGTTTGTATACTTGATGGGAGAATGCTCTGAGGTATTTTGAAATTATCCCACCATTTCACTTTGTATCTTCTACGAATCAATGAAAAATTTGGATAAGGAGAGCTTGGTTGTGCAATTTCAATTGTCCAATTAATGACCCAAGGTAAATAGAATTTTGTGCAAAATAGGCTTAATGGTTCAAAACATCATTCCGGTGGTGATGGTTTGTATTGTGTTCGAAAAGTGTATAGGAATTTTGGACTGGAGGCTTTAGTATTTCTGGAGTAGAACCAAAATGTTCCCACCAAAGTGCGAACCAATTGGGAAATTTGCTAGGATCACAAGTTTTATATTCAAAATAGAAAGGCCAGGTATGCCCTTTGTTTGGCCTTTGGATAAAGAAACCACTATACCAGGTCTGCATATAATCCCAATAGTTATAAGTGGTTCTGTTGGAACTCTTGTCTTTGGGGTCAGTGTTTAAGGATAATGGTTGATTTAGTGGATAGGCCTAGTTACTTGGCGAGATAAATTTGAGAATTTTGCAGGTAGAGTAGGCTATGTAACCTTCGGAGAAGTGGTGTTTAATAGTAGCTGAACTGGTATTTACAATTATAGCTTGGTAAAAATCAGGTGTTTTCTCAGTATCCCAGGGTTTGTAGTACCAATTTTTTCCAAACATTTCTTCTAGTATCCTCCATGGATCATGAATAGTAGGGTGACCTTCTATAGTTATTATATTTTTCCATGGTGCTTTCATGAAGTATTCTGACTTTTGGTGGAAAGGAATGGTTTCTAAGGAATTTGTGTTTATTTCTGGAGCTTTTGGTAGGAATTTACAGACGAGGATTGGCTTGGTAATTTTTCTGGTTGTTTTGTTTGTAGAGCTTTTCTAACTTCTGGTGATTCTAAAAGGCTTTCTAGAAGCATAAGTCTTTCTTCAAGGTTGGTTTCTTGCTTCGGTATTTTGAGGTTTTGATCTGAAGTATTTTCTTGGTTTTTCTCTTCATCACTAACTACGGCGTCATACCATGATCTGGGTTTCTCACGGTTTGTAATACCTTTTCCTTTATCTTTCGGCGGCATTTGCTCTGTTTTGAAGGAATTCACGGGTAAGAAAATCTGGTATGGAATTTGTATCTCCTTTAATAAATTCAATCTCAAAATCAAATATACTTAGTATAGCCTGCCATCGTGCAAAAATCTGTCTTGATGCAAGATTTTGAACATCCTTTTGTAAAACTTCTTTTGCACTTTTACAATCTATTCTAGGTAAAAATCGTTTATTCAATAAGTCACTTTGAAATTTTGAATGCGTAAAACAATACTTAATATTTCTTTTTTAATAGTAGAGTAATTTTTTTGTGTATCATTCCAATGTGCAGAGGTGAATTGTAAAATATATTCTCGTCCATCTTGTTGTTGCTTTAGTATCCCACCATAACCTATATCTGAGGCATCAGTTTCTACAACTTTGGCAAGTTAGGATCAGCTATATGTAGACAATGAATTTCAAGCACTTGTTTTTTAATTTCTTTAATTAAAGCTGTATGTTTATCAGACCATGGTACTGGGTTCTTTTTAAGTCGGTCATGCAACTGTTTTGCCATCCTGTTTATATTAGGGCAAAAATCTAAAACATAATTTAAACTTACTAAAAATCTTTGTAACTGCATTTTATCAAGAATTTTGTCAGGGAATTTATTTGCAAATCGTAAAGACCTTTCTATAGGGGTTATAGTTCCTTGGGTTATGTAATGACCTAAAAACCGAACCTTAGTTTGGAAAATACTCATTTTAGATTTTGAAACAACAACACCATTTTGCTTAGTAATATAAAGAATGTTTTTAGGTGTTTAAAGTGTTCATCTATCGTTTTGGAAAATATGAGAACATCATCTATGTAAACTAGACAGAATTTAGAGTAATCATTAAATATATCATTCATGATTCTCTGAAATTCAGAAGGTGCATTTTTAAGGCCGAATGGCATCACGTTCCACTCGTACTATCCGAAAGGGACAGTAAAAGCTGTCTTATATCTATCTTTTTCAGAAATTTGTATCTGCCAAAATCCTGACTTCATATCAAATTTTGAGAATACAAAAGAGGAATGAAGTTTTTGTAATAAATCTTTCTTATTAGGGATTGGATATCTTATCCATTGTAAAGCAGTATTAAGAGGCTTGTAATTAATAACTAATCGTGGTGATCCTCTTTCTATTTCTGAAGCTTTATTAACATAAAAGGCTGCACAACTCCAAGGAGACCTAGACCTTGAAATTAATTTTTTATCCATTAAATCCTTCATTTCTCTTCTACAGTGTTCTTCTAATTCATGATTCATTTGAATAGGACGAGCTTTAGTAGGAATTTGTTTCTCAGTAAAATTTTCTTCATATGGTAAATCAACTATATGCTTTTTTCTATTCCAAAATGCATTTGGTAGTTCTGCACAAACTTGTTTTTCGAAAAGATCTTGCCATTTCGCTATTTTTGATTTTATCTCAGGGTTTTCTAATTGTGCTTCTATCTTTTTCACTGAAATACTTTTCCTAATATTTTCTAAATGAAAATGTTTTTCTTTGGTAAATACACTAACATGATTTTCAGTTTCGGATCCTGAGCTATGGCTGGAGGTAACTAGTTCATCTAATTGAAGGCTTTTATCATTTTCTGAAGAAAAGTTAGATTCATAGTCAGAGTTGGAGCGATAATTACTACAATTTTCATCTTCAGTGGAATCTATGAGAAGATTGACTATCTTATTTCTTATCTCATCTTCTAATTGTAATTCTTGTAATTTTTTATTGAATCTACAATACCTAGTCGTATGTCCTATCGCCTTACATCTATGACACTGGGTTGTTTTATACCAGTCTTTTGAATTTTTATTATTCCTATGCTTTGTACTGATAGATTTTTTATAATAGTCTTCTCTTGGTTTGAACTTCCTATTATTATTAAACCTTCTATTAGAATTATAGTTCTTTTTTCGTGACTGAAACTGTTTCTTATGGGTTTTCTCATATGACTTTCTACATTTTCCTGAACACTCCATATTGGGCTTATTAGGGTCAATGTCAAACTGTTGGCAGAAAGTTCCTAATTCTAACTTAGTTTTCTTAAGTTCCCACTTTAAATGTTTCTGTAATTTTAATTTTAGTCACTTAAAATCCCCTTCCTGTTCATCGGAAGTCTCTGGTATCAGAGCCAGGGGGGGTAGGTGTTATAGAAAAGACAATTCTAAGCTAAACTCTTAAGTAAAAGAATTATTTTCTTACGAGTGTTTTTTGCCAAAGGTGACCTTGATAGTAAGTCCTCACGTGAGAGGCTATCGTCTTACCTTAGGATTGTAGTAAGAATTTAAACCTTTTATTCGAAAGTCTAGTTATGGATTCTTTTTTCTGTAGATCTACTTCTTCGACTTCTGTTGCCTCATCTTCCCGTGATCCAGTAAGAAAGATTATAAATAGTGAAGAAATAATAATAGAAGATTTTGATAGTTCTATCGATAACAGAAAATTCCTAAAATTAATAAAGATCAGATTTATGAATCCTCTCGTCTATTCTATTTTAAAAGTGATTTTACAATTAAAACTGAAGAACGAGATATTCAGGTATCTAAACCTTTTGAGTCAATTAATCTACTTTCTGAAGATTCCCTCCAAAAACATGTTAAGAAAAATTATAAGTATATTAATATTGGATTAGTTCAAGTAGGGATAGACCACTCACTAAAGAAGGCTTAAATACCTCCATTTTGGCAGTTCTCAGAGATGCTAGGTTTAAAGACTTTGAAGATTCTCTATTAAGTTCAGTAGAGTAAAGTCTTTGTACTCGTCCAATTTCTTTTGATTGTTATCCTAATTTAACAGTCTCCTTAAATGATAAAAATATTCTAAAATCTTTAGTGTTACAAGTTAAAACTCATAATTATAAAATGCTAGAAGAATCTATACCCGTAGCAATAATATTTAGAGTCCATTACAAAGCCATGATGTCTGCTTTTGCTACAAAGGTTCGATTTCATAGCAAGAAAGGTGAAACCCTCTTACTCCAGACAGACCTTATGTTAGGAAACTTGTAATTTTGATGAGCAATTAACCATGCTAAATTAAGGAAAGTCCAGTAACTAGTACTCTTAAGGTCCATAGGAATTTAGAATTTTAAGGACATTGTAAAAGAGGAACGTTTGCTGATGACTTAGTTAGGTGATAGATAAGTTATTTCTTTTGCGTATGATGTATTTTATTTTCTGAAAAGAAAATAACTTATTGATGCTTAGCTTATGATGTATCTTATTTTCTGAAAAGAAAATAACCTATTGAAGCATTTGCTGAAGATATATTTTGTTTATTACAAACAAATTATTAAAGCAAATAAGAAACCGCTCAGAATCTTGAAGACTTTTGAAGATCTGAAGACTTGAAGACTTTGAAGATCTGAAGACTAGAAGATTGCTGAAGACTGGTATCTACAAAGGCACGTGTTGTTCAGAAAGTGGAATATTCAGCAACAACATTGCATAAGTGAAAATCTGAAAGACAGAGTAGGTTGTGCTTGCTGAAACTGAGACTGACCACTTGCTGATAAACATATGTGACCTCTTGCTGAATGTACGTGAATTTGCGCTCCAATGCTACTGTTTGAATTCTATTCAAATGTGCATTTAATGCAAAGCATGCACGCGAAGGACATGAAGACTAGAAGACAAACAAAGTCGCTGCTGAAAGTACAAAAGCAAGATAGTGACATGTTAAGGAATAAAAGCCTTAGGATTTGAAATTCAAACGGCTCCTTACTTGCACTATAAATAGAGGTCATCCGGCAAAGAGTTGAAGTGTGTCAACAACGTGATCAAACTCTCACTTGTGCTTAAAAACTCACAAACCTTCAAACACTCTTACTGCCATTGATCCGTTCCAAGACTTAAAGCTTGAAAAAGCTACTTGTAAAGAAGTAGAACAAACTCGGCTAAGAAATTAGTTAAGTGTTCTTTCTTTCGAACAAGAACAAGTCTTGACACCAGAAACAATCAAACTTGTTTACTGCAAAGTATTCCAAGTTGTGTTTCTTAGATTACTTGTTGTAACTGAATAAGTTATAATTAAGTCATCTCACCCCAAAACTCTCTAACAGAAAATACACCCTTTCGGGCGTGATATTCAGGGGGAACTTAATCGAGCATAGTTTTGCTGATTAAAAGTACCAAGTTTGGTGGAGAACAAGGTTGAGTTCTCTAGTTTAGGTTGGAGACAAAGCAAGTGTGCTTTGGTTTCTGTTGAATCGCGTTAGATAGGAGATTGTAAGGAACCTCAATCATATCTTAGTGGATTCAGTCCTAGAAAGGACGAAGTGGACTAGTTGAGAGATTACGCCACTCTCAGATACCACTATAAAAATGTTTGTGTGATTTACTTACTGTATTTAGCATTCAGCAAATTATATCTGTCTGTACACAGTCACTCACTTCACTTGCTGAAACCTTTACTTACTGAAAGAGCACTTATTGTATCAAAGACTTCCGCTCTCTGATTTTAAGTATCAGCAAACCAAGCTACTGTAAAGTAACCTACGCTTGCTGAGAAAGTTAAGTATCAGCAAACTCATTACAGAAAAGTAATAAGTACTTGCTGAGAAAGTTTTAAACGACGAAAGTTTGAAAAGACTATTCACCCCCCCCCCCTCTAGTCTTTTCTTGTTGTTTAAAGGGACCAACACCTTACTAGGTCAAATACAGTTGTCCCAAAGTCTATTCAATGGAAGGATATAGTCCTTCCCGATGAATGGGTATTAGAAGGTATAGTTGACCCAGAACCACTTGAGGTAGTAAAGCCAAATACTCATCTAAAATCGGTCAAACAAACACAGGAAGGAAGGGTTTCTCTCTCTTTTGAGAGATCTAATAGTACCCGGTCTAATGAAAGATCTTCTATAGCAAAAACTTTTGATCTAGGAGGAGTTTCTCAATTACCATCGGTAATTAATATTCCAACTAAGCCTAGGCAAAGTTCTAGTCATGATTCTAGATTTCGAAACGTAGATTATACGACAAATATTCCTAAAGCGGTCTATGAGAGTCCTACTAAAAATAGGCATGAATATGGAACTTATGATATAGGTCCGTGTAGTCCAACCGGTTCTGTATTAACTGAAAATATAGAAACTGATATGATTAGAGAATTAAATGTTATAGAAAAAGAGTTTCAAATTAATAAGAAATTCCTTCATGATGATTTTTATGCAGATTATAATAATGAAAAGAAAATTTGATTTTTTCAACATTTTCTTAAAAATAGGAGTTTGATTCAAGAAAAGTATTATGATTTTATTAATAAAAATAAAATACATATATTATTTTTTGATTGGTTTGAAATTTATGTAGCTGAAAATTCTATAGGCTACCCTTTTTCCAAAACTATTAATCCTATTACGACTAGGAATAAAACTCCTGAGTGGGAAACATTAGTTGGTTCAGTAACAAAACAATCTAATCACCCTCATTTTCAACGAATAAGACTAACCATTCTAGACCAAGAGATAGAAGCTATTCCTATTAAGACAACTAGTGATGATACTAGTAAAAATGTGAAAAGTATAATGGTTCAAAATAACTTTACAAATACAAATCTGAATACTATAGGTAAACAGTTAGACAGGATAGAAAAAAGTATTCAAAAACAACCAATGTTAGTTGACGAAATAGAGAAAAGCATAAAAAAATCTAAAGATAAGCATTGTCTTCAACTTTTTAAACCATATCAAGTGTCTAAAGCTAGTATTAAAGATGTACATGATAATAAAACTGAGTTCATAAGAACAGTCCAAGAACAACTAAGGTCTGTGTCTATTAATAAAGACAATGTAGTGGTCCTGGATACTCCACAGACTCCGCAATCTTCGCGTATGCAAACACTAAGTCGTGATTCTGAAATCAGTAAGGCCTTAGAAAACTTCCAAGAGCCAACAAAACATATTAATAAACTTTATTGGAAACAACCACTTGAAATAACTCCTGCTAATGATTTAAGCTTAGCTAAACCTTTAGCCCAATCATGTTTTAATGCTACTTCTATTTATGATTGGAATATAGATGGAAAATCGGAGTATGAAATTCTTGGTGTACTTCAACAAATGACTATGTCTGCTAATGCTTATAAAACTCAAATAGGAACACAAGATAGAACTATAGCAGAAATCCTTATAGCAGGATTCTCTGGTCAGTTAAAAGGATGGTGGGATTATTATCTCACATCCCAACAACAAGAAGAAATTCTAAATACAGTACACATAGATGAAGAAAAGATTCCAATAATAGATGATGATGGAAATTTAAAACAAGATGTTGTTTCTAGGCTAATCCTTACAATTTCTTTACATTTCATAGGTGACCCTTCTCATTTAAAAGATAAAAATGCCGAGCTTCTTTCAAACCTCCAATGTCGAAAACTTAGTGATTTCCAAAGTTATAAAAATATTTTCTTAACTAGAGTTATGCTTAGAGAAGACTCAAACCAACCATTTTGGAAAGAAAAATTTCTAGCAGGATTACCAAACCTTTTAGGAGAAAAAGTTAGAAATAAAATTAGAGAAAATACTGGAAAACAAATAATAGATTATGATGAATTCATATATGGTCAACTAGTTAACTTAACTCAACAAGAAGGACTAAAAATTTGCCAAGATTTAAAATTACAGAAACATTTAAAGTGGGAACTTAAGAAAACTAAGTTAGAATTAGGAACTTTCTGCCAACAGTTTGACATTGACCCTAATAAGCCCAATATGGAGTGTTCAGGAAAATGTAGAAAGTCATATGAGAAAACCCATAAGAAACAGTTTCAGTCACGAAAAAAGAACAATAATTTTAATAGAAGGTTTAATAATAATAGGAAGTTCAAACCAAGAGAAGACTATTATAAAAAATCTAACAGTACAAAGCCTTGGAATAATCAAAATTCAAAAGACTGGTATAAAACAACCCAGTGTCATAGATGTAAGGCGATAGGACATACGGCTAGGTATTGTAGATTCAATAAAAAATTACAAGAATTACAATTAGAAGATGAGATAAGAAATAAGATAGCCAATCTTCTCATAGATTCCACTGAAGATGAAAATTGTAGTAATTATCGCTCCAACTCTGACTATGAATCTAACTTTTCTTCATAAAATGATAAAAGCCTTCAATTAGATGAACTAGTTACCTCCAACCATAGCTCAGGATCCGAAACTGAAAATCATGTTAGTGTACTTACCAAAGAACAACAATTTCATATAGAAATATTAAAAAATATACAAAATGTTGAATTACAGAAAGATTACCTTGATAAAGTTAAGAAAGAAAAAGATATATCAACACCAAGTACTTCGAAAAATACTTATGATTTAACAAACATCTTAGGTAAAGGTAAATGTGATAAAAAGAAACCCATAACAATTCAAGAATTGCATAAAGAAATGAAAGAAGTAAATTTAGAATTAAAAGAACTAAAAGAAAGACAAAAACAGGACACTGAAGCCATTAAATATATTATTGATCAAGTGAAAGATATAAATGAAACTGAAGAAGGTAATGAAGACATAGATAAAGATGAAAACGAAAATGTTCGAAGTGTTGAAAATATAAAAGTGCCAGAAAATTTCTTGTTCATTCATAGAGAAATAACTTCAAGAAAATATATAATAGAAATAACATTAAAATTTTCTGAAAACTTTACTATAAATACAATTGCACTATTTGATATAGGAGCTGATCTAAACTGTATAAAATCGAGTATTGTACCTGAAAAATTTCAAGAAAAGACTAATGAAAAACTCTCAGCAGCTAACAATTCAAAATTAAAAGTAAACTCTAAAACTGATTCTTCTATACTAAATCAAGGAACCTTATTAAAAACATCTTTTGTTTTGGTTCATGACATACATCATGCGGTTATACTAGGGACACCATTTATAAATTTAATAACTCCATATATGGTAGGAAATAACTCTATTGTTTTCAAAACAAATAATAAGACATTAAAATTCGATTTTTTGGAAAAACCTAAAACTAGAAACCTTAATTTAATAAAAGCTTATTCAATTCACGAAAATAGTAAAAATAATCTCATACAAGAAAAACATTTTCATTTAGAAAATATTAGGAAAAGTATTTCAGTAAAAAAGATAGAAGCACAATTAGAAAACCCTGAGATAAAATCAAAAATAGCAAAATGGCAAGATCTTTTCGAAAAATAAGTTTGTGCAGAACTACCAAATGCATTTTGGAATAGAAAAAAGCATATAGTTGATTTACCATATGAAGAATATTTTACTGAGAAACAAATTCCTACTAAAGCTCGTCCTATTCAAATGAATCATGCATTAGAAGAACACTGTAGAAGAGAAATTAAGGATTTAATGGATAAAAAATTAATTTCAAGGTCTAGGTCTCCTTGGAGTTGTGCAGTCTTTTATGTTAATAAAGCTTCAGAAATAGAAAGAGGAACACCACGATTAGTTATTAATTACAAGCCTATTAATACTGCTTTACAATGGATAAGATATCCAATCCCTAATAAGAAAGATTTATTACAAAAACTTCATTCCTCTTTTGTATTCTCAAAATTTGATATGAAGTCAGGGTTTTGGCAGATACAAATTTCTGAAAAAGATAGATATAAGACAGCTTTTACTGTCCCTTTCGGACAGTATGAGTGGAACGTGATGCCATTCGTCCTTAAAAATGCACCTTCTGAATTTCAGAGAATCATGAATGATATATTTAATGATTACTCTAAATTCTGTCTAGTTTACATAGATGATGTTCTCATATTTTCCAAAACGATAGATGAACATTTTAAACACCTAAAAACATTCTTTTATATTACTAAGCAAAATGGTCTTGTTGTTTCAAAATCTAAAATGAGTATTTCCAAACTAAGGTTCGGTTTTAGGTCATTACATAACCCAAGGAACTATAACCCCTATAGAAAGGTCTTTACAATTTGCAAATAAATTCCCTGAAAAAATTCTTGATAAAACGCAGTTACAAAGATTTTTAGGAAGTTTAAATTATGTTTTAGATTTTTGCCCTAATATAAACAGGATGGCAAAACCGTTGCATGACCGATTTAAAAAGAACCCAGTACCATGGTCTGATAAACATACAACTTTAATTAAAGAAATTAAAAAACAAGTGCTTGAAATTCCTTGTCTACATATAGCTGATCCTAACTTGCCAAAAGTTGTAGAAACTGATGCCTCAGATATAGGTTATGGTGGGATACTAAAGCAACAACAAGATGGACGAGAATATATTGTACAATTCACCTCTGCACATTGGAATGATACACAAAAAAATTACTCTACTATTAAAAAAGAAATATTAAGTATTGTTTTATGCATTCAAAAATTTCAAAGTGACTTATTGAATAAACGATTTTTACTTAGAATAGATTGTAAAAGTGCAAAAGAAGTTTTACAAAAGGATGTTCAAAATCTTGCATCAAAACAGATTTTTGCACGATGGCAGGCTATACTAAGTATATTTGATTTTGAGATTGAATTTATTAAAGGAGATACAAATTCCATAACAGATTTTCTTACCGTGAATTCCTTCAAAACAGAGCAAATGCCGCCGAAAGATAAAGGAAAAGGTATTACAAACCGTGAGAAACCCAGATCATGGTATGACGCCGTAGTTAGTGATGAAGAGAAAAACCAAGAAAATACTTCAGATCCAAACCTCAAAATACCGAAGCAAGAAACCAACCTTGAAGAAGACTTATGCTTCTAGAAAGCCTTTTAGAATCACCAGAAGTTAGAAAAGCTCTACAAACAAAACAACCAGAAAAATTACCAAGCCAATCCTCGTCTGTAAATTCCTACCAAAAAGCTCCGGAAATAAACACAAATTCCTTAGCAACCATTCCTTTCCACCAAAAGTCAGAATACTTCATGAAAGCACCATGGGAAAATATAATAACTATAGAAGGTCACCCTACTATTCATGATCCATGGAGGATACTAGAAGAAATGTTTGGAAAAAATTGGTACTACAAACCCTGGGATACTGAGAAAACACCTGATTTTTACCAAGCTATACTTGTAAATACCAGCTCAGCTACTATTAAACACCACTTCTCCGAAGGTTACATAGCCTACTCTACCTACAAAATTCTCAAATTTATCTCGCCAAGTAACTGGGCCTATCCACTAAATCAACCATTATCCTTAAACATTGACCCCAAAGACAAGAGTGCCAACAGAACCACTTATAACTATTGGGATTATATGCAGGCCTGGTTTAGTGGTTTCTTTATCCAAAGGCCAAACAAAGGGCATACCTTACTTTTCAATTTTGAATATAAAACTTGTGATCCTAGCAAATTTCCCAATCGGTTCGGACTTTGGTGGGAACATTTTGGTTCTACTCCAGAAATACTAAAGCCTCCAGTCGAAAATTCCTATACACTTTTCCGAACACAATACAAACCAACACCACCGGAAAGACGTTTTGAACCATTAAGCCTATTTTGCACAAAATTCTATTTACCTTGGGTCATTAATTGGACAATTGAAATTGCACAACCAAGCTCTCCTCATTCAAATTTTCCACTGATTCGTAGAAGATACAGAGTGAAATGGTGGGATAATTTCAAAATACCTCAGAGCATTCTCCCATCAAGTATACAAACCTGGATACAAAATGCAAATGCCACAGGAGCAGTTCAAGGAAGAATTCCAAAAAGAACGAAGTTTTTAGCACAAAGATCGAAGATGACAGCACTACTTACTACAGCAAATACCCCTGAAGAAATACAAGCAATTATGTTAAAATTCATCCCAGAGGCAACGACGTCAACATCCAATGAAAGAAGAGCCTCCTCAAGATCAGAAGACGCTGAAGAAGACTCCGAACCCTTGTTCGGAAATAGTGGATTTTAAATTCTTGCATGTGTATTTGTACAAGTATTATTATTATAAAAAAAAAAAAAAAAAAAAAAAAAAAAAAAGAAGAAAAGTTACTGTTCACCGACAGGGTACTGTTCACCTGCGGATTTTAATTAAAAAAATAAGAAATAAAAAAAATCATTATTAGTTACTATTTACTTTTTGAAAAACCATCACTACTACTCCTATAAATGGAAGGCACCCTTCCATCATTAGGACACACACTCATCACTCTCTATCACTCTCAATCACTCTCTCCCTCATACCTTATCCCTTCTCCTTTCTACTTCTTTCTTCCCTACTCCCTTAAGCCTACTAGTAGTAATAGCCTTGTAATCTTTGTTCTTAGCTAGAAAAAATCCGATCATCGGTACTTGTACTCCCAAATTCCCTCATTGAAGTTGTATCTCAAATTCCATCAATAAAAAGGTTCGATTTAAATTAAAGTTTTGTACTTTAACTTATGTTATTGGACGGCTAAGCCGCCTTTTATTTCTGTTTATTGATCAGTGGTGACCCTTGCAAAAGTATCCTTTGAGAGAAACTGGGGGTTTCTGGATCATTTACATATTTTAAGTTTATATTTATTTTATTTTGTTAACTCCTGCCATCATTTCATTTACTGTCTTTTATTCAATACACATTTTGCATGCATAATATCAACTTTATTTAATTTTAGTCACTTAAATTCCCCTCCGGTTCATCGGAAGTCTCTAGTATCAGAGCCAGGGGGTAGGTGTTATAGAAAAGACAATTCTAAGCTAAACTCTTAAGTAAAAGAATTATTTTCTTACGAGTGTTTTTTGCCAAAGGTGACCTTGATAGTAAGTCCTCACGTGAGAGGCTATCGTCTTACCTTAGGATTGTAGTAAGAATTTAAACCTTTTATTCGAAAGTCTAGTTATGGATTCTTTTTTCTGTAGATCTACTTCTTCGACTTCTGTTGCCTCATCTTCCCGTGATCCAGTAAGAAAGATTATAAATAGTGAAGAAATAATAATAGAAGATTTTGATAGTTCTATCGATAACTGGAAAATTCCTAAAATTAATAAAGATCAGATTTATGAATCCTCTCGTCTATTCTATTTTAAAAGTGATTTTACAATTAAAACTGAAGAACGAGATATTCAGGTATCTAAACCTTTTGAGTCAATTAATCTACTTTCTGAAGATTCCCTCCAAAAACATGTTAAGAAATATTATAAGTATATTAATATTGGATTAGTTCAGGTAGGGATAAAACCACTCACTAAAGAAGGCTTAAATACCTCCATTTTGGCAGTTCTCAGAGATGCTAGGTTTAAAGACTTTGAAGATTCTCTATTAAGTTCAGTAGAGTCAAGTCTTTGTACTGGTCCAATTTCTTTTGATTGTTATCCTAGTTTAACAGTCTCCTTAAATGATAAAAATATTCTAAAATCTCTAGTGTTACAAGTTAAAACTCATAATTATAAAATGCTAGAAGGATCTATACCCGTAGCAATAATATTTAGAGTCCATTAAAAAGCCATGATGTCTGCTTTTGCTACAAAGGTTCTATTTCATAGCAAGAAAGGTGAAACCCTCTTACTCCAGACATACCTTACTAGGTCAAATACAGTTGTCCCAAAGTCTATTCAATGGAAGGATATAGTCCTTCCCGATGAATGGGTATTAGAAGGTATAGTTGACCCAGAACCACTTGAGGTAGTAAAGCCAAATACTCATCTAAAATCGGTCAAACAAACACATGAAGGAAGGGTTTCTCTATCTTTTGAGAGATCTAATAGTAGCCGGTCTTATGAAAGATCTTCTATAGCAAAAACTTTTAATCTAGGAGGAGTTTCGCAATTACCATCGGTAATTAATATTCCAACTAAGCCTAGGCAAAGTTCTAGTCACGATTCTAGATTTCGAAACGTAGATTATACTACAAATATTCCTAAAGCGGTCTATGAGAGTCCTACTAAAAATAGGCATGAATATGGAACTTATGATATAGGTCCGAGTAGTCCAACCGGTTCTGTATTAACTGAAAATATAGAAAATGATATGATTAGAGAATTAAATGTTATAGAAAAAGAGTTTCAAATTAATAAGAAATTCCTTCATGATGATTTTTATGCAGATTATAATAATGAAAAGAAAATTTAGTTTTTTCAACATTTTCTTAAAAATAGGAGTTTGATTCAAGAAAAGTATTATGTTTTTATTAATAAAAATAAAATACATATATTATTTTTTGATTGGTTTGAAATTTATACAACTTTAGTATCCCACCATAACCTATATCTATAGTTAATTTCTCTTTTACAGTGTTCTTCTAATTCATGATTCATTTGAATAGGACGAGCTTTAGTAGGAATTTGTTTCTCAGTAAAATTTTGTTTATATGGTAAATCAACTATTTGCGTTTTTCAATTCCAATATGCATTTGGTAGTTCTGCACAAACTTGTTTTTCGAAAAGATCTTGCCATTTTGCTATTTTTGATATTATCTCAGGGTTTTCTAATTGTGCTTCAATTTGTTTTACTGAAATACTTTTCCTAATATTTTCTAAATGAAAATGTTTTTCTTGTATGAGATTATTTATACTATTTTCGTGAATTGAATAAGCTTTTATTAAATTAAGTTTTCTAGTTTTAGGTTTTTCCAAAAAATCGAATTTTAATGTCTTATTATTTGTTTGAAAACAATAGAGTTATTTCCTACCATATATGGAGTTATTAAATTTATAAATGGTGTCCCTAGTATAACCGCATGATGTATGTCATGAACCAAAACAAAAGATGTTTTTAATAAGGTTCCTTGATTTAGTATAGAAGCATCAGTTTTAGAGTTTACTTTTAATTTTGAATTGTTAGCTGCTGAGAGTTTTTCATTAGTCTTTTCTTGAAATTTTTCAGGTACAATACCCGATTTTATACAGTTTAGATCAGCTCCTGTATCAAATAGTGGAATTGTATTTATAGTAAAGTTTTCAGAAAATTTTAATGTTATTTCTATTACTTTTGATAAGAAAGAAAAGATATATCAACACCAAGTACCTCGAAAAATACTTATGATTTAACAAACATCTTAGGTAAAGGTAAATGTGATAAAAAGAAACCTATATATATATATATATATATACATATATACATATATATATATTATATATATATATATACATATATATATATATATATATATGTATATATATATATATATATATATATATATATATATATATATACACCTGCTTACGTAAGTGTACGGCTAAATGTACCATGACGGTGAAGAAAGTCGGTGGAAATATTTTCTCCAGTTTACATAAGATCAAAGGTATGTTCCTCTCCAGTTTGTCTATAACTTCAACTCTTAAAGTCTTCGAGCACAATTCCTTGAAAAAATTCACCATTTCAAACAAAGCATCAACCACTTCCTTGGTGAGAAATCCCCGAATTCCTATTGGTATGAGGCGTTGAAGTAAAACATTGCAATCATGTAATTTCAAACCACATATTTTCTTTTCCTTTATGCACCTTGAGATGATGGAAGCATAACCATCTGGAAACTTAACGGATTTCAGAAATTCACAGAAACCATTCTTCTCATTGGTAGAATGTCTAAAGCAAGCAACTGGCTTAATCGGCTTGTTGTCCCTCGAACGCACTTTCATGTGAAGTTCTCGTCTAATTCACATATCACGCAGATCCTCACGTTCTTTGACCGTATCTTTTGTTTTCCCTGGAATGTCAAACATTGTTCCTAATACATTATGTTTTTCTCGACATGCATTGGATCGAGATTATGCCTGATCTTCAAATGTTCCCAGTAAGGTAACTCAAAAAATATAATAACTTTCACCCAGTTACCTTCTTCGAGGGTACGCTTCCGCTTCTTCTGTTTTGGTTGACTCTTCCCCGGTCCATCAAACAAATGAGACACCCTCTTCACCCACACATACGCATCACTGCCAGACAATTCTTTGGGTTGTGGACAATGTTCTGGTTTACAGTTAAAAGATCTCCTGTCCCTACGCCATGAGTGTTTCGGATCCAGAAAACATCTATGACCCAGGAAACCTATTTTTGACCTTAATGAAATTGATCGCCTCTCATCACAGCAGACGGGCAAGCCATCTTTCCCTGTGTTACCCATCCTGAGATTGAGCCATAAGCTGGAAAGTCACTAAAAGTCCACAACAAGGTTGCACGTAGTTGAAATCGTTCCTTTGCATGAGCATCATAAGTCTCGAAGCCAGTCTCCCAATACTCTTTTAACTCATCTATCAAAGGCCTAAGATAGAAATCAATATCCTTTCCTGAACTTCGTGGACCGGGTATCAACAAAGACATGATTTCAAATTCTTCTTTCATGAACTTAAAGGATGGTAATTTGTAAGGTATGAGTATCACCGGCCACATGCTATATGGATTTCCCATGTCTGACCAGGCCGTGAAGCCGTCAGTTGTGAACCCGAACTTCACATTACGAGGATCTTTTTTGAAATCAGAGTACAACGTATCCAAGTGTGTTAGAAAACTTGTAATTTTGATGAGCAATTAACCATGCTAAATTAAGGAAAGTCCAGTAACTAGTACTCTTAAGGTCCATAGGAATTTAGAATTTTAAGGACATTGTAAAAGAGGAACGTTTGCTGAAGACTTAGAGTAGGTGCTAGATAGGTTAGTTTTACCGCTTATGATGTATCTTGTTTTCTGAAAAGAAATACAACCTATTGAAGCATTTGCTGATGATGCACTTTGTTTACACAAACAAACTATTGAAGCATTTAGAACCGTTCAGAAACTTGAAGATTTCGAAGACTGAAGCCTAGAAGATTTCTGAAGACTGGTATCTACAAAGGCACATGTTGCTCAGAAAGTGGAAACTTCAGCAATAGCTTGCATAAGTGAAAATCTAAACGACAGAGTAGGTTGTGCTTGCTGAAACTGAGACTGACCACTTGCTGATGAACATTTGTGACCTCCTTGCTGAAAGTACTTGCATTTGCGCTCCAACGTTCATGTTTGAATCTCATTCAAATGAACATTAAATGCAAAGCATGCACGCGAAGGACATGAAGACTAGAAGACAAATAAAGGACGCTGTTGAAAGTACAAAAGCAAGATAGTGACATCTTAAGGAACAAAAGCCTTAGAATTTGAAATTCAAACGGCTCCCTTGATTCACTATAAATAGAGGTCATCCGGCAAAGAGTTGAAGTGTGTCAACAACGTGATCAACCTCTCACTTGTGCTTAAACTCACATACCCTTCAAACACTCTTTACTACCATTGATCCGTTCCAAGACTTAAAGCTTGAAAAAGCTACTTGTGAAGAAGTAGAACATACACCGCTAAGAAATTAGTTAAGTGTTCTTTCTTTCGAACAAGAACAAGTCTTGACACCCGAAACATTCAAACTTGTTTACTGCAAAGTATTCAAAGTTTTGTTTCTTAGATTACTTGTTGTAGCTGAATAAGTTATAATCAAGTTATCTTATCCCAAACCTCTCTAACTGAAAATACACCCTTTCAGGCGTGATATTCAGGGGGAACTTAATCGAGCATAGTGTTGCTGATTAAAAGTCCCAAGTTTGGTGGAGAACAAGGTTTCGTTCTCTAGTTAGGTTGGAAACGAAGCAAGTGTGCCTTGGTTTCTGTTTGAATCGCTCTAGATAGGTGTTGTAAGGAACCTCAAACTTGTCTTAGTGGATTCATTCCTAGAAAGGACAAAGTGGATTAGTTGAGAGATTACGCCACTCTCAGATACCACTATAAAAGTGTTTGTGTGATTTACTTATTGCATTTAGTTTTCAGCAAAGCATATCTATTTGTACACAGTCACTCTGTTCAGTTGCTGAAACTATCACTTACTGACAAAGCACTTATTGTATCAAAGACTTCCGCTCTCTGATTTTAAGTACCTGCAAAACTCGTCACTGAAAAGTAACTTGCGCTTGCTGAGAAAGTTAAGTATCAGAAAACTCATTACTGAAAAGTAATAAGTCCTTGCTGAGAAAGTTTTTAAACGACGAAAGTTTGAAAAGACTATTCACCCCCCTCTAGTCTTTTCTTGTTGTTTAAAGGGACCAACAAGTGGTATCAGAGCTGGAGGTTCTTTAACCTTCAGCACTGAACCTAGATCCCCTTAGGTTCTTTCCGTAAATCACTCTCACTTGATCAGTTTGGTAGTCTTTTGCTGACATGATGTCTTTAGGAGACGCTCCCTTGCTGAAGCTGGAAAACTACGAAAAATGGCGAAACAACATGATGCTACATCTTGAGGCCATTAGTGATGAGATGGTTACTGTCATTAATGATGGACCTATCAAGATCACTAAGGTTGAGAGAACTTTTCCTCACAAAACCACGGAAGTTGGAAAGTAAACTATCTTAGGCGAACCAGTTGATACTGTCGTTCCAAAACCAAGAGAGGAATGGACTTCCGATGAAGCCAAGAGATTCCGTCTTGATGGCCAAGCAAGAAACATCATCATTCGATCAACTCCGGATACTATACAGTGCAAACTGTGGGGTGCTAAAACTGCTAAGGAAGCTTGGAAAATGGTTCAAGATCTTTGTGCTGGATATGACAAAACCAAGGAAAACAAACTCGAAGTGCTGAAGTTAAAGTTCCAGAACTTTAAACAAGGTATAAGTGAGTCACTGGAAGACTTGGACTTTAGATTCACAACTTTAGTTAGTGAGATGGCAGCCTTGGGTGTTGGAAATCTTTACTCAGATTCTGAGAAGGTGAAAACCATCATTAGAAGTCTGAATCAAGAATGGATCCACACTCCGAACTTCTACTACAATCAAGGAATGCCAGACATCACACCAACAGAGTTGTTCTCTCATCTTGCTACTATCAGCTACGAGACAAAGCAAAGAGAAAATGTTTGCTGAAAAATCGCAAAACATTGCTCTTGCTGCAAAGCCGTCATCTTCTAAAAAGAAGAATGATAAAGAGCCTGCTGATAAAAATGCTTTAGTTGTTAAAAACATGAAGAAATTCATCAGTAAGGAACTTGAAAGGCGAAAAGCAAAAGAGAAGCTGAAAAAGCATCTTGGTAACAACTACCATAAGTACAAGAATGAGACTAGCTCGCTGAACAAGCAAGCTCAGCAAGCAACCTCATCAGAAGAACCAGCAGTTGGAAATGATCTCTGCTTTTACTGCAAAAAGCCTGGACACTTCAAAGCAAATTGTCCTTTGCTGAAAGGGAAATCTGCTGAAAAGAAGAAGAAGTTCAAAAGAGCTTTTATTGCTGAAGAAAAGAAGAAGCTTCAAGCAAAAATTGATGCATTGTGCATTGATACTAGCTCCGAAGACAGTGAGGAAGAAAGCTCAGACACTGACGATGAAGAAGCCACTCTTGACGTAGAAATTGGCAAGGAAGTTTGTGGAATAGTCATGGAAGCATATCCAGATGTGTCAAACTACGAGTTCTGCCTCATGGCCGGTCAGGTAAACAATCCTACCTATGACTCTGACTCAAAAAGTGAAGATGATATTGACCTTGACAAGATTCAAGGAGAAATCGAAAGATTTGAGAAAACTCTGAGCAAACAGCAAGAGAAACTACAGAATGCTGAGACTCTGACCAAGCAAACTATTGAAAAGTATGTCTTGCTGAAGGAAGAGACAGAAGAGAAGGATGCTGAAATAAAGCGTCTCAAGAAGTTGATTGCTGAAGCTACAGAGAAGAATTCTCAGATGGCAATAGAATTGGAAGAGTATCAGTCCTCAGTTCTAAAGTTACTTGCTGAAATCCAAGAAATGAAAAAGATGAAAATGAATTTCAAATCTTATGCTGATGCAAGTAATACGCTGACTGAACTAAACTCTTATGTGAGAGATCCATCTCAGAAAGAAGGTTTAGGTGCAGCGTATGAAGGTGATGACGTAATAATCTTGAGTAAAGACAAATCACCGATTTCCTTTGTACGTGCTACTGATAGTGGTCAACCAGAACTCTATCAGTTTGGTCAATCTAAGGTTGCTAAAAAATGCAATCAAGTACCTACGACCGTAAATCCCGTTGTTGCTACTCAAAGTAACAAAACTTTAAAAGGAAAACAGGTTGCTGAAAAATAAACTGTAAAGAAAAAGGATGTTGTAAAGCACTCTGCCAAACAAGTTGCTGAAAAGCAATTTGTTAAGTCAAAAGGCAAGATTACTAAAAGTAATCAGAAGACCTTTGCTGACAAACTTGAATCAAGTAAGGTTGCTGACACAAAAGCTCAGCATTCTCCGAAAAGTGGGCTCGGTTTCAAAACCAAGCAAAGTCAACTTTTTCATGAGTATAAGCAAAGTCAGCAAAGATACTTCAGAGAGATGAACAAAATCAAGCCTAAGAGTTCTGACAAGACTCAAATGCTAGGGCTAGAAGGAACCTTGCCAGAAAAGAACTTACTGAAAAGTATGTTCAGCAAAAAGGTCAACCGAGCAAGACACCACATCAGAAAGTGGATTCGATGAACACGAATCAAAAGTCTTTTGGCTAAAAACCTCCTAGTTCCTCAACAAGTAGAAAACAAGTCAAAGTTGAAAAACTTAAGACTTGGGTTTCCACTGGACGCATTCTTGAACATGTTAATGGACATCCAATATTGGATAATTAACTTGTTTGCTCTTGATTGTGCAGACTTCAGCCACGGAGACAAACGATGCAATCTGGCACTTTGACAGTGGTTGTGGAAAGCACATGACGGGCAACAAGAATAACCTTATAAACTATAGACGGTGGTCTAAAGGTCCAACAATAAGGTTTGCTGGTGGAGGCTTTGGTTCTACAAAAGGCTATGGTCACGTGAAGTTAGGATGCATTACCATTACGGGACTTCTTTATGTCAAAAATCTTAAGTTTAACCTTTTCAGCGTGAGTCAATTTGCTGACAAAGGATACTTCATCAAAATCAAAAGTTATGAATGTAAACTTATAGATTTCGAGACAAAGAAGGTTATTATGATTGCCAGAAGATCAGGAGGATTGTACACCGTAGATTGGTCTTCAGCAATCGTTGAAAAATGCCTTGTCTCAGATCACGATTGCCTTGTTGAAAAAGCATGGTTATGGCATAAACGAACAAGTCATCTAAACTTCAAGACGCTGAATAAGCTGTCTAAAAAGGCACTTGTAGTTGGATTACCTAAGGTTACTTTTAAGAAGAATGGTGTTTGCAATGCATGTCAGCAAGGAAAGCAAACCAAATCTTCTTTTAAGACCAAGGCAGTACCGTCAACTACAAAACCTTTACAACTCTTGCACATGGACTTGTTTGAATCTTCTTCAACAAGCTATGCTGGTATGAAGTATGGTCTGGGGGTGGTAAATGACTATTCAAGATTCACTTGGGTAGTATTTATCAAGCACAAATCTGAAACAAGGACTGAAATACCTAACTTGTTGAATAAGCTTGAAGTCATGAAAAATGACAAGGTAAAAGTCATAAGGACAGACCATGGTACTGAGTTTGTAAACCAGTACATAACTGAGTATTGCACTTCAAAAGACATACAACATCAGTTATCCTAAGTAAGGACACCACAACAAAACGGTGTTGCTGAACGGAAGAATCGCACCCTAAAAGAAGCCGCAAGAACAATGCTTGCTGACACTGAAATAAGTGAGGCTTACTGGGTTGAAGCGATTAATACCGCCTGTTACAATCAAAACAAATGTCTAATTACTAAGGAAGACAACAAAACTCCATATGAGTTGTTGGTTGGAAGACCTCCTAATATCACTCATCTAAGAGTATTTGGTTGTAAGTGTTTCGTTCTTAATAACGGTAGAGAATACCTCAGAACATTTCAACCAAAGGCAGACGAAGCGATATTTCTTGGTTACTCCTTGCATAGTAAAGCTTATAGAGTTTACAACAAAAAGGCACAAAAGATCGAAGAATCAGTGCATGTTGTATTCTACGAAAAGACACAAGGAGTGCCTGCTGAAGAAGAAATATCAGAATGTATGAAAAAGCTAATCATACATGAGCAAAGAACTGAATCTAATGCTAGGCAAATCAAGTCAATTGAACTAAATGATGATTCTGACAATGACTCTCCTCACCCAAGTCATGACAAGATAAATATAGTTCACGACAATGAATTTCCAGCAAAAGACGCAGTTGCTCCAGAAGTTGCTGAAACTACGCAACCTCCCGTGCCTGCTGATGAGTTACCACAATCTAACAATGCTGAACAAGCAGTTGCTGATGAACCAATCTCAGCAGAGACACAAAATACCAGTAGTACTGAACAAGTACATGCTGAAGAGTCACATGCTGATGAGCAAACATATCCAGATCCAACGAGCAGAAAGC
The DNA here is from genome assembly GCA_028274465.1 of Plantago ovata. Taxonomy (NCBI): domain Eukaryota; kingdom Viridiplantae; phylum Streptophyta; class Magnoliopsida; order Lamiales; family Plantaginaceae; genus Plantago; species Plantago ovata. Next base: position 86,016,993 of record CM051456.1, on the reverse strand, counting down.
CTGTTAACAAATGGATTAGAGATCATCCCTCTACGGATATGATTGGTGATATTGACAAACGCCAAGTGACTAGATCCAAAGTTTCTGCTACTCATGGACTTGCTGAATAAGCAAATGTCGTAGAAGTAGAATCTTTGTTCTCTTGCTTTGTTTCAGAAATTGAACCCAAGACCATAGAAGAAGCTCTAAAGCATTCTGAATGGATCAAGGCAATGCAAGAAGAACTGGATCAATTTGAAAGGAAAAAAGTCTGGAAACTTGTACCTCTTGCTGAAGGCAAGAAAGCTATTGATACAAAGTGGGTGTTCAGAAACAAGCTGAGTGAGTCTGGTGAAGTAACAAGAAACAAAGCACGTTTAGTTGCTCAAGGTTACTGTCAGACTGAAGGATTGGACTATGATGAGTCTTATGCACCAGTTGCAAGATTGGATGCAATTAGACTTTTCTTGGCCTTTGCTGCTCACAATGACTTCATTGTTTATCAAATGGATGTTAAAAGTGCATTCTTGAATGGTGAACTTGATGAAGAAGTCTACTTAGAACAACCCCCTGGCTTTGACCTTCCCTCAGAAACGAAGATGGTATACAAGCTTCAGAAAGCTGTATATGGTCTAAAGCAAGCACCAAGAGCTTGGTATGATACCTTGGCTAAGTTCTTGCTGGATAATGGTTTCAAGAAAGGTGAAGTTGACAAAACCTTGTTTACCATGAACCATGATGGTAAAATACTTTTAGTTCAGATTTATGTGGATGACATAATATTTGGATCTAAGGACATGCAACTTTGTGATGATTTTTCCAAGCTCATGACAAACAAATTTGAAATGAGTATGATGGGAAAATTGAATTATTTCCTAGGAATGCAAGTCAAGCAACTCAAAGATGGAATATTCTTAAATCAAGCAAAGTATGCGAAAGAAATGCTCATAAAGCTTCGGATCAAAGTGATAGTGTATATGTCCTAGAGACAGTCCTTATTAAGGGCATGCAGCCTTATAGAGGGCATATATGTACTATTACACAGGTCAACGTAATTTAATATATGTTTGTTGTTTGACTATTGAGTATCGCTTTCATATTTATATTACACCAGGCATGCAGCATGTCATATCTCTATTTCTGTCTGTATTGATATTAAACATGTCCCTCAGATAGATGACCGATCACACAGATAGTGGGAGCTATGTGAGTTATCATCTATCCCAAACTCTCCCTAGTCGAGGTTCATCTCGGAAGTAGGGGTCTGAATGAACCAGCTGAGACTAGTATGCGTGGAGGTTATACTTGTTGGAGCAAATGTGAGCCGATCCCACGGCCACGGAACGTATTGTTTGACAATCAAGGAACGTTCCCATAACAGCGCATTCGAAGGATGATTACCGAACAATGGAAGTACCCACCGGATAGTCCCATCGATGTATACTCTTCACCGAAGTGTCTATGGGAACCGGTAAGTTGTCGAAGTGATGCCAGTCGTCCTTTGGACTTACAGGACTTTTTCATCACATTTGTTGCCCCATATCCTTGGTGGACCCGTCGATGTCAGCTCTGAATAAGCAGTTGACCTAAGACATGATCCAAGATTATGGCTACATACAAATGGGGATGATAAGTGATTCTGTGAAGGATTCATCTCTCATGTGTAGCATAGGAGAGCACTACTCATAGTCGTTCATAGTTGTGATTGGTAAAACCGCTGGCCAGCGTATCAATATTATTATGATGGTCATAATAGATATTGGATTCACCATGCAACTCACTGAAGACACCCGTGGATGTATTATTGGGATAGACAATTCATCGATCCTAGATGCATTCGAGTCGGTCAGATGAAGGGACGTTACCATCACCGCGTTGAGCGCAACAGACTTCGCAACGAAAGGGTTTGCTTTGAGAAACCTCTCAAACGTCCTCATGTATTAATATTGCAAATGGAACCGTCTAGGAATTCCATTTTGCCTAGTCTAGGACTTGCTTAATACAATGAGGCCCTATGGGTCACACTATGTGGTGATTCAGCTTATCCGAATATCCTTGAAGATGGAATCGCAATTGATTTGGAATTAATTGTGATTGATGGATTATAATTGATTTGGAATTAATTATAATATTTAGTGGCTCAATTAATAATTTGAAATTATTAATTGAATGGGCTAATTAATTGTATTTTAGGTAAATACAATTAAAGATTATATTTTAGAAATATAATAGAGGTTTGATTTGAAAGGATATGTTAATTTAGAATTAACATATGCACATGGGAAAAATCTACCTGGAGTTTTGATGAACGTGGAATTGTCGGGTTCCAATTAATCAAATAAGTTTGTATTTAGCCAAATGCAATTCACAACTACAACGAAAACCGTAGTGTAGCGGTAGAATAACCTCGAGTGTCGATCTCTAAGGACTATATCTAGCTTTATCTAATTAACCTGAGAATATAAAATAGCAGACAACTTAGCAAAGGTTTTTCTTAACATATAATGGAGATTGGTGATAGTATGGTCATTCAAAGCATAACGGGTTAATAATCATGCATAAATTCCTCGGTCTTGCATGGAGATCTTTGATCAATGAATTGTCCAGTTGTAATTATTCAACACTACGAAGATATAGATTTAGATAGATCAAGATATAGATGAATCGCCCCACACACCGGGCGACTCGCCTGGTGTTGGGCGATTCGCCCCACATCCTGGGCGATTCGCCCGGGAGTAAATTCCGGCCAGATACGCGTTTTTGACGCGTTTTTGGATTTCTTCCCCTTTTCGGACTCGGTTTCTGCCTTCTAGTGGACCTTCTAGCCTCCAGATTCGGTCCCTAGACTTCAACTCCTATCCGGAATCTTTCAGATACTCCAATTAGGCTTCTGGAACACCAATTCCTTGTCCACTTCAATATAATTGCCCGGAAAACCTCATTTATCAACCAAAACCTGTAAAATAAAAGCTAAAGGGAAACGTGACACTATTCTAATAAAATGCACTAAAATATAGTTAAATTAACATAGAGGATAGCTAAAATAGGTGAAAAAGACTCAAATGAAAGTGTAAAATACACATTCATCAAGTTTGAATTGCCTTAGAACTATAAGTGGGTCCCAAAATCGGGACCCACCTATCTCCCTTGGGACACGCGCGCGCACGCGAGATGGAGTAGGGGAAGGAGTTCGACTCCTTCCTCTATTAGAAGTCCAAGGGATAAGTTAGATTTTCCTGATTGAGTTTTAATTTGATTGGGAATGAATCTAAACTTGAAATTGGTTTCCTAGTGCGATAAGAATTAGATTCTTATTCCTTTACAAAGTCTAATTACTTATGCTTTAGGCTTCTATTGACTACTATATATAGTAGACTATTAGAGAGCTTTTGACACACAGTTGAATAGACTTTCAGAGAGTTATTCTACCAGTTTTCTTAGAGAAAATAAAAGCTCTCCCCTACCTCTTCAGACTAGCCACGCGCGCCACCCCTCTCACCGGAGGAAAACCGCCGTCCCATCTTCTTGGACACACAAAGAATATCCTAGCATTCTTTCCGATAAGCTGTTCATCCGTGGATACCAAGGTTGAGGTTCAAGGAGCTGGAAACTGACTTTTATTGTCTTGCAGATAATCAAAGCATTGCAGATATCTTCGACTTCGACGAAGGAGAAGATACACCGGATTATTACGAAGACTTGGAAGCTGTGCTTGCTTTTGGAGTACTGTAAGTCTTCTAATTGACGTGTTTAAATATATATGGCATATACATAATCAATTAACCTATATGTTAAGAAATTTTTTGAAATTCCGCTGCGTACCTAGGGGTAACTCTGACCGTATTTTCTTACAGTGGTATCAGAGCCAAGTTAACTGATTACGTATATACGTATATATGTTGTATGATTATGTAGTTTATGTGGATACAATTGATTCTATGATTAATTCGATTTCCAAAAGTTTTGTTTTTATATAAGTTTAGAATTTATAATTTTTCAAAAAAAAATAAAAAAAATTAAATATATATATATCGACCGGCCGCCTGCGTGACGCAGACGGCGCGGCGCCCGGGCGCTCGGCGTCTGCTTGCCGCAGGCGCCCGGGTGCCTGCGGCCGCGGGCACGTTAGGGGACGGGATTTTTATATATATATATATATATATATATATATATATATATATATATATATATATATATATATATATATATATATATATATATATATATATATATATATATTTTTCCGGGTTGGACCCAAAATCGAATTTTTAAAAATTTTGAGGATTGAATTTTATATTTGGAATATAAATATGATTTAATTGTAATTGTTTTTAACTAGAGGGGTTAAATTTAATTACTATAAAGTTAAGGGGCTTATTTGTGATTTATCAATTTATTGTTTATTGAAAATAAGTCCTTGTGCTTTTGAATTTTAGATTTAACACCTCCAAGGTTTCGAAAATTACAATTGAGTCCTTTGGGTTTTCGAAAATTGCTACCTGGTCAATAGAATTTTCGAATTTTTCAATCTAGTCCAAATTTTCAATTATTTCATAGAGATTATAAGTATGGGATTATAATTCTCATAATGAAATTATGAAGTCATTTGGCATCCACATAGGCTACTACTTGTTTGTTTGCTCGATATGCTATTGTTTGACAATGCATGTTTAAATACCATGTATTTTACTTTTCGTTCGACCGCTATGCATGCGAGGGTAGGCGGCGCCCTCTTATTTGTCGGACCGCATATGTTATGTATGGGTAGGCGGCGCCCATTATGTGCTTGACCGCGTTTAGAACTAGAATGGATAGGCGGCATCCATTACGTGTAGACCGCTCATGCATGATGGGTAGGCGGCCCCCTTATCTGTTTGTAGATAACTGATAACAACCCTCAAGCTACAAGCCCCAACCAATATAAGTGCAAAAATATGTATATGTACGTATTTCTGAGATGCTTTCCATGGGGTGCTTTAATTCTGAACTTTCATTGCGTTTCCCTGTATTGGCGAACTCGCCTTACAGACTCCCAGTGATCGTCAGATTAGAGTAAGCCTATGGTTATAACTTACTGCATATTGTATCTAGCGACCTCGATAGGTACAATATGTAGAGCGTCTGGTTAAATTAGATTTAACACCCAAGAGTTGCGTGACGCAATTGGATAGTCCTACCGGTCATATTGTGCTATGCGACCAGCCCCCGTTGGAGTATAGCATAGTATGGATTTGGATCTTGGCCACTACGGTAACTTGTTGGACATTACCCGTATGTTTGTTTTGGGGGCAAGCATATGTGAAAATAGTGGGAGCTAAACAACTAAAGGACCTTGTTATTTATTTATGTTGACTGTGTATTTAGAAATAGTATTTCAATAGTTGATTTATTATTTTCGTTCTATACTATTTCTCCTAAGAAAAACCGAAATGGCGAGTATCTCGCTCTGTGCTGTCTTAGAGAAGCAAATTTTGACCGGACCAAACTTCCTAGATTGGATCAGGAATATACGTTTGGTGCTGAGGTACGAAAGGATTGAGTACGTCTTGGATGAGGCTAATCCCGTGTGTCCCGAGAATCAGACTGCCGATCAAGTTGCTGATTTGGAATCAAGCCAACAAGGCAAAGTCTGATAAGCATCATGAGGATGCTAGATCCGCGCAGTGTATTATGCTGGCGGCAATGAGCAATGAGCTGCAGAGACAACATGATAGCATGTTGCCGTATGAGATGCTGAAGCATTAAGACGACAGCAAGAAGTGTTGAATTTGATTTGATCAAAGAGATACACAGATGCAAGCTCAATGAAGGAGGGAACATGTCTGAACATGTTCTCAAGATGAGAATAAGATCATGGTGATCTTTGTCCTTCAATCATTGCCGAGTTCGTATTCGCAGTTCATCATTAACCACCATGAATGTGAAGGGCGTTACACTGTCCGAACTCCATAATCTGCTGAAGACATATGATCAAACTCTTCCTAAGAAGGAAAAATTGATCATGTATGTTGGGCAACCGTCTAACCCAAACCCAAGAAACAAAGGTGCTAAGGGTAAGACAAAGTCGGGAGCCAAGGCTAACATTTCGAGTGATAGGCCTAAGCGTCTGAACCAGAAAAAGAAGTTCAAGGGGAGCGGAACGGTACACACAGATGAATGTCTTTTCTGTAAGCAGAAAGGGCATTGGAAGAAAGATTGCCCTAAGCTAAGGGCAGATCAAGCTAAGAAGCCGCCGGCTTCTAGCTCAGGTATGTTTGTTATTGAAATAAACATGACTACTTTTGACTCCAATGGTTGGGTATTAGATACAGCCTGTGGCTCGCACATTTGTAATAATGTGCAGGGGCTCATTGAACACAGGCTAGTCAAGCAAGGTGAAATCGACTTGCATGTTGGGAACGGCATTCCAGCTGAAGCCAAACGCGTTGGACGCTGCAAGATAGATTTACCATCAGGACAATGTTTGGAACTTGATAACGTTTATTTTGTTCCGTCCATTGTCAGAAATATTATTTTCATTCCATTGTTGGACAATTTGGGTTTTTCCTTTCGATTTGCTAATAATACTCGTTATTTTTCATTAAATGGCCAGTATTATGGAAAAGCTCGGTTAGTTAATGGTTTATATATTTTGCAAAGTAGTCTACCTTTATTTCAAATACATAACAAACAACCGTCTTCAAGTAAGAAGAATAATACATCTTATCTATGGCATTGTCGACTAGGCCATATCAATCAAACACGGATTCAAAGACTAAGGAAGTTGGACTACTTAGAACCATTGGATTTTGAATCATATGGTACATGCGAATCATGTGTTAAGGGTAAGATGACGAGCAAACCTTTTGTTGGACAAGGTGTTCGTTCCACTCGCTGCTTAGAGCCCATACATACCGATGTATGTGGACCTTTTAAAGTCCATGCGCGTGGGGGTTATCCTTACTTCGTTACCTTTACTGACGATTTCTCAAGGTATGGATATAATTATCTTATGAAGAATAAATCCGAGACCTTTGGGAAATTCAAGGAGTTTAGGAATGAGGTCGAGAATGAATTGAACCTAAGGATAGTCACTCTTCGATCAGATCGAGGAGGTGAATACCTTAGTGAATAATTTATCGACTACTTGAAGGGAAATGGAATTCAATCGCAATGGACTCCTCCTGGAACACCACAATTAAATGGTGTGTCTGAGAGAAGGAATCGAACCCTGTTAGACATGGTGAGATCAATGATTGGATTCTCGACTCTTCCAAAATATCTATGGGGATATGCACTACAAACTGCAATCTACATTCTGAACCGTGTACCATCTAAATCAGTGGAGAAAACTCCTTATGAGTTATGGAAGGGAAAGAAGCCCTCACTGGGCTATCTTAGACCTTGGGGCTGTCCTGCGATAGTCAAACTGATGCTCACTGATAAGTTAGATGCCAAGGGTGTCAAAGTATATTTCATAGGCTATCCTCGTCAGACGAGAGGCTATGAATTCTATCATGCTGAAGATCACAAGGTGATAGTATCTAGAAACGTCATGTTTTTAGAAGCAGAATACCTCGAATAAGAGAGGTTAGATGACATGATAGAACTTGAAGAAATTCAAGACTTTGACACGCGCGAACATGAGTTCTCTAAATCTTCTGATTTGGACTCAAATTCAGTGGGAGCTTTCGAAGCACACAAGGGTAACGATATGACACTTGCTAGGCATGTCATAGTCAGTGGGAGTCCTTTGATTAGATCAACAGTTGAAACCACACCAATAGAACCCGTTGTCAACCAACCTGTGCAACAAGTTGCACAAGAGCAGCCTCCCGCAAGGGAACAGGGTCGCGAGGCGCGACCAGCTGCATCAGTGCCCACTGATAATGTTCGTGTTACACGAAGCTAGAAAAGAAAAGCACCAGAACCAGTCGAGCTCCGTAGGTCGAAGAGGATCCTAAAAGGACCTCAGAAGCAAAGCCTTATGATAGAAGACATCAGTGAACTTGATGTCGGCTTATCAGATCGGGAAGATCCCGAGACCTACAAAGAGGCAATAATTGATATTGACTCAGACAAATGGAAAGAGGTCATGGAATTGGAAATGGACTCCATGTACCTGAACCAAGTTTGGAACTTGGTAGACTTGCCCCAAGGGGTTAGACCTATTGGGTGCAAATGGGTCTTTAAACGAAAGACAGATGCCGATGGCAAGGTACAAACGCACAAGGCTAGAATTGTGGCGAAAGGCTAAACGCAAAGGTATGGCATTGATTACGATGAAACCTTTTCACCGGTAGCAAAATTGAAGTCCATTCGAATTCTACTTGCGATAGCTGCCTACTATGATTATGAGATCTGGCAGATGGATGTAAAGACTGCCTTCCTCAATGGCAACCTTGAGGAAGAAGTCTATATGGTACAGCCGGAAGGTTTTATTAGTAAAACCAGGCCAACTGCTGTATGCAAATTACAGAGATCCATCTATGGGCTAAAGCAAGCGTCTAGGAGCTAGATTATCCGCTTTGATGAATCTGTCAAATCGTTTGACTTCGTCAGAAGCAAGGAAGATCCCTGTGTCTACACTAGGCACAGCGACAAGGGAGTCGTTTTCATGATCATCTTTGTTGATGACATTTTGATCATGGGAAACAATGTCTCTATGCTAGAAGAGACTAAAGTTTGGTTATCAAGTACCTTCTCAGTGAAGGACTTGGGTGAAGCGAACTACATCCTAGGGATCAAGATCTATAGAGATAGATCCAAGAGGATGTTAGGATTGACACAGTCCACCTACATCGACAAAATACTGAAGCGTTATAAGATGGACGACTCAAAGAGAGGCTTTCTCCCAGCTAGGCATGGGATTGTCTTATCAGTTAAGGATAGTCCTAAAACTGATGAAGAAAGAAATGCAATGAGTCGTGTGCCCTATGCTTTGACATTAGGGTCTATAATGTATGCAATGAATTGCACAAGGCCCGATGTGGCATATGCGCTTAGTGTCACTTGTCGACACCAACAGCATCCAGGAGTACCTCACTGGACTGCTGTAAAGAACATTCTTAAGTACCTTCGACGGACTAAGGAGATGTTCTTGGTGTTTGGTGGAGAACCAGAATTAAAGATGTTTGGTTATGTCGACGCTGGATTTGAATCAGATCCTGATGACTTTAAGTCACAGACAGGATACGTATTCAAATTGAACGGAGGAGCTATCTGTTGGAAGAGTTCTAAGCAAGCCACGGTTGCTGACTCATCCACAGAAGCCGAGTTTATTGCTGCATCAGAAGCATCGAAAGAAGCTTTCTGGATTTCAGAGTTCTTGAAGGAATTGAGGGTTGTTCCTGCTCCTAGTCCAATAACGATTTATTGTGACAATACGGGCGCCGTCGCTCAAGCTAAGGATCCTAGATCTACAAACAAGAACAAACATGTACTTAGAAAGTATCACGTTATACGTGAGATTATTGATAAAGGAGAAGTTAGTGTAGAACGTGTCTCTACCACGAACAACGTGGCATATCCTTTCACCAAGGTCTTATCAGTGGAAGTCCACTTAAGACATTATGCTAATCTGGGTATTAAGCATAAAGGTGACTGGCTCTAGTCCAAGTGGGAGATAGATAGTGTATATGTCCTAGAGACAGTCCTTATTAAGGGCATGCAACCCTTATAGAGGGCATATATGTACTATTACACAGGTCAACGTAATATAATATATGTTTGTTGTTTGACTATTGAGTATCGCTTTCATATTTATATTACACCAGGCATGCAACATGTCATATCTCTATTTCTGTCTGTATTGATATTAAACATGTCCCCTCGGATAGATGACCGATCACACAGATAGTGGGAGCTATGTGAGTTATCATCTATCCCAAACTCTCCCTAGTCGAGGTTCATCTCGGATGTAGGGGTCTGAATGAACCAGTGAGACTAGTATGCGTGGAGGTTATACTTGTTGGAGCAAGTGTGAGCCGATCCCACGGCCACGGAACGGATTGTTGGACAATCAGAAACGTTTCCATAACTGCGCATAGTTGTTCGAAGGATGATTACCGAACAATGGAAGTACCACCGGACACTCCCATCGATGTATACTCTACACAAAAGTGTCTATGGGAACCGGTAAGTTGTCGAAGTGATGCCAGTCGTCCTTTGGACTGATGACGCGGGTTTGTCGGTCCCGGTTCCAATCAAATATATTTGTTATTTAGCCAAAGGCAAT
>CM051456.1:85906229-86006698 GCA_028274465.1 Plantago ovata | reverse complement strand
ATTGGATTGGAAATGGACTCCATGTACCTGAACCAAGTTTGGCTTGGTAGACTTGCCCCAAGGGGTTAGACCTATTGGGTGCAAAGGGTCTTTAAACGAAAGACAGATGCCGATGGCAAGGTACAACGCACAAGCTAGGCTTGTGGCGAAAGGCTACACGCAAAGGTATGGCATCGATTACGATGAAACCTTTTCACCGGTAGCAAAATTGAAGTCCATTCGAATTCTACTTGCGATAGCTGCCTACTATGATTATGAGATCTGGCAGATGGATGTAAAGACTGCCTTCCTCAATGGCAACCTTGAGGAAGAGGTCTATATGGTAAAGCCGGAAGGTTTTATTAGTAAAACCAGGCCAACTGCTGTATGCAAATTACAAAGATCCATCTATGGGCTAAAGCAAGCGTCTAGGAGCTGGAATATCCGCTTTGATGAAGCTGTCAAATCGTTTGACTTCATCAGAAGCAAGGAAGATCCCTGTGTCTACACTAGGCACAGCGACAAGGGAGTCGTTTTCATGATCATCTATGTTGATGACATTTGATCATGGGAAACAATGTCTCTATGCTAGAAGAGACTAAAGTTTGGTTATCAAGTACCTTCTCATGAAGGACTTGGGTGAAGCGAACTACATCCTAGGGATCAAGATCTATAGAGATAGATCCAAGAGGATGTTAGGATTGACACAGTCCACCTACATCGACAAAATACTGAAGCGTTATAAGATGGACGACTCAAAGAGAGGCTTTCTCCCAGCTAGGCATGGGATTGTCTTATCAGTTAAGGATGTCCTAAAACTGATGAAGAAAGAAATGCAATGAGTCGTGTGCCCTATGCTTCGGCAGTAGGGTCTATAATGTATGCAATGAATTGCACAAGGCCGATGTGGCATATGCGCTTAGTGTCACTTGTCGACACCAACAGCATCCAGGAGTACCTCACTGGACTGCTGTAAAGAACATTCTTAAGTACCTTCGACGGACTAAGGAGATGTTCTTGGTGTTTGGTGGAGAACCAGAATTAAAGATGTTTGGTTATGTCGACGCTGGATTTTATCAGATCCTGATGACTTTAAGTCACAGACAGGATACGTATTCAAATTGAACGGAGGAGCTATCTGTTGGAAGAGTTCTAAGCAAGCACGGTTGCTGACTCATCCACAGAAGCCGAGTTTATTGCTGCATCAGAAGCATCGAAAGAAGCTTTCTGGATTTCAGAGTTCTTGAAGGAATTGAGGGTTGTTCCTGCTCCTAGTCCAATAACGATTTATTGTGACAATACGGGCGCCGTCGCTCAAGCTAAGGATCCTAGATCTACAAACAAGAACAAACATGTACTTAGAAAGTATCACGTTATACGTGAGATTATTGATAAAGGAGAAGTTAGTGTAGAACGTGTCTCTACCACGAACAACGTGGCATATCCTTTCACCAAGGTCTTATCAGTGGAAGTCCACTTAAGACATTATGCTAATCTGGGTATTAAGCATAAAGGTGACTGGCTCTAGTCCAAGTGGGAGATAGATAGTGTATATGTCCTAGAGACAGTCCTTATTAAGGGCATGCAACCCTTATAGAGGGCATATATGTACTATTACACAGGTCAACGTAATATAATATATGTTTGTTGTTTGACTATTGAGTATCGCTTTCATATTTATATTACACCAGGCATGCAACATGTCATATCTCTATTTCTGTCTGTATTGATATTAAACATGTCCCCTCGGATAGATGACCGATCACACAGATAGTGGGAGCTATGTGAGTTATCATCTATCCCAAACTCTCCCTAGTCGAGGTTCATCTCGGATGTAGGGGTCTGAATGAACCAGCTGAGACTAGTATGCGTGGAGGTTATACTTGTTGGAGCAAGTGTGAGCCGATCCCACGGCCACGGAACGGATTGTTGGACAATCAAGGAACGTTTCCATAACTGCGCATAGTTGTTCGAGGATGATTACCGAACAATGGAAGTACCCACCGGACACTCCCATCGATGTATACTCTACACCGAAGTATCTATGGGAACCGGTAAGTTGTCGAAGTGATGCCAGTAGTCCTTTGGACTGATGAACGCGGGTTTGTCGGTTCCCGGTTCAATCAAATATATTTGTTATTTAGCCAAAGGCAATTCACAACTACAACGAAAACCGTAGTGTAGCAGTAGAATGACCTCGAGTGTCGTTCTCTCAGGACTATAACTAGCTTTATCTATTTAACTAGAGAATATAAAACAGCAGACGTAATAGCGAAGGGGTTTTCTAGCAGATAATGGATATTGATGATAGTATGATCCTTCAAAGCATAACGGGTCGATAATCATGCATAAATTCCTCGGTCTTGCATGGAGATCTTTGATCAATCTAATATCCTGTTGCAATTATTAAGCACTACGAAGATAATGATCCTGACAAGTCAAACACTATTGTCCAATTGTGTTCCGTAATTATTCAACACTACGAAGATAAACTCGCGAATAGGTCGAGGAGGGTCCAATTGTGCATAATAATTAATACAACATACGAGAATTTAGGCTGAGCCTGATCAACGAAATAAAGCAATAACACGGAGTATAATGTGTGATATAGCCATTAGCATGATTATCTTCCCTTCGCTAAGAATTCACATACTACCACCAACGATAAGTTTAGCTACTCATAATCGGCATGCAATCAACAGAAATCATTGAAGAAAACATGTTGAAAGATATATAAAAATAAGTAGAATAAACTGTAAGATACAATGTTACCGAAGGTTGTCAATCTCCGAAGAATTGCGATCCTACAAGCTCCAATCTGCTATGAAAAAGTGTCCCCTAAGCTACGAACCCCCAGAACAGGCTTTGGTAAGTCCCTACCTAAAACTACAGAGAAAGGTGAGAAAGTAGGTCTGGAAAAGTATGAATTTCGGAGAAAAACTGAGCAACTATATATAGCCTACGAAAAAGTGTGGGGCGATTCGCCCCACACACCGGGCGGTTCGCCCGGTGTGGGGCGATTCGCCCCACGTCCCGGGCGATTCGCCCGGGAGTAATTTTTTCAGAATTCCGCGTTTTAGATGCGTTTTGGATTTCTTCCCCTTTTCGGACTCGGTTTCTGACTTCTAGTGGCCTTCTAACCTCCAGATTCGACCCCTAGACTCCAAATCCTATCAGGAAACCTTCAGATACTCCAAATAGGCTTCTGGAACACCAATTCCTTGTCAACTTCAATATAATTGCCCGGAAATCCTCGTTTTTCAACCAAAACCTGTAAAATAAAATCTAAAGGGAAACGTGACACTATTCTAATAAAATGCACTAAAATATAGCTAAATTAACATAGAGGATAGCTAAAATAGGTGAAAAAGACTCAAATGAAAGTGTAAAATACACATTTATCAAACTCCCCAAACCGAACCTTTGCTTGTCGTCAAGCAACTAAGCTAGACTCTAATGCAAAAAACAATGCAAGACACAAAATGGAGTCTCATACCAAATAAAATGAACTAATCTACTGAATCTATCAAAAAACATATGAACAAAAACCATATAAATCAAAGCATGAATATAGGTTGAAGAATACCTCGATTGACTTATACACATCCACATAAGCACTTATGTCAAGACAAGATAGTCTCTCGTAACATTCTCTACCTGGACCTAGTCAGTTACGACGTAATGAAGAATGCTAAGATACGAATGGTTGTCCCGTGCCTATGAAACTGAGGACTTACGGCTGTTCCACCATGTTATGACTTTTTCTCAAAAGAGGTCGAACCAGTACTGGCTCTCATCAAACGAAGGAGGGTTCCCTATAAAAGATAACACTCCCCTATTCTACCCATCTCTCAAGTAAAGTCTTAAGCTATTCACCACTTCCTGAATGGCAGGACGAGGGTGGTCTAGAACAGATGACACTCAAGAACAAAAGACAAAGAATAGAAAATTACAACACGATTACGAACATTACAAGAATTGGAAAATGAGACACAACACTTTGCTAAACTGCTATTTGGCTTTCTTTTTTGGATCCTTCTTTGCTTTTTTGGGGTCTTTTCTTTTTTCTATCTTTTTTCTTTCCAGTTTTTTTTTCCTTTTTTTTTCTTTTTCCTGGAACTTTTTTTCTTTCTTTTTCTTTATTTTTTTTAGCCAGCAGTAGCATAACAAAATGACTCACACGACAGAAAGAATAGGTTGGAGTACAAAATTTACGGAAAAGGAAAAATAAACTCACGATACGGTAATGAAAAACGAAAAACAAGTCTAATGATGGTGTAACCCCCTCCCCAAACCTATTCGGAAGAATAGGTTATAAACAAAGGATCACACATCCTCACACTACCTCCTTCCTAGGCATTTAGCAATCTCGAAGCATGGCGAAGACTTGTTGCCTCTTAGGTACATAATTACTCGGGAAAACAACCATAAGACCCTAACATGCATCATCCTATTATAAAGGCCTTCGTGAACTGCAGTAGAGAAAACACCACTAAGTGATGTCGAGACTACCAAGCTTAACTAAGTGCAATACATAAATGTGACAAGCCAAGTGAGAAAAACTTCAAACAAATTTATAGAGATGAAGCATATGATTAATGGCATAGTTAGTTAATCTACCCAATAAAAAGTTCAAAAAATTCGGCAATAAACTCCATATAAAACATGCAAGACTATCCCAGGAAAGCAGTAAACGTGCAAATGCAAAAAATTTCACGAGTTTATCATAAGCAAGATAACTATAGAGATAACCAGCGATAACCTCCTCCCATACCTGAACGTCATCGCTCGTCCCGTACGTCGAAAGTGGATCCAAGGTGAGAGCTAATGCTTGTATAAGTGACCTATAATACTCAATTAAACTCGTGAGATAAAATCTAAAGGGGTAAAGAAAGCGATAAAATCTCCGGGTTGCCTCCCGGATAGCGCCATTGTTTAAAGTCTTTGACTCGACTCCTGTCCGCACCTAGCTCTTCTTTTTGCGGGTACTTGACTTCCCCTTCACTGATCTCCTCTTCATGCCACAAACCTGTGAATAAGAAAGAACATAGGCTGCAAGACCACAGTAGTGAGTAGTGTAAGAACTATCAGGCGGATCAGGTGGATCAGATATGGCTTGCAACACATGTTGCTTGCCATCCACTTCAATAGTGCAAGTTCTTTGGCAGATGTCCATCACGGAGCGTAGCTTAGTCAAGAACGTTCGTCCCAAGAGAATGACATCCCCCGTCCCAGGTGCAGACGCCGGCATAACTACAAAATTGGTGTATACAGATGCTTCACCAATCTTGACCAACACATTTTTCACAACGCCTTCGGGTCTCACAAAGGATCCATCCGCCAGTTGCACAATAGCCCTATGGTCAGATAGTTTTCCAAGGCTACTCTTCTCAAACACATTCAAAGGGAGAACGTTCGAGTAAGATCCCGTGTCTAGTGTGGCACGGACATCTTCAAGTTCGCCAATCTCGACCTTAACATCAAAACTTTGAGGGAGTGGCTCGGGATTCTCTTGCTTCTTTCCACTCTCATCAGTACCAAGGTCCTTCTCTTCTTCCTTGGCTAGTGGAGGCTCTTCATCCTTGTAACACTCGCACTTAGCAACTTGCTTAATGGTGATTTCCACTGGTTGATCTCCCACCAAGTTGATCGACATGGACCTCTCAGTGCTGCTATGTAACTTCCCTTGCTCTCTACTAGCTCTAGCTTCCAATTGATCCAGACGAGCATTGATCCTTGCCGAATCCTCCTCGTATCTCTTCAAAAACATTTGGGTGAAATCCACCAATTTCTGTAAATTATCCAAGAGAGTTGCTGACTTGGATGTGGATGCTTCGTCCTTAGGAGTAGGATTACTACGGTTTCCCAAGTGAACATCTTCTCGTGCTAGATCTGATCTACACATATGAGCCCCATGCCCATAATTCTTGCACACCCTACATACCTCATTGGAAAGAGAAGTTCCGATTAGGCCACTTAGAGCTTGCCTCATCTGATTGGCGAAACCTTCGAACCTATCGCCACTCACACCATTCACTTCATGCATTGGGATCTCCTGGTTTTGTGGGGCCTCAGGTCCACGCCTTCTAACCATTGCTCTTGGATCCTTGGATTGAGATCCTTTAGCAAGCCTTTAGAAACACGCCCACACATCCTCGGCGGTCTCTTCCCAGATAGTACCACGGCATTGGAAATCCACCACCTGTTGACTCTCATATGTGAGTCCATTGTAGAAGTGCTGGACAAGATCAGGAAGCCCAAAACCATTGTGGACACTTGTGCATGAGGTCCTTGAACCTCTCGAAAGCGGTGTAGATGGTCTCATTATAGTCCTGTTTGAATCCTGTGATTTGCGCCTTAAGCGCGGTAGTCAATGTGTGAGGAAAGTATTTCTCCATAAAAGCAGAATACACCTTGTCCCAGGTGTCTATTGATCCGGCTTCCAGAGAGCCTAACCATGCCTTGGCTTTATCACCAAGCCCCATAGCAAAAACCTTCATCCTTAGTTCATCGTCCGTTATCCCTGCTCCGGGCCTTGGAAGATTGTTGATAAAATCGTCAATATCATTCAGGTATCCCATAACATCTTCCCTAGCCAACCCATAGAACCTCGGGAGTTGCTGGTACATGAAACTTTTGATTTCCAAATCTCGAGTTGCAGCAGAAAGAACAATAGCCGGACCTTTCATCAGTGCTTTGTTGGGTTGAACCCATGATTTCAAAACTGGGCGAGCCATCACCAGACCTGAATATCTGTGACAAGCTAGGAAAGGAGTATCAGAGAGAGATTAAATAGGAAAACTAAAACTAATAGAATTAGGAATAGAAAGCTGAAAATATAAACAAATTAAACAGGAAAAAGGAGTATAGTCCCCGGCAACGACGCCAATTTGATGAACGCGGGTTTGTCGGTTCCCGGTTCAATCAAATATATTTTTTATTTAGCCAAAGGCAATTCACAACTACAACGAAAACCGTAGTGTAGCAGTAGAATGACCTCGAGTGTCGTTCTCTCAGGACTATAACTAGCTTTATCTATTTAACTAGAGAATATAAAACAGCAGACGTAATAGCAAAGGGGTTTTCTAGCAGATAATGGATATTGGTGATAGTATGATCCTTCAAAGCATAACGGGTCGATAATCATGCATAAATTCCTCGGTCTTGCATGGAGATCTTTGATCAATCTAATGTCCTGTTGCAATTATTAAGCACTACGAAGATAATGATCCTGACAAGTCAAACGCTATTGTCCAATTGTGTTCCGTAATAATTCAACACTACGAAGATAAACTCGTGAATAGGTCGACGAGGGTCCAATTGTGCATAATAATTAATACAACATACGAGAATTTAGGCTGAGCCTGATCAACGAAATAAAGCAATAACACGGAGTATAATGCGCGATATAGCCATTAGCATGATTATCTTCCCTTCGATAATAATTCACATACTACCACCAACGATAAGTTTAGCTACTCATAATCGGCATGCAATCAATAAAAATCATAGAAGAAAACATGTTGAAAGATATATAAAAATATATAAGTAGAATAAACTGTAAGATACAATGTTATCGAAGGATGTCAATCTCCGAAGAATTGCGATCCTACAAGCTCCAATCTGCTATGAAAAAGTGTCCCCTAAGCTACGAACCCCTAGAACAGGCTCTGGGAAGTCCCTACCTAAAACTACAGAGAAAGGTGAGAAAGTAGGTCTGGAAAAGTATGAATTTCGGAGAAAAACTGAGCAACTATATATAGGCTACGAAAAAGTGTGGGGCGATTCGCCCCACACACCGGGCGGTTCGCCCGGGAGTAATTTTCGCGGAATTCCGCATTTTCGACGCGTTTTTGGATTTCTTCCCCTTTTCGGACTCGGTTTATGACTTCTAGTGGCCTTCTAACCTCCAGATTCGACCCCTAGACTCCAAATCCTATCCGGAAACCTTCAGATACTCCAAATAGGGTTCTGGAACACCAATTCCTTGTCAGCTTCAATATAATTGCCCGGAAATCCTCGTTTTTCAACCAAAACCTGTAAAATAAAATCTAAAGGGAAACGTGACACTATTCTAATAAAATGCACTAAAATATAGCTAAATTAACATAGAGGATAGCTAAAATAGGTGAAAAAGACTCAAATGAAAGTGTAAAATACACATTCATCATGGACTTACAGGACTTTGTCATCACATTTGTTGCCCCATATCCTTGGTGGACCCGTCGATGTCAGCTCTGAATAAGCAGTTGACCTAAGACACGATCCAGGATTATGGCTACATACAAATGGGGATGATAAGTGATTCTGTGAAGGATTCATCTCTCATGTGTAGCACAGGAGAACACTGCTCATAGTCGTTCATAATTGTGATTGGTAAAACCGCTGGCCAGCGTATCAATATTATTATGATGGTCATAATAGATATTGGATTCACCATGCAACTCACTGAAGACGCCCGTGGATGTATTATTGGGATAGACACTTCATCGATCCTAGATGCATTCGAGTCAGTCAGATGAAGGGACGTTACCATCGCCGCGTTGAGCGCAACAGACTTCGCAACGAAAGGGTTTGCTTTGAGAAACCTCTCAAACGTCCTCATGTATTAATATTGCAAATGGAACCGTCTAGGAATTCCATTTTGACTAGTCTAGGACTTGCTTAATACAATGAGGCCCTATGGGTCACACTATGTGGTGATTCAGCTTATCCGAATATCCTTGAAGATGGAATCGCAATTGATTTGGAATTAATTGTGATTGATGGATTATAATTGATTGGAAATAATTATAATATTTAGTGGCTCAATTAATGATTTGGAATTATTAATTGAATTGGCTAATTAATTGTACTTTATGTAAATACAATTAAAGATTATATTTTAGAAATATAATAGAGGTTTGATTTGAGAGGATATGTTAATTTAGAATTAACATATGCACATGGGCAAAATCTACTTGGAGTTTGAATTGCCTTAGAACTATAAGTGGGTCCCAAAATCAGGACCCACCTATCTCCCTAAGGAAACGCGCGCGCGCGCGAGATGGAGTAGGGCAAGGAGTTCGACTCCTTCCTCTATTAGAAGTCCAAGGAATAAGTTAGATTTTCCTGATTGAGTTTTAATTTGATTGGGAATGAATCTAGACTTGAAATTGGTTTCCTAGTGCGATAAGAATTAGATTCTTATTCCTTTACAAAGTCTAATTGCTTATGCTTTAGGCTTCTATTGACTACTATATATAGTAGACTATTAGAGAGCTTTTGACACAGAGTTGAATAGACTTTCATAGAGTTATTCTACCAGATTTCTTAGAGAAAATAAAAGCTCTCCCCTACCTCTCCATACTTGCCACGCGCGCCACCCCTCTCACCGGAGGAAAACCGTCGTCCCATCTTCTTGGACACACAAAGAATATCCTAGCATTCTTTCCGATAAGCTGTTCATCCGTGGATACCAAGGTTGAGGTTCAAGGAGCTGGAAACTGACTTTTATTGTCTTGTAGATAATCAAAGCATTGCAGATATCTTCGACTTTGACGAAGGAGAAGATACACCGGATTATTACGAAGACTTGGAAGCTGTGCTTGCTTTTGGAGTACTGTAAGTCTTCTAATTGACGTGTTTAAATATATATGGCATATACATAATCAATTAACCTGTATGTTAAGAAATTTTTTTGAAATTCCGCTGCGTACCCTAGGGGTAACTCTGACCGTATTTTCTTACACAAAGAGGAAGAAAAACCTGAAAAGATCCCTATGAGTGTTGTTACCAAATTGGGCTATACTAAAGAAGATAAAAGTGTTGAAGAACACAAGTATAGGAAGCTCATTGGTTCCTTGTTGTATTTAACAGCAAGTAGACCTGACATTCAGTATGATGTTTGTGTGTGTGCAAGATTCCAATCTGATCCAAGAGAATCACACTACAAAAAGGCACTTAAGATACTGAAATATGTCAAAGGTACAGTCAATGTTGGATTATGGTATCCTAAAGATTCTGGATTGGAATTGGTTGGTTATTCTGATGTTGATCATGGAGGATCAACTCTTGATAGAAAAAGTACTTCTGGAACATGTCACTTTCTAGGTACTAGATTAATATCATGGTTCAGCAAGAAGCAAACCTGTGTTGCCAATTCATCTACTGAATCTGAGTACATTGCGGCTGGTTGTTGTACAGCTCAAATCCTATGGATTCAGCAACAATTAAGAGATTATGGTATTTCTACAAAGAAAACACCAATCTTTTGTGATAATACAAGTGCTATTGCTATCACGCAAAATCCTAAGTTCCACTCAAGGACTAAGCACATTGATATTAGACATCATTTCATTAGAGATCATGTGGAAAAGAGAGATATTGAGGTTGTAAAAGTGGGTACTGATGATCAACTTGCTGACATCTTTACCAAGCCCCTACCAGATAATAGATTTGAATTGCTAAGGTATAACCTTGGATTGATTGAATTACCTCAATAAGGGATACAATTGGCAGATTGCTGAAACAGGCACTCAGCAAGCCAAAGTATTCTTACTTGAATAAAAGCTCCTTCCACTGATTTCTTCTAAGAAATGGTAAGTCACTACATGATTGCTGAAACAGGCATTCAACAAGTTATTCCTTCAAAACGGGTATTTGTTAGGAAACTTGATCACTTGCTGAGACCGGCACTCAGTAAGAGAATAACCTTAAAGATTGCTGAAACGGACATTTGGACATCAATGATACTGAAACAGATATTCAAGTATCAAGGGAATATTCTGAGACGGGAACTCAGAAAAGAGCAAACTCACTTCTCAGATTTTACCAAAAGATATCTCAAGATAAAAAGAATTTACTGATACGAGAACTCAGAAATATCTTTTAACATAAAGAAATATGAGATGTCTGATTAAGGGGGAACTTTCAGCAAGTAACAAGGCGAATTACGCAAACTCGCTGAAAAGATTCTTGTTTACTTCAGCAAGCAATCAAATCCCATAAATCTCGGTAAAATCAATTTGTGACGTTAATCGGGCACAGATAAACTCGCTAATAATCATGACATGAAATACAATCGTGGTCATTGATTAAAAGGCGTTATTGATCTAACGGTTAACATTACAAAGAGAAAGAGTGCTCTGGCGGTTTTTTTTGTGGGCCACTACGCATTTAATGCAAAGGCTCCACTAACGCTATCGTTTCTCTGATTTACCCTTGTTGAGAACTCAAATCGATTGACATTCTTGCACATCAGAGAAACTATATAAACAAGGAGTTAGAGAAAGACAAAATTCTTTAATTCACATTTCCTTTCTCTGCAAATTTTAGCATGAATCTACTGTATCTCCGGTCAAAAAGCAAACAATCTTTTTCGTACACATTTCTCACCTATAAAATAAATGGCACCAAAGAGACAGTCATCTAAGACATCTAAGTCATCTAAGGTTGACAGTGCAGGAAAAAGCACTGCTCCGGTGATAACTCCGGTGACTAACACAGCGAAAGTTGTGTTGAAAAATGATAGGATAACAGAAAAACCCATGCCTCCTGCATATCTAGACACTGCAAAGTGTGAGATGATGATGCAATGGGGTGGATTTGCAAAAGAGAAGTATATCCGATACTTCTATGAACAAGAACAAGACGGTGACAATGAGGAGGCACTTGACTTGATTAAACAGCAAGGCCTCACTCACTTTATAACAGCTCACCCTAAGAAAGTGAGCATGTTAGATACTATGGAGTTCTACAACAATGCAGAAATCCAGTCCCTAACTGATGGTCAAGGAGTCACTGTAAAAGTGATCTTCTCCACAGTTCAGAATGTGCAAATCGTCTTGAAATGGACTGATTTAGCAGAAATCTTTCAGATTCCGACCACTGGAACTGAAGATGACATCACTGCCACTGATGAAGAAATTGAAGCCTTCTACAGTGATGTCAGAAATGAGAAAATGAAGAAAGGAGAGATTGCTCCCGTGGCTTGGACAAAGCACGTTAAGAGGAAGCATCTCTATCATTCACTTGGTCTAGTAGCTTTGCTACTAATCAAAGTCTTAGACTCCCAAGTCGGAGGAATAGACCAAGTAGGCTTGAGAAGGTGGCCGCTGCTGATGCATATCTATGAGAACAAAACAGAGTTCAACTGGGCAAAGTACATTTTCAACAGACTTGTTGATTGTGTTACTAAATTCAAGGTTAAGGTTGAAGACAACAAGGTCTCACCTACCTTCCCAGTCATGTATGGACAAAAAATATGCTTTATTCTTGAACACTTCAAGATTCAGCTGAGAAACCCATTGCCGATTAAGAAATCTGTATGCAATGTGGGAAGAGCCTTCTACAAGCAGAATGCACCTAAGCTTGCTGGCAAGAAACTTGAAAAATCTAAGAAGACAACAGCTGCAAATGTTGTCAGCACAAGTCAGCAAGAAAGGTATACAACAGCTGCAGATGTTACCGCCACTCCTCAGCAAGAGAATGTTCCAACAACTGAAAAAGTTGTTGATGAAACTGCTGTAGATGGTGATCATGATGAAACTGCTGTAGATGGTGACCATGATAATGGTGTACAACACCCGTTGCTGAAAATGCAACTACTGACGCCACTGCTGGAGAGAAACTGGAAAAATCAAAGAAGAAAAAGAGGAAAGCTGATGATGACACTCAGACTGCAGCGTCATCAGCTAACCCCGTCCCCAAAAGAAGAAGGACAAGTAACCCAAGAAAGAAAACGCTGGCTCGCAAGTCAGTACCAATTGTCCATGATCTTTCGGATGATTCTCAAGCAGTTGCTGAAAAACAAGCTCCAGTAGATGTTGACAAATTGGTTACTGAGACCTATGTCAGCAATGTTGAAGTGTTTGCGGAAGCCTTCAACAATCAACTCAATGTTGATACATCTACTAAGAAGAGACCACAAGGCAGTGGAAATGAAATTCCTGCCTCAATCCCAAATATCTACATTGTAGATAATCTTGATGATCAGACTCTGGAACCAGTGATTGATATTGCTGCTGATATAAGAACCGCAACACTTGCTGATGGTGCCGTTGCTGAAAAGATGGTTGCTGAACAAGCAACTCATCAAGTTGCTGAGACCGCAATGGTTCAAGTCCCAGAGGTTGCTGAAACACCACAAGAGACACTATTCGACGACGCATCTCGTGATGCTGAGAATACTGGACCTAGTTCACCGAAAACATCCATTGACAAAGTTCAGCTGGTGCTGAAAGAACTAAGTCATCAAATGGAGTTGGATATTGAAGAGACTTCCAACAAATCAATCGATGTTTTCATGACAAGTAGTGAACTCAAGGGTCAAGATGCCTCTGCTCAACTTGTCATTTCAGAGACAAGGGAGATTGCTGAACCCGCACAGCTTTCTCAAACAGAGCAAGAAAAGAAGTCTGCTGAAGAAACAGTCCCAGATATTGAAGAAGCTGTCGTTGCTGAAAGGACTGAGTCACCACCTGTCCTTCTTCAGCAGGTAGTTAACTCAACCATAAGCAAATCTTCACTATCTGAAACTCAATCTTTTTCTAATATAATGATTTCTCTACAGACTTCTCAAGATACAAGTCAGAAGGTTGTTGAAGCCTCTGCACCAAAATCAACACTTCCTGCTCAGCAGGTAGATAAAGTTTTTGGTAATGCAACTAAGTTTGAAAACTTGGTGCTTGTATCTAACTTGCAATTATTTCAGGATGAACAAGTCAAGGATGCTTCTCAAGCTCCTCAAGGAATGGAAATAGTACCAGCACAAACAAGTGTGCAACATGAGCTTGCTGAATCTCAGCAGGTAAATCATGTTCCAGCTTTGGACTCTAAAACTATTATCCATACCTTTCCTGAACATAATTCTATTCTCTTTCAGGCTCAAAAGGAGACCACTGAAGTGGTTCACATCACTGAAGATCCAAAAGTGAGTTTTGAAGAACTTTACTTAGACTTCAAGAGAACTACCTTGTCAAGAGTTGCTAAGTCTGTCAACAACTGGCAAAGGTACAGAAGGATGGACTTTTCTGACCTTCATCTTCATCTATCCAACGAGAAAAAGAGAGTCTCTCTGCTGAAACTCGAGACCTTTGTCCACTCTATACTTCCAGAAGAAATGTCATATTCTGAGCTAATGAGCTCAAATCTGATTGCTCTAATCAGAGAGAATATGAAGGCCAAATTTAAGAGTGCCTCTCCAGCTGAACAAGTTGTGATGCTCAAGGGTTCCTTTGTACCCGTGGTGGCTGATCCCCACAAAATCAATGAAGAAGAGGAAGTTGCGAGTGTTGCTTTGTACAAGCATCTCGAGTTGGTAATACTGACGGATGATGATGAGGAAGAAGAAGATGAGAACCTTCCTACTGATCCCATTGATGATTGTAGTGGCAAAAATATGTATCCTACTTGATTAATAGAAGTCAGCCCAAAACGATGTCATGGCTTGGTCTTCAACTTACTCCATTTTGGGTTATACATTAACGACCCAGCTGCATGAGGTCAGGAGTAAGACCAATGTTGAGTACGGACCAATTGAAAGAGGTTGATGGGCCGAGAGACCAACCGAGCATTAAGCTGGACTCAGAACTGCAACGACGACGTCAGCCCAAACCTACCGACCTCCTTTATGAACCCGGTCAGTTGATCTAATTAAACTAGTCCGCCTCCACTTCTTAGGGTTTACACTTCTTCAAAGGTTGTTAGGCCGACCTATGAGAAGAACCCGATAAACAACCCTAACGTCTCAGTCAAGTCCACTACGTTAGTTGACACTTATCCGCCTAGAATCTCGAAACGAAGTGACTAACTGACTCCAAACGCTCACCTAGACGCACCTGTAATAGGCGATGCTAACTCTCTGAATGAGATCATCGGATACTCACTCGCGACATTCAATATTCTAAAGCTCTCTGAATCCAAAACCCTAGCAATCCATACAATCTCGTCCGACTGATCAAAGGAGGTTAGCAATCGTCCAGCCGCCGACTTACCAACCGATCATAGGAGGTCGGCAACCATCTGATCGTCGACTTACCGATTGGTCAAGGTAGAGCAGTCAGTCACGTTCGACCTGAACTCGATCTAACCGGTCCCGACCTACTTAAAGGATAAGTATATTTTCTCTCTTCCTTGCGCTCTCATTTATTTACTTATTTGCATTCAATTCATTATCCATCACTAACTTGAGCGTCAGAGTCCCTTTGGTCGGCACCACACCGGTGTCACCTTGGTACCTTACCGCTCTAGGTTTGCTAGTGTTGTCTTACATGTCGCTGGTGCCCCCCAATTCATATTAGTTCGTGATTGTAGATTCTGAGCGTCTATAATTTGGCGCCCACCGTGGGGCCCCGGCTATCATAACAGGAAATTCACTAGCAAGCACCATGTCTCATTTAGAAGATGGACACGTAAGCGACGAGCTTGACGCCAACACTGTCAACGCTCAACTCCAAGCCTTGACCGCCCAGATGAGGGAAAACAACGCCAGAGTCCAGCAACTTGAAGCCGAGAACCGTGCTGTGCGGGAAGAAAGCTCTACCTTGAAGGAAAAAGTGGATGCTCTGGTCCAGCAGAACCCATCCGCCAACCTACGGATAGAAAACGCCGCCCGGATGCCAGAAGCAGGCTCGCCTCGCCCAAACCATCAGGATCCGATCATTGCAACTCCATTGCATGACCAAATCGAGGCGCGCCGTCTGACCTTCGAGGACCAGGATGGAGCAACTCCCATCACTCCTGTCACACAAGTATCGAGCAACCCATCTGGAGCAGCTGTGCAGACCGCTCACCCTGAAGCAGACAGAAGTGTCTCCTTCGAAGATGCCAATGCGCAAAGACGCACCGAGACCTCACGGCAGAATCAAACCAATGTAAGTAACCCAAACTTGGTCAATACTTTGCTAACACCTCTTGCAGGTAGTCAGACCGACGACTTGGCCTCCAAACTCAAAGGTTTGGAAGAAATGATCCAGAGGATCCCTGGAGTGCCAACCCCTATCAAGAAAAGCTTGCCAAATAGCTTTGTAGACTCACCTTTCGTGGATGCCATTGCGATCGTAGAGATGCCCACAAAATTTAGCTTCCCATCAATGAAGCTCTACGATGGTACAACGGATCCAGACGACCACCTATCGCAATACAAGCAGTGAATGTTCACTATTGATATCCCCCGAGACCTCCGCGAAGCATGCATGTGCAAGGGATTTGGATCAAGTCTGGTAGGTCCGGCGCTACAGTGGTATACCAATCTCCCTAACAACTGCATTAGCTCTTTCGCACAATTAATTGATTGTTTTGTAGAACAGTACGCTAGTAGTCGTGAATTATTAAAAATTTCGGACGACTTATATAGCGTCCGACAACGTCCTAACGAATCTTTGAGAGACTATGTAGGCAGATTCAATAAAGAAAAAGTCTCAATTCCTAATTGCAACAAGGACACAGCGGTGAACGCCTTCCGAAAAGGGCTCCCAGCAGACTCAGGACTGTACAAGGAGCTGACTATGTACCCTTGCCGGACAATGGAAGATGTGCTCGCCAAAGCTTGGGCCCACATAAAGTGGGAGGAAGATGATGCGAACAGAGTGTCCCATCCAAAACGTAGTGACCGCAGGGAACCAAAAAGTGACAGACGTGTGGAACGCAGATTCTCAGACCATCGTGCCAAACCTTACACGACTGAAAGGAGACGCCCGCCTTTCGACTCAGACTATCACACAGAGCCCTCTAGGAGGACAGAGAGCCGACCCCCGCCGCCGAGTTACTCCCTCAACATCGAGCCAGATGCTTGCGTCGCGGTCCTGAAAGGCATGGGAGACAGAGTCAGGTGGCCTGGCAAGCTGAGAACCCCTCCTGATCAGAGAGACGAAAAAAAATGGTGTGAATTTCATGCAGACCACTGTCACACGACAGCTGATTGCATCTCCCTCAGACTGGAAGTATCCGAGCTCCTAAAAACAGGACACTTGACAGAGTTCCTCTCCGAAAAGGTAAAAAGACCCTGGCCACTAGGCAGGGCGTTGATTTGCCTGAGCCCCCTAAGACCAGAAAGGTAATCAACGTTATCTCTGAGGGGTCTGAGATCAGTGGCATCACTTACTCTGCAGCTAAGCACCACACTAGGCAGGCGGTAAGACCTGAACTCCATACCAGCAAGGCGAGCTGCGCCCCATCGACAAACTCGGTTATTAGTTTCTCAGATTCAGAATTCATGCAACTTATGAGTCCACTTGATGATGCTCTGGTTATTAAAATTCATATTGCGAATTGTCTTATAAAGAGGGTTCTCATTGACAATGGGAGCTCCGCTAATGTGATTTTCTTAGCTGCTTTGGCAGAAATGGGCATTGACGAAACATTCATCGTCCGACAACCCACTGCACTTTACGGCTTCAGTGGAGAAAGGAAATACACCATCGGGAGTGTTACCCTTCATGTCTACGCGGAGGGCGTGAACTTACCTACGAAGTTCTTGATCGTGGACAGCCCTTCCAGCTACAACGCTATACTTGGCAGACCATGGATCCATGAGATGAAAGCAGTTCCCTCGAGCTATCACCAAGTAATTCGCTTCCCTACCAAATGGGGTGTGAAAGAAATTACGGGTCAACAACACGATGCAAGAGCATGCTACAAAGAGTCCCTGAAGCCGAAGCCATCGGAATTATAGCAATTACAGAGCCTCAACCACCCATCTGATCCGGACCAGCCCGACATGGAAGAACTCGACGAGGTCCAGATTCACCCAGAATTTCCAGATCACAAAGTTCAGATCGGGTCGAGGTTGAAGCCAGAAATGCGGAGCCAATTGATATCCTTTCTTGCTGAAAATTATGATTCCTTTGCTTGGTCACACGCAGATATGACCGGTATCAATCCGGAAATTATTACTCACAAATTGCAGGTTGATCCCGAGCACCCCCCAGTCAGACAAAAAAGGAGGAAGTTCGCTCCAGAACGTAACAAGGTAGTCAATGAAGAAATTCAGAAGCTCCTCGAGATTGGCTCAGTACGTGAAGTACACTACCCCGACTGGCTCGCGAACGTAGTCGTGGTCAAAAAGAAGAACGGCAAATGGAGAGTATGCATAGATTTCACCGACCTCAACAAGGCTTGCCCAAAAGATTCATTCCCGCTCCCTCATATAGACATGTTGGTGGACGCTACTGCTGGGCACGAACTACTTAGCTTCATGGATGCCTTCTCAGGCTATAACCAAATTTTGATGCACCCAGAAGATCAAGAGAAGACCTCATTTGTCACGGAAAGGGGCACCTTTTGCTACAAGGTCATGCCCTTCGGACTGAAAAATGCCGGAGCTACATACCAGAGGTTAGTTAATAGAATGTTTTCAAGTATGCTAGGTGACACTACGGAAGTATACATTGATGATATGTTAGTCAAGTCCCTCGTGGCCGACCAACAATTAGAGCACGTCCGCCAAGCATTTGCAGTCCTCAAGAGATATAACATGAAGTTGAACCCATCCAAATGCTCATTTGGAGTATCTTCAGGAAGTTCCTTGGGTATCTGGTCACTCAAAGGGGTATCAGCAAATCCAAAAAGGAGAAGAACATTTGCTGAAACTCAAGAATACTATCACACTGAGAGTCATCAAGATTTGAATGAAGATGATGATAATGATGATGACCAAACAATAGCTCAAGCAATAAGAGCTTGGCCTATTACAGCCTTAACTCCTTCTGGCCAATCCAAACACTTCTCTTCTGACTCAAGATCTTCAGCAAGAGATCAAGAAAATGCTAAGTCAAGAAGAAGAAGGCAAAGAAAGGAAGAAAAGATGCTAGCCATCATTGCAATTGGCTCTGGCATTGAATATACAAAGAGAAGCAATGAGGAAACAACTCAGAATGTGATCAGAAACCTACATGGTTGCTGGGTCATAAAGCTGGAAGATCTTTCGGCCAATGATTTCTTTCCAACTGCTGTACTTAATCAAATGTACACTTGGATTGAATTAAAAGTGCAAAGAAAATAAAGCGATCCTCCCCCCTACCCAAGAAACATTGCTGCAAAATGGCTGAACTTGGAAATCTTAGTAAGAAGAACTTCTATTGGCAAGAAGCTAAAACAAGAGCCTGATATGATTAAACCAATAGATGTTGCTTACTACAGTGATCCTTTAACCAAGAAGTCAAAGAAGAAATATGGCTTGATTCCTTATGAGTATTTTTATCTCACTGCCAAGGATCAAGAAGAAGATCTTCTCTGGTTAAGAAAGATTCATGCCAACAAGGGAATTTCAGATACACAACTTCTCCATGCCACCAATTGGGGCATGCACTTGTGGGTACTTCACTACAAAGAAATGAATGGTGAAAACCATCATTATACTGCATGCAAGAATGCAAGGATTATTCAACTTGAAGTCCGTAAGCTACTTGAAGATTACGAAAAGGACTGTGTTCAATTCTCTGCTCTTGCTGAGAAAAGTGTAAGGGAGATTCTGAGGAAATCTTCTGCTGGAATAGCTTAAGTCCCTTGTAAAAGCTTTATTTGTTTTGTTTGCTGATTTTTGTAGTTATCTCTGAACTTTCTTGTAAACTTACTGAAAGATAACTATCAGCAATAAGCTTTTTACTCTTATTGGTTTTTCATTTATGCAATCTACTTATGCTTACTGTTTTATTATTCAAGTATGCTTGCATTATTCAACTGATTTACTCAACATCAGAAACCTATAAAAGGGTAACAATTAATTTAGCCATGGATTGCTAACATCAAAAAGGGGGAAATTTGTTAGGAAACCTGTAAATTTTGATGAGCAATTAACCATGCTAAATTAAGGAAAGTCCAGTAACTAGTACTCTTAAGGTCCATAGGATTTTAGAATTTTAAGGACATTGTAAAAGAGGAACGTTTGCTGAAGACTTAGTGTAGTTACTAGTTAGGTGTTTTAGTTTGCTGATGATGTACTTTGTTTTTACAAATGAACTATTGAAGCACTAGAACCGTTCAGAAACTTGAAGAATTCAAAGACTGAAGACTTAAGAAGATTTCTGAAGATGGTATCTACAAAGGCACATGTTGCTCAAAAAGTGGAAATTTCAGCAACAGCTCGCATAAGTGAAAATCTATATGACAGAGTAGGTTGTGCTTGCTGAAACTGAGACTGACCGCTTGCTGAAATACATATGTGACCTCCTTGTTGAAAGTACTTGCATTTAGGCTCCAACGTTCACATTTGAATTCCATTCAAATGAATATTAA
Source organism: Plantago ovata (assembly GCA_028274465.1). Classification (NCBI taxonomy): domain Eukaryota; kingdom Viridiplantae; phylum Streptophyta; class Magnoliopsida; order Lamiales; family Plantaginaceae; genus Plantago; species Plantago ovata. Next base: position 85,986,505 of record CM051456.1, on the reverse strand, counting down.
ATGCAAAAGTAAGCATGCGAAGAACATGAAGACTAGAAGACAAATGAAGGACGCTGCTGAAAATACAAAAGCAAGATAGTGACGTCTTAAGGAACAAAGCCTTAGAATTTGAAATTCAAATGGCTCCCTTGATTCACTATAAATAGAGGTCATCCGGCAAAGAGTTGAAGTGTGTCAACAACATGATCAAACTCTGACTTGTGCTTAAACACTCATCTTCCATACTCTTTACTGCCTATTGATCCGTTCCAAGACTTAAGCTTGAAACAAAAGCTACTTGTGAAGAAGTAGAACATTCACGGCTAAGAAATTAGTTAAGTGTTCTTTCTTTCGAACAAGAACAAGTCTTGACACCAGAAACAACTTAACTTGTTCACTGAAAAGTATTCCAAGTTTTGTTTCTTAGATAACTTGTTATAGCTGAATAAGTTATACTCAAGTCATCTCATCCCAAATCTCTCTAACTGATAAACACCCTTTTTCAGGCGTGAAATTCAGGGGGAATTAATCAAGCATAGCCTTGCTGATTAAGTGTCCCAAGTTTGGTGGAGAACAAGGTTTCATTCTCTAGTTAGATTGGAAACGAAGCAAGTGTGCTTTGGTTTTCGAAGAATCATTATAGATAGGTGTTGTAAGGAACCTCAAACTTATCTTAGTGGATTCAGTCCTAGAAAGAACAAAGTGGATTAGTTGAGAGATTACGCCACTCTCAGATACCACTATAAAAGTGTTTGTGTGATTTACTTTACTGCATCTAGTTTTCAGCAAGCTTAACTATCTGTACCCTGTCACTCTGCTCACTTGTTGAAACTAGCACTTCTGAAAAGCACTTATTGTATAAAGACTTCCGGACTCTGTTTTTAAAGTACCAGTAAAACTCGTTACTAAAAAGTAACTAGCTCATGATGAGAAAGTTAAGTATCAGCAAACTCATTACTGAAAAGTAATAAGCACTTACTGAGAAAGTTTTTAAATGACGAAAGGTTGAAAAGACTATTCACCCCCCCCCTCTAGTCTTTTCTTGTTGTTGAAAGGGACCAACACTGCTCATAGAAAGAATCCACATCTACTGGACAGTGGATTGGGACCTTGGGTCCAGCCTTGGATGGAAATGATGCATCTGAAAACATTACAGCAGTCCATTAGTATAACATATACACTAAACATATACTGGTCATAACAAAAAACTACTCTACCTGATCTGACAGATTCATCATCATCCAGAGATGTTGATCTCATCTTCCTCTTTCCCTTTCCTGAATCCAAGTACTTGTAATCCGTCTCGCCGCTAATTATCAAAGATGAGGGAGACTGAAACCCTGAATTAGAATTGACTTGTGTTAATTAAATATTTATAATATTTATACGAATATCAAATAATGTAATAATTATCCTTACTCATTAGCCGTTCTGTGTAATCACAACTGCTGAACAATGCTGAAGTCGGGTTATCATCTTGGGAGCCACCATTCAATCGCTCAGGCACACGCCTAACTTCATTTTGACCATACACTGTCACAAAGAGATTCTCACATCCAAACTAGTGGAACGTCAGCTTTTCCTACAACTGGATGCCATACCGTACCATGAACTCCGACCAACCTTTAACCAAGTAGTATGAGCCATCCCTCAACTCAACTTGAACTTCAGTCTGTATCATATCCTCTGCCCATACCCAGATCTTTCGTGGGACACGGTCGAAACACATTCTATGGAAATCAGGGGGTATTGCCTATAAAATGTGACACGTTAATATTAGCAGAGAAATGGGGAACACAAAGCAACATAGTACAACTTTCTAAATGGTAAACTTTAAGAAGATAATGAGCATTCAACCTCATTGCAACCTAAAAAGAGGTATCTACTCGTAAAATACTAATTTAACACCTAGTGGTCAAATTATCCCCACAAGACTTCATAGCCTTTGCACAGAGTACACAATGCTAATAACAAAAAATTTAAATAGATAGGAGTACAGACATTGATCTTACTAGTAAACCCTAGTGTACCACACTACTCTTCTACTGAATAAACAAGCAACTGACAGGTTCTAGTTGGATGATTAACAAAATTCTCTAATCTTCAACATAGAGAAGTATGCTAGTTCTAAAATACTCACAAATTCTCTAATCTTGAATTCATGGCCGTAATTAAGCATATTGATGAGGGTAAATCCGGTCCACGGGCTTACGACATCATCTCTCAGTCCATGGAAGCTAATGGATGGAGTAGTTTTAGTATGGATAGAACGGTAACCTGCAACAAAGGGAGGATTGGAGAGAAAGGGATCTAAGAACGACCTACCGAAGTTAGGCCGTTCCACAACTCAATGGGGAAGAACAAATATATTATGGTTAGAGAATAGTAAAGAATGTGTGTGTGAAGAAAATAAATGAGCACGTATATATATAGGATACGGGATGGGCCCCACATGTTGTCACATGTTCTCTTATCTCCGACCGAACTGTTGAGAGTTTCGGTGCCCGTAACGTTCGGTACCGGGGAGATGGCAAGGGGGAATCATACTTCGAGGGGTTAGGGTTTCGAGGGTCCAATCAGGTAGTCGCTCTTTCATCTTCGATGGTGCTTGGCGGTTCGAGTCTTGACAAGGGTGTTCGACCTGAGGTATAGGCCACTTATTCCCACATCATGAGTCCCCCAAGTTTCGATAGATGATAGTAGGAAATGTATCGAAAGTTCAAGGTATCATTCGGCGCCTTCTGGAGGGATTTATCCGATTTTTGAATTTTGAATGATTGAGGGGTGGATTTGTAATTTCCTTCAGCAGTTGTTTCGTTCGCTTCCACGTGTCGGGATCTGAGCGGGGCCGTGTTGTGCACGCTCCTTGGTAAACGAACCGCCATTATGATAGGGTGGGTAAAAACCCTAAATCTCTCCCCAAATTTCACTTACCCCTACTTTTCCCAAATCTCTTGCTCTTTCTCCTCTCGTTTTTCTTCTCTTTTTGCCGGAGTTTGGATCGTCGCCAGCCTTTTGCCCGGAGTTACCTTCCTTGCCGTTCTTCTTACAGGTATGTCCTTTGCCTTTTATGGTAATTCGATTATTCCTCATGTTTCCATAGGTAGTTTCTTGGATTTCTGAAATGTCGTCGTGAGTGCTTTTCGTTTTCTTTTCTGCAACTCTTGCCTGCCGTTTACTTGCCCGTACTGTAGCTCCGTTTCTGGCATGTCGGTCTTTGAATTTTAGGTTCCGGCGGCAAGTTGGTTGTGCTCCCGTCGTGTTTCCTGTTGAGATAAATGCTTTAAGCTGTGATTTATGTTTTATGGTTTTTGGTTGGATTTCGGGATTCCGGGTAACGATCCGGCTTGAACTCCGGCGGTGTCATTCCGTCTAGGTGGTTTCTGAAAATTCCTTTCTTTGTGGTAGAGTAGGTGTTGTGTTTTGGGTAGGATAATCATAGGATCGAAACCTAGATATTCATGTTGTTTCGGTATTCTTGATTGGTTCCGGGTTGGATCTGTACTAATTGTTCCTTTTGATAGCTTTTGTAAGGATGTCGAAACGAAATATTGTCCAACCCGGTGCCGGTGACGACTCGAACTCAGAAAATTCTTTTAGCGTAAATAAGAGATCTAACTCGTTAGGTAGAGATACTAGCTCCCTCCCTCTTTCTGATTCGGAAAACTTTTTACCCTCGAGTCAGGTTGTTGGAGGTGTTCCCGTCCATCCATCGACAAAAAGGGGCCAAAGCTCTGTTTCGAGGCTTGTTTTAAGGAGTCGGATGATTTTTTCGACGATGGACGCGCCAATCGAAGAGCAAGTGGGAGATGTTGATGCACCGAATCCAATCCTTACAGATGATAACTCTGATTTCGTGTTTGATGAACGGGAATTTGTCAGATTCTAATTAATCAAATAAATTTGTATTTAGCCAAAGGCAATTCACAACTACAACGAAACCGTAGTGTAGCAGTAGAATAACCTCGAGTGTCGATCTCTAAGGACTATAACTAGCTTTATCTAATCTAACTTAAGAATATAAAACAACAGACGACTTAGAAAAGGTTTTTCTTAACAGATAATAGAGATTGGTGATAGTATGGTCATTCAAAGCATAGCAGATTAATAATCATGCATAAATTCCCCGATTTTTCATAGAGATCTTTGATCAATGAATTGTCCAATTGTGTTCCGTAATTATTCAACACTACGAAGATATAGATTTAGATAGATCAAAGAAATAAAGCAATAACTTTAGGTATAATGCGCGATATAGCCATTAGCATAATTATTAACCCTTCGCTAAGAAATCACATACTATGACCAACGAGAAGTTTAGCTACTCATAGATGTCATGCAATCAACAGAAATCATACCACGAATGAATGAAAACACGATGAAAGATATATAAATATAAATAGAAAAATTGTAAGATACAATGTTACCGAAGGTTGTCAATCTCCGAAGAATCGCGATCTTACAAGCTCCAAATTGCTAAGAAAAAGTATCTCCTAAGCTAAGAACCCCCAGAACAGGCTCTGGAAAATTCCTACCTAAAACTACAGAGAAAGGTGAGAGAAAAGGTCTGGAAAAGTATGAAAAACGGAAAAAACTGAGCAACTATATATAGGTATTCCAGAGGTGTGGGGCGAAGGGCCCCACACACCGGGCGATTCGCCTGGTGCGGGGCGATTTTCCCCACGTCCCGGGCGACTCGCCCGGGAGCTTTTTTCGGCCAGATACGCGTTTTCAAAGCGTTTTTGGATCTCTTCCCCTTTTCGGACTCTGTTTTTGCCTTCTAGTGACTTTTTAGCCTTCAGACTCGACCCCTAGACTTCAAATCCTATCCGGAATCTTTCAGATACTCCAATTAGGCCTTCGGAACACCAATTCCTTGTCTACTTCAATATAATTGCCCGGAAAACCTCGTTTTTCAACAAAAACCTGTAAAATACAAACTAAAGGGAAACGTGACACTATTCTAATAAAATGCACTAAAATATAGCTAAATTAACATAGAGGATAGCTAAAATAGGTGAAAACGACTCAAATGAAAGTGTAAAATACACATTCATCAAACTCCCCAAACCGAACCTTTGCTTGTCCTCAAGCAACTAAGCTAGACTCTAATGCAAAAAACAATGCAACACAAAAAATGGAGTCTCATGCCAAATGAAATGAACTAATCTATTGAATCTATCAAAAAACATATGAACAAAAACCATACAAATCATAACATGAATATAGGTTGAAGAATGTCTCGATTGACTCATACACATTCACATAAGCACTTATGTCAAGACAAGATAGTCTCTCGTAACATTCTCTACCTGGACCTAGTCAGTGACGACGTAATGAAATGAAACATGTTAGAATACGAATGGTTGTCCCGTGCCTATGAAACTGAGGACTTACTACTGTTCACCAAGTTAAGACTTTTCCTCAAAGAGGTCGAACTAATACTGGCTCTCATCAAACGAAGGAAGGTTCCCTAAAAAGATAACACTCCCCTATTCTACCCATCTCTCAAGCAAAGCCTTAAGCTATTCACCACTTCCTGAATGGCAGGACGAGGGTGGTCTAGAACAGATGACACTCAAAAACAAAGACAAAAGATAGAAAATTACAACACGATTACGAACATTACAAGAATTGGAAAATGAGACACAACACTTTGATAAACTGCTTTTTGGCTTTCTTTTTTGGAACCTTCTTTGCTTTTTTGGGGTCTTTTCTTTTTTTTTTTTTTCTTTTTTCTTTTCTAGTTTTTTTTTTGTTTTTTCTGGAATTTTTCTTTTTCTATTTTTTCCTCGATTTTTTTTAGCCAGTAGTAGCACAACGAAAAAGAAACAATAACACACAAACGACTTCCCCAAACCTATTCAAAAGAATAGGTTGGAGTACAAAGTTTACGAAAAAGAAGAATAAACTCACAACACAAAATTGAAAAACGAAAAACAAGTCTAACGATAGCGTAACCCCCTCCCCAAACCTATTCGGAAGAATAGGTTGCAAACAAAGGATCACACAATCTCACACTACCTCCTTCCTAGGCATTTAGCAATCTCAAAGCAAGGTGAAGACTTGTTGCCTCTTAGGTACATAATTACTCGGGAAAACAACCATAAGACCCTAACATGCATCATCCTATTATAAAGGCCTTCGTGAACCGCAGTAGAGAAAACACCACTAAGTGATGTCGAGACTACCAAGCTTAACTAAGTGCAATACATAAATGTGACAAGCCAAGCGAGAAAAACCTCAACCAAATTCATAGAGATGAAGCATATGATTAATGTCATAGTTAGTTAATCTACCCAATAAAAAAGTTCAAAAAATTTGGCAATAAACTCCGCACAAAACATGCAAGACTATCCTAGGATGAATGTAGTGTATGCAACCTAAAAACTAAGAAAGCAGTAAACGTGCAAATGCAAATGGAAACGGATAAACATGCAAGGTACTATACTCATCCTACCAATCCCAAGCTCTAAACCATCAATGGCAAGCTGTAAACCATCAATGTCAAGCTCCAAACTAACAACACTAGTTCACTTAAATCCCATCCCCGCTCATGAATTTAAAGCTAGTCCCTAGCAGTAAGAAAATGAGGAAATAAGATGTGATACTAGATGTTACCGCATGGTTTGGCCTCGGTCGGATGAGTATGCTGGATGTAAGGTATTGAGACTGCTCCAGGGGCCTTATAGGTGATCATCGGGGCTTGTGGTAGTGGCGGTAGTTCCATTAATAGATCGGATAGGACCAACTCCTCCATCTGTATCATCATTGTCCCTATGGTCTTCATTGTCACTACTGTCATCACCATCGTCACCAGTAGAGTTACATCGTCGAAGAGAATCCTCAAGATTAGCCACCGCTGTTATGGAATCGTCCATCCTGTAGCCCTCCAATAGGTTGTGAACTGTTGAAGGGGAAAGAGCAGTGATATCAGAGCCTCCCTCTCCAATGTTTTACACCCCGAGGAGGTTACAGCAAGCTGCTCGGATACTCAGAGGTTGTCTTCCATTTTTTCCAATGTCTACCACATTCTCTACGGTTGATGCCCCCGATGTCTATATGATGCTCCCTTTAGAGGCAGTCAAGGGGCACCCCTAAGAGGGGCCGGGTGCCCATGTCATTATGTTTTGGAACCAAGCTAGCGATTCGGAACTTTCTCACCAATGTAGACTCAAGACTGAATCCGTTGTGGTGAGGTCGTCCCGGTGCCTTCCTAATCACACGAACCTTGCAGTCCTTGTGTTAGATTGCTGACGTAATAATTGTTTCTATCCCTTCGGTGGTGCATGAATAGGCATAGGAGTCCTTACTCCAGGTAGATTCTTGCTCCTCCTCCTGGATAAACCGCGACGTTGTTGCATGAGCCCGTGGCTCGAACGCACCTCTAACGAGATCACTCTCCTTGACATGGTTGTAATCGATCCCCCTCCAATACTTCATAGCAGCCAAACGGGAGTGCTCTTCTCCCCTTGTGGCATGGTTCCTACAAACAACAGTTAGTACCTCGTATAACACAAAACTGACTCATGTATATGCTAATGTAAGAACGAAACACACAAGTGACAAAATCAACAATCGAACTCCGCAAATCCTTCATGTCTAATCTAGCTACTAATTGATGAACGCGAGTTTGTCAGTCCCGGTTCAAGCAAATAATATTTGTAATTAGCCAAAGGCAATCCACAACTACAACGAAAACCGTAGTGTAGCAGTAGAATGACTCGAGTGTCGTTCTCTCTGGATTATACTAGCTTTATCAAATCTAATTAAGAGAATATAAAACAGCAGATAGAAAGCAATAGGGGGTTTTCAAGCAGATAATGGAGGTTGGTGATAGTATGGTCCTTCTTAACATAATGGGTCGATAATCATGCATAAATTCCTCGGTCTTGCATAGAGATCTTTGAATGAATCTTGGGTCCTGTTGTAAGTATTGTGCACTACGAAGATAATATGGGTCTGACCTGTCAACAACTAACGTCCTATTGTGTTCCGTAATCATTCAACACTACGAAGATAATTTGGTCTGATTGGCCGACAAGTGTCCTAGTGTGCATAATGATCAATACAACATACGAGAATTTTGGTGTTCAACTCATCAACGAAATAAAGCAATGACACGGAGTATAATGCGCGATATAGCCATTAGCATGATTATCTTCCCTCGCTAAGAATTCTCATACTACCACCAACGACAAATTTAGCTACTCATAATGTGCATGCAATCAATAGCAATCATAGAAGAAAACATATTGAAAGAATATATAAAATAAGTAGATAAAAGTTGTAAGATACAAAGTTACCGAAGGTTGTCAATCTCCGGATGATTGCGATCCTACGCGCTCCAATCTGCTATGAAAAAGTATCCCCTAAGCTATGGAACTCCCAGGACAGGCCCCGGGAAGTTCCTACCTAAAACTATAGAGAGAGGTGAGAAAGTAGGCTTGGAAAGATATGATTTTCGGAGAGAAAACTCGCAACTATATATAGGCCCGGAATTCCTCTGGGGCGGTTCGCCCCCCAGTGTAAACGCGAGATTTTCGCGTTTTCGACGCGATTTTGGATTTCTTCACCTTTTCGAACTCGGTTTCAGACTTCTAATGGCGTTGTAACCTCCAGATTCGACCCCTAGACTCCAAATCCTATCCGAAAACCTTCAGATACTCCAAATATGCTTCTGGAACACCAATTCTTTGTGGACTTTAATATAATTGCCCGTAAATCTCCGAATTTCAACCAAAACCTGTAAAATAAAATCTAAAGGGAAACGTGACACTATTCTAATAAAATGTACTAAAATATAGCTAAATTAACATAGAGGATAGCTAAATTAGGTGAAAAAGACTCGAATGAAAGTGTAAAATACACATTCATCACTAATATGCAACATACCAAAATAATTTCGACATGTACATATCGCAATACGCTCGTGCTAGACAACCAATAACCTAAATAATAAGGCTCAATTCATACCATAGTAGCGAAAAATTCTAGCTTCATAAATCCTCATATTCAACAATTATGCATTCTACCATCATATCCATCATTATCACATCAGTTAGCACAATCATATGTATGGAATCAAAGAAAAAGATATATTGCATAACAAGATAAAACATCTAGTAGCAAAATTCCCAAATCAACAACCCAAGCATAATCAAGAAAAAGATATATTGCATAACAAGATAAAACAATTGAGCATGCAATTGATAGTAAATAACGCTTCTAGTCACACAAACAACCTACCCATACATCATATAAGCCTAATTGAAGCTCAAATCAGAAAACCCCTAAATTTGAAAAATTAGGGTTCATAAGAAGATACCTCAGATCTGGAAAACGAATGCACAAGAGTGAAAGTTGTTCGGGTCAAAAGAAAGAGAACGTAATGGGCTTCGATTGAAGCTATAGAACACAAAATTTGGTGGAAGATTGAAGATTTTATGAAGGATAGAAATATTTTTGCTTTTTCCGGATTTTGGGGAGTAAGAAGTGAAGAAGATGAAGAAAATGAGGAGAAAGGGGAGTTTCTCGCGATTTTTAAGCTGCAGAATTCGTGGGGCGAGTAGCCCCGTGCGGGGCGAATTGCCCCACGCGTCCAGAGAACGCAGAGCTCTCTGGACTTGTGGGGCGATTCACCCCCACCTCCTGAGGCGGGGAGACGAAACTTTCGAAAAAACGCGGTTTTTTAAGTCCCCGAAAACCATTTTAATCATAAAACCACTCGAAAAAGTTCACTCAAACATAACATAAGCACATACGACACAGAGACGAACAAATTCACATATGAAAGGCAAATTGTTCAAGTATGAATGCATGCAAAAAAGCAGTAAAAAAGCGATAAAAACTCCGGGTTGCCTCCCGGATAGCGCCATTGTTTATAGTCTTTGACTCGACTCCTTCTTGCGCCTAGCTCTTCTTCTTGAGGGTACTAGACTTTGATGAATGTGTATTTTACACTTTCATTCGAGTCTTTTTCACCTATTTTAGTTATCCTCTATGTTAATTTAGCTATGTTTTAGTGCATTTTATTAGAATAGTGTCACGTTTCCCTTTAGTCTTTATTTTACAGGTTTTGGTTGAAAAACAAAGATTTCCGGGCAAATATATTGAAGTAGACAAGGAATTGGTGTTCCAGAAGCCTAATTGGAGTATCTGCAAGATTCCGGATAGGATTTGAAGTCTAGGGGTCGAATCTGGAGGTTAGAAGGCCACTAGAAGTCAGAAACCGAGTACGAAAAGGGGAAGAAATCCAAAAACGCGTCGAAAACACGTTTTAGGCCGAAAAATACTCCCGGGCGAATCGCCCGGTGTGTGGGGCCCTTCGCCCCACACAATTCGTAGCCTATATATAGTTGCTCAATTTTTCTCCGTTTTTCATACTTTTCCAGACCTTTTCTCTCACCTTTCTCTGTAGTTTGAGGTAGGAATTCCCCAGAGTCTGTTGTGGGGGTTCTTAGCTTAGGAGATACTTTTTCATAGCAGTTTGGAGCTTGTAAGATCGCGATTCTTCGGAGATTGACAACCTTCGGTAACATTGTATCTTACAGTTCTTTTACTTATTTTTATATATCTTTCAACATGTTTTCTTCTATGATTTCTGTTGATTGCATGACAACTATGAGTAGCTAAACTTCTCGTTGGTGATAGTATGTGAATTCTTAGCGAAGGGTTAATAATTATGCTAATGGCTATATCGCGCATTATACTCTGAGTCATGCAAAACCGAGGAATTTATGCATGATTATTAACCCGTTATGCTTTGAAGGACCATACTATCACCAATCTCCATTATCTGTTAAGAAAAACCTTTGCTAAACCGTCTGCTATTTTATATTCTAAATTAGATTAGATAAAGCTAGTTATAGTCCTTAGAGATCGACACTCGAGGTTATTCTACTGCTACACTACGGTTTTCGTTGTAGTTGTGAATTGCCTTTGGCTAAATACAAATTTATTTGATTTTCGTTGGAACACGACACCCAACGCGTGCATCAAATTGGCGCCGTTGTCGGGGACTATACTCCTTTTTTCTGTTTAATTTGTTTATAATTTCAACATTCAATTCCTAGTTCTAGTAGTTTTAGTTTTCCTTTTTAATCTCTATCTAATACTCATTTCCTAGTTTGTTACAGATAGTGTATGCCACATACACGATCTAGAGGAACACCGCTTGCTGATTCAATTGTTGAGATCGACAGAGTCTACCACCAAAGAAGGCGACTACTTCAAAGGTGTGAACTAGAGGAAATAGAGGATACCGATTTCTCTGAAACTCTACACAGTCTTTTCAAGGAAATCGACGGAATGGCAGAAGCTAGACCACTGAAAGCATGGGTTCAACCCTCCAAGGATCGTATGAGGGGACTGGCGATTGTTCTTTCGTCTGCAACTCGAGATCTGGAAATCAAGAACCACGCATTCCAACAACTTCCGAGGTTCTATGGCTTAGCAAGAGAAGATGTGATGCGGTACTTGCACGATATCGATGATTTCGTCAACCAACTCCCACGACCCGGAGCTGAAATAACAATGGATGAGTTGCGGATGAAGGTTTTTGCTATGGGGCTTGGCGACAGAGCCAAGTCATGGTTGAGTTCTCTTCGAGCAGGCTCGCTGGACACTTGGGAGAAGGTTTTTTCAGCTTTCATGGAAAAATACTTCCCCCACACCTTGACTACCGCGCTCAAGGCGCAAATCACTGGATTCAAACAAGACTATGATGAGACCATCTACACCGCGTTTGAGAGGTTCCAAGACCTCATGAACAAGTGCCCTCACCATGGTTTTGAGCTTTCGGATTTAGTCCAACACTTCTACAATGGGCTAACCTTCGAGAACAAACAAGTGGTGGATTTCCAATGCCGAGGCAATATTTGGGAGGAAACCGCCGAAGCCGTCTGGGCAGTTTTCGAAAGGCTTGCTAAGGGTTCGAAGTTCAAGGACCCAAGAGTGATGGTTAGGAGACGTGGACCTGAGGCTCCACCGACTCAAGAAGCCCCTATGTATATGGGGAATGGGGATCAATTCGAGTGCTTTACCAACGAATTGAAACGAGTCCTCAAGAGCGCCACTGGAACAACTGTTTCGAACGAAGTTTGCCGAATATGCAAGAACTATGGGCATGGAGCTCATATGTGTAGATCGGAACTTGCGTATGATGATGGCAACTGGGCTCAAGGAGGCGAAGAGGAAGCCTTTGCTACGGAGTTTGGTACTCAAGAGGCTAGCTACGGAAAAGATGGTAAGAATCCTCGAGGTGGATTTTGGAGAAGAGCGTTCCGAAACAATCAAGGATATGCAACGGCTAGTCAAACTTATGGCCCTAACCAAGACCGTAGTAGGTTTAACTATGGTAATGATCACTGCGAAAACCCCGCTCCGAAAGAGCAACCGAAGTCGAAGTCGGCTCAACTGATGGAGAACTTGCAAAAGATGGTTGATCACACCCAATGTTTTCTCAAACGTTATGAAGAAGATTCTGAGAAGACTAGAGCGAGACTTGATCGATTGGAAGGGAGCACTAGGCTTGCCCATCAAAAGATGCAAGAGTTGATCGACCGAGGAGCAAGTAGGGAGCAAGGCAAACTGCCTAGCAACACTGAGAAGTCGATGTCCATTACCTTGGCGGGTGATCTACCTGTTGAAATCACCATCAACAGGGTTGCTATGTGCGAGTGTTGCAAGAAGGAAGAACCTCCACAGGCTAAGGAACAAGAGAAGGACCTTTGTTCTGACGAGAGTGAAGAGGAGCAAGAGGATCCCGAGCCACTCCCTCAAAGTTTCGATGTTAAGGTCGGGATTGGTAAGCTTGAAGATGTCCGTGCCACACTAGACACGGGATCCTACTCTAATGTGCTCGCTATGAATGTGTTCGAGAAGAGTAGCCTTGGAAAACTATCTGAGCATAAGGCTATTGTGCAACTGGAGGATGGATCCTTTGTGAGACCCGAAGGCGTTGTGAAGAATGTATTGGTCAAGATTGGTGAAGCTTCTGTATACACCAAATTTGTAGTTATGCCGGCGTCTACACTTGGGACGGGGGATGTCGTTCTCTTGGGGAGAACGTTCTTGACTAAGCTACGCTCTGTGATAGACATCTACCGAAGGACTTGCACTACTGAGGTGGATGGCAAGTGACATGTGTTGCGAGTCATATCTGATCCACCTGATACTTCTCACACTATTAACTACTGTGGTCTTGCTTCCTATGTTCATTCTTATTCACATGTTCGTGGCATGAGGAGGAGATCCATGAAGGCGAAGTCTAGTACCCTCAAGAAGAAGAGCTACACGCAGACAGGAGTCGAGTCAAAGACTTTAAACAATGGCGCTATCTGGGAGGCAACCCGGAGTTTTTATCGCTTTCTTTACCGCTTTATTGCATGCATTCATTCTTGAACAATTTGCTTTTCATATGTGAATTTGTTCGTCTCTGTGTCGTATGTGCTTATGTTATGTTTGAGTGAGATTTTTCGAGTGGTTTTACGAGAAAAATGGTTTTCGAGGACTTAAAAACCGCATTTTTTTGAAAAGTTCGTCTCCCCGCCTCAAGAGGCGCGGGGCGATTCGCCCCGCACGGGGCGACTCGCCCCAGGCGTGGGGCGGCTCGCCCCGCGCCCCTGCAGAAAGTAAAAACGGGGTTCTCCCCCATTTTCTCTCATTTTACTTCATCTTCTTCATCTTACTCCAAAAATTCCCCCATTTTCAAAATATCTTCAATCCTTCATAACTTCTTCATATTTCCATCAAATTGTGTGTTCTTTAACTTCAATCGAAGCCCGTTACGTGCTCTTTCTTTTCATCCGAACAAATCTCTTCCTAGTTCATTCAATCTTCGGATTTGAGGTAATCTCACATGAACCCTAATTTTTCAAATTTCGGGCTTTTTTTATTTATGCTTCAATTAAGCTTGTTTGATGTATGGGTTGATGATTTGTGTGATTAGAAACGTTATTCACTATCAATTGCATGTTCAATTAGGCTTGGTTTGTTGATTTGAGATTTTTGCTATTAGATGACTATATCTTATTATGCAATGTATCTTTTACTTTCATTCCTTGTTTAAACATGTGTTAGTTGTTATGATAATGATGGATGTAGTGGAAGAATGCATGATTGATGAAGTTGAGGATTTATGATGTTAGATTTTTGTTACTATGGTATGAGTTGAGCCTTGTGATTCAAGGGATTTGTTGTCTAGCAAGAGCATAATGTGATATGTGATTGTATTAGTTACATTTATATGTTGCATAATGAAGTAGCTAGACTAGACATTGGGTTTTTGAGGAGTTCAATTTTCGTAGATATTGCTCGTTTGTTCGCTCGTACATTGCATATGCATAAGTCTGTTTTGTGTCATACAAGATACTAATTGTTGTTTACAGGAATCATGGCTCCAAGAGGATCAAGGAAGGTTGGGTCGAGAAAAAGGGGGAAGGGGGTAGCATCAAGCTCCCAACCTTCTCACGACATGTTCGAGTTGTCTCTAGCTGCGATAGATGTTCGACAAAGGCTCGAAGCGGAGCTAGCCGAAGGTGGGAGATCGATCATACCAGACATGCGGATTGATATTCCGGAAGAGGTAGCTCAAACGGTGGGGTATAGGACGCTCTCCCGATTGGCATCAAAAAGGAATTGGGTTTGGCATAGTTCCAACAGATTCAAGGGGTACGACGTGAGCCTCCTCTAAGAGTTCTACACTGGATTCACTGATCTCGAGGAGAAGAATGGGGTACTAGTTCGAGGCATAATTATACCATGGACACCAGAATCAATTTCATCATTCATCCATTTTGGGCAACGGGAGTTCACAGGGTGCAACCATGCCTACCAATATTCGAGGGCTTCTAGGGGGATAGGAAGATACATTACGGACGTGATCTGCAACAGGGAGTACAGATATCCAGAAATCGAAGCAGAACCTGCACGGATCCGTCAGAGCGACCTTAGCATTGAGGCTAAGGTGATGATGAAATTCTGCATAGTCAACTTGATCCCTAGGAAGAATGACACTTGGATACAGCCAAATTACGCCGAGCTCCACTACTGCTTGATCGACAAGCATCGAATCGACATTGGTCACATCATGTATGAAGAGTATGAGCGCCACTGGGAAAAGAAGAAGAAGCCCTTCATGTTTCCGAGCTTCATCACTGCCTACGGCAAATATTACGGGGTCGAGGACATTGATGAGGGGGATTGCGAGGTCGCTGCCCTTTCACCTTCGACTATTGATGTGCAGCTTGCTAGGTATCAAATGAAGAACCCAACGGCTGCCGCTGCTGATGTGGAAGCACCCTTCCAACCGAGCGGTTCAGATAATGAGAATGATTATGAGGATGCTATGGAGGCTGATGATGGCCAAGTCCCTATCCCGGATATTCCATTTGTCCATAGAGCACCGCATGCACCGCCTCGAGCACCACAGGAGTCTAGATCTGAATTCCGGGCCTACCTCGACGACCGTTTCGATAGAGCCGATGCTCGAACTGCAGCCTTGACCACTTCTGTCCAAGGACTGCGACAAGACCTTGACGGGCACATTGCCCAGCGCAACCGCGATTGGGAGACATTCGAGGAGCATCGCCGAGAGGATAGGGAAGAAAGGTGGGAGCAGCAACAGCTCATTCAGCAGCAACAGGAGGCTCTACAGCGGTCTAATGATCTCCTGTCTGACATGTGGAGGGACTTTTATGGGGATTACAATCCCGATGATTAGTCTTTTCACATGTCCACTCTCAGCCAACCGAGGCCAAACCGTTCGGTTACATCTAGTATCACTTCTTATTACTCATTCTCTTTTGCTAGGGGCTAGCTTAAGTATCATAAGGGGGATGGGATGTGAACCGCGATGTTAAGTATTGTTTAGCTTTGTGCTGATTGGTATCTTGTTTTTTGTTTGCATTTGCACGTTTACCGCTTTCTTAGTTTTTTAGGTTGCATTCACTTCATTCATCCTAGGATAGTCTTGCATGTTTTATATGGAATTTATTGCCAAATTTTTTGAACTTTTATATTGGGTAGATCAACTAACTATGCCATTAATCATATGCTTCATCTCTATGAATTTGTTTGAGGTTTTTCTCGCTTGGCTTGTCATATTTATGATTGCACTTAGTTAAGCTTGGTAGTCTCGACATCACTTGGTGGTGTTTTCTCTACTGCGGTTCACGAAGGCCTTTATAATAGGATGATGCATGTTAGGGTCTTATTGTTGTTTCCCCGAGTAATTATGTACCTAAGAGGCAACAAGTCTTCACCATGCTTTGAGATTGCTAATTGCCTAGGAAGGAGGTAGTGTGAGGTTGTGTGATCCTTTGTTTGTAACTTATTCTTCCGAATAGGTTTGGGGAAGTCGTTTGTGAGTCATTTTATTTCTTTTTCGTTGTGCTACTGCTGGCTAAAAAAAAGCGAAAAAAAAGAAAAAGAAAAATCCCAGGAAAAAAGAAAAAAAAGAAAAAAAGAAACTGGAAAGAAAAAAAAAAGAAAAAAAAAAGAAAAAGACCCCGAAAAAGCAAAGAAGGGTAAAAAAAAAGAAAGCCAAATAGCAGTTTAGCAAAGTGTTGTGTCTCATTTTCCAATTCTTGTAATGTTCGTAATCGTGTTGTAATTTTCTATTTTTTGTCTTTTGTTTTTGAGTGTCATCTGTTCTAGACCACCCTCGTCCTGCCATTCAGGAAGTGGTGAAAATCTTAAGGCTTTGCTTGAGAGATGGGTAGAATAGGGGAGTGTTATCTTTTATAGGGAACCCTCCTTCGTTTGATGAGAGCCAGTACTGGTTCGACCTCTTTGACGAAAAGTCTTAACTTGGTGAACAGCAGTAAGTCCTCAGTTTCATAGGCACGGGACAACCATTCGTATCATAACATGTTTCATTACGTCGTTACTGACTAGGTCCAGGTAGAGAATGTTACGAGAGACTATCTTGTTTTAACATAAGTGCTTATGTGGATGTGTATGAGTCAATCGAGGCATTCTTCAACCTATATTCATGTTTTGATTTATATGGTTCTTGTTCATATGTTTTTTGATAGATTCGGTAGATTAGTTCATTTTATTTGCCATGAGACTCCATTTTGTGTGTTGCATTGTTTTTTGCATTAGAGTCTAGCTTAGTTGCTTGAGGACAAGCAAAGATTCGGTTTGGGGAGTTTGCTGAATGTGTATTTTACACTTTCATTCGAGTCTTTTTCACCTATTTTAGCTATCCTCTATGTTAATTTAGCTATGTTTTAGTGCATTTTATTAGAATAGGTTTTGGTTGAAAAACAAAGATTTCCGGGCAAATATATTGAAGTAGACAAGGAATTGGTGTTCCAGAAGCCGAATTGGAGTATCTGAAAGATTCCGGATAGGATTTGAAGTCTAGGGGTCGAATCTTGAGGTTAGAAGGCCACTAGAAGTCAAAAACCGAGTCCGAAAAGGGGAAGAAATCTAAAAATGCGTCGAAAACGCGTTTTAGGCCGAAAAATACTCCCGGGCGAATCGCCCGGGACGTGGGGCGAATCGCCCCACACCAGGCGAATCGCCCGGTGTGTGGGGCCCTTCGCCCCACACAATTCGTAGCCTATATATAGTTGCTCAGTTTTTCTCCGGTTTTCATACTTTTCCAGACCTTTTCTCTCACCTATCTCTGTAGTTTTAAGTAGGAATTCCCCAGAGTGTGTTCTGGGTGTTTTTAGCTTAGGGGATACTTTTTCATAGCAGTTTGGAGCTTGTAAGATCGCGATTCTTCGGAGATTGACAACATTCGGTAACATTGTATCTTACAGTTTTTCTACTTATTTTTATATATCTTTCAACATGTTTTCTTGTATGATTTCTGTTGATTGCATGAAAACTACGAGTAGCTAAACTTCTTGTTGGTGATAGTATGTGAATTCTTAGCGAAGGGTTAATAATTATGCTAATGGCTATATCGCGCATTATACTATGAGTTATTGCTTTATTTCTTTGATCTATCGAAATCTCTATCTTCGTATTGTTGATTAATTATTGCACACAACTGGACAATTCATTGGTCTTTGACCTATCTAAATCTATATCTTCGTAGTGTTTGATAATTACAAATGGACAATTCATTGATCAAAGATCTCCATGCAAAACCGAGGAATTTATGCATGATTATTAACCCGTTATGCTTTGAAGGACCATACTATCACCAATCTCCATTATTTGTTAAGAAAAACCTTTGCTAAACCGTCTGCTGTTTTATATTCTAAATTAGATTAGATAAAGCTAGTTATAGTCCTTACAGATCGACACTCGAGGTTATTCTACTGCTACACTACGGTTTTCGTTGTAGTTGTGAATTGCCTTTGGCTAAATACACATTAGAGTAGGATCCCGTGTCTAGTGTGGCCTACTCTAATGTGGCACGGACATCTTGAAGTTTACCTATCCCGACCTTAACATCGAAACTTTGAGGTAGTGGCTCGGGATCCTCTTGCTCCTCTTCACTCTCATCAGTGCCAAGGTCCTTCTCTTCTTCCTTGGCTAGTGGTGGTTCTTCATTCTTGAAACACTCGCACTTAGCAACCTTCTTGATGGTGATTTCGACAGGTAGATCACCCACCAAGGTAATGGACATCGACTTCTCAGTGTTGCTAGGCAGCTTGCCTTGCTCCCTACTTGCTCCTCGGTCGATCAACTCTTGCATCTTTTGATGGGCAAGCCTAGTGCTCTCTTGCAATCGATCAAGCCTTTCCCTAGTCCTCTCAGAATCTTCTTCATAACGTTTGAGAAAACTTTGGGTGTGATCAACCATCTTCTGCAAGTTCTCCATCAGTTGAGCTGACTTCGACTTCGGTTGCTCTTTCGGAGTGGGATTTTCGCAGTGGTCATTACCATAGTTAAGACTACTACGGTCTTGGTTAGGACCATAAGTTTGGCTAGCCGGTGCGTATCCTTGATTGTTTCGGAATCCTCTTCTCCAAAATCCTCCTCGAGGATTCCTACCATCTTGTCCGTAGCTAGCTTCTTGAGTACCAAATTATGTAGCAAAGGCTTCCTCTTCGCCTCCTTGAACCCAGTTGCCATCATCATATGCGAGCTCCGATCTACACATATGAGCTCCATGCCCATAGTTCTTGCATATTCGGCAAACCTAGTTTGACACAGATGTTCCAGTGGTGCTCTTGAGGACTTGTTTCAATTCGTTGGTAAAGCACTCGAATCGATCCCCATTCCCCCCATACATAGGGGATTCTTGAGTAGGTGGAGCTTCAGGTCCACGTCTCTTAACCATTGCTCTTGGGTCCTTGAATTGCGACCCCTTAGCAAGCCTTTCGAAAACTGCCTAGACAGCTTCCGCGGTTTCCTCCCAAATATTGCCACGGCATTGGAAGTCCACCACTTGTTGGTTCTCGAATGTTAGCCCATTGTAGAAGTGTTGGACTAAATCCGAAAGCTCAAAACCATGGTGAGGGCACTTGTTCATGAGGTCTTGGAACCTCTCAAACGCGGTGTAGATGGTCTCATCATAGTCTTGTTTGAACCCAGTGATTTGCGCCTTAAGCGCGGTAGTCAAGGTGTGAGGGAAGTATTTTTCCATGAAAGCTGAAAAAACCTTCTCCCAAGTGTCCAGCGAGCCTGCTGGTAGAGAACTCAACCATGACTTGGCTCTGTCGCCAAGTCCCATAGCAAAAATCTTCATCTTCAACTCATCCGTTGTTATTTCAGCTCCGGGTCGTGGGAGTTGGTTGACGAAATCATCGATATCGTGCAACTACCCCATCACATCTTCCCTTGCTAGCCATAGAACCTCGGAAGTTGTTGGAATGTGTGGTTCTTGATTTCCAGATCTCGAGTTGCAGACGAAAGAACAATCGCCGGCCCCCTCATACGATCCTTGGATGGTTGAACCCATGCTTTCAGTGGTCTAGCTTCTGCCATTCCGTCGATTTCCTTTAAAAGACTGTGTAGAGATTCAGAGAAATCGGTATCCTCTATTTTCTCTAGTTCACACCTTTGAAGTAGTCGCCTTCTTTGGTGGTAGACTCTGTCGATCTCAGCAATTGAATCAGCAAGCGGTGTTCCTCTAGACCGTGTATGTGGCATACACTATCTGTAACAAACTAAGAAAGGAGCATCAGAGAGAGATTAAATAGGAAAACTAAAAACTACTAGAACTAGGAATTGAATGCTGAAAATATAAATAAGCTAAACAGAAAAAAGGAGTATAGTCCTCGGCAACGGCGCCAATTTGATGAACGGGAATTTGTCAGATTCTAATTAATCAAATAAATTTGTATTTAGCCAAAGGCCATTCACAACTACAACGAAAACCGTAGTGTAGCAGTAGAATAACCTCGAGTGTCGATCTCTAAGGACTATAACTAGCTTTATCTAATCTAACTTAAGAATATAAAACAACAAACGACTTAGAAAAGGACTATAACTCGCCCGGGAGCTTTTTTCGGCCAGATACGCATTTTCGACGCGTTTTTGGATTTCTTCCCCTTTTCGGACTCGGTTTTTGCCTTCTAGTGACCTTTTAGCCTTCAGACTCGACCCCTAGACTTCAAATCCTATCCAGAATCTTTCAGATACTCCAATTAGGCCTTCGGAACACCAATTCCTTGTCTACTTCAATATAATTGCACGGAAAACCTCGTTTTTCAACCAAAACCTGTAAAATACAAACTAAAGGGAAACCTGACACTATTCTAATAAAATGCACTAAAATATAGCTAAATTAACATAGAGGATAGCTAAAATATGTGAAAAAGACTCAAATGAAAGTGTAAAATACACATTCATCAGTGTTGCCAACTGATATTAGCTCTGTTCGGAGGAAAGAAGCGGATTCTTTATACCATAAGCTCGGAATCCCGGGAGATTATGAGATTGTTCTTCCAGGTTCGAACGATAGGATGTATAGCCCTCCCCGTGATTGTGTTGCCATCACCATCCAAGCTTTAGAACATGGCTTTAGGTTCCCGATTTGCGATGGGGTGGTCATATTTTAAACAACCTGGGATTGTGTCCAACCCAATTGCTTCCGAACATCGTGGGTAACATGATCGCTTTTTGCATTTGGTGCAAATCGATCAATCGTAAGGTGACGGCATCGAATTTTCTGCATTTTTTCTCCATGTGCCAAAGCAAGGATGGCGGGTGTTTTTATTATTTTTCGCTGATTAGTGGTTTCGAACTCTTCTCCAAATTCCAATCTTCTCACGGTGCGGGGTACAAAAGGCGTTACATCTTTGTTCGGATGCCCCCAAACAAAGACGGGACTCCCGGCCTTGTCCCCACTCTTCGGTTGAGGCGCCGGCACAATGGGGAAGTGGCCGTTTGGGAGCGTCGAAACGACTGGGCTAATGAGTACAAGGGATTTAAACCCGAGGATCGTATTATTCCCTACAGTCTCTTGGTTGAGCCGATCCTTTTTTTGCGGGCGTATCTTCGGTAGAGCCAGAGATTCGGGAAAACATCCGAGACTTGGGTGAGTATTGTTTTAGATTTTGTTTCGATTCTTTTTCTTCTTTCGTACTATATCTAACCCTCGGACACTTTGCCTTGTAGAGTACTGGATGAAGTTATCACAAGAGTTCCTTGCCAAAAAGGCGCTCTCCTTGGTCAACAAGAGTTCGGTAGCGAAGTATACGGAGGAGAGTCCTCATAATCTCTCCAAGATCGTTGACCCGAATTTTGCTCCACACATAACTCCGACGCCGAACGTTGTTGGGGATGCCCCGGGGCCTGTTGGAGAAGAGACCGGGCCCTTCCAGATAATTGATGCTAGTGCCGCCCCCTCGAATCGTGTTGAAGGTTCGGCTGAGACTCATGCTTCCGATCGTACGACTTCTGTAGCGCTCCAGGATCATGCGCAAAGTTCCGCTTCGGGTCAACAGAAGGGGGTCCGAATGGATGTTGGAGCAGGCAAAACCGTGATAGATTTGCAGGATTCGCCCGAACGCGTTGCTGGATCGAAACCATCTACTAGTACTCGGATTAGAGGTGAAGGTCTTCAAGAAGTGTCCTTTTTTCATGACCCAGCTGCACGTTTGAAATGGAGGAATTTAATGATTTCGGGTAGTGACCAAGTTGAGCTGGACCGGTTGTTCGACGGTGAGATCAAATTGAAGGCCGCATCCTTGCAAATGCAGGTACGTGAAACATTCTTCGGGTCATACTTTTAATGGATCTCGTTCTTTTCTTATATTGCTTCTTTCGACTTGCCTCTGACCTACTTTCTTTGTAGCTATTGACCGTCACGAAGAACTTGGATAGCCGGTTAGATAAGAAAGCCCAGTCGTTTGAGGGATTCGATGCTCGTTTGAAAGAGGAAAAGCGCTTGAGGGACAGGCTGCAAGAGGATTTTGCAAAAAAGGAGGCGGACCTGCGGGAGGTCACAAAGGAACTGGCCCAGATGCGGGAGGAGAATGTTTCGATGGACAAGACCCTTTCGGTGGTTGTGGGGAAGAACGCGGATCTGGTGGTTATGGTTGGTCAGCTTTCGAAGGAGAAGGAGGGGTTCGAGACCGCGCTTCGAAAAACCAGGGAGGAGCTCTTTAAGAAAGGCCAATTTTCAAGAATTGAAGCGGTCCGGGATTTCGCTGAGTCCGATTCTTGCGCGTACATGTTAAGCAAGCGAGACGCCAAAGCCTTAGTCAAAGGTCGAGACTTGACAATTGCCCAACTTAAGTTCGGAGGAAAACTCCCCTCAGATTTCGATCCCACCGGCATCGTGGACCTTGAGAAAGATGGAGAAATGAAGACTCCCCCTACCAAACCGGTGATTGGCGAGGATGGCAATCTCATCGATGAGGAAACCATGTATGAGACTCTTCGCAAGGAGGAATTCTTCAGTGTGGTTCACCCAGGTGAGGCGGTAGGTAGTGTCTCTGGTCCCCCGATTCCTTCGTGGGTTATTCCCCTATGTGAGCTTGGAAATTTTGATCTAACTTCGACGGGTGTCAATCTTTCGAACGTCTCTTACCGGGATTTCGATTCGCTTTGTCAGTTTTTCTTGGGGGAAGAATCCCTTAGTCATACCGCTCGGAGCAATCCAGGTCAGGGACGGGCTTGAAAATTTGGGGCACAACTCTTTATGGTTGATTTCGAAGGCTTGGTATGCCAAGTACTCATGTAATTGGACATGTTTAATTTCTGTCGTTTTCTTTCAATATATATCGAACATGAAACTATCTTTATTTGAAGGAGGATTCTGTAGGGCCGCTTCTGTATTCTGCTAAATTCGGCCTTGTGGAATCCTTCTCTTTTGTAGTTTGGACTAGATGTGTCGAAACTATTGTAGCCGTATTTGGAATGTCGAAGCTATTGTAGCCGTAATTTCGATTCGATGCACCTCTCAATTTTCTTGTTTATTCTTGGACTTCGCCTCTTTGGAGTTTCCCTTAGGAGCGGATCGTCCTGGGTTGTCGACTCATCGAAATGTTCATAGAGTTATTTTCGAGAGGAATACTTCGACTCATCGAAATGTTGATAGAGTTATTTTCGAGAGGAACACTTCAGAGAAAGGATACTTATTTCTAGGGGGCTAGGAGGGTAACAATGATTTATTCCTTCTGAAATAAACATTCGATACTTAAGGGTTCCTTATCGAAACTGAGCGTAGTGCGCTCATGGTGTTTCGATGGATTTTTGGGTGTGATGAACGTGTATTTTACACTTTCATTTGAGTCTTTTTTCACCAATTTAGCTATCCTCTAAGATAATCTAGCTATATTTTAGTGCATTTTATTAGAATAGTGTCACGTTTCCCTTTAGTTTGTATTTTACAGGTTTTGGGTGAAAAACGAGGTTTTCCGGGCAATTATATTGAAGAGAACGAAGAATTGGTGTTCCGAAGGCATTTTTGGAGTATCTAGAAGATTCCGGATAGGATTTGAAGTCTAGGGGTCGAATCTGAATGCTAAAAGGTCACTAGAAGGCAAAAACCGAGTCCGAAAAGGAAAAGAAATCCAAAAACACGTCAAAAACGCGTCACCTGCCGACTGGACCTCCCGGGTGATTCGCCCGGGACGTGGGGTGGTTCACCCCACACCAGGTGATTCGTTCGGTGTGTGGGGCGACTCGCCCCACACCGTCCGAACCTCTATATATAGTTGCTCAGTTTTCTCTGTTTTTCATACTTTCTCAGACCTTTTTTCTCACCTTTCTCATTAGTTTTAGGTAGGAATTCTTAGCATAGGAGGTACTTTTTCTTATCGTTTTGAAGCTTGTGAGATCGCGATTCTTCGGAGATTGACAACCTTCGGTAACATTGTATCTTGCAATTTTTTCTATTCATATTTATTTATCTTTCAATATGTTTTCATTCAATCTTGCTATGATTTCTGTTGATTGCATGACATCTATGAGTAGCTAAATTTATCGTTGGTGATAGTATGTGATTTCTTTGTGAAGGGTTAATAATATGCTGATGGCGGTAAAGCGAATCAGACTTTGAGTTATTGCTTTATTTCTTTGATCTATCTAAGCCCTCTATCTTCGTAGTGTTGAATAATAACGGAACACATTGGACAATTCATTGATCAAAGATCTCTATGCAAAACGATCGGGTACTTCATGCATGATTATTAACCTGCTATGCTTTGAATGATCGTACTATCACTAACCTCCATTATCTGATAAGAAAAACCTGTGCTAAGTCGTTTGTTGATTTTATAATTTTAAGTTAGATTAGATAAAGCTAGTTATAGTCCTTAGAGATCGACACTCGAGGTTATTTTACTGCTACACTATGGTTTTCGTTGTAGTTGTGAATTGCCTTTGGCTAATACAAATTTATTTGATTAATTAGAAACTGACAAATTCCGGTTCATCAAATTGGCGCCGTTGCCGGGGACTATACTCCTTTTTTCTGTTTAGCTTTTATATATTTTCAGCATTCAATTCCTAGTTTTAGTTGTTTTTATTTTTTCTATTTGATCTCTCTTATACTCCTTTCTTAGCTTGTTACAGATAGTGTATGCGACATACACGATCTAGAGGAACGCCGCTTGCTTATTCAATTGCTGAAATCGACAGAGTCTACCACCAAAGAAGGCGACTACTTCAAAGATGTGAACTAGAGGAAATAGAGGATACTGATTTCTCTGAATCTCTACACAGTCTTTTCAAGGAAATCGACGGAATGGCAGAAGCTAGACCACTGAAAGCATGGGTTCAACCCTCCAAGGATCGTATGAGGGGACCGGCGATTGTTCTTTCGTCTGCAACTCGAGATCTGGAAAACAAGAACCACGCATTCCAACAACTTCCGAGGTTCTATGGCTTAGCAAGGGAAGATGTGATGGGGTACTTGCACGATATCGATGATTTCGTCAACAAACTCCCACGACCCGGAGCTGAAATAACAACGGATGAGTTGAGGATGAAGGTTTTTGCTATGGGGCTTGGCGACAGAGCCAAGTCATGGTTGAGTTCTCTACCGGCGGGTTTGCTGGACACTTGGGAAAAAACCACTACTTCAAAGATGTGAACTAGAGGAAATAGAGGATACTGATTTCTCTGAATCTCTACACAGTCTTTTCAAGGAAATCGACGGAATGGCAGAAGCTAGACCACTGAAAGCATGGGTTCAACCCTCCAAGGATCGTATGAGGGGACCGGCGATTGTTCTTTCGTCTGCAACTCGAGATCTGGAAAACAAGAACCACGCATTCCAACAACTTCCGAGGTTCTATGGCTTAGCAAGGGAAGATGTGATGGGGTACTTGCACGATATCGATGATTTCGTCAACAAACTCCCACGACCCGGAGCTGAAATAACAACGGATGAGTTGAGGATGAAGGTTTTTGCTATGGGGCTTGGCGACAGAGCCAAGTCATGGTTGAGTTCTCTACCGGCGGGTTTGCTGGACACTTGGGAAAAGGTTTTTTCAGCTTTCACGGAGAAATACTTCCCTCACACCTTGACTACTGCGCTTAAGGCACAAATCATTGGGTTCAAACAAGACTATGATAAGACCATCTACACCGCGTTTGAGAGGTTCCAAGACCTCATGAACAAGTGCCCTCACCATGGTTTTGAGCTTTCGGATCTAGTCCAACACTTCTACAATGGACTAACCTTCGAGAACCAATAAGTGGTGGATTTCCAATGCCGTGGCAATATTTGGGAGGAAACCGCAGAAGCCGTCTGGGCGGTTTTCGAAAGGCTTGCTAAGGGTTCGCAATTCAAGGACCCAAGAGCAATGGTTAGGAGACGTGGACCTGAAGCTCCACCTACTCAAGAAGCCCCTATGTATGGGGGGAATGGGGATCGATTCGAGTGTTTTACCAACGAGTTGAAACAAGTCCTCAAGAACTCCGCAGGAACAGCAATGTCAAACGAGGTTTGCCGAATATGCAAGAATTATGGGCATGGAGCTCATATGTGTAGATAGGAGCTTGCATATGATGATGGAAATTGGGTTCAAGGAGGCGAAGAGGAAGCCTTTGCTACGGAATTTGGTACTCAAGAAGCTAGCTACGGACAAGATGGCAGGAATCCTCGAGGTGGATTTTGGAGAAGAGGATTCCGAAACAATCAAGGATATGCACCGGCTAGCCAAACTTATGGCCCTAACCAAGACCGTAGTAGGCTTAACTATGGTAATGATAACTGCGAAAATCCCACTCCGAAAGAGCAACCGAAGTCGAAGACAGCTCTACTGATGGAGAACTTGCAAAAGATGGTTGATCACACCCAAAGTTTTCTCAAACGTTATGAAGAAGATTCTGAGAAGACTAGGGCAAGGCTTGATCGATAGGAAGAGAGAACTAGGCTTTCCCATCAAAAGATGCAAGAGTTGATTGACCGAGGAGCAAGTAGGGAGCAAGCAACACTGAGAAGTCGATGTCCATTACCTTGGTGGGTGATCTTCCAGTTGAAATCACCATCAAGAAGGTTGCTAAGTGTGGGTGTTGCAAGAATGAAGAACCCCCACTAGCCAAGAAAGAAGAGAAGGGCCTTGGTTCTGATGAGAGTGAAGAGGAGCAAGACGATCCCGAGCCAATCCCTCAAAGTTTCGATGTTAAGGTCGGGATTGGTGAACTTGAAGATGTTCGTGCTACACTAGACACGGGATCCTACTCTAATGTGCTCCCAATGAATGTGTTTGAGAAGAGTAGCCTTGGAAAACTATCTGAGCATAAGGCTATTGTGCAATTGGCGGATGGATCCTTTGTGAGACCCGAAGGCGTTGTGAAGAACGTATTGGTTAAGATTGGTGAAGTGATGAATGTGTATTTTACACTTTCATTCGAGTCTTTTTCACCTATTTTAGCTATCCTCTATGTTAATTTAGCTATATTTTAGTACATTTTATTAGAATAGTGTCACGTTTCCCTTTAGAATTTATTTTACAGGTTTTGGTTGAAATTCGAAGATTTCCGGGCAATTATATTGAAGTTGGCAAGGAATTGGTGTTCCAGAAGCCTATTTGGAGTATCTGAAGGTTTCCGGATAGGATTTGAAGTCTAGGGGCCGAATCTGGAGGTTAGAAGGCTACTAGAAGTCAGAAACCGAGTCCGAAAAGGTGAAGAAATCCAAAAACGCATCGAAAACCCAGGTGTGGGGCGAACCGCCCCACACCACCAGATTGTAAAAAAACGGGGGTTTCTTCCCCAAACCCCCATTTTCCTCCATTTTCATCTTCCAAACTCCAAAATTTCCTCCATATTCAAAATAACTTCAAATCTTCATAACTTCTTCATCTATCCATCATTTTGTGTGTTCTTTAGCTTCATTCGAAGCCCGTTACGTGATCTATCTTTATATCCGAACGAATTTATTCCTAGCTCATTCAATTTCCGGATTTGAGGTATTATCACATGAACCCTAATTTTTACAATTTGGGGATTTTTTGATTTATGCTTCAATTAGGCTTCTATGATGTATGGGTTGATGATTTATGTGATTAGATTCGTATTTCATTGTCAATTACATGTTCAATTAGGCTTGGTTTGATGATTTGAGATTTTTGCTAATTGGATGATATATGTCTTGTTAGGGAAAAGTCTCTCTTACTTTCATTCCATGTTTAAACATATGTTTATTGATATGAAATTGATGGATGTATTGGTAGAATGCATGATTGATGAGATTGAGGATTTATGCTAGATTTTGATTTTTATGGTATGGATTGAACCTTGTGATTCAAGGCAATTGTTGTTAGCAAGAGCATAATGTGATATGTTATTGTAGTAGTTACATTGATATGTTGCGTAATGAATTAGCTAGACTAGGCTTTGGGTTTTTGAGGAGTTGGATTTTTGAGAATTTTACTCGTTTGTTCACTCGTATATTTACATATGCATAGGTCTGTTCTGCATCGTACAAGATACTAATTGTTGTTTGTAGGAATCATGGCACCAAGGACAAGGAGAGCCGGCTCTAGCAAAAAGGGGAAGGGAGTGGCATCAAGCTCCCAACCATCTCACGATTTGTACGAGTTGTCTGCCGCTGCGATAGAGGTGCGACAACGGCTAGAGGCGGAGATGGCCGACGGAGGAAGGTCGATCATCCCAGATAGGAGGATTGACATTCCTGAGTCCGCGGCGGATAGAGCGGGATATAGGACGCTGTCACGTTTGGGGTCACAAAGGAATTGGGCATGGTACAGTTCCAACAGGTTCAAAGGGTACAACGAGAGCCTCCTCCGAGATTTCTACACTGGATACACAGATCTCAACGAGAAGAATGGGGTGCTAGTCCGAGGCCTGATTATACCATGGAACCCAGAGTACATTTCTTCCTTCATCCATTTCGGGAACCTGGAATTCACAGGGAGCGACCACGCCTACTTGTATTCGAGGACCGCTAGGGGGATAGGGAGACACATCACCGACGTGATCTGCAACAGGGAATACCGATATCCGGAAATCGGGGCAGCACCTGGACGGATCAGTTATAGCGACCTTAGCATCGAAGCTAAGGTGATGATGAAATTTTGCATCTCCGACTTGATCCCGAGGAAGAATGACACATGGATTCAGCCCTACTACGCCGAGCTCCTCTACTGCCTCATAGACGGACATCAGATCGACATAGGGCACATTATGTATGAGGAGTACGAGCGCCACTGGGAAAAGAAGAGGAAGCCTTTCATCTTCCCAAGCTTCATCACAGCCTACTACATATATCATGGGGTCGATGATATTGAGGAGGGGGATTGCGAGGTTGCTGCCCTTTCACCCTCGACCATTGAGGTACAGCTCAACATGTATCAGTTGAGGAACCCCACAACAGCCGCTGCTGATGTAGGAGCACCATTCCAGCCAAATGATTCCGATCATGAGGATGCTATGGAGGCCGATGTTGGCGAAGCCCCTATCCCAGATATTCCGTTTGTCCATCAAGCACCGCATGCACCAGCCGGAGCACCACAAGGGTCTGGAGGATTTGACTTCTCTGAATTCCGTACCTACCTCGATGGCCGTTTCGACAGAATTGATGCCAACAACGCGGCCATGCGACAGGACATCGACAGGCACATTGTCCAGCACAACCGCGATTGGGAGATATTCGAGGAGCATCGCCGAGAGGATAGGCACCACATGTGGGAGCAGCAACAGCTCATCCAGCAACAGCAGGAAGCTCTACGACAGTCCAATGAGCTCATGAATGACATGTGGAGTGACTTTTATGGGGACTACCATCCCGATGATTAGTCCTTCCACATGTCCACTCTCAGCCGACCGAGGCCAAACCCTTCGGTAACATCTAGTATCACTTCTTATTACTCATTCTCTTTTGCTAGGGGCTAGCTTAAGAATCGTAAGGGGGATGGGATGTGAACCATGATGTTAAGTATTGTTTGGCTTTGTGTCGATTAGTATCTTGTTATTTGTTTGCATTTGCATTTGCACGTTTACTGCTTTCTTAGATTTTTTAGGTTGCATTTCACTTCTTTCATCCTAGGATAGTCTTGCATGTTTTATATGGAGTTTATTGCCGATTTTTTGAACTTTTTTATTGGGTAGATCAACCAGCTATGCCATTAATCGTATGCTTCATCTCTATGAATTTGTTTGAGGTTTTTCTCGCTTGGATTTTCACATTTATGTATCGTACTTAGTTAAGCATGGTAGTCTCGACATCACTTAGTGGTGTTTTCTCTACTGCGGTTCACGAAGGCCTTTATAATAGGATGATGCATGTTAGGGTCTTATGGTTGTTTTCCCGAGTAATTATGTACCTAAGAGGCAACAAGTCTTCACCATGCTTTGAGATTGCTAAATGCCTAGGAAGGAGGTAGTGTGAGGTTTTGTGATCCTTTGTTTACAACCTATTCTTCCGAATAGGTTTGGGGAAGGGGTTACACCATCATAGACTTGTTTTTGTTTTTCATTTTCGTATCGTGAGTTTATTTTTCCTTTTCCGTGATTTTTGTACTCCAACCTATTCTTTCGAATAGGTTTGGGGAAGTCGTGTGAGTCATTTTGTTTCTCTCTTGTTATGCTATGCTGGCGAGAAAAAAAAATCGAAGAAAAAAGAAAAAGAAAAAATTCCAGAAAAAAAAAAAAAGAGAAAAAGAAAAAAATGAGAAGACCCCAAAAAAAGCAAAGAAGGGTCCAAAAAAGAAAGCCAAATAGCAGTTTAGCAAAGTATTGAGTCTTTTCCATTTTTGTTATGTTCGTAATCGTGTTTTTCTATTTTTTATCTTTTTTGTCTTAAGTGTCATCTGTTCTAGACCACCCTCGTCCTGCCATTCAGAAAGTGGTGAATAGCTTAAGACTTTACTTGAGAGATGGGTAGAATAGGGGAGTGTTATCTTTTATAGGGAACCCTCCTTCGTTTGATGAGAGCCAGTACTGGTTCGACCTCTTTTGAGGAAAAGTCTTAACTTGGTGGAACAGCAGTAAGTCCTCAGTTTCATAGGCACGGGACAACCATTCGTATCTCAGCATGCTTCATTACGTCGTCACTGACTAGGTCCAGGTAGAGAATGTTACGAGAGACTATCTTGTCTTGACATAAGTGCTTATGTGGATGTGTATAAGTCAATCGAGGTATTCTTCAACCTATATTCATGCTTTGATTTATATGGTTTATGTTCATATGTTATTTGGTAGATTCAGTAGATTAATTCATTTTATTTGGCATGAAACTCCATTTTGTGTCTTGCATGTTTTTTGTATTAGAGTCTAGCTTAGTTGCTTGAGGACAAGCAAAGGTTCGGTTTGGGGAGTTTGATGAATGTGTATTTTACACTTTCATTCGAGTCTTTTTCACCTATTTTAGCTATCCTCTATGTTAATTTAGCTACATTTTAGTACATTTTATTAGAATAGTGTCACGTTTCCCTTTAGAATTTATTTTACAGGTTTTGGTTGAAATTCGAAGATTTCCGGGCAATTATATTGAAGTTGGCAAGGAATTGGTGTTCCAGAAGCCTATTTGGAGTATCTGAAGGTTTCCGGATAGGATTTGAAGTCTGGGGCCGAATCTGGAGGTTAGAAGGCTACTAGAAGTCAGAAACCAAGTCCGAAAAGGTGAAGAAATCCAAAAACGCGGAATTCCGTGAGAAATACTCTGGGGCGAACCGCCGCATCATGGGGCGAACCGCCCCGTAGTTTTTCGGGGCCTTTATATAGTGCTCAGTTTTTCTCCGAAAATCATATCTTTCCAGACCTACTTTCTCACCTCTCTCTATAGTTTTAGGTAGGAACTTCCCGGGGCCTGTCCTGGGAGTTCTGTAGCTTAGGGGATACTTTTTCATTGCAGTTTGGAGCTCGTAGGACCGCAATCATCCGGAGATTGACAACCTTCGGTAACTTTGTATCTTACAGTTTTATTCTACTTATTTTATTATATTCTTTCAACATGTTTTCTTCTATGATTTCTGTTGATAGCATGCCTATTATGAGTAGCTAAACTTATCATTGGTGGTAGTATGTGAATTCTTAGCGAAGGGAAAATAATCATGCTAATGGCTATATCACGCATTATACTCCGTGTCATTGCTTTATTTCGTTGATCAGTTGTAACCAAAATTCTCGTATGTTGTATTGATTATTATGCACAATTGGACACTTGTCGACCATCAAACCAATTATCTTCGTAGTGTTGAATAATTACGGAACACATTAGGACAATCATCAGACCAATTATCTTCGTAGTGTTGAGTAATTACGAAACACATTAGGACAATAGTGATTGACTTGTCAGACCAGTTATCTTCGTAGTGCTTAATACTTGCAACAGGACACTAGATTGATTCAAAGATCTCTATGCAAGACCGAGGAATTTATGCATGATTATCGACCCGTTATGTTAAGAAGGACCATACTATCACCAATCTCCATTATCTGCTAGAAACCCCCTATTGCCATCTGTCTGCTGTTTTATATTCTCTTGTTAAATAGATAAAGCAAGTTATAGTCCTGAGAGAACGACACTCGAGTCATTCTACTGCTACACTACGGTTCTCGTTGTAGTTGTGGATTGTCTTTGGCTAAATAACAAATATATTTGACTGAACCGGGACCTGACAAATCTCCGTTCATCATGAAGCTTCTGTGTACACCAATTTTTTAGTTATGCCGGCGTCTACACCTGGGATGGGGGATGTTGTTCTCTTGGGGCGAACGTTCTTGACTAAACTACGTTCCGTGATGGACATCTACCGAAGGACTTGCACGATTGAGGTGGATGGCAAGTGACATGTGTTGCGAGCCATATCTGATCCACCTGATGACTTCAATGCTTCTCACACCATTAACTACTGTGGTCTTGCTGTCTATGTTCATTCTTATTCACAGGTTCGTGGCATGAGGAGAAGATCCATGAAGGGGAAGTCTAGTACCCTCAAGAAGAAGAGCTAGGCGCAAGAAGGAGTCGAGTCTAGGACTATAAACAATGGCGCTATCCGGGAGGCAACCCGGAGTTTTTATCGCTTTTTTACCGCTTTATTGCATGCATTCATTCATTGAACAATTTGCTTTTCTTATGTGAATTTGTTCGTTTCTGTGTCGTTTGTGCTTATGTTTATGTTTGAGTGAACTTTTTCGAGTGGTTTTATGAGAAAAATGGTTTCGGAAATTAAAAACTGAGTTTTTTTCGGAAGATTTCGTCTGCCCACCTCTGGAAGTGGGGGGCGAATCGCCCCCCATGACCAGAGAGCGCGGACGTGGGGGGCGATTCGCCCCGTAGTTCCAGCAAGGAGAAAAACGGGGGTCACCCCCCATTTTCCTCCATTCTCCATCTTTTTCATCTTCTTACTCCTAAAAATCCCAAAAATTCAAAATTTCTTCAATCCTT
Source organism: Plantago ovata (assembly GCA_028274465.1). Classification (NCBI taxonomy): domain Eukaryota; kingdom Viridiplantae; phylum Streptophyta; class Magnoliopsida; order Lamiales; family Plantaginaceae; genus Plantago; species Plantago ovata. The sequence continues at coordinate 85,953,300 of CM051456.1, read as the reverse complement.
CATAAAATCTTCAATTTTCCACCAAATTGTGTGTTCTTTAGCTTCAATAGCCCATTACGTGCTCTTTCTTTTCATCCGAATAAATTTCTTCCTACTTCATTCATTTGGCAAATCTAAGATAATCTCATATTAACCCTAATTTTTCAAATTTGGGAGTTTTTTGATTTATGCTTCAATTAAGCTTATGTGATGTATGGGTTGATGATTTGTGTGATTAGAAACGTTATTCACTATCAATTGCATGTTCAATTATGCTTGGTTTGTTGGATTGAGAATTTTGCCTACTAGATGTCTATGTCTTAAGGTTCAATGTTTCTCTTCCATTCATTCCATGTTTAAGGTTGTGTTTATTGATGTGATAATGATGGGCATGATGGTAGAATGCATGATTGATGAAGTTGAGGATTTGTGATGCTAGATTTTTTGCTACTATGGTATGAATTGAGCCTTATGATTTAAGGCTATTTGTTGTCTAGCAAGAGCATAATGTGTTATGTGCATGTCGAAGATATATTGATATGTTGCATGTTGGTTCTAAGAGATGCTAGACTAGACATGGAGGTTTTGAGGAGTTCGATTGTTGTAGATATCACTCGTGTGTTCACTCTTACATTTGCATATGCATAAGTCTATTTTGTGTCATGCAAGATACTAATTGTTGTTTGTAGGAATCATGGCTCCACGAGACAAGAAGAAAGCTGGCTCAAGCAAGATGGGTAAGGGGGCAGCATCAAGCTCCCAACTTTTTCACGAGCTGTTCGAGTTGTCTCTTGCTGCAATCGACGTCCGACAGAGGCTTGAAGCGGAGCTAGTACAAGGTGGGCGATCAATTATACCGGACAGAAGGATAGACATTCCAGATGGACTAGCTCACAGGGCAGGTTACAAGACGCTCTCCCGTCTGGCAAGGAAAAGGAATTGGGGTTGGTTTACTTCCAACCGATTCAAGGGGTACGATACGAGCCTCCTCCATGAGTTCTATGCTGGTTACACTGATCTGGAGGAGAAGGAGGGGGTACTCGTTCTAGGCGTAATTGTGCCATGGACACCGGCCTCAATTTCTGCATTCATCCATTTAGGGGAACGGGAGTTCACCGGAAGCAACCACTCCTACGTGTATTCGAGGGCCACTAGGGGGATCGGAAGTGCCATCACAGGTGTGATCTGCAACAAGGAATATAGGTATCCAGATACCGGAGCACAACCTGGACGGATCCATCAGAGTGACCTTAGCATCGAGGCTAAGGTGGTTATGAAGTTCTGCATTTTCAACTTGATCCCTAGAATGAATGACACGTGGATACAGCCGAATTATGCCGAGCTTCTCTACTGCTTGATAGGCAAGCATTGAATAGACATCGGTCAGATCATGTATGCCTAATATGAGCGCCATTGGCAGAAGAAGAAGAAGCCTTTCATTTTTCCGAGCTTCATCACAGCATATTGCAAATATCACGGGGTCGAGGACATTGATGAGGGGGATTGCGAGGTCGCTGCCCTTTCCCCTTCGACTATTGATGTGTAGGTGACTAGGTATCAAATGAAGAACCCCACAGCTGCTGCTGCTGATGTTGAAGCTTCCCTCCAACGGACTGATTCTGACAATGATAATGATTATGAGGATGAGGATGCTATGGATGACCGAGTTCCTATCCCGGATATTCCCTTTGTCCGTAGAGCACCACATGCACCGCCTCGAGTACCACATGGGTCTCAAGGTTTTGACTTCTCTGATTTTCGGGCCCACTTCGATGCTAGTGTTGCAGCCTTGACTACTACTGTCCAAGGAATGCGACATGACCTTGATGGACACATTGCCCAGCGCAACCGCGATTGGGAGATGATTGAGGAGCATCGCCGGAATGAGAGGCAGATAATGTGGGAGCAGCAACAGCTCATCCAGCAGCAACAGGATCTCCTGTCTGACATGTGGAGAGACTATTATGGGGATGTCAATCCCGATAATTATTCTTTTCGCATGTCCGCTCTCAGCCGACCGAGGCCAAACCGTTCGGTAACATCTAGTATCACTTTTTATTTACTCATTCTCTTTTGCTAGGGGCTATCTTAAGTTTCATGAGGGGGATGGGATGTGAACCATGATGTTAAGTATTGTTTGGCTTTGTGCTGATGAGTATGGTATCTTGTTTTTTGTTTTTGTATTTGCATTTGCACGTTTACCGCTTTCTTAGTATTTAGTTGCATACACTACATTCATCCTAGGATAGTCTTGCATGTTTTATGTGGAGTTTATTGCCAAATTTTTTGAACTTTTTTATTTGGTAGATTAACTAATTATGAAATTAATCATATGCTTAATCTCTATGAATTTGTTTGAGGTTTTTCTCGCTTGGCTTGTCACATTTATGTACTGCACTTAGTTAAGCTTGGTAGTCTCGACATCACTTAGTGGTGTTTTCTCTACTGCGGTTCACGAAGGCCTTTATAATAGGATGATGCATGTTAGGATCTTATGGTTCTTTTTTCGAGTAATTATGTACCTAAGAGGCAACAAGTTTTCACCTTGCTTTGAGATTGCTAAATGCCTAGGAATGAGGTAGTGTGAGATTGTGTGATCCTTTGTTTGCAACTTATTCTTTCAAATAGGTTTGGGGAGGGGGTTACGCTTTCATTAGACTTGTTTTTTCAATTTTTAGTGTGTGTTGTGAGTTTATTTTTCTTTTTCGTAAATTTTGTACTCCAACCTATTCTTTCGAATAGGTTTGGGGAGGTCGTTTGTGTGTCATTTTAATTTCTTTTTCGTTGTGTTACTGCTGGCTAAAAAAAAATCGAAAAAAAAGAAAAAAAAAAAGAAAAGACCCCAAAAACAGCAAGGAAGGGTCCAAAAAAAAAAAGAGCCAAAAAGCAGTTTAGCAAAGTGTTTGTCTCATTTTTCAATTCATGTAATGTTCGTAATCGAGTTGTAATTTTTGTTTTTTGTTTGTTTGAGTGTCATCTGTTCTAGACCACCCTCGTCCTCGCATTCAGGAAGTGGTTAATAGCTTAAGACTTTGCTTGAGAGATGGGTAGAATAGGGGAGAGTTATCTTTTTAGGGAACCCTCCTTCGTTTCATGAGAGCCAGTATTGGTTCGACCTCTTTGAGGAAAGGTCTTAACTTGGTGAACAACAGTAATTCCTCAGTTTCATAGGAACGGGACAACCATTCGTATTTTAACATGTTTCATTACGTCGTCACTGACTAGGTCCAGGTAGAGAATGTTACGAGAGACTATTTTGTTTGACATAAGTGCTTATGTGGATGTGTATGAGTCAATCGAGGCATTCTTCAACCCCATGTTATGATTTGTATGGTTTTTGTTCATATGTTTTTTGATAGATTCAATAGATTAGTTCATTTCATTTGGCATGAGACTCCATTTTTTTGTTGCATTGTTTTTTGCATTAGAGTCTAGCTTAGTTTCTTGAGGACAAGCAAAGGTTCGGTTTGGGGAGTTTGATGAACGTGTATTTTACACTTTCATTTGAGTCTTTTTTCACCAATTTAGCTATCCTCTATGATAATTTAGCTATATTTTAGTGCATTTTATTAGAATAGTGTCACGTTTCCCTTTAGTTTATATTTTACAGGTTTTGGGTGATAAACGAGGTTTTCCGGGCAATTATATTGAAGAGAACGAAGAATTGGTGTTCCGAAGGCATTTTTGTTGTATCTAGAAGATTCCAGATAAGATTTGAAGTCTAGGGGTCGAATCTGAAGGCTAAAAGGTCACTAGAAGGCAAAAACCGAGTACGAAAAGGAAAAGAAATCCAAAAACGCGTCGAAAACGCGTCACCTGCCGACTGGACCTCCCGGGCGATTCGCCCGGGACGTGGGGCGGTTCGCCCCACACCATGCGATTCGCCCGATGTGTGGGGCGACTCGCCCCACACCGTCCGAACCTCTATATATAGTTGCTCAGTTTTCTCCGTTTTTCATACTTTCTCAGACCTTTTTTCTCACCTTTCTCATCTCCAGAGCCTGTTCTGGGGATTCTTAGCATAGGAGGTACTTTTTCTTATCGTTTTGGAGCTTGTGAGATCGCGATTCTTCGGAGATTGACAACCTTCGGTAAAATTGTATCTTGCAATTTTTCTATTCATATTTATTTATCTTTCAATATGTTTTCATTCAATCTTGCTATGATTTCTGTTGATTGCATGACATCTATGAGTAGCTAAATTTATCGTTGGTGATAGTATGTGATTTCTTAGCGAAGGGTTAATAATTATGCTGATGGCGGTAAAGCGAATCAGACTTTGAGTTATTGCTTTATATCTTTGATCTATCTAAGCCCTCTATCTTCGTAGTGTTGAATAATAACGGAACACATTGGACAATTCATTGATCAAAGATCTCTATGCAAAATGATTGGGTACTTCATGCATGATTATTAACCTGCTATGCTTTGAATGATCATACTATCACTAACCTCCATTATCTGATAAGAAAAACCTGTGCTAAGTCGTTTGTTGATTTTATAATTTTAAGTTAGATTAGATAAAGCTAGTTATAGTCCTTAGAGATCGACACTCAAGGTTATTTTACTGCTACACTACGGTTTTCGTTGTAGTTGTGAATTGCCTTTGGCTAAATACAAATTTATTTGATTAATTAGAATCTGACAAATTCCGGTTCATCAGGGTGGAACGTTCTATAAGTTAAATCCCGTTGGATTATTTTTAAAGAATCGTCTCCCTCATCTCGAAGGTATGACTTCGAGGGATGAGACTCAACCGTAGGGGTTATTTTCCCGTTGGAGAAATACCCCTCGTATTGTCCCCCGGGGTCCTGTGGGCCCTAGCGATAACTTGTTTGTCGTATTTCAGAGTTCCGATCTGTCGATGGAGTTTCGAAACTCGAGGGCAAGTTATGCGCACTTGCGCTTGATGAACTTTCAACAAAAGTCGTGTCCTTTAAAACCGTAATATCCCCCTCCTAAGTGACGACCATCTATAAGGTGGTATGGTGCGGGGATTTACTAGGTTACAAAAGCTATTATAGTTGGTGTTCGACCTCCTGCCTTTGATGTTTTACATCCTTACGAGTAGTACCTTCTTAAATTCTTGATGTTCCATGGCCTCTCCACCTGTTTCCTTTCGAGATCTTCAAGCCGGTAACTTTTGTTTGCCAGAACCTCTGTGATTCGATAGGGGCCTTTCCAAGGTTCTTGAAGTTTCCCAACATTCTCGAGTATGTTGGCTTTCTATAGCACCAGGTCTCCGACATTGAGGTCTCTCTTGATGAGGTTTTTGTTGTAGGCCTTGGTCATCATGGCTTGGTATCTCAATACTCTGGCCCTTACTTCCTCTCTCTTGGAATCGAGCAAGTCTAACTCTAGGGCTCGGGCTTCTCCATTGCTCTGGGGATTGTACTCCTTGACTCGAAGGGATTCGACAGCAATCTCGTAGGGGATTACCTCTTCGGACCTATATACCATGCCGAAAGAAGTTTCGCGAGTTGCCGTCCTTTGTGTCGTTCGATAGGCCCACAGTACTCCATGTAGCTCGTTTTCCCAATCCCCTTTCGAAGGCCCAAGTCATTTTTCGAGGTTTTCGACTATGGTTCGGTTGGTGACTTCTGTTTGGGCGTTGGCTTGGGGGTGACCTACAGAAGTGAAACTTTGTTTTATGCCAAGTTCGAGACACCATTCCCGTAGTTTTTTGCCCGTGAATTGTGCTCCGTTGTCTGATACGATAATTCGGGGGAGTCCGAAGCGACAAATGATGTTCCTCCAAATAAAACTCCTCACGACCTCCTCAGTTATTTTCCCGACGACATCTGCTTCGACCCACTTTGAGAAATACTCTACCGCCACTATGAGGAATTTGTTCTGGTTGGTCGAAGTAGGGAATTTTCCAACAATATCGACACCCCACCTGTCGATCGGGCATGAAATGGCATGGGGATCAACAGTTCTCCGGGGGCTTTCCTGTTTTGAGCAAACCTCTGGCACTCTTCACATTTCCTCGTCCGATCTTTCGAGTCCTTGATAATAGTGGGCCTATAGAAACCTTGACGTCCGATTTTCTGGGCTAAAGCTCGGCCTCCGTAGTGATTTCCACAACTGCCCTCAAGCACTTCTTCCACAATATTTCGGGCTTCTTCCTTGCTGACGCACTTGAGGTGCGGCCCATCGAACGACCTTTTATAAAGGTCCGATCCATCCCATAGGAAATACTAGGCTATTCTGTGAAGCCTCCTTGCCTCGGTCCGATCGGAGGGAATTACCCCTTGCTTATATAGCTTGATGTCTGCCAACACTTCGAGGCTGGAGTCAAGGGTATTAACTTCGATTTCCCTTTTGTCTTTTGAGCTTGTTGTCCCCTATGGTGGGTCGTTGGACCGACATGAGGGTGACCTATTAGCATAAGACAGGTTTGTTTCGTAAATAGATTCGTTCTCCACGAGTCTGTTTACTTCAGGTGAGGACATACCTGTCGAGTAGCGATCGCTTGAGAGGAGCTCCCGAATTTGGCGAGGCCGTCGGTGGCCTTGTTGAGTGTTTGGGAGATCTGAACTATCTCGAAGCTCTAGAATTTGAGGATGACGTTTTTCAATTCAGCCAGGTATAGCTTCATTGTTTCTTCTTTGGCTTCGAACGCTCCCGCATGTTGTTGTGCTAGCAGCTGTGAGTCGGTGTGAAAGCGCACATGTTTCGCCCGTCCTTCAAATGAGAGTCGAAGACCTATGAGCTCGGCTTCATTATTGGTTGCGGGGAAGGCTAACCAAACTGCGAAGTCTAGTTCGACGCCTAAAGGATCTGTCATGTGGACTCCCACGCCTCCTTGTCCTCTTATAGAGGAACCATCTACGTAGATTTCCCAACGTGGCTCCATGTTTTGCCCCTTCCATGCTTCCTCCAGAGTGTGGACATATTCGAGTTCTTCTTTGACGCCTAGAAAGAATTTAGCGATCACTTGTGCTTTTTTTCCATTAGGGGCATGGAATTCGATGGCATATTCCATAAGTTCGACGACCCATTTCACTAAGCGTCCCGAAAGATTGGGCTTTCCGAGGATCCTTTTCAACGGGTGGGATGTTAGGACCACTATTTCGTGGGATTGGAAATAGGGGCGGAGGCGACTTGATGCTAGAACCACACAATACGCGAGTTTTTCAATCTCTAGGTAGTTGACTTCTGCTTTGGTGAGGACTTTGCTTAGGTAGTAGATGGGTTGGTGCATACTCCCTTCGATTATCAACAATACCGAACTAACAACCTCTCGGGAGATGGCTACGTGTAGGTAAAGGACGTCTCCTTCATTTGGTCTGTCAGGGCCTTTTCGCTTTCTTCACTCCATTCGAAATTTTTGCTATTTCTGAGCACTTTGAGGAAAGGTAAGCTTTTTTCTCCAGATCTTGCGATGAATCGGCTTAAGGCGACTACACGACCTACCAACTTCTGCACTTCATTGATGTTTCGAGGACTTGGAAAGTCCCGAACAGCCTTGATCTTGTCCGGGTTGGCTTCGATATCTCTTTGAGTGACCATGTATACTAAGAATTTTCTCCCTTTTACACCGAACGTACACTTCGAAGGGTTGAATTTCACTCCGAACTTCCTTAATATGTCGAAGCATCTCCCTAGGTGTTCGACGTGATTTTTAGCTTCGAGACTCTTAACCAGCATGTCGTCGATGTACACTTCCATCGTACGACCGATTTCTTTTCCGAACATCATATTGACTAATCGTTGATAAGTTGCTCCCGCATTTCGTAAGCCGAACGACATGACTTTGAACGAGAAAACTTCGGAGTGGGTTACGAAGGCGGTCTTATCCACGTGTTCTCGAGCCATGGGGACCTGATAATATCCCTGGAAAGCGTCCATGAAACTCATTCTTTCAGCTCTGGCGATCGAATCAACTAATTGATCAATTCGAGGCAACGGATACGGGTCTCGAGGGCAGTGTTTGTTGAGATCCGTGAAATCGTTGCACATCCTCCACTTTCCGTTTCATTTTCCCACCAAGACGACGTTGCAGAGCCAGTCTGAGAACTTGGTGGGTCGGATATGTCCGGCCCTGAGTAGCTTTGCCACTTCTTCGTCGATAATGAGGTTCTTCTCTCGGCTGAAGTTCCTCTGCCTCTGGCTGACGGGTTTGGCCTTAGGATTCACGTTGAGCCGATGCACAATGATTCGAGGATCAATTCCTCTTAAGTCCGCAGTACCCCATGCGAAAACGTCTGAATTAGCCTTTAGGAAAAGGATTAGAGTTAATTCCAAATTTTCGGGTAAGTCGGCCGCGATCTTTGTGGTTCGATTGGGCATATTTTCGACGAGTATAAGATCTTTCACTTCCGAACAGGGCTCGAGTCGTTCCTCCGAAGGGTTTGAGGGAAAATCAAAGTGGTCCCCGGCGACAACCATGCATTGTTTCTTTGAAGGTGGGGCTTCGGGGTGGTCTTCCTTGGGTGTTGTGGTCTTCGGCTGAGCAGTCGCATAATAGCATTCCCACGCTTCTTTCAGGTCCCCCGATACTTCGCCTACTCCCCCTTCGGTGGGGAATTTTAATACATGTGGTATGTGGATGCTACTGCTTGGAATTGATTGAGCCCTGGCCTCCCAAAGAGGACGTTGTACCCCATAGGTGCGTCCACAACAACGTATTGGCAGTTGTAAGTAGCTTTCGATGGCTTGGTTCCGAGGGAGGTTACCAACCATATAGTTCCCAGTGGTTTGACTACAGCCCCCCCGAACCCGGATAGCTGCGTCAAAACTTTGGAAAATCCTTGCCCTTCGATCTTCATTTTCTTCAGGGTAGCGGTGGTGATGACATTCACCGAGCTTCCCGTATCCACCAAAATCTTCCGGACGGGGAAACCCGATATCACCATCGAAATGACGAGAGGAAAGTTGGGATCCTGGTTTCGCGTGATCCCTGGGGGAGGTATGTCCGATTCATCGAACACAAGAGCTTGCCTCTGTACTTCAAGGTTCCCAACGTTGAAAGCTGGAGATCCGTCCGCGTATGCATTGCGCATCTTTCGGGTTGTGCGGTTCCTTTCCTTTCGGAAATCTCCTCCAGTAGGTCCGCCTGCTATGTATCGAATTTCATCAAATATGGGTTCGTTGTCGAGGTTTGTCCCGGCCCGTGAGATTCGAGGTATACTTCTGATTGCATCGGTAGCGGGGGGCGAACTGGGGGTCGGACCACTTCGGACTTCCGCCTTTCGATAGGCCTCACCAGGAGGACTCCATTACCGTCGGTGTGTTCTTCAGCGTAGCCATTTGTCACAATTCGCTCCAACTCCAAGGTCAACTCGGTGCATCTGTCAGTATCATGCCCCATTTGTTTGTGAAATTTGCAATACTCTTCCGAGTTCTTGGTGGTGTTGGTCTCTTTGTGCTTTCTTGGCCACCGAACGAAGGGTGCCTTTTCGAACAAGGTGAAGACTTTGCGCTGTGGATAACGGATTGGCTTGAGGTTTCTTCGGGATGGACGTTTTTCGCTGTATCCTCGGTCCCTCAGAAGGTCTTTCGGTCGATCCTTTTCTTCCTTGACTTGCGCTCGGCTTTTGCTGGGGCCCAGTTCCTTCGATGGGGAGTTCGTTCGATCCCGTACAGGGGAGACTTCGAACGCCAACCGGGCCTCCTTAGTCATCCTCTTCTCCTCGATGTACTTGTTCACGATATTAGACAACCCTTCTGCCGTTTCGGGCATTTCTCTTGAAACTTCCGAAGCTAATCCTCTATTTCGGGTATTTGTGAAAAGAGCTTTCCTTCGGAAATTCATGGGATGGTCGTCAACTTGTAGAGCCACGGCGTTGAATCGTTGCCACCATCTTCGGAGTGGTTCATCCCACTTTTGAATGATGTCTTGCAAACAACTGCTGGATTGTCGAGACTTTTTGTAGTCGGTGAAATGTCCCAAGAATGCATTCATTAGGTCCGAATAGTAGCAAATGGATCCTTCGGGCATGTTGTAATGCCATTCAGTGGCGATTCCTTCGAGGGTCCCGGGGAAAATGATTACCATCCCTTTTTCATCATGTCTGTAGGTTTGCATCATGTTCTCGAATCTTACTCTGTGTTCATGAGGGCAGGTTAGACCGGAATACTTGGGTAGATTCTTGGGTATCCTTCGGTCTGTGGGGATCGGGTGACTCATCAACCGAGTTGACAAGGGGTTCAGGGCTAGGCCCTTATCTCGTTCGGGTGGTCTTTTAGATGAGTTGTACTTTCAGGCTTCCCACTCATCTCTTCTTCGCAAATCGTCCGCGTCCTAGCGGGCCCTCTTGGGTTATTGAAATTCTTGCTTCCTTTTGTCAAGGGCTCGCAGAAACTCCTCGTACTTTTCCTTTTTCTTTTCGAGTGTGTTCCGATCCATGTCGGAATCATCATCATCTGAGATATCTATGGCGCGCTCGGGTATTGAGTAGAGGGAACGGGTTCGAGGCTCTCGTTCCGGTACTATGCCCTTGCCTTTGTGGTTTGAACTTCTCTCGCGAGGCGTTACGACCGAACTCCCGGCACAGGTCTCCCCCGTGCTTCGCGGGGTCGAATCGCGTCCCCTTCCGGTGGGCCTTTTCTTCGAGGGAGAATTTTTTCGGTGGCTTCGAGTGGAAGCACTTTCTGCGGGTCTTTTCCTGGGGGCGAGTGTCCGTGATGGTTTCGAGTGGAAGCGCTTTCTGCGGGTCTTTTTTTCTGAGGTGAGGAACGACTTTTAGCAGGGGCTTCTTCTACTAGTTTCCTCGGGGGCAAGCGCTTGTCCACCATGTTTTCGCACACGCTCCGCACGAGTTTAGTTAGTTGACCCTCGGTCATTAGGGATTTGGGGCTCGTTCTTGCTAGGCACTTGTGTAGATGTGGCTCCCGAATGGGAAGGGGAGGCGGAGGGATTTGGGTCTAGGGAAACTTCATCCTCCTCTCGCTCTAAGGCAATCTTCTCGGCTGTATCTTCTAAATCTTTGGGGTTAATCAGGGATTCTTGGTCTTTCGAGGTGGTCTCCGGTTGCTTCATCGGGGTCTTCATCGATTTCTGTTTTCCCATGGCTTTTGTCACCGTTCCCACAGATGGTGCTAAGATGATGAGGGTAAATCCGGTCCACGGGCTTACGACATCATCTCTCAGTCCATGGAAGCTAATGGACGGAGTAGTTTTAGTATGGGTAGAACGGTAACCTGCAACAAAACGAGGATTGGAGGGAAAGGGATCTAAGAATGACCTACCGAAGTTAGGCCATTCCGCAACTCAATGGGGATGAACAGATATATTATGGTTAGAGAATAGTAGAGAATGTGTGTGTGAAGACAATAAATGAGCACATATATATATAGGATACGTGATGGGCCCCACATGTTCTCTTATCGCCGACCGATCTGTTGAGAGTTTCGGTGCCCGTAACGTTCGGTACCGTGGAGCTGGCAAGGGGGAATCATACTTCGAGGGGTTAGGGCTTCGAGGGTCCAATCAGGTAGTCGCTCTTTCACCTTCGATGGTGCTTGGCGGTTCGAGTCCTGACAAGGGTGTTCGACCCGAGGTATAGGCCACTTATTCCCACATCACATATAATAGTCCGATCATTAACGCAATTGAGTTTTTGTGGTTCTAAAGTAACTTAAAACTATGAACCCCAAGCAGATATGATGTACAGTTCGAAACGACATAGTAAAGGGTGAAGTTCAATTCGGAAAAGAGAGCTTACCAAGGCTATCTCGTCGGCGAGTGTGATCGTCGTTGTAAAATTGATAGTGCCTTTGGAAGGATGCGACTGTAAGTTTGCCATTGTTGGTTCAGAGACGGAGAAGGGTTCGTTCAGGATGAGGGGAAGTAAGACGGCCGGAGAAGAGAGAATAGGCCAAAGATGAAAATAAGGAAGTTGAAGAGTTGGACGAAATTTTTATTGGCACAACTGCCAACATATCCTTTTTCAATTATTTTTTACTTTAAAAAAATTATTATTATTATTATTATTATTATTATTATTATTATTATTATTATTATTATTATTAGTATTAGCAGTTGTTATTATTTGAGGGTATAGGGTATAGAGTATAGGGTTTCGGGTTTCGGGTATAGGGTATAGGGTTTAGTGTTTAGAGTATAGGGTATAAGGTTTAGGGTATAGGGTATATGGTATAGGGTTTAGGGTAAAAATTGTGGGTTCCATAGCACGTCTTGCACTTGATTGAGCAACATCGGTGGAGACGCATATGGTTGAACGTCAGTCATAATGATGATACAGAGGAATTTATAATGTAAGTGTTCGTGCTACTCGCAAATTAAGAGTGTAAGTCTTGGCGAGGCATAACGATTAATAACGTAAGTAGTCTTCATAATACATAGCAATACAAGAACATATGACTTGATTGGTACAGAGCAATTGACTAATGAGACTCATAATGTGGAACGGAAGTATTGATGATACATATGAAATAAGAACGTAAGTGTTTCTTGTTGACCTGACACTCATAGAGCGCGCGTCTATGCCGTTTTCCACGTTTAGAGCCTCGATTTACCATTCTTTTGTTATGTCTTGCGTAAATGGACATAAACTGGGGCACCTGGCGTGCACATGAACATGTAAAGTTTAACATAACCATTAAATCTAATCCAACATACACAAATTGGAGGGAAAATTCAAAATCATTAATTGACAAGAATGCTCTCTCTTTGAAGAACAAATAATTTGAGCCAGAAGGGTATTTTGGTACTTCTACATGGGTAGTTATAACTACCTAGCACATCTTCTTTCGATTTCTCTCGCACGGAGTCCGAAATACGTTACCAAATAATCCTAATTATATTCCAAATACAATATTTTATTCAAAATTTGTCAAATTTTGGGTTGGAACTCGTAATTTTACAGAACCGAAAAACTCAAAAAATCACAATTTGGACATAAACGGGGGCAACCGGCGTGCCCAGGTATCTATCCCGGGCGTGCCCTAGGCACACGCCCGGTACTGGCTAGCGCACTCCTGATACCAGTGCCCGAGCGCCAGTACCTGGACTACAACTTACTCTTAAACTTAGAGTCAAAGTCGAACACGGTAGACCGGCCAAATTCAAGATGGGACAATTGAAGATAGATAGATGGAGTAATTTACGAAATAATCCTAATTACAAGTGATTGTTAGAGGAGTAACAGATTATTATTATTATTATTATTATTATTATTATTATTATTATTATTATTATTATTATTATTATTATTATTATTATTATTATGTTGTTGTTGTTGTTGTTGTTGTTATTATAAATTATTATTATTATAAAAACAAACAATGAAAGTTTACACAAAATTAGGGGCAGCCGAGAAACAAGTTGTGCCCCCACTCCCTTAGCAATAGAAAAACTAATCCTAGGGAAAATATGATGAGCAACACGCGCTCCAGTATCTTGAGCCAAAGCGAAACCCCGGACTCTGACAAACAACTCAACAGCATCAACACCCAACTCCCCAAGTGTCGAGAAAGAGAAAGGAAGGAATCCATACCCCTTATTATTATTGTTATTGTTATTATTATTATTATTATTATTATTATTATTATTATTATTATTATTATTATTATTATTATTATTATTATTATCAACACAAAAAAATCTACTAAAACACCAACATTCGTAACAGTATTCGATATATGGATTAATTCATCAACCTCTTTTATTAAAATAAACATTTTTTTTAACATTTTTGCTATTTTTATATAATATAAACTATCATATTATACTTTATTCCATACAAAATCTTTCCTTAATTGGGTTGTGTGAGTTTCCAAGGAGAGACAAATAGACTCTCCTTTACTATTCTACCACATTAACATAAAAACCAATACAGAGAGAGAGAGAGCTCTTGAAGTTTACAAGAAACCTTTACGACTCTTGTCAATCGGTGAGAAGACAATGGCCGCCGAGTCCGACGATGTCTATCCTTGCATCCACATTGGTAAAGGAACTGGACCGGGAACGCCCTATGATCTCCGGAGGGGACCTCGACCAGGGCCACGGAGGGACAAGGGTTTGTTATTTCTATCTCCTCCCTATTACATATCTTTCTGCTTCTTGAATTCTTGCCACTTTTACACGGAATTCGCATACTATGTGTGTTATTAGCCCTAATTTGCAATTGCATGCCATTGCATTCTTTACCGTTGTGTATAACTAGTTTCAGTTTGGCTTAATTTAGTAAAGATTCAATTATTGCCTATTTAGTTATTTTTTTTTTTTAAGTTCTGCTTGATTATTGATGTGGATCTCCGTTAAAAGGATGTGATATTTGTCTCTTTCCATTTTATTCTATCCCTTGCATCAATGTTCTGTTGTTCTTCAAGAATTTTACATTTGTGCAGTGTTTAAGACAAGTCCCCTTTGATAACTCATGATTTAACATCTAATTTATAATGTAGTAGTCTACATTATTTAGAAAAATGCTTGATTAGCTCTGATCTGTTGAGTGCCCTGTGTGCATCAGAAGGTTGAGAATCTATATGAGAATTTTAAAGTGTTTTTAAATTGAGTTATGACATTCCTTGCATGAATTTGATTGAGTAAATATTCGAGATGCTTTATACATGTTTACAACTGATCCACGCCTGTCTTGTGCTTTATTGATTTAATCCTTATTGAGATTTCTGATTTGTTTTTGTAAATACAAAGCTGCTCCTATCCATGACATTTCTAATATGTTTCGGTTGATGCATGCAGACTGCATAATTCTTTTGATTATTGGATTTGTCAGGGATTAATAGACATAAAATGAAAAATTTATGTATAACATTTACTACAGCTATTCAATCTAAAATGTATGGATGGATATCTACAAGATGATTAAGTCATTTGCATGTTCATGATTATTGATTTCCATGTCTGTTTTACTGATATACTTCAATTGTTAGATATAGAGAGAAACCTCAAACAGTTGGATTACAAGGTATCAATGTTCTATCTGAGGTTACATCTGCAAAAAATAAAATGGCATGTTAATACATCTTTTTGGTGTGAGAGTTGTATCTGTTATGTTTACACATATAGGAAGTGTAGGTGTGTGCATCATTATTTCAATAATGTTTTATTATTTGTCAAGTAATTGATGAAACTTGTATTGCCATTTCATGCCAAATCATCCACAATACCTTAGGAGTATTGAGGTGCATATTGGAGGAATGTGGATGAAGGATGAGGATGGGACTGTATGCTATGATGGGGGCTGGACCAGATACATCCACAACATCGACCCAATTTCTTACCCACTGGAGGATCTTTTCATGGCCACCCAGATCATGTTTCTGCAAGAATCCATTCCTTCTAGGATGTGGTATCTTAAACATGGTGAGGAAATCCCTGCTGGGATAAAAAGGATCTTAGACGACACAAGCATCGACGACATGTGGAGGAACTGCAACCAATACGGACGGTGGATGGCAACGGTGTACATGCAGGATGTTGAATGCAACAGGGCTTTGAATCCACAGACAAACCAGATGGAGACCCTGTACAAGATTCCGCGTGAGATTCCTACCAGCTTCCCTCTGTCTTATGCTCCATATGGTCTGCACACTGCAAGAATGATAAGGCACCAGGATCTCAAAATGATGGGAGCAAGAAGGATTGGTGCTATGGAAGTTTATGGCCAGAGGTGGCACATCGACAAGGTGAGGAGGCCAGTGGTCCCTGCAAGCCAGAGCATTTCAGTTGCACAATTCACGCGGCGGAAGTTGTCCATGGAACTTAACAATCCACTGGGAGGAGATCTTACCCTGATACATGATGGCCATTCTCAACGTGTTTGGGGAGAAATCATATATTAGGAGGAAGAATGAAGGATCTGGTGTTTTAGTATCTGTTAAACATTACTATCTATCTATTCTGGAGTGGTTTGTTAAGACTTTAATTTGTAGTTGAATGTTGGAATATGTTGGTCCCTTTAAACAACAAGAAAAGACTAGAGGGAGGGGGGGGGGTGAATAGTCTTTTCAAACTTTCGTCGTTTAAAAACTTTCTCAACAAGAGCTTATTACTTTTCAGTAATGAGTTTGCTGATACTTAACTTTCTCGGCAAGTACTAGTTACTTTTCAGTAACGAGTTTTACTGTTATTTTAAAAACAGAGTGCGGAAGTCTTTGTACAATAAGTGCTTTTTAGTAAGTGCTAGTTTCAGCAAGTGAGCAGAGTGACGGTGTACATATAGTTAAGCTTGCTGAAAACTAAATGCAGTAAAGTATATCACACAAACACTTTTTATAGTGGTATCTGAGAGTGGCTTAATCTCTCAACTAATCCACTTTGTCCTTTCTAGGACTGAATCCACTAAGATAAGTTTGAGGTTCCTTACAACACCTATCTAGAATGATTCTTCTGAAACCAGAGCACACTTGTTTCGTTTCCAACTTAACTAGAGAACGAAACCTTGTTCTCCACCAAACTTGGGACACTTAATCAGCAAAACTATACTTGATTAATTCCCCCTGAATTTCACGCCTGAAAAAGGGTGTTTATCAGTTAGAGAGGTTTGGGATGAGATGACTTGAGTATAACTTATTCAGCTATAAGAAGTTATCTAAGAAACAAAAATTGGAATACTTTTCAGTAAACAAGTTAAGTTGTTTCTAGTGTAAAGACTTGTTCTTGTTCGAAAGAAAGAACACTTAACTAATTTCTTAGCCGTGAATGTTCTACTTCTTCACAAGTAGCTCCTGTTTCAAGCATAAGTCTTGGAACAGATCAATAGGCAGTAAAGAGTATGGAAGATGAGTGTTTAAGCACAAGTGAGAGTTTGATCACGTTGTTGACACACTTCAACTCTTTGCCGGATGACCTCTATTTATAGTGAATCAAGGAAACCGTTTGAATTTCAAATTCTAAGGATTTGTTCCTTAAGATGTCACTATCTTGCTTTTTTACTTTCAGCAGCGTCCTTCATTTGTCTTCTAGTCTTCATGTTCTTCGCATGCTTACTTTTGCATTTAATGTTCATTTGAATGAAATTCAAATGCGAACGTTGGAGCCAAAATGCAAGTACTTTCATCAAGGAGGTCACATATGTATTTCAGCAAGCGGTTAGTCTCAGTTCCAGCAAGCACTACCTACTCTGTCATATAGATTTTTACTTATGCGAGCTGTTGCTGAAATTTCCACTTTCTGAGAAACATGTGCCTTTGTAGATACCATCTTCAGAAATCTTCTTAAGTCTTCAGTCTTCGAAATCTTCAAGTTTATGAACGGTTCTAGTGCTTCAATAGTTCATTTGTAAAAACAATGTCCTTAAAATTCTAAATTCCTATGGACCTTAAGAGTACTAGTTACTGGATTTTCCTTAATTTAGCATGGTTAATTGCTCATCATAATTTACAAGTTTCCTAACAAATTTCCCCCTTTTTGATGTTAGCAATCCATGGCTAAATTAATTGTTACCCTTTTAGAGGTTTCTGATGTTGAATAAATTAGTTGAATAATGAAAACATACGTGAATAATAAAACAGTAAGCATAAGTAGAATGCATAATCAAAAACCAATAAGAGTCAAAAGCTTATTGCTGATAGTTATCTTTGAGAAAGTTTACAAGAAAGTTCAGAGATAACTACAAAAATCAGCAAACAAAACAAACAAAGCTTTTACAAGGGACCTAAGCTATTCCAGCAGAAGATTTCCTCAGAATGTCCCTTACACTCTTCTCAGCAAGCGCAGAGAATTCAACACAGTCCTTCTCGTAATCTTCAAGTAGCTTACGGACTTCAAGTTGAATAATCCTTGCATTCTTGCAAGCAGTATAATGATGGTTTTCACCATTCATTTCTTTGTAGTGAAGTACCCACAAGCATGGAGAAGTTGTGTATCTGAAATTCCCTTGTTAGCATGAATCTTTCTTAACCAGAGAAGATCTTCTTCTTGAACCTTGGCAGTGAGATAAAAATACTCATAAGGAATCAGGCCATATTTCTTCTTGGACTTCTTGGTTAAAGGATCACTGTAGCACAACATCTATCGGTTTAATTAAATCGGGCTCTTGTTTTATATTCTTGCCGATAGAAGTTCTTCTTACTAAGACTTCCAGATTCAGCCATTTTGCAGCAATGTTTCTTGGGTTGGGAGGAGGATCCCTTTCTTTTCTTTTCACTTTTAATTCAATCCAAATGTACATTTGATTAAGTACAGAAGTTGGAAAGAAATCATTGGCCAAAAGATCTTCCAACTTTATGACCCATCAACCATGTAGGTTTCTGATCACATTTTGAGTTGTTTCCTCATTGCTGGTCTTTGTATATTCAATGCCAGAGCCAATTGCAATGCTGGCTAGCCTCTTTTCTTGTCTTTGCCTTCTTCTTCTTGACTTAGCATTTTCTTGATCTCTTGCTGAAGATCTTGAGTCAGAAGAGAAGTGTTTAGATTGTCCAGAAGGAGTTAAGGCTGTAATCGGCCTAGCTCTTATTGCTTGAGCTATTGTTTGGTCACCATCATTATCATCATCTTCATTCAGATCTTGATGACTCTCAGTATGACAGTATTCTTGAGTTTCAGCACATGATCTTCTCCTTTTTGGATTTGCTGAACTTCTCTCAGAATCTGTTTCAGCTCGTTTCTTTGAACTTTGCTCTCTTTCAGCAAGAGGTTCTCTGGGAGGTGGTCCAGGCAGTATCAATGGCGCTTCAGCAGGGGTTTTCTTTGCTCTTGAAGATTTTCTTTGTTTATCTTCCCCCTTAGACATGGATTGCATCATTGGTTGAATGTGCAGAGTGAAAAACTCATTGTAATTTTCAGCAAGAGTACTTAAGTTGTTGTATTTAAGAATGATTCCTTGCTGATCAGTGGTTAGCTTGGACAGTTCTTCTTTAATACTCACCAAGTTCTCTTCATGTCTGCGCTCATTGTCGACTTTTTCTTCAATGTAAGCCTGAGTCTTTTTCAATGCACTTTTAACCAGTTTGAGTGCTTGACTGACATCTTCTTCATAGCTTTTGTGATATAGACTTATGTCTTTCTAAGCTATGGTAAGAGAAGTAGTGCGTTTCAGCACAGTAGCCAGTATCTTGCCAATATCAAGCGGACTCTCAGCAAGCAATGCATCATCCTCTTCTTGGCATGCTTTGTGAACAGCCATAAGTGCCTTAATTCTAGGAGTAAAATCCTCAATATTAGGGAATGGCACTAGAGAGGGAGTGTGTGAATGAGCTTTGATCTCAATAGAGAATTGATCATCATTTCTCAGCAAACGACTTCTTTCAGCATCTCCTTCATCATTTTGGAGAGATGGAGGAGGAATTGCAACCTCTGTGGGTTCAATTTTCTTTGTCAATTCTTCTTCATTTGCTCAGAAGTTGAAGAGATCTTCTTCGTCATCAGATTCATCAAGGCCAGCAACCTTGGTTCCTAAATCTTTAGCTTCAATCACTTGTGGTTGAGTGTTTGCTGAGGGCAACTCTTTTAACTCAACAACTGGAGTTTTACCAGCAGTAAGTGGAAGGGTGGGGACTTCCGTGTTCTTCACTCCTGAAGATTGAGCAATGTCTAGACTCTGTCTAGCATGAATCTGTAGACTATTTTGAAGTGCTCTTTGATAATCTTCATCCATATCTTCATCTTCAAGGTTTGGATCAGTGACCTTGGCATCGTGTAAAGCTAACTCGGCATCAGAAAGCTTGGTTTTACCTAAGTGCATTTTAGCACGCTTTCTGGCGTACTCTTCTTCAGTTTCAGCAACTTGTTCAGTTGCTTGAGTACTTGTCTCAGCAGGAGCAGGAGTGGATTCTTGATGCTGACTGTGAGTTTGGTCAGCTTGCTGATTTGCAGTAACTTGATTTTCAGTCTCAGCAACTATCAGAATAACTCCACCAGCATTAGGACTAGGACCTTGATTATTATCATCATCATCATCATCCTTGTTGTCCTTGGAACCTTTTCCTTCATCATCATCACTGGTATCTTTTGGCATATTTTCATCCTCTTCTTCTTCATCATCGTCCGTTAGTATAACTAACTCGAGATGTTTGTACATAGCAACGCTTGTTACTTCCTCTTCTTCATTGATTTTGTGGGGATCAGCCACCACGGGTACAAATGAACCCTTGAGCATCACAGCTTGTTCAGCT
Source organism: Plantago ovata (assembly GCA_028274465.1). Lineage (NCBI taxonomy): Eukaryota > Viridiplantae > Streptophyta > Magnoliopsida > Lamiales > Plantaginaceae > Plantago > Plantago ovata. The sequence continues at coordinate 85,933,269 of CM051456.1, read as the reverse complement.
GGAGAGGCACTCTTGAATTTAGCTTTCATATTTTCTCTGATTAGAGCAATCAGACTTGAGCTCATTAGCTGAGAATATGTCAGCTCTTCTGGAAGTATAGAGTGTACAAAGGTCTCGAGTCTCAGTAAAGAGATTATCTTTTTCTCGTTGGACAGATGAAGGTGAAGATCATAGAAATCCATCCTTCTGTACCGTTGCCAGTTGCTGACAGATTTAGCAACTCTGGTCAACGTATTATTTTTGAAGTTTGAGTAAAGTTCTTCTGAACTTACTTCAAAATCTTCAGTGATGTGAACCACTTTAGTGGTCTCCTTTTGAGCCTGAAAAAGAATAAAATTGAGTTCAGGAAAGTTTTGGAAAATAGTTTCAGAGTCTAAAACTGTAACATGATTTACCTGCTGAAGTTCAGCAAGCTCATGTTGCACACCAAGTTGTGCTGGTACTATTTCCATTGCTTCAGGAGCTTGGGCAACATCCTTGAATTGTTCATCCTGAAATAATTTTAAGTTAGATACAAGTACTAAGTTATCAAACTTAGTAGATTTACCAAAAACTTCATCTACCTGCTGAACAGGAGTTGTGCATTCTGGTGCAGAAGTTTCAGCAATCTTCTGACTTGAATCTTGAGAAGCCTGTAAGGAAACAATTATATCAGGAAAAGATAGAGTTTCAGATAGTGAAGTTTTGCTTATGTCTGAATTAACTACCTACTAAAGAAGGGCAGGTGGTGAATCAGTCCTTTCAGCATTGATAACATCTTCATTATCTGGGCTTGTTCTTCAGCAGACTTCTTTTCTTGCTCTATTTGAGAAGGCTGTGCAGATTCAGAAATCTCCCTTGTCTCTGAATTGACAAGTTGAGCAGAGACATCTTGACCTTTAAGTTCACTGCTTGTCATAAACAGGTCTACTGACTTATTGGAGTTGTCATCAATCTCCAAGTCCATTTGCTGGCTTAGGTCAGTCAGCACCAGTTGGACTTTGTCAATAGAAGTTATTGGTGAAGTTGGCCTAATATTCTCAGCATCATGAGATGCGTCGTCGAATACTGTCTCTTGTGGTGTTTCAGCAACCTCTAGGACTTTAACCATTGTAGTCTCAGCAAGTGGTTCTTCAGCAATTGCAGCCTCAGCAATTTCTGGGACTTGATTAGTTGCTTGTTCGGCAACTATCTCTTCAGCAGCTTTGTCAGCAAGTGCTGCTCTTCTCAAATCAGCAGCAATATCACTTGCTGGTTCCAGAGTGTTGTCATCAGGATCATCTACAATGTAGATATCGGGGACTTGGGAAGGAATTTCATTTCCACTGCCTTGTGGTCTTATTTCAGCAGATGTATCAACGTTGGGTTGATTGTTGAAGGCTTCTGCAAACACTTCAACATTGCTGAAGGCTTCTGCAAACACTTCAACAACATCTACTGTAGTGGCTTGCGTTTCAGCAACAACTGGAGCATCATCTGAAAGATCATGGACAATTGGAACGGACTTACGTGTCGTTGTTTTCTTTCTTGGGTATGTCTATGTCTGTTTCTTCTTGGGAATGGGGTCAGCTGATGACGCTGCAGTTTGAGTGTCATCATCAGCTTTCCTCTTTTTCTTCTTAGATTTCTCACTGGGTGCATTAGTTTCAGCAACCGCAGTGGCTTCAGCAGCAACATCTGCAGCTATTGCATTCTCAGCAACATTTGCAGCTGTTGTACACTTTCCTTGTTGATCAACATCTGCAGCTGTTGCATTCATGGACTGATTATCAGTCTCAGCAACATTTACAGCTGTTGGATACCTATCTTGCTGACCAACACTGACAACATTGCAGCTGTTGTCTTCTTTGACTTCTTGTCAGCAAGCTTAGGTCCATTCTTCTTGTAGAAGGCTCTTCCCACATTGCATACTGATTTCTTAATCGGCAATGGGTTTCTCAGCTGAATCCTGAAGTGTTCAAGAATGTAGCATATTTTCAATCCATACATCACTGGAAAGGCAGGTGAGACTGTATTGTCTTCAACCTTTACCTTGAACTTAGTAACACAATCAACAAGTCTGTTGAAAATGTACTTAGTCCAGTTGAGCTCTGTTTTGTTATCATGGATATGCATCAGCAATGGCCACCATCTCAAGCCAACTTGGTCAATTCCTCCAAATTGGGAGTCTAAGACTTTGATTAGTAGCAGAGCTACTAGACAAAGAGAATGGCAGAGATGCTTCCTCTTTACGTGCTTTGAGGTCCAAGTCACGGGAGCAATCTCTCCTTTCTTCATCTTTTCGTTTCTGACATCACAGTAGAAGGCTTCAATTTCCTCATCATTGGCAGTGATGTCATCTTCAGTTCCAGTAGTTGGAATCTGAAAGATGTTGGCTAAATCAATCCATTTCAGGATGATTTGCACACCTTGAACTGAGGTAGAAATCACTTTTTCAGTGATTCCTTGTCCGTCAGTAAGGGTTTCGATTTCTGCATTGTTGTAGAATTCCATTGTATCTAACATGCTCACTTTCTTAGTGCGAGCAGTTATGAAGAAAAGAAGGCCTTGTTGAATAATCAAATTCAACGCCTCTTCATTTTCCTCATCCAGTTCTTGTTCGTAGAAGTATCTAATATACTTCTCCGTGGCAAATCCGCCCCACTGCATCATCTGCTCACACTTTGCAGTGTCGAGATATGCAGGCGACATGGGTCTTTCAGTTACTCTGTCGTTTTTCAACACAATTTTCACTGTGTTGGTAGCCGAAATTTCAACCGGAGTAGTGCTTTTCCCAGCACTGTCAGTGATGACAGTGTTTTTTACACTATCATTCGAGTCTTTTTTCACCAATTTAGCTATCCTCTAGCGTGCATTTTAGTGCATTTTGTTAGAATAGTGTCACGTTTCCATTTCGTTTGTTCTTTTCAGGTTTTAGGTGGAAATCCGATTTTTGGATGTAATTCATGGCGAAACAATGATGTTTTGGTGCAACGAGATCACTCGTGGTGTGTCAAGGAGTATCGAGACGAGTTTGAAGGCCAAGAGATCAAGTTTCGGAGCTCAAAACCATGCAAGGGGCCGAATACGAAGATCCAAAGGAGGAATTCCGCACGGACCGCGTTCTGCCCGTGCGGGGCGCACCGCCGCGTGCGTGGCGGACCGCCGCGTACGGGGCGGTGCGCCGGGGAGCTTCTGACAACTCTATATATATATATCCAAAATCTGCGAATTTTCATATCTTTCATCATTGTTTTCCAGACATAAACCCTAGAGCTTGTTCTGGGTATATTTTCTCTTAGAACCTTTGTAACTTAGCGATTTTGGAGTAGAGGAGAGATTTGGACACCGTTTTATCTCACCTTGCTAGATCTTTGTGAGTTTTAGCCATTCACCAGAGATTGACAACCTTTGGTGGTAACCTTGTATATCACAATTCTGCTATTTATCTTTCAATTAAACATGTTTTCATTCATTATTGTTTCAATTATGATTGTTGATTGTGTTATTGATATGAGTAGCTAAGCATCTAGTTGGTGATAGTATGTGAATTCGTAGCTAGGGTTCGTATTATGCATGATTGAGTTTCTGAGTCTTTTACATGTTTAATTATCTTAATTCGATTCTTTGATCCGACTAAGCCATATATCTTCGTAGAAAAGTGTTAGAAACACTAGGACAATTCAAGATCATCGATTCGATTATATATAATTTGCAAGTACTGCTTGAACTAAGACTGACAACCGTAGCCAAGTATTAGTATAGATAGGAAGCGTTCAAAATACATGTCTACAAATCTGTCTTTGGTGTTTGTAAATCGAATTACTTTTAAGGCAGTACGAGTTGCACTTTCATGCATAATTAGAACTTGATGCTTAGAACGAGCATACTATCACCAGCTTTCTCCATATATTGTTAAGTTAAGTTAGATATAAATTTGTTTTCTGAAATTATATATAGTTATTTAGTTAAAGCTAGTTTAGTCCCTAGAGATCGACACTCGAGGTCATCTTACCTCTGCACTACGTGTTTTGTGTAGTTGTGAGTTGCCCTTTGGCTTAGAACAAATTTATTTGATTGTTCGAGTCTGACAATCTCGTTCATCAAATTGGCGCCGTTGCCGGGGACTATAACTCCTTTTTACTCTTTAGCTTGTTTATTTTCAGCATTCAATTTCCAGAATTTAGTAGTTCAAGTTTGTTTCTTTTTGATACTCACTTGATTCGTTTTAGGTAGTTTATGCAGAGCACGAGATCTAGTGGAATTCCTCTTGTTGAATCTATTGCGGAGATTGATAGGGTATATCAGCAAAGGAAGCGAGTGAGTGCTAGAGTTGAGGTAGTGGAGGAAGATTTCTCTGATTCTCTGCAGGAGATTTTTAAGCAACCGGATTCTCGGGAAGGTTTTGTGATGGCTCGCCCACTCTTGAAATCATGGGTTCAACCCAACCAGGAACGGATGAGGGGTCCGGCTATTGTTCTCTCTGCTACAACTTGTGATTTAGAGATCAAGAATCACATGTTCCAGCAACTCCCAAGGTTCTATAGTCTGCCAAGGGAGGATGTTATGGGGTACTTGAATGATATTGGGGATTTCATCAAAAATCTTCCAAGGCCTGGAGCTGGGATTACGGATGATGAGCTAAGGATGAAGGTTTTTGCTATGGGTCTTGGAGATAAGACAAAGGCATGGTTAGGCTCTCTGGAAGCCGGATCACTTGACACCTGGGCTAAGGTGTTTTCATCTTTTATGGAGAAGTATTTTCCCCATACTCTTACTAATGCGCTGAAGGCGCAAATTAGTGGTTTCAAGCAAGACTACGATGAAACCATCTATACTGCTCTCGAGAGGTACAAGGACCTCATGAACAAGTCCCCACACTATGGGATGGAACTCTCCGACCTTGTCCAACACTTCTACAATGGGCTCACATATGAGAGCCAACAGGTTGTGGAATTCCAATGCCGAGGAAATATCTGGGAGAAAACCGCCGAAGATGTGTGGGCGTGTTTCGAAGGCTCGCGAAGGGATCTCAGTTCAAGGACCCTAGGGGTATGAACATGAGGCGTGTAGTTGAAGCTCCAACGAAACCCGAGGTGCAGTTGAACGGTGTGAGTGGGGATAGGTTTGATGGCTTCGCCATGAGATGAGGCAGGCTCTTAAGAGCTCGATGGGGCAGCCTCTTTCCAATGAAGTTTGTAGGGTGTGCAAGAACTATGGGCATGGGGCTCATATGTGTAGGTCCGATTTGGCCAATGATGGGGTTTATTGGGTAGAAGCAGGAGAAGGAGAGGTGTTTGTTGTTGAACTTGGCGAAGCTAGCTATGGGCAAGATGGTAGGAATCCTCGAGGTGGATATTGGAAGAAGGGGTTCCGAAGCAACCAAGGGTATGCTCCTCAAAACCAAACCTATGGACCCAACCAAGACCGTAGTAATCTCAACTACGGTAATGATTATTGTGAGAACCCTCCACCTAGGACCGAAGCACCAAAGTCCAAATCAGCTTCTCTCTTGGACACTTTGCAGAAGATGGTTGATAATACTCAGTGGTTTATGAAGAGGTTTGAGGAAGATTCGGAGAAGACGAGGAGTCGGCTCGATCAATTGGAGGCAAGTACAAGGCTTGCTCACCAAAACCTGCAAGAGCTAATAGACCGAGGGGCGAGTAGGGAGCAGGGGAAGTTGCCTAGCAATACTGAGAAGTCGATGTCCATCACTTTGGTGGGAGATCTCCATGTGGAGGTTACTATTAAGAAGGTTGCAGCGTGCAAGTGTTGCGAAAACGGCGAGCCTCCACTCGCTAAGGAGGAAGATAAGGGCCTCGGTTTTGATGTGAGTGATCAGGAGCAAGAGGATCCTGAGCCAATTCCAGACAGCTTCAATGTTAAGATCGGGGTTGGTAGTCTCGATGATGTCCGGGCTACACTAGATACGGGGTCATACTCTAATGTGCTCCCCATGAATGTGTTTGAGAAGAGTGGCCTAGGAGAGCTTGAGAAGCACAAAGCCATTGTGCAACTAGCGGACGGATCTTTTGTACGACCAGAGGGCATTGTGAAGAATGTATTGGTCAAGATTGGTGAAGCATCTGTCTATACCAATTTCGTTGTGATGCTGGCGTCTACGCCTGGGATTAGTGATGTTGTTCTCTTGGGGCGAACATTCTTAACCAAATTACGCTCCGTAATCGACATCTACAAGAGAACTTGCACCATTGAGGTGGATGGCAAGCAACATGTGTTGCATTACATATCTGATCCTAGTCCTCGCTTTAATGTTTCTCATGCTATTAACTTTTTTGGTCCTGCTGCGTATGTTATCTCTCATTCTCAAGTACTAGGTATGAGGAAGAGATCGATGAAGGGGAAGTCTAGTACCCGTGAGGACAAGAACTAAAGAGCGAGAAGAAGTCGAGTCAGAGACTTTTTAAACAATGACGCTATCCGGGAGGCAACCCGGAGTTTTTATTGCTTTCTTGCATTGCATACATACATCGAACACTTGTCTATTTGTAAGTTTTTGTTGTTTGTGTTTTGTTTTGTGCTCATTGTATGTGTTTAAGTGAAGTTTTTCGAGTGTTTAAGTGAGGAAAATATTTTGGAGTGAAAATTTTGTGCGAGGGGCCGAAAAATTTCGGCCCCCAGCCTCTGCAAGTGGGAGGCGCACCGCCCCACATGGGGGGCGGTCTGCCCCCCACTTCCAGAGAGCCAGTGGCTCTCTGGAGTTGTGGGGCACACCGCCCCACATGGGGGGCGGTCCGCCCCCCAGCTCCAGAGAACCGCAGCTCTCAGGAGCTGCGGGGCGCACCGCCCACATGGGGGGCGGTCCGCTCCCCAGCTCCAGAGAACCGCAGCTCTCTGTAGCTGCGGGGCGCACCGCCCCACATGGGGAGCGGTCCGCAGCTCTCCAGAGAGCCACGACTCTCTAGAGCTGTGGGGCGCACTGCCCCACACCCAGGGTGGTCCGCCCCACACCACCTGAACACTAAACACGAATTTGCTCTCTTTTCTCCCTCATTCTTCATCCCTCTTCTCCCTTTTACTCCCAAAATCAAAATTTCTTCAAAAATCTTCAATCTTCCATAACTCAACCAATTCTCCACCAAACTTTGTGTTCTTTAGCTTAAATCGAAGCCCATTACGTGCTCTTCATCTTCATCTGAACAAATTTCTTCATAGTTGGTCGAAGTTGACACTCGTTTGCTTGCACACACTTGCATTTGCATAGCATATCGTTTTTTGTTGAGGTACTAATTGCTACGTTTCAGGCACAATGGTTCGAGACAAGAAGAAAGTAGGCTCATCTAAGAGCAAGAAGGGTAAGGGAGCAGCCTCGAGCTCCCGAGCTAGTGGAGCCTATGAACCGTCGGTCCATGCAATCTCTATTAAGATGGACCTTGAGGAGGAAGCTGCCTCAGTCAAGCCCCGCTCCATAGTCCGAGACCGAAAAATCCAAATCCCAGCAAGCTATGCTAACACACCGGCGTGCCGGATGCTCTACAGCTTGGAGGGAAGAAGGAACTGGAAATTGTAGACTTCTAACCGTTTCCAAGAGTATGATGTATCGCTCCTCCAAGAATTCTACGTGGGATACACAGACCGCAGGGACATGGGGGGTATCCCGGTATGGGGCACACTAGTGTCGTGGACCCCGTAGGCGATTTCAGATTTCATCCATTTAGGGGGACGGGAGTTCACCGGGAGTGCACATGCCTACAGGTACTCGAGGGCCAGCCGGGTGATTGACGACAGTGTTACACAGGTGATTTGCCACCAGGACTATGTGTACCAATATGGCAACAGACCAGAGCGACTGAACAGAAGGGACCTCAACCTTGAGGCTAGGACTGCTATGAAATTCATCATATCCAATCTCATTCCTCGGTCCAATGACACTTCGATTCAGCCATAATATGCAGAGCTTATCAACTGTCTTTTTGGTCGGCATAACATAGACATCGGCACCATCATCTACGAGGAGTATGAGAGGCGTTGGGACAAAAAGCGGAAGCCCTTTGTCTTTCCCTGCTTGATTACCGCCTACTGCAGATACCACGGGGTAGAGGGTATTGACGAGACCGGCTCAGTCGTCTCGACCTTGACTCCAGCATTTATCACCGAGTGATGAGGATGACATGGAGACAGATGATCGGGACCGTATTCCAGACCCTATTCCAGACACCGCCGTTCCTAGTGGGTCACAGCAGCCACCTCGGGCCACACGTGGTTCGTGTGGGTTTGATTTTTCTGAGCTCAGGACCTACCTAGATGACAGATTCCGTGGGTTCGATGCCAATGTTGCAAACCTGACTTCCACTGTACAAGGTTTGCAACATACACTTGATGGATATGTTTCCCAGCGCAACAATGATTGAGAGCTCGCGGAGGAGCATCGCCGAAACGATCGGCAGCTCATATTGCAGCAGCAGCAGCTCTTGGACCGACATCACGAGACCCTACAGCAGTCCCAGGATCTTCTCTCTGACATGTGGAATGACTATTACGGGGATTATGACCCGGATTACTAGTCTTTTCACATGTCCATTCTGGTATACTCAGCCGACCGAGGCCACACATTCGGTAACATCTAGTATCACTTTGTATTCCTCATTCTCTTTTGTTGGGGAGAAGCTTGAGCTTCATGTGGGGGGTGTGTTGTGTGAACTATGATGTTAGTATTGTATGACTTATGTCGTTGAGTATTGTATCCTGTACCTTTGCATTGCACGTTTACCGCTTTCCTAGGATTTAGTTTGCATTCATCCTTAGTATAGTTTTGCATGATTTTTGTGTGGAGTTTATTGCCAAATTTTTTGAAATTTTTTATTGTATAGACTAAGTGTTTATGACCATTGCCCATGCATTGCATCTCTATGGAATAGTTTGAGGTTTGTCTCACTTGGCTTGTCATATTTGTATGTGCATTAGTTAAACTTGGTAGTCTCGACATCACTATGTGGTGTTTTTTCTACTGCGGTTCGCGAAGGCCTTATAAAATGTTGCATGTTAGAGTCTTTGGTTGTATTCCCATGTAATTATGTACGTAAGAGGCAACAAGTCTTCACCTTGCTTATTGAGATTGCTAAATGCCTAGGATGAAGGTAGAGTGAGGTGTGTGATCCTTTGTTTGGAACCTATTCTAACGAATAGGTTTGGGGAGGGGGTTACTGTTGGTCCCTTTAAACAACAAGAAAAGACTAGAGAGGGGGGGGGGGGTGAATAGTCTTTTCAAACTTTCGTCGTTTAAAACTTTCTCAGCAAGTGCTTATTACTTTTCAGTAATGAGTTTGCTGATACTTAACTTTCTCAACAAGCACAAGTTACTTTGCAGTAACTAGGTTTGCTGATACTTAAAATCAGAGAGCGGAAGTCTTTGATACAATAAGTGCTCTTTCAGTGAATGAAGGTTTCAGCAAGTGATGTGAGTGACTGTGTACAGATAGATATGATTTGCTAAAAACCAAGTACAGTAAGTAAATCACACAAACACTTTTATAGTGGTATCTGAGAGTGAATCTCTCAACTAATCCACTTTTTCCACTTTTATAGTGGTATCCCAAATGCGTATTCTCTCAACTAATCCACTTTTTCCTTTCTAGGACTGAATCCACTAAGATAAGATTGAGGTTCCTTACAACACCTATCTAGAGCGATTCAAACAGAAACCAAAGCACACTTGCTTCGTCTCCAACCTAATCTAGAGAACGCAACCTTGTTCTCCACCAAACTTGGTACTTTTAATCAGCAAAACTATGCTCGATTAAGTTCCCCCTGAATATCACGCCTGAAAGGGTGTATTTTCAGTTAGAGAGGTTTGGGATGAGAAAACTTAATTATAACTTATTCAGTTACAACAAGTAATCTAAGAAACAAAACTTTGAATACTTTGCAGTAAACAAGTTTGATTGTTTCTGGTGTCAAGACTTGTTGTTGTTTGAAAGAAAGAAAGAACACTTAACTAATTTCATAGTCGTGTAAATTCTACTTCTTCACAAGTAGCTTTTTCAATCTTTAAGTCTTGGAACGGATCAATGGCAGTAGAGAGTATTGAAGGGTATGTGAGTTTAAGCACAAGTGAGAGTATGATCACTTTGTTGACACACTTCAACTCTTTGCCGGATGACCTCTATTTATAGTGAAAATAAGGAGCCGTTTGAATTTCAAATTCTAAGGCTTTTGTTCCTTAAAATGTCACTATCTTGCTTTTGTACTTTCAGCAGCGTCCTTGTTTGTCTTCTAGTCTTCATGTCCTTCTCGTGCATGCTTTGCATTTAATGCTCTTTTGAATAGAATTCAAACAGTAACACTGGAGCGCAAATGTAAGTACTTTCAGCAAGAGGTCACAAATGTTCATCAGCAAGTGGTCAGTCTCAGTTTCAACAAGCACAACCTACTCTGTCGTATAGATTTTCACTTATGCAATGCTGTTGCTGAAGTTTCAACTTTCTGAGCAACATGTGCCTTTGTAGATACCGGTCTTCAAAAATCTTCTACTCTTCAGTCTTCGAAATCTTCAAGATTCTGAGCGGTTCTAAATGCTTCAATAGTTTGTTTGTAAAAACAAAGTACATCATCAGCAAATGCTTCAATAGGTTGTATTTCTTTTCAGAAAACAAGATACATCATAAGCTTTAAAACCAACCTATCTAGCACCTACTCTAAGTCTTCAGCAAACGTTCCTCTTTTACAATGTCCTTAAATTCTAAATTCCTATGGACCTTAAGAGTACTAGTTACTGGACTTTCCTTAATTTAGCATGGTTAATTGCTCATCAAAATTACAAGTTTCCTAACAAATTTCCCCCTTTTTGATGTTAGCAATCCATGGCTAAATTAATTGTTACCCTTTTAGAGGTTTCTGATGTTGAATAAATCAGTTGATTAATGCAAGCATACTTGAATAATTAAACAGTAAGCATAAGTAAATTGCATAATCAAAAACCAATAAGAGTCAAAAGCTTCATTGCTGATAGTTATCTTTCAGAAGTTTACAAGAAATAGCAGAGATAACTAAACAAAATTAGCAAACAAAACTTTAACAAAAATTATTACAGAGAGTTAAGCTCTTCCAGAAGATTTTTTCAAAATCACTCTTACACTCTTCTCAGCAAGTGTAGTAAATTCAACACAGTCCTTTTCGTAGTTCTCAAGAAGCCTACGGACTTGTAGTTGAAGAATTCTTGCATTTTCGCAGGTAGTATGATGATGCTTTTCAGCATTCATTTCCATGTAGTGAGTTACCCACAAATGCATGCCCCAATTGCTGGCATGGAGAAGCTGTGTATCTGAAATGCTTTTAGGATGAATCTTTCTTAGCCAGAGAAGATATTCTTCTTGATCCTTAGCAGTGAGATAGAAATACTCATAAGGAATATATCCAAGTCTCTTCTTTGTTTTCTTGGTTACTGGGTGAGAGTAATAAGCAATGCCAGGTGGTTTTATCAGATCTAGTTCTTGTCTATAAGTCTTACCAATGGCAGTTCTTCTTACTGAGACCTCAAGATTCAACCATCTCCCAGCAATGTTTCTTGGGAGGGATTCTTCCCTTTGTTTTCTTTGTACCTTGAGTTCAATCCATGTGAACATTTGGTTCAATATGGTTGTAGGAAAGAACTCATTCACCAGCAAGTCTTCCAGCTTTAAGATCCAGCAACCATGAATGTTTCTGATCACATTCTGAGTGGTTTCATCATTGATGGTCTTTGTATACTCGATGCCGGAGCCAATAGCAATGCTGGCCAGCCTCTTTTCTTCCTGTCTTTGGCTTCTTCTTCTTGACATAACATTGTCTTGATCTCTTGCTCAAGAGTCAGACGAGAAATGCTTTGAATGGCCAGACGGAGTTAAGGCTGTTAATGGTCTAGCTCTTATGGCTTGAGCTATTGTCTGATTGTCATCATCTTCATCATCTTCATTCAGATCTTGATGACTTTCAGTATGGCAAAAATCTTGAGTTTCAGCAGCAGTTTTTCTCTTTTTGGTACTTGCTGATTTTAACTCAGATTCTGCTTGCCTTTTAGAACTTTGCTCTTTTTCAGCAAGCAGTTCTATGGGCAGTGGCTCATCAACAGTAGGAGGGGTTTGATTTCTCTTTCTGGTATTTCTCTTTTCCCCCTTAGACATGGATTGCAACATCAGAGTGATGTGTAGAGAATAGAACTCATTGCAGTTTTCAGCAAGAGTACTTAAGCTGTTATACTTCACGATGATTTGTTGGTGATCAGAAGTCATTTCTGACAACTCTTTTTGAATACTCACCATGTTCTCTTCATGTATTTTCTCTGTTGCGGCCTTATCATCCATGAAAGTCTGAGCCTTCACTAGAGCGGTCTTTGCGAGCATGAGTGCTTGACTTACATCTTCTTCATAGCTTTTGTGATAAAGACTGATGTCTTTCTGAGCTATCGCAAGAGTAGTAGTGCGTCTCAGCACTGTAGCCAATATTTTTCCAATGTCAAGCGGGCTCTCAGCAAGCAATGCCTCATCTTCTGTTTTGCAGGCATCATGGACTTTCTTCAGTGCCAAAATTCTAGGAGTAAACTCCTCAACTCGTGGGAAAGGCACTAGGTTTGGGGTCAAGGAATGAACTTTCAGTTCTGAAGCAAACTGATCATCCTTCATCAGCAATTCTCCTCTCAGACCATCATCTATATCATTTATGTAATCAGGAGGAGGAATTTGAACCACTTTGGGGTCTCTTTTGGATTGTTCATCCTCATTTGCTGATAAGTCATCGTCATCCTCAGATTCATCAAGGTCAGCAACCTTGGAACCTAAGTCAGCAGCTTCATGTCCTTTTGGTTGAGTGGTTGCTGATGGCAACACTTCGGACTCAACAACTGGAGTTTCACCAGTAGTTAGTTTTAATTGAGTAGTTGCTGAGGGCAACGTTTGAGACTCAATTACTGGAGTTTCTCCAGTAGTTAGTTTTAATTGAGTAGTTGCTGAGGGCAACGTTTGAGACTCAATTACTGGAGTTTCTCCAGTAGTAAGTGGAAGGGAGGGGACTTCCTTTGGTCTTACTCCTGAAGATTCACCAATTTCTAGATCCTGCGTATGCCTTGCATGGATCAATAGACTGTTCTATAGAGCGCGTTGGTAATCTTCATCCAATTCATCTTCATCATCAAGGTTTGCATCAGTGACCTTGGCATCAGAAATTTGTCTCTTGCCATTTTTCAAGGCAGCCCGTTTTCTAGCATATTCTTCTTTAGTATCAGCACCATGTACAGGTGCTTGATTTTCAGCAGCAGCAGGAGCAGGTTGAGATTCATGCTGAGGTTGTGGTTGTTCAGCTTGCTGATTGTCTTGTTGAGTATTTTCAGCAACTGTCAATTTTAAGCCACCAGCATCAGGACTTGGACCTTAATTGTCATCATCATCGTCTTTCTTGTCCTTTGAATCTTTCCATTCATCATCACTGGGATCAGTTGGAATATTTTCATCTTCTTCCTCTTCATCATCATCAGTCAGAATTACTAGCTCGAGATGCTTGTACAAAGCAACACTCGTGACTTCCTCTTCCTCATTTATTTTGTGGGGATCAGCCACCACGGGTACAAATGAACCCTTGAGCATCACAGCTTGTTCAGCTGGAGATGCACTCTTGAATTTTGCCTTCATATTCTCTCTAATTTGAGCAATCAGATTTGAACTCATTTGTTGAGAATATGACATGTCTTCAGGAAGTATGGAATGAACGAATGTCTCGAGCTTTAGCAGAGAAGATCTATTTTTCTCATTAGATAGATAAAGATGGAGATCAGAGAAATCCATTCGCCTGTATCTTTGCCTGTTGCTGACGGACTTAGCAACTCTTGACAAAGTTGTTCTTTTGAAATTCAAGTATAGTTCCTCAGAACTCACTTGTTGATCTTCAGTGATGAGCACCACTTCAGTGGTCTCCTTTAGAGCCTGAAAAAGAATGATATTTAGATCAGGATTGGTTTGGATAATTGCTTTAGAGTTCAAAGCTAAAACATGAATTACCTGCTGAGATTCAGCAAGCTCATGTTGTACAATTTCCATTCCTTGAGGAGCTTGAGTAGCATCCTCCATTTGTTCATCCTGAAATAACTTTGAGTTAGATACAAGTACTAAGCTGTCAAACATAGTTTTATTACCAAAAATATTAACTACCTGTTGAGCAGGGAGTGTTGATTCTGGTGCAGAGGCTTCAGCAACCATCTGACTTGCATCTTGAGAAGTCTGTAGAGATAACATAATATTAGCAAAAGCATAAGTTTCAGAATTTGAAGTTTTACTGATGGTTGATTTTTCTACCTGCTGAAGAAGGACAGATTGTGGCTCAGTCCTTTCAGCATTAACAGTTTCTTCATTTTCTGGGACTGTTTCTTCAGCAGACTTCTTGTCTTGCTCTGTTTGAGAAAGCTGCGCGGTTTCAGCAATCTCTCTTGTCTCTGAAATGACAAGTTGAGCAAAAGCATCTTGACCTTTAAGCTCACTGCTTGTCATGAAGACATCAATGGATTTTTTGGATGATTCTTCAATCTCCAACTCCATTTGTTGGCTTATAGCTTCCAGTACAAGCTGGACTTTCTCTATTGATGTCTTTGGTGAACTTGGGCCAGTATTCTCAGCATCACGAGATGCGTCGTTGAATAGTGCTTTTTGTGTTTCAGCAACTTCTGGAACTTGAACCATTGCTGTCTCAGCAACTGGTTCTTCAGCAACCGGGATTTCAGCAACTTGATGAGTTGCTTGTTCAACAACCATCTTTTCAGCAGCATCAGCAAGTGCCGCATTTTGCAGATCAGCAGCAATATCACTTGCTGGTTCCAGAGTTTGATCATCTAGATTATCTACAATGTAGATATCTGGGACTTGGGCAGGAATTTCATTTCCACTGCCTTGTGGTCTGTTCTCAGTAGAAGGATCCACGTTGAGTCGATCATTGAAGGCTTCCGCAAACACTTCAATGTTGCTGACATAGGCTTCAGTAACTACCTTTTCAACATCTACTGGAACTTGCATTTCAACAATTGTCTGGGAATTTTCTGAAAGTTCATGGACAATAGGAACTGACTTGCAAGCCACTGTTTTCTTCCTTGTGTTACTTGTCCTTTTCCTCTTTGGTACAGGATTTGCTAATGACGATGCAGTCTGAGTGTCATCATCAGCTTTCCTCTTTTTCTTGTTAAATTTCTTCACTTTCCCAGAATCGTCAGTAGTTGCATTTTCAGCAACGACTATTGTACACGTACCTTGTTGATCATCTACAGCAGTTTCATCTTTGTCACCACCATCTACAGCAGTTTCATCTCTAAGTTGCTGAGTGGTGACATCTGCAGCTGTTGTATACCTTTCTTGCTGGCTTGTGCTGACAACATTTGCAGCTGTTGTCTTCTTTGATTTTTCGAGTTTCTTGCCAGCAGTCTTAGGTACATTCTGCTTGTAGAAGGATCTTCCCACATTGCATACAGATTTCTTGATTGGCAATGGGTTTCTCAGCTGAATCCTGAAATGTTCAAGGATATAGCATATCTTTATTCCATACATAACTGGAAAGGAAGGTGAGACCTTGATGTCTTCTACCTTTACCTTGAACTTAGTAACACAATCAACAAGCCTGTTGAAAACGTACTTAGCCCAGTTAAGTTCCGTTTTATTTTCATGGATATGCATCAGTAGTGGCCATCTTCTCATGCCTACTTGGTCCATTCGTCCGACTTGGGAGTCCAAAACTTTTATCAGTAGCATAGCTACTAGACCAAGTGAATGGCAGAGATGCTTCCTCTTAACGTGTTTTGTCCAAGTCACGGGAGCAATCTCTCCTTTATTCATTTTCTCATTTCTGACGTCACTGCAGAAAGCTTCAATTTCTTCGTCAGTGGCAGTGACGTCATCTTCAGTTCCAGTGGTTGGAATCTGAAAGATTTCCGCTAAATCAGTCCATTTCAGGACGATTTGCGTGTTCTGAACTGTAGTAAAGATCACTTTTTCAATGACTCCTTTACTATCAGTTAGGGACTGGATTTTTGCATTATTGTAGAACTCCATTGTGTCCAGCATGCTCACTTGCTTAGTGCGAGCAGATATGAAATTCATGAGGCCTTGCTGCTTGATAAATTCAAGCGCCTCTTCAATTTCATCATCGAGTTCTTGTTCATAGAAGTATCTAATGTACTTCTCCTTTGCAAATCCACCCCATTGCATCATCATCTCACACTTTGCAGTGTCAAGATATGACGGAGGCATAGGTTTTTCCGATATCCTATCGCTTTTCAACACAACTTTCGTTGTGTTTGATGCTGGAGTAGTCACCGGAGCAGTGCGTTTCTCAGCACTGTCAACCTTAGACGACTTTGAGGACTTAGAGGACTATCTCTTTGGTGCCATTTCTTTTATAGAGAAGAAAGTGTACGAAAAAGACAGTTTACTTTTTGACCGGAGGTACAGTAGATTCAGGCTAAAATTTGCAGAGAAAGGAATTGTGAGTTAAAGAATTTTGTCATTTCTCTAACTCCTTCTTTATATAGTGTCTCTGATGTGTGAGAAACTCAATCGATTTGAGCTCTCAGCAAGGGTAAAACAGAGAAACACACGCGTTAGTGGAGCCTTTGCATTGAATGCGTAGTGGCCCACTAACTAAAACCGTCAGAGCATTCTCTCTCTTTGTTTTATTAACCGTTAGATCAATAACTCCTTTTAATCAATGGCCACGATTGTATTTCATGTTATGATTATTACGAGTTTATCTGTGCCCGTCAGAGCATGGTTGCTGAAATAGACAAGAATCTTTTCAGCGAGTTAGCATTAATAGCCTAGATACTTGCTAAAAGTTCCCCCTTACTTATATATTTCATATTTTCTTAACTTAAAAGGATATTTTTGATTTCCTGTATCAGTAAATTCTTTTGTACTTGAGATATCCTTTTGTAAAATCTGAGAAATGAGTTTTTCTCTTTTTCTGAGTTCCCGTCTCAAAATATTCCCTTGATACTTGAATACCTGTTTCAGTATCTTTGGTTGTCTGAATGTCTGTTTCAGCAATCCTTAAGGTTTTTCTCTTACTGAGTGCCTGTCTCAGCAAGTGATCAAGTTTCCTAACAAATACCCGTTTTGAAGGAATTACTTGTTGAATGCCTGTTTCAGCAAACATGTAGTGACCTATCATTTCTTAGAAGAAATTAGTAGACAGAGCTTTTAAGTAAGAATACTTTGGCTTGCTGAATACCTGTTTCAGCATTCTGCCAAATGTATCCTTTATTGAGGTAGTTCAATCAATCCAAGGTTATACCTTAGCATTGCGAACCTATTATCTGGTAGGGGCTTGGTAAAGATGTCAGCCAGCTGACCATCAGTGCCTACTTTCACAACCTCAATATCTCATTTTTCTACATGATCTCTGTTTGGAAACTTGTAATTTTGATGAGCAATTAACCATGCTAAATTAAGAACAGTCCAGTAACTAGTACTCTTAAGGTCCATAGGAATTTAGAATTTTAAGGACATTGTAAAAGAGGAACGTTTGCTGATGACTTAGTTAGGTGTTAGATAAGTTATTTCTTTTGCGTATGATGTATTTTATTTTCTGAAAAGAAAATATCTTATTGATGCTTAGCTTTAATGAATCTTATTTTCTGAAAAGAAAAAATGACCTATTGAAGCATTTGCTGAAGATATATTTTGTTTATTACAAACAAATTATTGAAGCAAATATAGAAACCGGTCAGAATCTTGAAGACTTTTGAAGATCTGAAGGCTTGAAGACTTGAAGATTGCTGAAGACTGGTAAAGGCACGTGTTGCTCAGAAAGTGGAATTTTCAGCAACAGCATTGCATAAGTGAAAATCTGAAAGACAGAGTAGGTTGTGCTTGCTGAAACTGAGAATGAACACTTGCTGATGAACATATGTGACCTCTTGCTGAATGTACGTGAATTTGCGCTCCAATGTTACTGTTTGAATTCTATTCAAATGTGCATTTAATGCAAAGCTTACACGCGAAGGACATGAAGACTAGAAGACAAACAAAGTTGCTGCTGAAAGTACAAAAGCAAGATAGTGACATGTTAAGGAACAAAAGCCTTAGGATTTGAAATTCAAACGGCTCCTTACTTGCACTATAAATAGAGGTCATCCGGCAAAGAGTTGAAGTGTGTCAACAACGTGATCAAACTCTCACTTGTGCTTAAAAAACTCACAAACCTTCAAACACTCTTACTGCCATTGATCCGTTCCAAGACTTAAAGCTTGAAAAAGCTACTTGTGAAGAAGTAGAACAAACTCGGCTAAGAAATTAGTTAAGTGTTCTTTCTTTTGAACAAGAACAAGTCTTGACACCAGAAACAATCAAACTTGCTTACTGCAAAGTATTCCAAGTTGTGTTTCTTAGATTACTTGTTGTAACTGAATAAGTTATAATTAAGTCATCTCACCCCAAAACTCTCTAACTGAAAATACACCCTTTCAGGCGTGATATTCAGGGGGAACTTAATCGAGCATGGTTTTGCTGATTAAAAGTACCAAGTTTGGTGGAGAACAAGGTTGAGTTCTCTAGTTTAGGTTGGAGACAAAGCAAGTGTGCTTTGGTTTCTGTTGAATCGCTTTAGATAGGAGATTGTAAGGAACCTCAATCATATCTTAGTGGATTCAGTCCTAGAAAGGACAAAGTTGATTAGTTGAGAGATTACGCCACTCTCAGATACCACTATAAAAGTGTTTGTGTGATTTACTTTCTGCATTTAGCTTTCAGCAAATTATATCTGTTTGTACACAGTCACTCACTTCACTTGCTGAAACCCTTTACTTGCTGAAAGAGCACTTATTGTTTCAAAGACTTCCGCTCTCTGATTCTAAGTATCAACAAACCAAGCTACTGTAAAGTAATAAGTACTTGCTGAGAAAGTTTTAAACGACAAAAGTTTGAAAAGACTATTCACCCCCCCCCTCTAGTCTTTTCTTGTTGTTTAAAGGGACCAACAAGTGGTATCAGAGCAGGAGGTTCTTTAGCCTTCTGCACTGAACCTAGATCCCCTTAAGTGCTTTCCATAAATCACTTTCACTTGATCAGTTTGGTAGTGCTTTGCTGACAGGATGCCTTTAGGAGATGCTCCCTTGCTGAAGATGGAAAATTACGAGAAATGGCGAAACAACATGATGCTACATCTTGAGGCCATTAGTGATGAGATGGTAACCGTCATTAATGATGGACCTATCAAGATCACTAAGATTGAAAGGAGTTTCCCTCACAAGACCACTGAAGCTGGGAAGGAAACCATCCTTGGCGAACCATCAGATACTGTTGTGCCAAAACCAAGAGAGGAATGGACCTCTGACGAAGCTAAGAGATTCCGTCTTGATGGCAAAGTAAGAAATATCATCATCAGATCAACTCCGGATACCATACAGTGCAAACTGTGGGGTGCTAAGACTGCTAAGGAGGCTTGGAAAATGGTTCAAGATCTTTGTGCTGGATCTGACAAGACCAAGGAAAACAAACTTGAAGTACTTAAGCTAAAGTTTCAAAACTTTAAGCAAGGTGCTAACGATTCATTGGAAGACTTGGACTTCAGATTCACAACTCTTGTTAGTGAAATGGCAGCGCTGGGTGTTGCAAATCTTTATTCAGATTCTGAGAAAGTGAAAACTATTATCAGAAGTTTGAATCAAGAATGGATCCATACTCAGAATTTCTATTATAATCAAGGAATGCCTGACATTACACCAACTGAGTTGTTCTCTCATCTTGCTACTGTCAATTATGAGACAAAGCAAAGAGAAAATGTGTTTGCTGAAAAATCGCAAAACATTGCTCTTGCTGCAAAGCCGTCATCTTCTGAAAAGAAGAATGATAAAGAGCCTGCTGATGAAAATGCTTTAGTTGTTAAAAACATGAAGAAGTTCATCAGTAAGGAACTTGAAAGGCGAAAGGCAAAAGAGAAGCTGAAAAAGCATCTTGGTAACAACTACCATAAGTACAAGAATGATACTAGCTCGCTGAACAAGCAAGCTCAGCAAGCTACATCATCAGAAGAACCAGCAGTTGGAAATGATCTATGTTTTTACTGCAAAAAGCCTGGACACTTCAAAGCTAATTGCCCTTTGCTGAAAGGCAAATCTGCTGAAAAGAAGAAGAAGTTCAAAAGAGCTTTCATTGCTGAAGAAAAGAAGAAGCTTCAAGCAAAAATCGATGCATTGTGCATTGAGACAAGCTCCGAAGACAGTGATGATGAAAGTTCAGACACCAACGATGAAGAAGCCACTCTAGACGTGGAGATTGGCAAAGAAGTGTGTGGAATAGCTATGGAAGCTTATCCAGATGTGTCGAACTACGAATTCTGCCTCATGGCCGGTCAGGTAAATAATTCTACCTCTGACTCAGATTCAGAAAGTGAAGACGAGATTGACCATGACAAGATTCAAGGAGAAATCGAAAGATTTGAGAAAACTCTCAGCAAACAGCAAGAGAAACTTCAACTTGCTGAAACTCTGACCAAGCAAACTACTGAGAAGTATGTGTTGCTGAAGGAAGAGACAGAAGAAAAGGATGCTGAAATAAGGCGTCTTAAGAAGTTGGTTGCTGAGGCTGCAGAGAAAAATTCTCAAATGGCATTAGAATTGGAAGAGTATCAGTCCTCAATTCTAAAGTTACTTGCTGAAATCCAAGAAATGAAAAAGATGAAAATCAATTTCAAATCCTATGTGGAAGCAAGTAATACGCTGACTGAACTAAACTCTTATTTGAGAGATCCATCTCAGAAAGAAGGTTTAGGAGCAACGTGTGAAGGTGATAACGTAGAAATCTTGAGAAAAGATAAATCACCTATCTCCTTTGTACGTGCTACTGATAGTAGTCCTCCAGTAATCTATCAGTTTGGTCAAACTAAGGTTGCTGAAACATGCAATCAAGTACCTATGACCATAAAGCCTGCTGTTGCTACTCAAAGTAACAAGACTTTAAAAGGAAAACAGGTTGCTGAGAAGCAAACTGGAAAGAAGAAGAATGTCGTGAAGCATTCCGCCAAACAAGTTGCTGAAAAGCAAGTTGTTAAGACTAAAGGCAAGATTACTAAAAGTAATCAGAAGTCCTTTGCTGACAAACCTGAATCAAGTAAGGTTGTTGAAGCTAAAGCTCAGCATTCTCCGAAAAGTGGACTAGGTTTCAAAACCAAGCAAAGTCAACTTTTTCATGAGTATAAGCAAAGTCAACAAAGATACTTCAAAGAGATGAAGAAAATCAAGCCTAAGAGTTCTGAAAAGACTCCCAATGCTAGGACTAGAAGGAACCTTGCTAGAAAAGAACTTACTGAAAAGTATGTTCAGCAAAAAGGTCAACAGAGCAAGACACCATATCAGAAAGTGGATTTGACCAGCACGAGTCTAAAGTCTTTCAGCTCAAATCCTCCTAGTACCTCAGCAAGTAGAAAACAAGTCAAAGTTGAAAAACTTCAGACATGGGTTTCCACTGGACGCATTCTTGAACATGTTAATGGACATCCATCATTGGATAATTAACTTGTTTGCTCTGGATTGTGCAGACTGCAGCCACGGAGACAAACGATGCGATCTGGCACTTTGATAGTGGTTGTGGAAAGCACATGACGGGCAACATGAATAACCTTATAAACTATAGACGGTGGTCTAAAGGTCCAACAATAAGGTTTGCTGGTGGAGGCTCCGGATCTACAAAAGGCTGTGGTGATGTGAAGTTGGTATGCATAACCATTTCTGGAGTTCTTTATGTCAAAAATCTTAAGTTTAACCTTTTCAGCATGAGTCAATTTGCTGACAGAGGATAGTTCATCGAAATTAAAAGTGATGAATGTAAACTTGTAGATTTTGAGACTAAAAAGGTTATAATGATTGCAAGAAGATCATGAGGCTTGTACACTGTTGATTGGTCTTCAGCAAACGTTGAAAAATGCCTTGTCTCAGATCATGATTGCCTTGCTGAAAAAGCATGGTTATGGCATAAACGAACAAGTCATCTAAACTTCAAGACGCTGAATAAGCTGTCTAAAAAGGCACTTGTAGTTGGATTACCTAGGGTTACTTTTAAGAAGGATGGTGTTTGCAATGCATGTCAGCAAGGAAAGCAAACTAAATCTTCTTTCAAGAACAAGGCAGTACCGTCAACTACAAAACCTTTACAACTCTTACACATGGACTTGTTTGAATCTTGTTCAACAAGCTATGCTGGTAAGAAGTATGGTCTAGTCGTGGTCGATGACTATTCAAGATTCACTTGGGTAGTATTCATCAAGCACAAATCTGAAACCAAGACTGAAATACCTAACTTGCTCAATAAGCTTGAAGTCATGAAAAATGACAAGGTAAAAGTCATAAGGACAGACCATGGTACTGAGTTTGTAAACCAGTACATAACTGAATATTGTACCTCAAAAGGTATTCAACATCAGTTATCCTCAGTAAGGATACCACAGCAAAATGGTGTTGCTGAACGGAAGAATCGTACCCTGAAAGAAGCCGCAAGAACAATGCTTGCTGACACTGAGATAAGTGAGGCTTACTGGGTTGAAGCGATTAATACCGCCTGCTATACTCAGAATAGATGTTTGATTACTAAGGAATACAACAAAACTCCTTATGAATTATTTGTTGGAAGACCTCCTAACATCACTCATCTAAGAGTATTTGGTTGCAAATGTTTCGTTCTTAACAATGGTAGAGAATACCTAAGAACATTTCAACCAAAGGCAGACGAAGCGATATTTCTTGGCTACTCCTTGCATAGTAAAGCTTACAGAGTTTACAACAAAAAGGCACAAAAGATTGAAGAATCTTTGCATGTTGTATTCTACGAAAAGTCACAAGGTGTGCCTGCTGAAGAAGAAATATCAGAATGTATGAAAAAGCTAATCATACATGAGCAAAGAACTGAATCTGATGCTAGGCAAATCAAGTCGATTGAACTAAATGATGATTCTGACAATGATTCTCCTCCCCCGAGTCATGACAAGATAAATATAGTTCACGACAAAGAATTTCCAGCAAAAGATGCGGTTGCTCCGGAAGTTGCTGAAATTACGCAATCTCTAGTGCCTGCTGATGAAATACCTCAACCCATCAATGCTGAACAAGCAGTTGCTGACGAACAAATCTCAGCAGAGACACAAATTCCCAGTAGTACTGAACAAGTACATACTGAAGAGTCACATGCTGATGAGCAAACATATCCTGATCCAACAAACAGGAAACCTGTTAATAAATGGATTAGAGATCATCCCTCTACGGATATGCTTGGTGATATTAATAAACGCCAAGTGACTAGATCCAAAGCTACTCAAGGACTTGCTGAAGAAGCAACTGTCGTAGAAGTAGAATCTTTATTCTCTTGCTTTGTTTCAGAAATTGAACCTAAAACCATAGAAGAAGCTTTGAAGCATTCTGAATGGATAAAGGCAATGCAAGAAGAATTGGATCAATTTGAAAGAAACAAAGTCTGGAAACTTGTGCCACTTGCTGAAGATAAGAAAGCTATTGGTACAAAGTGGGTGTTCAGAAACAAGCTGAGCGAGTCTGCTGAAGTAACAAGAAACAAAGCACGCTTAGTTGCTCAAGGTTACTGTCAGACTGAAGGATTGGACTATGATAAGTCTTACGCTCCAGTTGCAAGATTGGATGCAATTAGGCTTTTCTTGGCCTTTGCTGCTCACAATGACTTCATTGTTTACCAAATGGATGTTAAGAGTGCATTCTTAAATGGTGAACTTGCTGAAGAAGTCTACCTAGAGCAACCCCCAGGCTTTGAACTTCCCTCAGAAACCAAGATGGTATATAAGCTTCAAAAAGCTGTATATGGTCTAAAGCAAGCACCAAGAGCATGGTATGATACCTTAGCTAAGTTCTTGTTGGAAAATGGTTTCAAGAAAGGTGAAGTTGAGAAAACTCTTTTTACCATGAACCATGATGGTAAATTAATCTTAGTTCAAATTTATGTGGATGACATAATTTTTGGATATAAGGACAAGCAACTTTGTGATGATTTTGCCAAACTCATGACTAATAAGTTTGAAATGAGTATGCTGGGAAAATTGAATTATTTCCTAGGATTGCAAGTCAAGCAACTCAAAGATGGAATATTCATAAATCAAGCAAAGTATGCGAAAGAAATGCTCATAAAGTTTAGGATCAAAGAGGATGAGAAACCTGAAAAGATCCCTATGAGTGTTGGTACCAAATTGGGCTATACTAAAGAGGACAAAAGTGTTGAAGAACACAATTATAGGAAGCTCATTGGTTCCTTGTTGTATCTAACAACAAGTAGACCTGACATTCAGTATGCTGTTTGTGTGTGTGCAAGATTCCAATCTGATCCAAGAGAATCACACTACAAAAAGGCAATTAAAATACTGAAATATGTTAAAGGTACAGTCAATGTTGGATTATGGTATCCAAAAGATTCTGGACTTGAATTGGTTGGCTATTCTGATGCTGATCATGGTGGATCAACTCTTGATAGAAAAAGTACCTCTGGAACTTGTCAGTTTTTGGGTACTAGATTAATATCATGGTTCAGCAAGAAGCAAACGTGTGTCGCCAATTCATCTATTGAATCTGAATACATTGCAGCTGGTTGTTGCACAGCTCAAATCCTATGGATTCAGCAACAATTAAGAGATTATGGTATTTCTGCAAAGAAAACACCAATCTTTTGTGATAATACAAGTGCTATTGCAATTACGCAAAATCCTAAGTTTCACTCTAGGACCAAGCACATTGATATTAGACATCATTTCATTAGAGATCATGTGGAAAAAGGTGATATTGAGGTTGTGAAAGTAGGTACTGAAGATCAGCTTGCTGACATCTTTACCAAGCCCCTACCGGATAATAGGTTCGCAATGCTAAGGTATAACCTTGGATTGATTGAACTACCTCAATAAAGGATACACTTGGCAGAATGCTGAAACAGGTATTCAGCAAGCCAAAGTATTCCTGTCCAAAAGACCAAGTCACTGATTTCTTCTAAGAAATGATAAGTCAAAACATGATTGCTTAAACAGGTATTTGTTAGGAAACTTGACCATTTGCTGAGACAGGCACTCAGTAAGTGAAAGAACTTAAGGATTGCTGAGACGGGTACTCAGACAATCAAAAGATACTGAAACAGGTATTCAAGTATCAAAGGAATTTTCTGAGACGGGAACTCAGAAAAAGAGCAAAAGCTCATCTCTCAGATTTTACCAAAGGATGTCTCAAATACAAAAGAATTTACTGATACGGGAAATCAGAAATATCTTTTAAACTTAGAAAATATGAGATATCTAAGTAAGGGGGAACTTTCAGCAAGTATCTAGATTGTTAATTCAAACTCGCTGAAAAGATTCTTGTCTATTTCAGCAAGCAATCTATCCCTTATTACTCGGTAAAATCAATTTGTGACGTTAAGCTGGCACAGATAAACTCGCAATAATCATGACATGAAATTCAATCGTGGCCATTGATTAAAAGGAGTTATTAATCTAACGGCTAACAAAACAAAGAGAGAGAGTGCTCTGACGGTTTTAGTTAGTGGGCCACTACGCATTCAATGCAAAGGCTCCACTATCTCCAGTGTTTCTCTGTTTTACCCTTGCTGAGAACTCAAATCGATTGAGTTTCTCACACACCAGAGACACTATATAAAGAAGGAGTTAGAGAAATGACAAAATTCTTTAACTCACATTTCCTTTCTCTGCAATTTCTAGCCTGAAACTACTGTACCTCCGGTCAAAAAGCAAACTATCTCTTTTCGTACAATTTCTTGCTCTATATAAGAAATGGCTCCCAAGAGACAGTCATCAAAGTCCTCAAAATCGTCAAAGGTTGACAGTGCTGAAACACGCACTGCTCCGGTGACTACTCTGCCCCAGACACAACGAAAGTTGTGTTGAAAAACGACCGAATCACTGTAAAACCTATGCCTCCGTCATATCTTGACACTGCAAAGTGTGAGATGTTGATGCAATGGGGAGGGTTTGCAAAAGAAAAGTACATTAGGTACTTTTATGAACAAGAACTTGATGACCAAAATGAAGAGGCGCTTGAGTTCATCAAGCAGCAAGGCCTCATGAACTTTATCTCTGCTCGCACTAAGCAAGTGAGCATGATTGATACTATGGAATTCTACAACAATGCAGAAATCCAGTCCCTTACAGACAGTAATGGAGTCACTGAAAAAGTGATCCTTACTTATGTTCAGAACACGCAAATCGTCCTGAAATGGACTGATTTAGCGGAGATTTTTCAGATTCCAACCACTGGAACTGAAGATGACGTCACTGCTTCTGACGAAGAAATGAAGCTTTCTACAGTGACGTCAGAAATGCAAAAATGAAGAAAGGCGAGATAGCTCCCGTGACTTGGACAAAGCACGTTAAGAGAAAGCATCTCTGCCATTCACTTGGTCTAGTAGCTCTGCTACTGATTAAAGTTCTTGACTCCCAAGTTGGAGGAATTGACCAAGTAGGCCTGAGAAGATGGCCATTGCTGATGCATATCTATGAAAATAAATCGGAACTTAACTGGGCTAAGTACATTTTCAACAGGCTTGTTGATTGTGTTACTAAGTTTAAGGTAAAGGTAGAAGACAACAAGGTCTCACCTTCCTTTCCAGTTATGTATAATCAAGATATGCTATATCCTTGAACATTTCAGGATTCAGCTAAGAAACCCATTGCCAATCAAGAAATCTGTGTGCAATGTGGGAAGATCTTTCTACAAGCAGAATGTACCTAAGATTGCTGGAAAGAAATCCAAGAAGACAACAACTGCAAATGTTGTCAGCACAAGCCAGCAAGAAAGGTATACAACAGCTGCAGATGTTACCACTCAGCAACTTAGAGATGAAACTGCTGTTGGTGGTAACACAAATGAAACTGCTGTAGAAAATCAACAAGGTAACAACACCGTTGCTGAAAATGCAACAATAGATGACTGGGAAACTGGAGAAATCTAAAAAGAAAAAGAGGAAAGCTGATGATGACACTCAGACTGCAGCGTCATCAGCAAATCCCGTACCTAAGAGGAAACGGACAAGTAACAAAAGAAAGAAGACACTGGCTTCTCAGTCAGTCCCCAATGTCCAAGACTCCTCAGTCAATTCCCAACAAATGC
>CM051456.1:85852666-85906129 GCA_028274465.1 Plantago ovata | reverse complement strand
TTTAGGAGCAACGTGTGAAGGTGATAACGTAGAAATCTTGAGAAAAGATAATCACCTATCTCCTTTGTACGTGCTACTGATAGTAGTCCACAGTGATCTATCAGTTTGGTCAAACTAAGGTTGCTGAAACATGCAATCAAGTACCTATGACCATAAAGCCCGCTGTTGCTACTCAAAGTAACAAGACTTTAAAAGGAAAACAGGTTGCTGAGAAGCAAACTGGAAAGAAAAAGAATGCCGTGAAGCATTCCGCCAAACAAGTTGCTGAAAAGCAAGTTGTTAAGACTAAAGGCAAGATTACCAAAAGTAATCAGAAGTCCTTTGCTGACAAACCTGAATCAAGTAAGGTTGCTGAAGCTAAAGCTCAGCATTCTCCAAGAGTGGACTCGGTTTCAAAACCAAGCAAAGTCAACTCTTTCATGAGTATAAGCAAAGTCAGCAAAGATACTTCAAAGAGATGAAGAAAACCAAGCCTAAGAGTTCTGAAAAGACTCCCAATGCTAGGACTAGAAGGAACCTTGCTAGAAAAGAACTTACTGAAAAGTATGTTCAGCAAAAAGGTCAACAGAGCAAGACACCACATCAGAAAGTGGATTTGACCAGCAAGAGTCAAAAGTCTTTCAGCTCAAAACCTCCTAGTTCCTCAGCAAGTAGAAACAAGTCAAAGTTGAAAAACTTCAGACTTGGGTTTCCACTGGACGCATTCTTGAACATGTTAATGGACATCCATCATTGGATAATTAACTTGTTTGCTCTTGATTGTGCAGACTGCAGCCACGGAGACAAACGATGCAATCTGGCACTTTGATAGTGGTTGTGGAAAGCACATGACGGGCAACAAGAATAACCTTATAAACTATAGACGGTGGTCTAAAGGTCCAACAATAAGGTTTGCTGGTGGAGGCTCCGGATCTACAAAAGGCTATGGTGATGTGAAGTTGGATGCATAACCATTTCTGGAGTTCTTTATGTCAAAAATCTTAAGTTTAACCTTTTCAGCATGAGTCATTTGCTGACAAAGGATACTTCATCGAAATTAAAAGTGATGAATGTAAACTTGTAGATTTTGAGACTAAAAAGGTTATAATGATTGCAAGAAGATCAGGAGGCTTGTACACCGTTGATTGGTCTTCAGCAAACGTTGAAAAATGCCTTGTCTCAGATCATGATTGCCTTGCTGAAAAAGCATGGTTATGGCATAAACGAACAAGTCATCTAAACTTCAAGACGCTGAATAAGCTGTCTAAAAAGGCACTTGTAGTTGGATTACCTAGGGTTACTTTTAAGAAGGATGGTGTTTGCAATGCATGTCAGCAAGGAAAGCAAACCAAATCTTCTTTCAAGAACAAGGCAGTACCGTCAACTACAAAACCTTACAACTCTTACACATGGACTTGTTTGAATCTTCTTCAACAAGCTATGCTGGTAAGAAGTATGGTCTAGTCGTGGTAGATGACTATTCAAGATTCACTTGGGTAGTATTCATCAAGCACAAATCTGAAACCAAGACTGAAATACCTAACTTGCTGAATAAGCTTGAAGTCATGAAAAATGACAAGGTAAAAGTCATAAGGACAGACCATGGTACTGAGTTTGTAAACCAGTACATAACTGAATATTGTACCTCAAAGGTATTCAACATCAGTTATCCTCAGTAAGGACACCACAGCAAAATGGTGTTGCTGAACGGAAGAATCGTACCCTGAAAGAAGCCGCAAGAACAATGCTTGCTGACACTGAGATAAGTGAGGCTTACTGGGTTGAAGCGATTAATACCGCCTGCTATACTCAGAATAGATGTTTGATTACTAAGGAATACAACAAAACTCCTTATGAATTTTGTTGGAAGACCTCCTAACATCACTCATCTAAGAGTATTTGGTTGCAAGTGTTTCGTTCTTAACAATGGTAGAGAATACCTAAGAACATTTCAACCAAAGGCAGACGAAGCGATATTTCTTGGCTACTCCTTGCATAGTAAAGCTTACAGAGTTTACAACAAAAAGGCACAAAAGATTGAAGAATCTTTGCATGTTGTATTCTACGAAAAGTCACAAGGTGTGCCTGCTGAAGAAGAAATATCAGAATGTATGAAAAAGCTAATCATACATGAGCAAAGAACTGAATCTGATGCTAGGCAAATCAAGTCGATTGAACTAAATGATGATTCTGACAATGATTCTCCTCCCCCGAGTCATGACAAGATAAATATAGTTCACGACAAAGAATTTCCAGCAAAAGATGCGGTTGCTCCGGAAGTTGCTGAAATTACGCAATCTCTAGTGCCTGCTGATGAAATACCTCAACCCATCAATGCTGAACAAGCAGTTGCTGACGAACAAATCTCAGCAGAGACACAAATTCCCAGTAGTACTGAACAAGTACATACTGAAGAGTCACATGCTGATGAGCAAACATATCCTGATCCAACAAACAGGAAACCTGTTAATAAATGGATTAGAGATCATCCCTCTACGGATATGCTTGGTGATATTAATAAACGCCAAGTGACTAGATCCAAAGCTACTCAAGGACTTGCTGAAGAAGCAACTGTCGTAGAAGTAGAATCTTTATTCTCTTGCTTTGTTTCAGAAATTGAACCTAAAACCATAGAAGAAGCTTTGAAGCATTCTGAATGGATAAAGGCAATGCAAGAAGAATTGGATCAATTTGAAAGAAACAAAGTCTGGAAACTTGTGCCACTTGCTGAAGATAAGAAAGCTATTGGTACAAAGTGGGTGTTCAGAAACAAGCTGAGCGAGTCTGCTGAAGTAACAAGAAACAAAGCACGCTTAGTTGCTCAAGGTTACTGTCAGACTGAAGGATTGGACTATGATAAGTCTTACGCTCCAGTTGCAAGATTGGATGCAATTAGGCTTTTCTTGGCCTTTGCTGCTCACAATGACTTCATTGTTTACCAAATGGATGTTAAGAGTGCATTCTTAAATGGTGAACTTGCTGAAGAAGTCTACCTAGAGCAACCCCCAGGCTTTGAACTTCCCTCAGAAACCAAGATGGTATATAAGCTTCAAAAAGCTGTATATGGTCTAAAGCAAGCACCAAGAGCATGGTATGATACCTTAGCTAAGTTCTTGTTGGAAAATGGTTTCAAGAAAGGTGAAGTTGAGAAAACTCTTTTTACCATGAACCATGATGGTAAATTAATCTTAGTTCAAATTTATGTGGATGACATAATTTTTGGATATAAGGACAAGCAACTTTGTGATGATTTTGCCAAACTCATGACTAATAAGTTTGAAATGAGTATGCTGGGAAAATTGAATTATTTCCTAGGATTGCAAGTCAAGCAACTCAAAGATGGAATATTCATAAATCAAGCAAAGTATGCGAAAGAAATGCTCATAAAGTTTAGGATCAAAGAGGATGAGAAACCTGAAAAGATCCCTATGAGTGTTGGTACCAAATTGGGCTATACTAAAGAGGACAAAAGTGTTGAAGAACACAATTATAGGAAGCTCATTGGTTCCTTGTTGTATCTAACAACAAGTAGACCTGACATTCAGTATGCTGTTTGTGTGTGTGCAAGATTCCAATCTGATCCAAGAGAATCACACTACAAAAAGGCAATTAAAATACTGAAATATGTTAAAGGTACAGTCAATGTTGGATTATGGTATCCAAAAGATTCTGGACTTGAATTGGTTGGCTATTCTGATGCTGATCATGGTGGATCAACTCTTGATAGAAAAAGTACCTCTGGAACTTGTCAGTTTTTGGGTACTAGATTAATATCATGGTTCAGCAAGAAGCAAACGTGTGTCGCCAATTCATCTATTGAATCTGAATACATTGCAGCTGGTTGTTGCACAGCTCAAATCCTATGGATTCAGAAACAATTAAGACATTATAGTATTTCTGCAAAGAAAACACCAATCTTTTGTGATAATACAAGTGTTATTGCAATTACGCAAAATCCTAAGTTTCACTCTAGGACCAAGCACATTGATATTAGACATCATTTCATTAGAGATCATGTGGAAAAAGGTGATATTGAGGTTGTGAAAGTAGGTACTGAAGATCAGCTCGCTGACATCTTTACCAAGCCCCTACCGGATAATAGGTTCGTAATGCTAAGGTATAACCTTGGATTGATTGAACTACCTCAATAAAGGATACACTTGGCAGAATGCTGAAACAGGTATTCAGCAAGCCAAAGTATTCCTGACCAAAAGACCAAGTCACTGATTTCTTCTAAGAAATGATAAGTCAAAACATGATTGCTTAAACAGGCATTTGTTAGGAAACTTGACCATTTGCTGAGACATGCACTCAGTAAGTGAAAGAACTTAAGGATTGCTGAGACGGGTACTCAGACAATCAAAAGATACTGAAACAGGTATTCAAGTATCAAAGGAATTTTCTAAGACGGGAACTCAGAAAAAGAGCAAAAGCTCATCTCTCAGATTATACCAAAGGATGTCTCAAATACAAAAGAATTTACTGATACGGGAAATCAGAAATGACTTTTAAACTTAGAAAATATGAGATATCTAAATAAGGGGGAATTTTCAGCAAGTATCTAGATTGTTAATTCAAACTCGCTGAAAAGATTCTTGTCTATTTCAGCAAGCAATCTATCCCTTATTACTCGGTAAAATCAATTTGTGACGTTAAGCTGGCACAGATAAACTCACAATAATCATGACATGAAATTCAATCGTGGCCATTGATTAAAAGGAGTTATTAATTTAACGGCTAACGAAACAAAGAGAGAGAGTGCTCTGACGGTTTTAGTTAGTGGGCCACTACGCATTCAATGCAAAGGCTCCACTATCTCCAGTGTTTCTCTGTTTTACCCTTGCTGAGAACTCAAATCGATTGAGTTTCTCACACACCAGAGACACTATACAAAGAAGGAGTTAGAGAAATGACAAAATTCTTTAACTCACATTTCCTTTCTCTGCAATTTCTAGCCTGAAACTACTGTACCTCCGGTCAAAAAGCAAACTATCTCTTTTCGTACAATCTTTCTTGCTTTATATAAGAAATGGCTCCCAAGAGACAGTTATCAAAGTCCTCAAAATCGTCAAAGGTTGATAGTGCTGAAACACGTACTACTCCGGTGACTACTCTGGCCCCAGACACAACGAAAGTTGTGTTGAAAAACGACCGAATCACTGTAAAACCTATGCCTCCGTCATATCTTGACACTGCAAAGTGTGAGATGTTGATGCAATGGGGAGGGTTTGCAAAAGAAAAGTACATTAGGTACTTTTATGAACAAGAACTTGATGACCAAAATGAAGAGGCGCTTGAGTTCATCAAGCAGCAAGGCCTCATGAACTTTATCTCTGCTCGCACTAAGCAAGTGAGCATGATTAATACTATGGAATTCTACAACAATGCAGAAATCCAGTCCCTTACAGACAGTAATGGAGTCACTGAAAAAGTGATCCTTAGTTATGTTCAGAACACGCAAATCGTTCTGAAATGGACTGATTTAGCGGAGATTTTTCAGATTCCAACCACTGGAACTGAAGATGACGTCACTGCTTCTGACGAAGAAATTGAAGCTTTCTATAGTGACGTCTGAAATGCAAAGATGAAGAAAGGCGAGATAGCTCCCGTGACTTGGACAAAGCACGTTAAGAGAAAGCATCTCTGCCATTCACTTGGTCTAGTAGCTCTGCTACTAATTAAAGTTCTTGACTCCCAAGTTGGAGGAATTGACCAAGTAGGCCTGAGAAGATGGCCATTGCTGATGCATATCTATGAAAATAAATCGGAACTTAACTGGGCTAAGTACATTTTCAACAGGCTTGTTGATTGTGTTACTAAGTTTAAGGTAAAGGTAGAAGACAACAAGGTCTCACCTTCCTTTCCAGTTATGTATGGAATCAAGATATGCTATATCCTTGAACATTTCAGGATTCAGCTAAGAAACCCATTGCCAATCAAGAAATCTGTGTGCAATGTGGGAAGATCTTTCTACAAGCAGAATGTACCTAAGATTGCTGGAAAGAAATCCAAGAAGACAACAACTGCAAATATTGTCAGCACAAGCCAGCAAGAAAGGTATACAACAGCTGCAGATGTTACCACTCAGCAACTTAGAGATGAAACTGCTGTAGATGGTGGTAACACAATTGAAACTGCGGTAGAAAATCAACAAGGTACAACTCCTGTTGCTGAAAAGGCAACAATAGATGACTCTGGGAAACTTGAAAAATCTAAAAAGAAAAAGAGGAAAGCTGATGATGACACTCAGACTGCAGCGTCATCAGCAAATCCCGTACCTAAGAGGAAACGGACAAGTAACAAAAGAAAGAAGACACTGGCTTCTCAGTCAGTCCCTAATGTCCAAGACTCCTCAGTCAATTCCCAGACAAATGCTGAAACGCATTTGCCAGTAGATGTTGCTGAAATAAGTACTGTAACGTATATCAGCAATGTTGAAGTGTTTGCGGAAGCCTTCAACAATCAACTTAACGTTGATAACTCTACTGAGAATAGACCACAAGGCAGTGGAAATGAAATTCCTGCCCAAGTCCCAGATATCTACATTGTAGATAATCTAGATGATCAAACCATGGAACCAGTAAGCGACATTGCTGTTGATCTGCAGAGAGCGGCACTTGCTGATGCTGCTGAACAAATGGTTGCTGAACAAGCAACTCATCAAGTTGCTGAAACCCAGCTTGCTGATGGAGTTGCTGAGATAGCAATGGTTCCTGTTCCTGAAGTTGCTGAATCTCAAGAAGCATTATTCAAAGACGCATCTCTTGATGCTGAGAATACTGGCCCAAGTTCACCCAAGACTTCAATTGACAAAGTCCAGCTTGTACTGGAAGATTTAAGCAAACAAATGGAGTTGGAGATTGAAGAATCATCCAACAAGTCAATTGATCCCTTCATGACAAGCAGTGAGCTTAAAGGTCAAGATGCTTCTGCTCAACTTGTCAATTCAGAGACAAGGGAGATTGCTGAAACCGCACAGCTTTCTCAGTTAGAGCAAAATCAGAAGTCTGCTGAAGAAACAGTCCCAGAAGCTGAAGAAACTGTTAATGCTGAAAGGACTGAGCCACAACCTGTCCTTCCTCAGCAGGTAGTTAATTCAACCATCAGTAAAACTTCAAATTCTGAAAATTGTTCTTTTGCTAAAATTATTCTTTCTCTACAGACTTCTCAAGATGCAAGTCAGATGGTTGCTGAAGCCTCTGCACCAGAACCAACACTCCCTGCTCAGCAGGTACTTAATAATTTTGGTATAAAAACTAAGTTTGACAGCTTAGTACTTGTGTCTAATTTTAATTTATTTCAGGATGAACAAATGGAGGATGCTACTCAAGCTCCTCATGGAATGGAAATTGTACTACATGAGCTTGCTGACTCTCAGCAGGTAAAACATGTTTCAGACTTAAACTCTAAAACAATTCTCCAAGCCAATCCTGATCTAAATAAAATTCTTTTTCAGGCTCAAAAGGAGACCACTGAAGTGGTACTCATCACTGAAGATCAGCAAGTAAGTTCTGAAGAACTTTACTTGAGCTTCAAGAGGACAACTTTGTCAAAAGTTGCTAAGTCCGTCAGCAACTGGCAAAGATATAGGAGAATGGACTTCTCAGATCTTCACCTTCATCTCTGAAATGAGAAAAAGAGATCTTCACTATTAAAGCTCGAAACATTTGTCCACTCCATCCTTCCTGAAGAAATGACATATTCTCAACAAATGAGCTCAAATCTGATTGCTCAAATCAGAGAGAATATGAAGGCCAAATTTAAGAGTGCCTCTCGAGCTGAACAAGCTGTGATGCTCAAAGGTCTTTTTGTTCCTGTGGTGGCTGATCCCCACAAATTAACTGAGGAAGAGGAAGTGACAAGTGTTGCTTTGTACAAGCATGTTGAGCTAGTCATTCTGACAGATGATGAAGAAGAAGAAGAAGAAGATGAGAACATTCCCACTGATCCCAGTGATGATGAAGGAAAAGATTCTAAGGACAAGAAAGATGACGATGATGATAAACAAGGTCCAAGTCCTGGTGCTGGTGGATTGAAGTTAACAGCTGCTGAAAATAATCCCTCTGACAATCAGCAAGCTGAACAACAACAATCTCAGCAAGAATCTCAACCTCCTCCTGCTGATGCTGAAAATCAAGCACCTGTACAAGGTGCTGATACTGAAGAAGAATACGCCAGAAAAAGGGCTGCCTTGAAAAATGGCAAAAGTCCAGTTTCTGATGCCAAGGTTACTGAAGAAAACCTTGAAGACGAGGATGAAGAAGATGAATATTACCAACGAGCTCTACAAAATAGTCTTGTGATCCATGCAAGGCATACGCAGGATCTGGAAATTGGTGAATCTTCAAGATCAAAATCAAAGGAAGTTCCATCCCTTCCATTTACTACTGGCGAAACTCCAGTTATTGAGTCTCAAACGTTGCCTTCAGCAACTACTCAATTAAAACTAACTACTGGCGAAACTCCAGTAATTGAGCCCCAAACTCAATTAAAACAACTATCTACTGGTGAAACTCCATTCGTTGAGTCTGAAGTGTTGCCTTCAGCAACCACTCAACAAAAAGGAAGTGAAGCTACTGACAAAGGCTCCAAAGTCGCTCAACTTGATGAATCTGAGGATGATGACGACTTGTCAGAAAATGATGATGATCAATCCAAGCGAGACCCAAAAGTCGTTCAGATTCCTCCTCCTGATTACATCAATGATTTAGACGATGGTCTAAGAGCCGAATTGCTGACGCGTGATGATCAGTTTGCTTCTGAAATTAAGGTTCATTCCTTAACACCTCATTTAGTGCCGTTCCCAAGAGTTGAGGAGTTTACTCCCAGAATTCTAGCACTAAAGCAAGTCCATGATGCCTGCAAAGCTAAAGATGAGGCATTGCTTGCTGAGAGCCCACTTGACATTGGAAAAATACTGGCTACAGTGCTGAGATGCACTACAACTTTGACAATAGCTCAAAGAGACATCAGTCTTTATCATAAGAGCTATGAAGAAGATGTAAGTCAGGCGCTCAAGCTTGCAAAGAATGCTCTTGTCAAGGCTCAGAATATTATGGATGAGAAGGCCGCAACAGAGAAAAGACATGAAGAGAACATGATGAATATTCAAAAAGAGTTAGCAACAATGAACTCTGACCAACAAGAAATCATCATGAAGTATAACAGTCTCAACACTCTTGCTGAAAATTGCAATGAGTTTTATTCTCTGCACATCACTCCGATGTTGCAATCCATGTCTAAGGGGGAAAAGAAGAACACTAGAAAGAGAAATCAAACCCCTCCTACTCCTGCTGCTGATGTGCCACTTCCTCTAGAACCTCTTGCTGAGAGAGCAAAGTTCTAAAACACAAGCAGAAACTGAGTTAAATTCAGCAAGTACCAAAAAGAGAAAAGCCGCTGCTGAAACTCAAGATTTCTGTCACACTGAAAGTCATCACAATCTGAATGAAGATGATGAAGAAGATGATGACAATCAAACAATAGCTCAAGCCATAAGAGCTAGACCCTTAACAGCCATAACTCCGTCTGGCTACTCAAGGCATTTTTCGTCTGACTCTTCAGCAAGAGATCAAGACAATGCTAAATCAAGAAGAAGAAGGCAAAGTCAGGAAGAGAAAAGGCTGGCCAGCATTGCTATTGGCTCCGGCATTGAATATACAAAGACCAGCAATGATGAAACTACTCAGAATGTGATCAGAAACATTCATGGTTGCTGGATCTTAAAGCTGGAAGACTTGCTGGTAAATGAGTTCTTTCCTACAGCCATTTTGAATCAAATGTTCAAATGGATTGAACTCAAGGTCCAAAGAAAGCAAAGGGAAGAATCTCTCCCAAGAAATATTGCTGGGAGATGGTTGAATCTTGAGGTCTCAGTAAGAAGAACTGCCATTGGTAAGACTTATAGACAAGAACCAGATTTGATAAAACCACCTGGCATTGCTTACTATGCTAACCCGGTAACAAAGAAACCTAAGAAGAAACTTGGATTGATTCCTTATGAGTACTTCTATCTCACTGCTAAGGATCAAGAAGAAGATCTTCTCTGGTTAAGAAAGATTCATCCGAGAAACATTTCAGATACACAGCTTCTCCATGCAAGCAATTGGGGCATGCATTTGTGGGTAATTCACTACATGGAAATGAATGCTGAAAAGCATCATCATACTGCCTGCAAAAATGCAAGAATTCTTCAACTACAAGTCCGTAGGCTTCTGGAAAACTACGAGAAGAATTGTGTTGAATTCACTGCACTTGCTGAGAAGAGTGTAAGAGAGATTTTGAGAAAATCCTCTGAAAGAGCTTAAGTCCCTGCAATAGTTTTTGTTAAAGTTTTTGTTTGCTGATTTCTTGTCATCTATGCTTTCTTGTAAACTTCTGAATGATAACTTTCAGTAATGAATTCTTTTTGACTCTTATTGGTTTTGATTATGCAACTTACGTATGCTTACTGTTTATTTATTCAAGTATGCTTGCATTAATCACCTGATTTATTCAACATCAGAAACCTCTAAAAGGGTATCAATTAATTTAGCCATGGATTGCTAACATCAAAAAGGGGGAAATTTGTTAGGAAACTTGTAATTTTGATGAGCAATTAACCATGCTAAATTAAGAACAGTCCAGTAACTAGTACTCTTAAGGTCCATAGGAATTTAGAATTTTAAGGACATTGTAAAAGAGGAACGTTTGCTGATGACTTAGTTAGGTGTTAGATAAGTTATTTCTTTTGCGTATGATGTATTTTATTTTTTGAAAAAAAATATCTTATTGATGCTCAAGCTTTAATGAATCTTATTTTCTGAAAAGAAAATGACCTATTGAAGCATTTGCTGAAGATATATTTTGTTTATTACAAACAAATTATTGAAGCAAATATAGAAACCGGTCTGAATCTTGAAGACTTTTGAAGATCTGAAGGCTTGAAGACTTAAAGACTTGAAGATTGCTGAAGACTGGTAAAGGCACGTGTTGCTCAGAAAGTGGAATTTTCAGCAACAGCATTGCATAAGTGAAAATCTGAAAGACAGAGTAGG
The DNA here is from genome assembly GCA_028274465.1 of Plantago ovata. Taxonomy (NCBI): domain Eukaryota; kingdom Viridiplantae; phylum Streptophyta; class Magnoliopsida; order Lamiales; family Plantaginaceae; genus Plantago; species Plantago ovata. The sequence continues at coordinate 85,895,114 of CM051456.1, read as the reverse complement.
TTGTGCTTGCTGAAACTCAGAATGAACACTTGCTGATGAACATATGTGACCTCTTGCTGAATGTACGTGAATTTGCGCTCCAATGTTACTGTTTGAATTCTATTCAAATGTGCATTTAATGCAAAGCTTACACGCGAAGGACATGAAGACTAGAAGACAAACAAAGTTGCTGCTGAAAGTACAAAAGCAAGATAGTGACATGTTAAGGAACAAAAGCCTTAGGATTTGAAATTCAAACGGCTCCTTACTTGCACTATAAATAGAGGTCATCCGGCAAAGAGTTGAAGTGTGTCAACAACGTGATCAAACTCTCACTTGTGCTTAAAAAACTCACAAACCTTCAAACACTCTTACTGCCATTGATCCGTTCCAAGACTTAAAGTTTGAAAAAGCTACTTGTGAAGAAGTAGAACAAACTCGGGTAAGAAATTAGTTAAGTGTTCTTTCTTTTGAACAAGAACAAGTCTTGACACCAGAAACAATCAAACTTGCTTACTGCAAAGTATTCCAAGTTGTGTTTCTTAGATTACTTGTTGTAACTGAATAAGTTATAATTAAGTCATCTCACCCCAAAACTCTCTAACTGAAAATACACCCTTTCAGGCGTGATATTCAGGGGGAACTTAATCGAGCAAGGTTTTGCTGATTAAAAGTACCAAGTTTGGTGGAGAACAAGGTTGAGTTCTCTAGTTTAGGTTGGAGACAAAGCAAGTGTGCTTTGGTTTCTGTTGAATCGCTTTAGATAGGAGATTGTAAGGAACCTCAATCATATCTTAGTGGATTCAGTCCTAGAAAGGACAAAGTGGGTTAGTTGAGAGATTACGCCACTCTCAGATACCACTATAAAAGCGTTTGTGTGATTTACTTTCTGCATTTAGCTTTCAGCAAATTATATGTGTTTGTACACAGTCACTCACTTCACTTGCTGAAACCCTTTACTTGCTGAAAGAGCACTTATTGTTTCAAAGACTTCCGCTCTCTGATTCTAAGTATCAACAAACCAAGCTACTGTAAAGTAATAAGTACTTGCTGAGAAAGTTTTAAACGACAAAAGAAGACTATTCACCCCCCCCTCTAGTCTTCTTGTTGTTTAAAGGGACCAACAATCTCCAATGACATGATGTCTAATATTAATGTGCTTAGTCCTTAAGTGAAACTTAGGATTTTGCGTGATAGCAATAGCACTTGTATTATCACAAAAGATTGGTGTTTTCTTTGCAGAAATACCATAATCTCTTAATTGTTGCTGAATCCATAGGATTTGAGCTGTGCAACAACCAGCTGCAATGTATTCAGATTCAGTGGATGAATTGGCAACACATGTTTGCTTCTTGCTGAACCATGATATTAATCTAGTACCCAAAAACTGACAAGTTCCAGAGGTACTTTTTCGATCGAGAGTTGATCCTCCATGATCAGCATCAGAATAACCAACCAATTCTAGTCCAGAATCTTTAGGATACCATAATCCAACATTGACTGTACCTTTGACATATTTCAGTATCTTGATTGCCTTTTTGTAGTGTGATTCTCTTGGATCAGATTAGAATCTTGCACACACACAAACAACATACTGAATGTCAGGTCTACTTGCTGTTAAATACAACAAGGAACCAATGAGCTTCCTATACTTGTGTTCTTCAACACTTTTATCTTCTTTAGTATAGCCCAATTTGGTACCAACACTCATAGGGATCTTTTCAGGTTTCTCTTCCTCTTTGATCCTAAACTTTATGAGCATTTCTTTTGCATACTTTGCTTGATTTATGAATATTCCATCTTTGAGTTGCTTGACTTGCAATCCTAGGAAATAATTCAATTTACCCATCATACTCATTTCAAACTTGTTTGTCATGATTTTGGAAAAATCATCACAAAGTTGCTTGTCCTTAGATCCAAAAATTATGTCATCCACATAAATTTGAACTAAGAGTATTTTACCATCATGGTTCATGGTAAATAAGGTTTTGTCAACTTCACCTTTCTTGAAACCATTTTCCAGCAAGAACTTAGCCAACGTATCATACCATGCTCTTGGTGCTTGCTTTAGACCATATACAGCTTTCTAAAGCTTGTATACCATCTTGATTTCTGAGGGAAGTTCAAAGCCAGGGGGTTGTTCTAAGTAGACTTCTTCAGCAAGTTCACCATTTAAGAATGCACTTTTAACATCCATTTGGTAAACAATGAAGTCATTGTGAGCAGCAAAGGCCAAGAAAAGCCTAATTGCATCCAATCTTGCAACTGGTGCATAAGACTCATCATAGTCCAATCCTTCAGTCTGACAGTAACCTTGAGCAACTAAGCGTGCTTTATTTCTTGTTACTTCACCAGACTCACTCAGCTTGTTTCTGAACACCCACTTTGTACCAATAGCTTTCTTGCCTTCAGCAAGTGGTACAAGTTTCCAGACTTTGTTCCTTTCGAATTGATCCAGTTCTTCTTGCATTGCCTTTATCCATTCATAATGCTTTAAAGCATCTTCTATGGTTTTAGGTTCAATTTCTGAAACAAAGCAAGAGAACAATGATTCTACTTCTACGACAGTTGCTTCTTCATCAAGTCCATGAGTAGCTTTGGATCCAGTCACTTGGCGTTTATTAATATCGCCAATCATATCCGTAGAGGGATGATCTCTAATCCATTTATTAACAGGCTTTCTGCTTGTTGGATCAGGATATGTTTGCTCATCAACATGTGACTCTTCAGTATGTACTTGTTCAGTACTACTGGGATTTTGTGTCTCTGCTGAGATTGGTTCATCAGCAACTGCTTGTTCAGCATTGCTTGATTGTGGTAGTTCATCAGCAGGCACTGGAGGTTGCGTAGTTTCAGCAACTTCCGGAGCAACTGTGTCTTTTGCTGGAAATTCTTTGTCGTGAACTATATTTATCTTGTCATGACTTGGGGGAGGAGAGTCATTGTCAGAATCAACATTTAGTTCGATTGACTTGATTTGCCTAGCATTAGATTCAGTTCTTTGCTCATGTATGATTAACTTTTTCATACATTCTGATATTTCTTCTTCAGCACGCACTCCTTGTGTCTTTTCATAGAATACAACATGCACTGATTCTTCAATCTTTTGTGCCTTTTTGTTGTAAACTCTATAAGCTTTACTATGCAAGGAGTAACCGAGAAATATCGCTTCGTCTACCTTTGGTTGAAATGTTCTTAGGTATTCTCTGCCATTATTAAGAATGAAACACTTGCAATCAAATACTCTTAGATGAGTGATATTTGGAAGTCTTCCAACAAATAATTCATAAGGAGTTTTGTTGTATTCCTTTGTAATCAAACATCTGTTTTGAGTATAACAGGCGGTATTAATCGCTTCAACCTAGTAAGCCTCACTTATTTCAATGTCAGCAAGCATTGTTCTTGCGGCTTCTTTCAGGGTACGATTCTTCCGTTCAGCAACACCGTTTTGCTGTGGTGTTCTTACTGAGGATAACTGATGTTGCATACCTTTTGAGGTACAAAATTCAGTTATGTACTGGTTTACACACTCAATACCATGGCTGTCCTTATGACTTTTACCTTGTCATTTTTCATGACTTCAAGCTTATTCATCAAGTTAGGTATTTCAGTCCTGGTTTCAGATTTGTGCTTGATGAATACTACCCACGGGAATCTTGAATAGTCATCCACCACGACCAGACCATACTTCTTACGAGCATAGCTTGTTGAAGAAGATTCAAACAAGTCCATGTGTAAGAGTTGTAAAGGTTTTGTAGTTGACGGTACTGCCTTGTTCTTGAAAGAAGATTTGGTTTGCTTTCCTTGCTGACATGCATTGCAAACACCATCCTTTTTAAAAGTAACCTTAGGTAATCCAACTACAAGTGCCTTTTTAGACAGCTTATTCAGCGTCTTGAAGTTTAGATGACTTGTTCGTTTATGCCATAACTGATGATGTCGTTTTTCACCAATTAAATTTGTTTAAAAAGCTAAAGAACACTTATCACTACACAAACTAGAGTGCAATGGCAAGTTGTCCCCGAGTGTCGTTCTCTCGGGACCTAACGTGGCTTTGTTTGTGGTTTTTGCAAGTTATTTCAGACAACGAGTTCAAGTGTTTGTAGAATTTCTTTGTTAGAACAAAGCAACGAGAAATCAGATTGTTGTAATCAAGTTTGGAAAACGGTTGGTGGTAGAAATCAAATACACATGCATGGGTTACGAATATGCTCACAAGTTCAGTGCGTAAAACCTTCGATCAAGTCTGCTAAGCAACCCGTCTAGGTAACTTTCAAGACACACATCATAAAAGACCACTATCAATACTTTAGAGGTGCTTGTCACTAACACCATTTATCTAGCATGCTGCAAATCTCTAACATACAATCCTATAGCTTTCATTGACCAAGAGTTTGTCACTATACTCAATTCGAATATATTTTATAGGCAACTAAGAATCATATGAAGGATTTTGCAGCAAGATTGAATCACAATCTCATGTAAGCATAAACATAACCCATAGCATGCATATTCTACATTCTACCACCAACACAAAGGATTTAGCTACTCATATTAATCAACATAGACATCAAATCATATGAATTGTAAATAGAATACATCAAATCAAACTACTAGACAAGAGATAATGATACAATGTTACCACCAAGCTGTCACTAATCGGTGGGTATTGATGAAAACCTCTCCGTAGATGAAACAATGGATGCAATCCTATCCCAAAACCTTTAATCCAATCTAAAATACAATGTAATATGAGTTTTCTCTGAGTTTTGGGGCTTAGGAGCTCTGCCAAAACGAAGCCAATGTTCAAAAGTATGGAAAAAGTAACTGAAGATCAGATTGAAGAAGGAAAATCCGAAAACGTAACCGCTGCCAAGCGGACCGCTTGGAGAGACCAAGCGGAGCGCTTGGAAAGCGAAGCGCTTGGGCCCTCCAAGCGCTTCGCTTGGCTGCTGTGCCGAAACTCCTGGAAAATGAAGCGGAGCGCTTCACTATTCCAGGCGCTTAGCTTGGCTCCTGGGCAGATTTTTGTCTTCCAACTCAATCTTTTTGCCCTCGTACGGCCCTCGGGTGCCTTGGACTCATCCTTCTCAATGCTTATTGAGGCTCAGACACTCACGAACAAGCCATGGAGATTGGGGAACTTCAACGGGGCCATCTTTTCCATCAAAAAGGCTCGTTTTGAGCTCCAAAAACGCCGTTTCGTACCTAAGTGCCTGAAAATGCAGAAAACAATAAATGTGACACTATTCTACAAAACTAACCAAAAAACAAGGCTAAAAGATAGCAAAAGAAGGTAAAAAAGACAAGATGAACGCGTCAAAAATACGTTCATCAAACTCCCCAAACCAAACCTTTGCTTGTCCTCAAGCAACAAACTATCCTAAATGCAACACAAAAGGAGTCTCATGCCAAGTAAAGTGAACTAATCTATTGAATCTACCAAATGCTTATGAACAAAACCAAATGAGCATGACATGCAAGTAGGTTGAAGAATGCCTCGATTGCGAATATACACATTCTCATGTGCACTTGGTTAAGCAAAGGAGTCTCTCGTAACATCGTCTACCTGGACCTGGTCAGTGACGACACAATGATGCATGTTATCATACTACAATTGCCCCGTGCCTATGAAAGCGAGGGCTTACAACTGTTCACCAAGCGAGACTTTTCCTCAAGAGAGGGCGAACCAATACTGGCTCTCATCAAACGAAGGAGGGTTCCCTTAGAAATATAACACTCCCCTATTCTACCCAGACTCTCAAGAATGAGCCTCTTTCAACCACTTCTTGAATAGCAAGACGAGAGCGGTCAAGAACAGGCCTTGGACAAAGGCGACAAGAAACGAAAGATAGAATTTACAACTCGATACTTCACAAGGACAAAATATTTACATGACACTTGACACTACGAGACTGCTTTTGGCTTGCAACGACCCTTCTTTTGCTTTTGGGTCTTATTCTTTATTTTCTTTTTTTTTTTTTTTCTTTTCTCTTTTTTTTTTATATTTCTTTTTCTTTTCTTCTTCTTTTCTTTTTCTCTTTCTTTTTTTTTTTTTTTTATATAGGGGCAAGCAACAGTACTAAGTGTCAAAAACACCTCCCCAAACCTATTCGAAAGAATAGGTTTGAGCACAAAGACGAAAAAGAAAAAGAAAAGACTCTTTTACAAAGACACCTCCCCAAACCTATTCGAAAGAATAGGTTGGGAGTCAAAACAAAAATAAAAAGAAAAAGAAAATTTTACAACGAATCAAAGACGAAAGACAAGTATAACGAAGCAACCCCCTCCCCAAACCTATTCGATAGAATAGGTTTAATACAAGGAATCGCACACCTCACACTACCTCCTTCCTAGGCATTTGGCAATCTCTAATCGAGGTGAAGAACTTGTCGCCTCTTACGTACATAATTACACGGGTTACAACCATAGACTCTAACATGCATCATTTTATAAGGCCATCGTGAACCGCAGCAGAAGAAACACCACTCAAGGTGATGTCGAGACTACTAAGCTTAACTAGTGCACATGCGAATGTGACAAACCAAGCGAGACAAGCCTCAAACTACTTGCAAAGTGATGCAACATATGATCAATGGTCATAAACACTTAGTCTACTCAATAAAAAAGTTCAAAAGACTTGGCAATAAACTCACACACAACAACGTGCAACAACTAATCTAGGGATGATATGCATGCAAAAATTTGAAAAAACACGACAAATCACATGAACTTGAGTAAAATCATCACATGAACTTGAGTAAAATCAGGCATGTACGAACCACACAAGCATATAGTACTGAAAATCCAATACCCCCTCCCCAAACCTAAACTTTTGCTCGTCCTCGAGCAAAGAAAAGTTGAATGAAAAGGAAAAATTGGATTGAAAGTACACTTCCCTGAGATAAAGGTTCGTGTCCAATCTCCTATATGTGAGTAGTACCTGAAAGGACTCAAGAAACATGTGAAAACGGGTGCACAAAGGTGAGAAGAATGGAAAAAACGAGGAAAATCTGGGTACAGGGTCCAGGCGGACCGCTTGGCTTGGGAGCCAAGCGGTTCGCTTGTCGAGCGGAGCGCTTGGGAGGCTCCAGGCGCTCCGCTTGAAATTCCAGTAAGAATGAAATTCTTACTGGAATTCCAAGCGGACCGCTTGGGCTTTCCAAGCGCTTCGCTTGGCCCTGTTTCCAGATTTTCGATGTTTCCAAACACTAGACTAACGAATCACGACAAAAGGCTCACAGGCCACAACTACAAAAGCAAATAAAGAGTACAAGAGTCATAAGTCATAACATCATACAACCAAATCGAAATGAAAAGAGTTTCAACCAACAATAGTAAACAAGCAAAAATAACGATAATATAAAAATACTACCGATAAATGTGGCCTCTGTCGGCTGGTGTCTCTAGGAGAAGGGGTCGTAGGGGGTGTTAGGAAAGGCACTCCCACTACCACCGGTCTGATCATAGAAAGGATACCCCGAAATTCGGCGAGCTAGGGCATCATGGCGGTTCATCATCTCCTCCTGGTGGGCTCTCCACCGCCTAGTGTCCTTTACTCGAGTGGCTTCCCAACGCTGATCTACACGCTCTTGGAAATCATCCCAACGCTGCTCCTCCATCACACGGAAGTCCTCCCACCTCTTGACTTCGCGCTCCTCAAATCCCCGGAATTGCTCGGTAAGCTGGGTCGACTGAGCCTCCAACATGGTGGTTTGGAAGTTCCCAAAATGATCGACCAAGATCTGGTTGAACCCCGAGAAGTCGAAGCTTCCTTGTCCGGCCGTAGGCGGAGGTGGAGGAGGTGTCACATGGCAAGTAACTCTTGGTTGCATGGGTTCTCCTTGCTGAGTGCACCAAGTCCCGAACATCTCATTGTACGTATCAATGTTGATGGATTTCTTTGGCTTCTTGTCCAGTACGAGGTCGGGAACTCCGACCTCCTTGCACATGCCCGTGATCAAGTTACCAAAGGCAAGCTTCCGGTTTGCATTACGGCGGCGCTTGAATTCCTCGAAGATGACGATGCCAGGAGTGAGAGGCAAATCATGCAAGAGAGCATGGACTAAGACTCCGTAATAGGACTGAACCTCGGAATCATGTGTGCTAGGAATCAGATTGGCTTGAACGAACTTCAACATCATCCTTGCCTCGAAGGTGAGATCGTTGTGGCGCAAAATCCGGGGTGGTTCATCAGACAATTCAAAATCTTCCACAGTAATGCCATTCAGTATCTCCATGGGGTAATGATCAGACTCCCGGTCGTAGACATAGAGCTCCGCGGGATCAAATCTCTCGTTGGATGCAGGCTGGCGGTTTGGATCCCGCGCCAGTGGCCTATCCAATCGCATAATGAAACTAGTGATGCTCAAGGGAGTAAACTCGACCCCAACACCGCGGACGGGAACCTCACCGGTCCGTTCATTGTATTCCGTGAAGGCAATGTAGAAGTCCTCCACTACTGCTTGGTCCCAATTTGGCATGACCTCGCCATAGTACTTCCAGCCTCGCTCAGTAATGAGCTTGTTGAGCTCTCTGGCACCATCCAACTCGCTCTCACCATCCGTGAAGCGAATGCTCCTCTCAGAAATGTACGTGTGCTTGTGGGCATGGAAACTCGCTTCGAATTGCCTTGCCCTCCCCGATTGACGATACTCGCCGGGTGTGGCCGTTTGTTGGGCACTCGAGGTCCCTTCTCCCCTTTATCTCTTGGTTCTTCTCGATGCCATTGTACCTAGAGTAATCTTATTAGATAACTTCAAGAGACAATGAGAATTTGACTTGACTCCTAGACTCCAATACTCACTCAAGTAATCTCATGGTGAGTTTGAGGGCTTGCTAAAGTTCATATGAACAAATCGAGAAGCTTTAACACTTCGTTACGATAAATTCATACGAATCTAAACCAAGCAAACAAACTCTCCAATTGAATTACCCAACCAATCCAACACATTCTCATGCAATCACAACATCACCATAATCTTAACATAACTTAAATTCAAGGCTAACAATCATCAAACAATTATATAGCAAAAAAATCGAGCAATAGAATTCATCATAAATCAAGAGGAGCAAAATTTGAATTTAGACATCACATCTAGTAAGAAACATGCTCAACAATCATCATCAAACTCTAATTCACCAATGCATAACACAATTGAAGCTAACTAAGATAAAATCCCAAATTCAAGAAAGTTAGGGTTCATGAGAGATACCTTTGATTCCTTGTTATGGATGCTTCAAACGTGAAATTTGATCGGTTTAGATGATAGAGGGGGTGATGGGCTTTGTAAAATGCACAAGATTGCAAGAATTGGTGGAGAATTGAGAGAGATTAAGATTTTTGGTGTGTTAAATCGGTAATGGAGGAAAAAAACGAAGTAGGGAGCTTTGATACACAAGTGCTCCGCTTAGCTTTCTTAAGGAAAGCCAAGCGAAGCGCTTGGGCCGTCCCAAGCGAAGCGCTTGGCAAGCGGTCCGCTTGGGACCTGCCAAGCGCTCCGCTTGGATTTCCAGTAAGAATGAAATTCCTACTGGAAATCCAAGCGGACCGCTTGGGCTTGCCAAGCGGTTCGCTTGGGACCTGAAGCTCCCAAATCCATTTTTTTCGACTTTTGCTAAATTTTCACCCCAAAAACCTTGTCTAAACAACGAAACAAAATTATAAACGTGCTCCTAATCTATATGCAAGTACCTATAACCTCGGGTTGCCTCCCGAGAAGCGCCTTCGTTTAAAAGTCATTGGCTCGACTCTTCACAACTCATGCGGAATTGATTTCGCCTTGGGTACTAGACTTCCCCCTCTAATTTCCTCTCAAAGCATCAATTCCCTGCACATCTTGACGAACATAAAGTGGACCAAAAAATCCTACAAGTTTGTTAGTATCAACATAAGCACATGAATCAACAATGGCTCGCAACGTGTGTTGCTTGCCATTTACCTCAAAGTGACATGTTCGGCGATACATGTCTATGACCATACGCACTTTGTTGATGAAGGCTCTACCCAAGAGAACCACATCTTTGAGCTTAGCAGAAGATGTAGGCATAATGATGAAATTAGTCTTCACCTCTACACCGGCAACCCTCACCGCCAAGTTCTCAATCACACCTAACGGCTTTTTCATGGACCCATCCGCTAATTGCACCATACATTTCATAAGTCTCAAGCCAGACAAACCCGACTCTTAATACATGTTCAAGGGTATAACATTCACACCCGCTCCCGTGTCTAGAGTTGCCACTATTCCGTCCTTCTTCCCCAAGCCGATTTCAACATAGAAGCTCTCTTGGATGGGCACTTCCACCATATCCACCATCTCATCCTCAGACGATGAGTTTTCTTTCACCTCTTCAACTATCACATCAGATTGTGCGACAATTTCCTCTTCCATAACCACCTTAGGAGTCTCGACCTCCTCACTCACCTTGCAAGTTTCAGTTATCTTGCAACTTGGCACCTCAACTAGTGCATTGTCTCTCACAACCGTGATCTCCACGGGCAAATCAGTCAGCACGGTTATGGCCATAGCCTTCTACGTGTTCCCGGGAAACTTCCCTTGCTCTCTACTAGCCCCCCGATCTATCAGCTCTTGCAACTTCTTATGGAGGTTGCTACTACTAGCCTCAAGCTTCTCAAACCGCTGATTGTTAGTAGCTTCATTACGATAGTAATGCTCCATAAACTTATTCGTCTTCAACACAAGATCGTTGAGAGAAGAGACAAGAGGTGAAGGAAGCACCCCTCCACCTTGTGGTCCCGAACTAGCAACCTGAGGTGGAGGTGTAGGATTAGAAGGCGGTGCTCCTTCATACCAATTGTTCCCATAGCTGAGACGACTTCTATCTTGATTAGGCCCATAGGTATTTTGATCCGGGTTATGAAGATAACCACGGTTGCCTTGATTCTGGTACCCACCTCGGGGTCCACGGTTTTGTGGCCTCATATTGCCATACCCTTGCCCGTAGTTCACATCTCCAACTACTTGCTCTCCCTCAGCAACATACACTTCTTGACGGACATCGTTCGTGATATATTGCTCTCTAGCAAATTCAGAACGGCATAAATAGGCCGGGTGCCCATAGTTCTTGCACACACCACAAACTTCCGTAGAAGGAGAAGGAACGCTTTGCCTCAAAGCTTGCTTCACTTCATCGGCGAACCCATCGAAGGCATTTTGTTCTACCACTACCTTGGCCTCACCTCTTTGCTCCTTTTGGAGCACACGAGCCCTCACATTCCGATTTTGGGAATTCCGGTACATCATGTCCAGCTTCACTTGAGCTTGAGAAGGAAGCAACTCCCCCATACTACCTCCACAAATACTATCCACCTGAGATTGAATCTCGGGATGTAAACCATTGTAAAAGAATTGGAGAAGCTGACCTTTATCATACCCGTCATGTGGGCATCGATGATGCAACCCCATGAATCGATCATAGGCCTCGTGGAAAGGCTCATCATACCTCTGCTCGAAGGAGCTAATTTGGATCTTCATAGCCATCGTCTTGGAAGCGGGGTAGTAACGCTCCCATGTTGTCAAAGACCCGACCTCCAAAGTATTAAGCCAAGCCTTTGCACGATCACCTAGCCCCATAGAAAAGACCTTCAAACGGAGATCATCATCCGTAACACCAGCTCCTGGTCGCCCAAGATGGAGAACAAAATTCTCGAGCTCATTCAAGAACCCAATCACGTCCTCATTAGCCATCCCATAGAATTTGGGAAGTTGTTGGAACATGTGATTCTTAATATCCAAGTTCATTGTGGCATCATTGAGGACAATTGCTGGTCCTCTAGCCCCAACCATAGGCTTAGTAAGTGTACGTATAGGCCGCTCCGCCATTTCACCTTCCAAGTAAACAGATTCAAGAATTGGCTCCAAAAGATAAGAAGAAGACTCTTCCCGAATACCAGAAGTGGAAGCTCTAGATGCTACTTCTTCAAACTCGAGATTCAAATTCGTCATTCTCCTTTGAAACCAACGATCGATCTCGTCTACAAAAGGTTCAATAATAGGTCCACCCGTTCGGGTTCGAGGCATGCACTCACATGAAATACAAGAGTAGTGAGTTTCCAAGTCAAAAAGAAACAAAAGACAGAAATAAGGCAAAGAAGAGATGTTGGCTGAAAAAACCAAAACAAAAACACCTACCAAAGGAGTCAAGTCCCCGACAACGGCGCCAAATTGATGATGTCGTTTTTCACCAATTAAATTTGTTTAAAAAGCCAAAGAACACTTATCACTACACAAACTAGAGTGCAATGGCAAGTTGTCCCCGAGTGTCGTTCTCTCGGGACCTAACGTGGCTTTGTTTGTGGTTTTTGCTAGTTATTTCAGACAACGAGTTCAAGTGTTTGTAGAATTGCTTTCTTAGAACAAAGCAACGAGAAATCAGATTGTTGTAATCAAGTTTGGAAAACGGTTGGTGGTAGAAATCAAATACACATGCATGGGTTACGAATATGCTCACATGTTCAGTGCGTAAAACCTTCGATCAAGTCTGCTAAGCAACCCGTCTACGTAACTTTCAAGACACACATCATAAAAGACCACTATCAATACTTTAGAGGTGCTTCTCACTAACACCATTTATCTAGCATGCTGCAAATCTCTTACATACAATCCTATAGCTTTCATTGACCAAGAGTTTGTCACTATACTCAATTCGAATATATTTTATAGGCAACTAAGAATCATATGAAGGAATTTGCAGCAAGATTGAATCACAATCTCATGTAAGCATAAACATAACCCATAGCATGCATATTCTACATTCTACCACCAACACAAGGGATTTAGCTACTCATATTCATCAACATAGAGATCAAATCATATGAATTGTAAATAGAATACATCAAATCAAACTACTAGACAAGAGATAATGATACAATGTTACCACCAAGCTGTCACTAATCGGTGGGTATTGATGAAAACCTCTCCGTAGATGAAACAATGGATGCAATCCTATGCCAAAACCTTTAATCCAATATAAAATACAATGTAATCTGAGTTTTTTCTGAGTTTTGGGGCTTAGGAGCTCTCCAAAACGAAGCTAGTGTTCAAAAAGTATCCAAAAAGTAACAGAAGATCAGATCTAAGAAGGAAAATCCGAAAACGTAACCGCTGCCAAGCGGACCGCTTGGAGAGTCCAAGCGGAGCGCTTGGCTCCAAGCGCTTCGCTTGGCTGCTGTGCCAAAGCTCCTGGAAAATGAAGCGGGGCGCTTCACTATTCCAGGCGCTTAGCTTGGCTCCTGGGCAGATCTTTGTCTTCAAACTCAATCTTTTTGCCCTCGTACGGCCCTTGTGTGCCTTGGACTCATCCTTCTCAATGCTTATTGATGCTCAAACACTCACGAACAAGCCACGGAGATTGCGGAACTTCAACGGGGCCATCTTTTCCATCAAAAAGGCTCGTTTTTAGCTCCAAAAACGCCGTTTCGTACCAAAGTGCCTGAAAATGCAGAAAACACAAAGCGTGACACTATTCTACAAAACTAACCAAAAAACAAGGCTAGAAGATAGCAAAAGAAGGTAAAAAAGACAAGATGAACGCGTCAAAAAGACGTTCATCAATAACCATGCTTTTTCAGCAAGGCAGTCGTGATCTGAGACAAGGCATTTTTCAACGATTGCTGAAGACCAATGTACGGGGTACAAGCCTCCTGATCTTCTTGCAATCATAATTACCTTTTTAGTCTCGAAATCTATAAGTTTACATTCATCACTTTTTATTTTGATGAAGTATCCTTTGTCAGCAAACTGACTCATGCTGAAAAGGTTAAACTTAAGATTTTTGACATAAAGAACTCCAGTAATGGTTATGCATCCTAACTTCACGTCACCATAGCCTTTTGTAGAACCGGAGCCTCCACCAGCAAACCTTATTGTTGGACCTTTAGACCACCGTCTATAGTTTATAAGGTTATTCTTGTTGCCCGTCATGTGCTTTCCACAACCACTATCAAAGTGCCAGATTGCATCGTTTGTCTCCGTGGCTGAAGTCTGACCGGCCATGAGGCAGAACTCGTAATTTGACACATCTGGATAAGCTTCCATAGCTATTCCACAAACTTCTTTGCCAATCTCCACATCTAGAGTGGCTTCTTCATCGTCAGTGTCTGAACTTTCATCCTCACTGTCTTCGGAGCTAGTATCAATGCATAATGCATCGATTTTTGCTTGAAGCTTCTTCTTTTCTTCAACAATAAAAACTCTCTTGAACTTCTTCTTCTTTTCAGCAGATTTGCCTTTCAGCAAAGGGCAATTAGCTTTGAAGTGTCCAGGCTTTTTGCAGTAAAAGAAAAGATCATTTCCAACTGCTGGTTCTTCTGATGAAGTTGCTTGCTGAGCTTGCTTGTTCAGCGAGCTAGTCTCATTCTTGTACTTATGGTAGTTGTTACCAAGATGCTTTTTCAGCTTCTCTTTTGCTTTTCGCCTTTCAAGTTCCTTGCTGATGAATTTCTTCATGTTTTTGACAACTAAAGAGTTTTCATCAGTAGGCTCTTTTTCATTCTTCTTTTCAGAAGATGACGGCTTTGCAGCAAGAGCAATGTTTTGCGATTTTTCAGCAAACACATTTTCTCTTTGCTTTGTCTCATTATTGACAGTAGCAAGATGAGAGAACAACTCTGTTGGTGTAATATCTGGCATTCCTTGATTGTAATAGAAATTTTGAGTGTGGATCCATTCTTGATTCAGACTTCTGATAATGGTTTTCACCTTCTCAGAATCTGAGTAAAGATTTCCAACACCCAAGGCTGCCATTTCACTAACAAGAGTTGTGAATCTGAAATCCAAGTCTTCCAGTGACTCTTTTGTACCTTGATTAAAGTTTTGAAACTTTAATTTAAGTACTTCAAGTTTGTTTTCCTTGGTTTCGTCAGATCCAGCACAAAGAACTTGAACCATTTTCCAAGCTTCCTTAGCAGTCTTAGCACCCCACAGTTTGCACTGTATGGTATCCGGAGTTGATCGAATGATGATGTTTCTTGCTTGGCCATCAAGTCGGAATCTCTTGGCTTTGTCGGAAGTCCATTCCTCTCTTGGTTTTGGCACAACGGTATCAACCGGTTCGCCTAAGATAGTTTCCTTTCCAGCTTCAGTTGTCTTGTGAGGGAAACTCCTTTCAACCTTAGTGATCTTGATAGGTCCATCATTAATGACAGTGACCATCTCATCACTAATGGCCTCAAGATGTAGCATCATGTTGTTTCGCCATTTTTCGTAGTTTTCCAGCTTCAGCAAGGGAGCATCTCCTAAAGATATCCTGTTAGCAAAGCACTACCAAACTGATCAAGTGAGAGTGATTTACGGAAAACACCTAAGGGGATCTAGGTTCAGTGCTGAAGGTTAAAGAACCTCCAGCTCTGATACCACTTGTTGGTCCCTTTAAACAGTAAGAAAAGACTAGAGGGGGGGTGAATAGTCTTTTCAAACTTTCGTCGTTTAAAACTTTTTCAGCAAGTGCTTATTACTTTTCAGTAATGAGTTTGCTGATACTTAACTTTCTCAGCAAGCATAAGTTACTTTGCAGTAACTAGGTTTGCTGATACTTAAAATCAGAGAGCGGAAGTCTTTGATACAATAAGTGCTCTTTCAGTGAATGAAGGTTTCAACAAGTGATGTGAGTGACTGTGTACAGATAGATATGATTTGCTGAAAACCAAGTACAGTAAGTAAATCACACAAACACTCTTATAGTGGTATCTGAGAGTGGCGTAATCTCTCAACTAATCCACTTTGTCCTTTCTAGGACTGAATCCACTAAGATAAGATTGAGGTTCCTTACAACACCTATCTAGAGCGATTCAAACAGAAACCAAAGCACACTTGCTTCGTCTCCAACCTAATCTAGAGAACGCAACCTTGTTCTCCACCAAACTTTGTACTTTTAATCAGAAAAACTATGCTCGATTAAGTTTCCCTGAATATCACGCCTGAAAGGGTGTATTTTCAGTTAGAGAGGTTTGGGATGAGAAAACTTAATTATAACTTATTCAGTTACAACAAGTAATCTATGAAACAAAACTTTGAATACTTTGCAGTAAACAAGTTTGATTGTTTCTGGTGTCAAGACTTGTTGTTGTTTGAAAGAAAGAAAGAACACTTAACTAATTTCTTAGTCGTGTAAATTCTACTTCTTCACAAGTAGCTTTTTCAAGCTTTAAGTCTTGGAACGGATCAATGGCAGTAGAGAGTATTGAAGGGTATGTGAGTTTAAGCACAAGTGAGAGTATGACCACGTTGCTGAAGTTTCCACTTTCTGAACAACATGTGCCTTTGTAGATACCAGTCTTCAGAAATCTTCTAGTCTTCAGTCTTCGAAATCTTCAAGATTCTGAGCGGTTCTAAATGCTTCAATTGTTTGTTTGTAAAAACAAAGTACATCATCAACAAATGCTTCAATAGGTTGTATTTCTTTTCAGAAAACAAGATACATCATAAGTTTTAAAACCAACCTATCTAGCACCTACTCTAAGTCTTCAGCAAACGTTGCTCTTTTACAATGTCCTTAAATTCTAAATTCCTATGGACCTTAAGAGTACTAGTTACTGGACTTTCCTTAATTTAGCATGGTTAATTGCTCATCAAAATTACAAGTTTCCTAACAGTTACTATCATTATGACTTGTTTTTCGTCTTTGTGAGTCATGTTGAGTTTGTTTTTATTTTTTCTTGTGAGTTTGTGCTACAACCTATTCTTTCGAATAGGTTTGGGGAGGTCGTTGTAGTGTCGTTGTTATTTCCTTTCATTGTACTTTCATTGTGCTACTGCTGGCTATATACAAAAAAAAAAAAAAGAAAGAAAAAAAGAGAAAAATTCTAGAATATGGAAAAAGAAAAAAAGAAAAAAAAAAGAAGAAAAAATGGATAAGACCCAAAAAAGCAAAAGAAGGGTCCAAGCAAGCCAAACGCAGTTTTAGCAAAGTGTTGCATTATTTTTTCAACTTTTGTAATAGTTCATAATCGAGTTGTATATTCTATCTTTTCTTTCGTGTTTTATGTTCTAGACCACCCTCGTCCTGCCATTCAGGAAGTGGTGAATAGTCTTTGCTTTGAGAGTTGGGTAGAATAGGGGAGTGTTGTCTATTAGGGAACCCTCCTTCATTTGATGAGAGCCAGTATTGGAGCTTTGGACGACTTAGAGGTCTTGGAGGACTGTCTCTTAGGAGCCATCTCTTTATATAGCAAGGGAGTTGTACGAAAAAGATAACTTTCTTTTTGACCGGAGGTACAGTGAATTCAGGGCACAGGCTAGAAAATTTGCAGAGAAAGGAAATGTGAGTTAAAGAATTTTGTCTTTCTCTAACACTTTGTTTATATAGTATCTCTGTTGTGTGAGAATTTCAACGGTTTTGAGTTCTCAGCAAGGGTAAAACAGAGATTCATCTGTGTTAGTGGAGCCTTTGCATTAAATGCATAGTGGTCCGCTAACAAAATTCGTCAGAGAACACTTTTCTCTTTGTAATATCAACCGTTGGATCAAAAACTACTTTAAATCAATGGCCACGATTGTATTTCATGTCATGATTAACAGCGAGTTTATCTGTGCCACAATTAACGTCACAAATTGATTTTACCTTAATTCACGGAATTTGATCCTTTTTACTCCAACGCTAATTGCTTCCTGAAGTAAATGAGAATCGTTTGAGCGATTTTGATCAAATTGACTTTGGCACTTACCTTTTTAGGTAACAAGCCTTGTATTTGCTGAAAATTCCCCCTTAATCAAATATCTCATATTTCTTTAAGTTAAAAGACATTTCTGAGTTCCCGTCTCAGCAAATTCTTTTTATATTGAGATATCCTTAGGTAAAATACGAGAAGTGTTCTTGCTCTTTGCTGAGTTCCCGTCTCAGGTGTTTCCTTTGATAGTTGAATACCTGTTTCAATATCTTTGATTGTCTGAATGCTCGTTTCAGCAATCTTTAAAGTTTTTCCTTTGCTGAGTACCCGTCTCAGCAAGTGATCAAGTTTCCTAACAAATACCCGTTTTGAAGGAATTACTTGCTGAATGCCTGTTTCAACAATCATGTAGTGAACTATCATTTCCTTTTAGAAGACATCAGTGGAAGGGACTTTATACATGTAAGCATACTTTGGCTTGCTGAATGCATGTTTCAGCAATCTGCCAAATGTATTTCATACTATTGAGGTTGTTCGATCAATCCAAGGTTATACCTAAGTATTGCGAACCTATTATCTGGTAGGGGCTTGGAAAAGATGTCAGCAAGTTGATCATCAATACCTACTTTCACAACCTTAATGTCTCCTTTTTCCACATGATCTCTAATGAAATGATGTCTAACATCAATGTGCTTTGTCCTTGAGTGGAACTTAGGTTTTTGCGTGATAGCAATAGCACTTGTATTATCACAAAAGATTGGTGTTTTCTTTGCATAAATACCATAATCTCTCAATTGTTGCTGAATCCATAGGATTTGAGCTGTGCAACAACGAGCCGCAATGTACTCAGATTCAGTAGATGAATTGGCAACACAGGTTTGCTTCTTGCTGAACCATGATATTAATCTAGTACCTAGAAACTGACAAGTTCCAGAAGTACTTTTTCCATCAAGAGTTGATCCTCCATGATCAGCATCAGAATAATCAACCAATTCCAATCCAGAATCTTTAGGATACCATAATCCAACATTGACTGTACCTTTGACATATTTCAGTATCTTAAGTGCCTTTTTGTAGTGTGATTCTCTTGGATCAGATTGGAATCTTGCACACACACAAACAACATACTGAATGTCAGGTCTAGTTGCTGTTAAATACAACAAGGAACCAATGAATTCCTATACTTGTGTTCTTCAACACTCTTATCTTCTTTAGTATAGCCCAATTTGGTACCAACGCTCATAGGGATCTTTTCAGGTTTTTCTTCCTCTTTGATCCTAAACTTTATGAGCATTTCTTTTGCATACTTAGCTTGATTTATGAATATTCCATCTTTGAGTTGCTTGACTTGCAACCCTAGGAAATAATTCAATTTACCCATCATACTCATTTCAAACTTGTTTGTCATGAGTTTGGCAAAATCATCACAAAGTTGCTTGTCCTTAGATCCAAATATTATGTCATCCACATAAATCTGAACTAAGAGTATTTAACCATCATGGTTCATGGTAAATAAAGTTTTGTCAACTTCACCTTTCTTGAAACCATTGTCCAGCAAGAACTTAGCTAAGGTATCATACCAAGCTCTTGGTGCTTGCTTTAGACCATATACAGCTTTCTGAAGCTTGTATAACATCTTGGTTTCTGAGGGAAGTTCAAGGGGTTGTTTCAAGTAGACTTCTTCAGCAAGTTCACCATTTAGGAATGCACTTTTAACATCCATTTGATAAACAATAAAGTCATTGTGAGCAGCAAAGGCTAAGAAGAGCCTAATTGCATCCAATCTTGCAACTGGAGCATAAGACTCATCATAGTCGATATTGGTCCCTTTAAACAACAAGAAAAGACTAGAGGGGGGGTGAATAGTCTTTTCAAACTTTCGTCGTTTAAAAACTTTCTCAGAAAGGGCTTATTACTTTTCAGTAATGAGTTTGTTGATACTTAACTTTCTCAGCAAGTACTAGTTACTTTTCAGTAACGAGTTTTACTGATACTTAAAATCAGAGAGCGGAAGTCTTTGTACAATAAGTGTTTTGTCATTAAGTGATAGTTTCAGCAAGTGAAGAGAGTGATAGTGTACATATAGATATGCTTTGCTGAAAACTAAATGCAGTAAGTAAATCACACAAACACTTTTATAGTGGTATCTGAGAGTGGCGTAATCTCTCAGCTAATCCACTTTGTCCTTTCTAGGACTGAATCCACTAAGATAAGTTTGAGATTCCTTACAACACCTATCTAGAGCGATTCGACAGAAACCAAAGCACACTTGCTTCGTTTCCAACCTAACTAGGGAACGAAACCTTGTTCTCCACCAAACTTGGGACTTATAATCAACAACACTATGATTGATTAAGTTCCCCCTGAATTTCACGCCTGAAAGGGTGTTTTTCAGTTAGAGAGGTTTGGGATGAGATAACTTGATTATAACTTATTCAGCTACAACAAGTAATCTAAGAAACAAAACTTTGAATACTTTGCAGTAAACAAGTTTGATTGTTTCTGGTGTCAAGACTTGTTCTTGTTCGAAAGAAAGAATACTTAACTAATTTCTTAGCCGTGTATGTTCTACTTCTTCACAAGTAGCTTTTTCAAGCTTTAATTCTTGGAACGGATCAATGGCAGTAAAGAGTATTGAGGGGTATGTGAGTTTAAGCACAAGTGAGAGTTTGATCACGTTGTTGACACCCTTCAACTCTTTGCCGGATGACCTCTATTTATAGTGAATCAAGGGAGCCGTTTGAATTTCAAATTCTAAGGCTTTGTTCCTTAAGATGTCACTGTCTTGCTTTTGTACTTTCAGCAGCGTCCTTTATTTGTCTTCTAGTCTTCATGTTCTTCGCGTGCATGCTTTGCATTTAATGTTCATTTGAATGGAATTCAAATATGAACGTTGGAGCGCAAATGCAAGTACTTTCAGCGAGGAGGTCACATGTGTTTTTCAGCAAATGGTAAGTCTCAGTGTCAACAAGCACAACCTACTATGTCGTTTAGATTTTCACTTATGCAAGCTGTTGCTGAAGTTTCCACTTTCTGAGCAATATGTGCCTTTGTAGATACCATCTTCAGAAATCTTCTTTAGTCTCCAGTCTTCGAATTCTTCAAGTTTCTAAACGGTTCTAATGCTTCAATAGTTTGTTTGTGTAAACAAAGTACATCATCATCAAATGCTTCAATAAGTTGTTTTTCTTTTCAGAAAACAAGATACATTATAAGCGGATTAAAACACCTATCTAGCACCTACACTAAGTCTTCAGCAAACGTTCCTCTTTTACAATGTCCTTTAAAATTCTAAAATCCTATGGACCTTAAGAGTACTAGTTACTTGACATTCCTTAATTTAGCATGGTTAATTGCTCATCAAAATTACAAGTTTCCTAACAAATTTCCCCCTTTTTGATGTTAGCAATCCATGGCTAAATTAATTGTTACCCTTTTAGAGGTTTCTGATGTTGAATAAATCAGTTGATTAATGCAAGCATACTTGAATAATAAAACAGTAAGCATAAGTAGATTGCATAATCAAAAACCAATAAGAGTCAAAAGCTTTATTGCTGATAGTTATCTTTCAGTAAGTTTACAAGAAAGTTCAGAGATAACTACACTAATCAGTAAACAAAAACAAACATAGCTTTTACAAGGGACTTAAGCTATTCCAGTAGAGGATTTCCTCAGAATCTCCCTTACACTTTTCTCAGCAAGCGTAGAAAATTCAACACAGTCCTTTTCGTAATCTTCAAGAAGCTTACGGACTTCGAGCTGAATGATCCTTGCGTTCTTGCAGGCGGTGTAATGATGGTTTTCACCATTCATTTCTTTGTAGTGAAACACCCACAAGTGCATGCCCCAATTGCTGGCATTGAGAAGTTGTGTATCTGAAATTCCCTTGTTAGCATGAATCTTCCTTAACTAGAGAAGATCTTCTTCTTGATCCTTGACAATGAGATAGAAATACTCATAAGGAATCAAGCCATATTTCTTCATTGACTTCTTGGTTAAAGGGTCCGAGTAGTAAGAAACATCAATTGGTTTGATTAAATCAGGCTCTTGCTTCATTTGCTTGCCAATAGATGTTCTTCTTACCAAGACTTCCAGATTCAGCCATCTTGCAGCAATGTTTCTTGGGTAGGGAGGAGGATACCTTTCGTTTCTTTTCACTTTTAATTCAATCCAAGTGTACATTTGATTTAGTACAACAGTTGGAAAGAAATCATTTGCCAATACATCTTCCAGCTTTAAGATCCAACAACCATGAACATTTCTGATCACATTTTGAGTTGTTTCCTCATTGTTGGTCTTTGTATAATCAATGCCGGAGCCAATGGCAATGCTGGCTAGCCTCTTTTCTTCCTGTCTTTGCCTTCTTCTTATTGAATTTGTATTTTCTTGATCTCTTGCTGAAGATCTTGAGTCAGAAGAGAAATGTTTTGAGTTGCCAGACGGAGTTAGGGCTGTGATTTGTCTACCTCTTATAGCTTGAGCTATTGTTTGATTTTCATCATCATCATCATCATCATCTTCATTCAGATCTTGATGACTCTCAGTATGACAGTATTCATGAGTTTCAGCAGATGTTCTTCTCCTTTTCGGATTTGCTGAATTTAACTCAGAATCTGTTTCAGCTTGTCTATTAGAACTTTGTTCTCTTTCAGCAAGAGGTCCTAATGTCAGTGGCGCTTCAGCATGGGTTTTCTTTCTTGAAGATTTTCTTAGTTTATCATCCCCCTTAGACATGGATTGCATCATTGGTTGAATGTGCAGAGAGAAAAACTCATTGCAATTTTCAGCAAGAGTACTTAGGCTATTGTACTTAAGAATAATTGCTTGCTGATCAGCGGTCAGCTTGGACAATTCTTGTTTTATACTCACCAAGTTCTCCTCATGTCTGCTCTCATTTTCGAATTTTTCTTCAATGAAAGTCTGAGCCTTCTTCAATGCAGTCATTGCTAGTTTGAGTGCTTGACTGACATCTTCTTCATAGCTTTTATGATGTAGACTGATGTCTTTTGAGCTATGGTAAGAGAAGTAGTGCGTT
The DNA here is from genome assembly GCA_028274465.1 of Plantago ovata. Taxonomy (NCBI): domain Eukaryota; kingdom Viridiplantae; phylum Streptophyta; class Magnoliopsida; order Lamiales; family Plantaginaceae; genus Plantago; species Plantago ovata. Next base: position 85,872,471 of record CM051456.1, on the reverse strand, counting down.
TCATCACAGTAGCCAGTATTTTGCCTATGTCAAGCGGACTCTCAGCAAGCAGTGCATCGTACTCTTCTTTGCAGGCTTTGTGGACTTCCATTAGTGCCTTAATTCTTGGAGTAAAATCCTCCACACTAGGAAACGACACTAAAGAAGGAGTTACGGAATGAACTTTAAGCTCAGTAGCGAATTGATCATCTTTGGTCAGCAAATGGCATCTTATATCATCTCCTACATCATTTTCATCATCAAGAGGAGGAATTGTAACCACTGTGGGTTCAGCTTTCTTTGTTAGATCTTCTTCATTTGCTGAGAGATCTTCTTCGTCATCAGATTCATCAAGGCCAGCAACCTTGGTTCCTAAATCTGTAGCTTCATTCCCTTTCGGTTGAGTGGTTGCTGAGGGCAACGCTTGAGACTCAACAACTGGAGTTTCACCAGTAGTAACTTTTGATTGAGTGGTTGCTGAGGGCAACTCTTGAGACTCAACAACTGGAGTTTCACCAGTAGTAAGTGGAAGGGAGGGGACTTCCGTATGCTTCACTCCTGAAGATTCAGCAATGTCTAGATTCTGGGTATGCCTTGCATGAATCTGTAGACTGTTTTGAAGTGCTCTTTTATAATCTTCATCCATTTCTTCATCATCAAGGTTTGGTTCAGTGACCTTGGCATCGATTAAAGATAACTCGGCATCAGAAAGCTTACTTTTGCCTAATTTCATTTCAGCACGCTTTCTGGCGTACTCTTCTTCAGTTTCAGCAACTTTTTCAGTTGCTTGAGTACTTGTCTCAGCAGGAGCAGGATTGGATTCTTGTTGCTGACTTGGTGTGTGATCAGCTTGCTGATTTTCAGTATCATGACATTCAGTCTCAGCAACTGTCATTTTAAGTCCACTAGCATCAGGACTAGGACCTTGATTATCATCATCGTCATCCTTTTTGTCCTTAGAATCTTTTCCTTCATCATCACTTGGATCTTTGGGAATGTTCTCATCTTTTTCTTCCTCATCATCGTCTGTCAGTATGACCAACTCAAGATGTTTGTATATTGCTACACTTGTAACTTCCTCTTCTTCATTGATTTTGTGGGGATTAGCCACCACGGGTACAAAAGAACCCTTGAGCATCACAGCTTGTTCAACTGGAGAGGCACTATTGAATTTAGCTTTCATATTCTCTCTGATTAGAGTAATCAGACTTGAGCTCATGAGCTGAGAATATGTCAACTCTTCTGGAAGTATGGAGTGCACAAACGTCTCGAGTTTCAGTAGAGAAAGTCTATTTTTCTCGTTGGACAGATGAAGGTGAAGATCAGAAAAGTCCATCCTTCTGTACCTTTGCCAGTTGCTGACAGATTTAGCATGAAGTCCGAGTAAAGTTCTTCTGAACTTACTTTCAGATCTTCAGTGATGTGAACCACTTCAGTGGTCTCCTTTTGAGCCTGAAAAAGAATAAAATTAAGTTCAGGAAAGTTTTGGAGAATAGTTTTAGAGTCAAAAGCTGGAACATGATTTACCTGCTGAGATTCAGTAAGGTCATGTTGCACACTTTGTTGTGCTGGTACTATTTCCATTGCTTTAGGAGCTTGAGAAGCGTCCTTGAATTGTTCATCCTGAAATAATTTTAAGTTAGATACAAGCACCAAGTTTTCAAACATAGTTGAATTACCAAAAACTTTATCTACCTGCTGAACAAGAGTTGTGGATTCTGGTGCAGAAGTTTCAGCAACCTTCTGACTTGGATCTTGAGAAGTCTGTAAAGAAATCATTATATTAGCAAAAGAATGAGTTTCAAATAGTGAAGTTTTGCTTATTGTTTAGCTAACTACCTGCTGAAGAAGGGCAGGTGGTGACTCAGTCCTTTAAGCAATGACAGCTTCTTCAATATATGGGACTTGTTCTTCAGCAGACTTCTTCTCTTGCTCTATTTGAGAAAGCTGTGCAGATTCAGCAATCTCCCTTGTCTCCGAAATGACAAGTTGAGCAGAGACATCTTGACCTTTGAGTTCACTGCTGGTCATGAAAACATCTACTGATTTGTTGGAGGTGTCTTCAATCTCCAATTCCATTTGCTGGCTCAGTTCTGTCAGCACCAGCTGAACTTTGTCAATGGATGTTTTCGGTGAACTAGGTCCAGATTCTCAGCATCACGAGATGCATCGTTGAATAATGTCTCTTGTGGTGTTTCAACAATTTCTGGGACTTGAACCATTGCAGTCTCAGCAACTGGTTCGTCAGCAATCACAGTCTCAGTAACTGTGGTTTCAGCAACTTGATGAATTGCTTGTTCAGCAACCATCTTTTCAGCATCTAGATTATCTACAATGTAGATATCTAGCATTGGGGCACGAATTTCGTTTCCACTTCCTTGTGGTCTTAACTCAGCAGATGTATCAACATTAAGTTGATTGTTGAAGGCTTCTGCAAACACTTCAACATTGCTGAAGTAGGCTTCCGTAAGCACTTCATCAACATCTACTGGAGCTTGTGTTTCAGCAACTCCTGGAGCATCATCCGAAATATCATGGACAATTGGAACTGACTTGCGAGCCAGTGTTTTCTTTCTTGGGTTATTTGTCCGTTTCTTCTTAGGGATGGGGTTACCTGATGACGCTGCAGTTTGAGTGTCATCATCAGCTTTCCTCTTTTTATTCTTAGATTTTTCCAGTTTCTCTCCAGCAGCAGCATCTGCAGTAGTTGCATTTTCAGCAACGGTTGTTGTACACGTACCTTGTTGATCACCATCTACAGCAGTTTCATCAACAACTTTTTCAGCTGTTGGAGTCTTATCTTGCTGACTAGTGGTGACAACATCTGCAGCTGTTGTATACCTTTCTTGCTGACTTGTGCTGACAACATTTGCAGCTGTTGTCTTCTTTGATTTCTTGTCAGCAAGCTTAGGTCCATTTTGCTTGTAGAAGGTCTTCCCACATAGCATACTGATTTCTTAATCGGCAATGGATTTCTCAGCTGAATCCTGAAGTGTTCAAGGATATAGCATATTTTTAGTCCATACATGACTGGGAAGGTAGGTGAGATCTTGTTGTCTTCAACCTTGAACTTAAATTTAGTAACACAATCAACAAGTCTGTTGAAAATGTACTTTGCCCAGTTGAGCTCAGTTTTGTTCTCATGTATATGCATCAGCAGCGGCGACCTTCTGAAGCCTACTTGGTCAATTCCTCCAACTTGGGAGTCTAAGACTTTGATGAGTAGCAGAGCTACTAGACCAAGTGAATGTCAGAGATGCTTCCTCTTAACGTGCTTTGTCCAAGTCACGGGAGCAATCTCTCCTTTCTTCATTTTCTCATTTCTGACATCACTGTAGAAAGCTTCAATTTCTTCATCATTGGCAGTGATGTCATCTTCAGTTCCAGTAGTTGGAATATGAAAGATGTTGGCTAAATCAATCCATTTCAGGATGATTTGCACACCTTAAACTGTGGTAGAAATCACTTTTTTAGTGACTCCTTGTCCATCAGTCAGAGTCTGGATTTCTGCATTGTTGTAGAATTCCATTGTGTCTAACATACTCACTTTCTTAGGGCGAGCAGTTATGAAGAAAGTAAGGCCTTGTTGTTTTATCAACTCAAGTGCCTCTTCATTTTCTCCATCTAGTTCTTGTTCATAGAAGTATCTTATATACTTCTCTTTGGCAAATCCGCCCCATTGCATCATCAGTTCACCCTTTGCAGTGTCAAGATATGCAAGCGGCATGGGTCTCTCCGTTGCACGGTCATTCTTCAACACAATTTTCACTGTGTTGGTTGCCGGAGTTATTACCGGAGCAGTGCTTTTTCCTGCACTATCAACTTTCGATGACTTTGAGGTCTTAGAGGACTGTCTCTTTGGGGCCATTTCTTATATAGTGTGAGAAATGTACGAAAAAGATTACTTTGCTTTTTCACCGGAGGTACAGTGAATTCAGGCACAGGCTATAAAAATTTGCAGAGAAAGGAAATGTGAGTTAAAGAATTTTCTCTTTCTCTAACTCTTTGTTTATATAGTATCTCTGGTGTGCAAGAAGCTCAATCGATTTTGAGTTCTTAGCAAGGGTAAATCAGAGATTCAACAGCATTAGTGGAGCCTTTGCATTAAATGCGTAGTGGTCCACTAACAAAAACCGTCAGAGCACTCTTTCTCATTGTAATGTTAACCGTTAGATCAAAAACTACTTTAAATCAATGGCCACGATTGTATTTCATGTCATGATTATTAGCGAGTTTATTTGTGCCCGGTTAACGTCACAAATTGATTTTACCTAGATTTATGGGATTTGATTGCTTGCTGAAGTAAACAAGAATCTTTTCAGCGAATTTTTGTAACAAGCCTTGTTATTTGCTGAAAGTTCCCCCTTAATCAAATATTTCATATTTCCTTAAATTAAAAGACATTTCTGAGTTCCCATCTCAGTAAATTCTTTTTGTCTTGAGATATCTTTTGGTAAAATCTGAGAAGTGAGTTTGCTCTTTGCTGAGTTCCCGTCTCAGAATTTTCCTTTGATACTTGAATACCTGTTTCAGTATCTTTGATTGTCTGAATGCCAGTTTCAGCAATCCTTAAGGTTTTTCTTTTACTGAGTGCCCATCTCAGCAAGTGATCAAGTTTCCTAACAAATACCCGTTTTGAAGGAATTACTTGCTGAATGCCTATTTCAGCAATCATGTAGTGAACTGTCATTTCTTTTTAGAGGAAATCAGTGGAAGGAGCTTTTATTCAAGTAAGCATAATTTGGCTTGCTGAATGCCTGTTTCAGCAATCTGCCAATTGTATCCCTTACTATTGATGTAATTCAATCAATCCAAGGTTATACCTTAGCATTGCGAATCTATTATCTGGTAGGGGCTTGGTAAAGATGTCAGCAAGTTGATCATCAGTCCCTACTTTTACAACCTCAATGTCTCCTTTTTCCACATGATCTCTAATGAAATGAGGTCTAATATCAATGTGCTTTGTCCTTGAGTGGAACTTAGGATTTTGCGTGATAGCAATAGCACTTTTATTATCGCAAAAGATTGGTGTTTTCTTTGCAGAAATACCATAAAATCTCTTAATTGTTGCTGAATCCATAGGATTTGAGCTGTGCAACAACCAGCCGCAATGTATTCAGATTCAGTAGATGAATTGGCAACACAGGTTTGCTTCTTGCTGAACCATGATATTAATCTAGTACCTAGAAACTGACAAGTTCCAGAAGTACTTTTTCTATCAAGAGTTGATCCTCCATGATCAGCATCAGAATAACCATCCAATTCAAGTCCAGAATCTTTAGGATACCATAATCCAACATTGACTGTACCTTTGACATATTTCAGTATCTTAAGCACAACATATAAGCTCAATTGAAGCAAAAATCAAGAAACCCCCAAATTTAGAAAATTAGGGTTCTTGAGAGGTTACCTCAAATCTGGAAATTTGATGAAGTATGAAGAGATTTGTTCGAATGAAAATGAAGAGCACGTAATGGGCTTCAATTCAAGCTAAAGAACACAAGATTTGGTGAAGAATTTGAAGAATTATGGAAGAGAGAAAGATTTTGATGAATTTTCGATTTGGGAGCAAAGAGGAAGAAGAAGAACGAAGAATGGGGGAGAAAAGGGGGGTTCCCCCGTTTTTCTTATTTTCTGGGAACGAGGGGCGGACCACCCAGGTTGGGAGGCGGTTTGCCCCTCATCGCCCGAGAGCTGAAGCTTTCGGGCGTTGAAGGGCGGTTCGCGCCACATGGGCGAACTGCCTCTCACCCTCAGAGAGCCCCCGGCTATCTGTGAGTGGGGGGAGGACTAAATGTTCACTCCAAAACATTTTCCTCACTGAAACACTCGAAAAACTTCACTCAAACACATACATAAGCACCAAACGTTACAAAAACTACCAAAAACTTATCAAAAAACAAATTGTTCAATGTACATATGCAATGCAAGAAAGCAATAAAACTCCGGGTTGCCTCCCGGAAAGCGCCATTGTTTATTAGTCTCTGACTCGACTTCTTCTTGTTCTTCAGTTCCTTTCCAGACGGGTACTAGCCTTCCCCTTCATGGATCTCTTTCTCATACCTAGTAACTAAGAATGAGAATGAACAAACGCAGCAGGGCCAAAAACGCCTATGGGGTGAGAATCAATCGAATGTACTTGATGATCAGAAATGGCTTGCAACGTATGTTGCTTGCCATCAACCTCAATAGTGCAAGATCCCCTGTAGGTGTCGATCACAGAGCGCACCTTGCTCAAGAAAGCTCTTCCTAAAAGAACCACATCACTCATCCCACACCGCGATGACGGCATCACCACGAAATTGGTGTAAACAAAAGTGCCACCAATCCTCATTAACACATTCCGAACAACACCTTCCGGTCTCACGAAGGATCCATCCGCCAGTTACACAATGGCCTTGTGGTTCTCCAGCTCTCCTAGACCACTCTTCTCAAACAGATTCATTGGGAGCACATTAGAGAATGCTCCCATATCTAGTGTAGCACGGACATCATCAAGACCACCTATCCCAACCTTAACATCAAAGCTATCAGGAATTGGTTCGGGATCTTCATTCTCTTCATCACTCACATCAAATCCCAGGCCTTTATCTTCCTCCTTGGCCAATGGAGGCTCACCTTGTGCACAACACTTGCACTCAGCAACCTTCTTTATGGTGATCTCCACATGAAGGTCTCCTACCAAGGTTATCGATCGACTTCTCCGTGTTACTAGGCAACTTCCCTTGCTCCCTACTTGCTCCACGGTCGATCAGCTCTTGCATCTTTTGGTGAGCAAGCCTATTACTTTCCTCCAATTGATCAAGCCTACCCCTCGTCTTTTCTGAATCTTCATATCTCTTCATAAATCCTTGGGTGTTATCAACCATCTTCTGTAAATTTCCCAAGAGAGCAGCGGACTTGGATTTAGGTGCTTCGGCTCTAGGAGTAGGGTTTTCACAATGATCATTACCGTAGTTGAGATTACTACGGTCTTGGTTAGGTCCATAGGTTTGGTTCGGAGGTGCATAATGATGATGTCGTTTTTCACCAATTAAATTTGTTTAAAAGCCAAAGAACACTTATCACTACACAAACTAGAGTGCAATGGCAAGTTGTCCCCGAGTGTCGTTCTCTCGGGACCTAACGTGGCTTTGTTTGTGGTTTTTGCTAGTTATTTCAGACAACGAGTTCAAGTGTTTATAGAATTGCTTTCTCAGAACAAAGCAACGAGAAATCAGATTGTTGTAATCAAATTTGGAAAACGGTTGGTGGTAGAAATCAAATACACATGCATGGGTTACGAATATGCTCACAAGTTCAGTGGGTAAAACCTTCTATCAAGTCTGCTAAGCAACTCGTCTAGGTAACTTTCAAGACACACATCATAAAATACCACTATCAATACTTTAGAGGTGCTTGTCACTAACACCATTTATCTAGCATGCTGCAAATCTCTAACATACAATCCTATAGCTTTCATTGACCAAGAGTTTGTCACTATACTCAATTCGAATATATTTTATAGGCAACTAAGAATCATATGAAGGATTTTGCAGCAAGATTGAATCACAATCTCATGTAAGCATAAACATAACCCATAGCATGCATATTCTACATTCTACCACCAACACAAAGGATTTAGCTACTCATATTCATCAACATAGACATCAAATCATATGAATTGTCAATAGAATACATCAAATCAAACTACTAGACAAGAGATAATGATACAATGTTACCACCAAGCTGTCACTAATCGGTGGGTATTGATGAAAACCTCTCCGTAGATGAAACAATGGATGCAATCCTATGCCAAAACCTTTAATCCAATCTAAAATACAATGTAATATGAGTTTTCTCTGAGTTTTGGGGCTTAGGAGCTCTGCCAAAACGAAGCCAATGTTCAAAAGTATGGAAAAAGTAACTGAAGATCAGATTGAAGAAGGAAAATCCGAAAACGTAACCGCTGCCAAGCGGACCGCTTGGAGAGACCAAGCGGAGCGCTTGGAAAGCGAAGCGCTTGGGCCCTCCAAGCGCTTCGCTTGGCTGCTGTGCCGAAACTCCTGGAAAATGAAGCGGAGCGCTTCACTATTCCAGGCGCTTAGCTTGGCTCCTGGGCAGATTTTTGTCTTCCAACTCAATCTTTTTGCCCTCATACGGCCCTCGGATGACTTGGACTCATCCTTCTCAATGCTTATTGAGGCTCAGACACTCACGAACAAGCCATGGAGATTGGGGAAATTCAACGGGGCCATCTTTTCCATCAAAAAGGCACGTTTTGAGCTCCAAAAACGCCGTTTCGTACCTAAGTGCCTGAAAATGCAGAAAACAATAAATGTGACACTATTCTACAAAACTAACCAAAAAACAAGGCTAAAAGATAGCAAAAGAAGGTAAAAAAGACAAGATGAACGCGTCAAAAATACGTTCATCAAACTCCCCAAACCAAACCTTTGCTTGTCCTCAAGCAACAAACTATCCTAAATGCAACACAAAAGGAGTCTCATGCCAAGTAAAGTGAACTAATCTATTAAATCTACCAAATGCTTATGAACAAAACCAAATGAGCATGACATGCAAGTAGGTTGAAGAATGCCTCGATTGCGAATATACACATTCTCATGTGCACTTGGTTAAGCAAAGAGTCTCTCGTAACATCTTCTACCTGGACCTGGTCAGTGACGACACAATGATGCATGTTATCATACTACAATTGCCCCATGCCTATGAAACCGAGGGCTTACTACTGTTCACCAAGCGAGACTTTTCCTCAAGAGAGGGCGAACCAATACTGGCTCTCATCAAACGAAGGAGGGTTCCCTAGAAAAAGAAGACACTCCCCTATTCTACCCAGACTCTCAAAGAACGAATCTCAATCAACCACTTCTTGAATAGCAAGACGAGGGTGGTCAAGAACAGGCCTTGGACAAAGGCGACACGAAAACAAAAGATAGAATTTACAACTCGATACTTCACAAGGACAAAATATTTACATGACACTTGACACTACGAGACTGCTTTTGGCTTGCGACGACCCTTCTTTTGCTTTTGGGTCTTATTCTTTATTTTCTTTCTTCCTTTTTTTATTTTCTCTTTTTCTTTTCTCTTTTTTTTATTTCTTTTTCTTTTCTTCTTCTTTTCTTTTTCTCTTCCTTTTTTTTTATATAGGGGCAAGCAGCAGTACTAAGTGTCAAAAACACCTCCCCAAACCTATTCGAAAGAATAGGTTTGAGCACATAGACGAAAAAGAAAAAGGAAAGACTCTTTTACAAGACACCTCCCCAAACCTATTCGAAAGAATAGGTTGGGACACAAAACAAAAAGAAAAAGAAAAGAAAACTTAACAACGACTCAAAGACGAAAGACAAGATCAACGAAGCAACCCCCTCCCCAAACCTATTTGATAGAATAGGTTTAATACAAGGAATCACACACCTCACACTACCTCCTTCCTAGGCATTTGGCAATCTCTAATCGAGGTGAAGAACTTGTCGCCTCTTACGTACATAATTACACGGGTTACAACCATAGATTCTAACATGCATCATTTTATATGGCCATCGTGAACCGCAGTAGAAGAAACACCACTCAAGGTGATGTCGAGACTACTAAGCTTAACTAGTGCACATGCGAATGTGACAAACCAAGCGAGACAAGCCTCAAACTACTTGCAAAGTGATGCAACATATGATCAATGGTCATAAACACTTAGTCTACTCAATAAAAAAGTTCAAAAGACTTGGCAATAAACTCCCCACACAACAACGTGCAACAACTAATCTAGGGATGATATGCATGCAAAAATTTGAAAAACACGACAAATCACATGAACTTGAGTAAAATCAGGCATGTACGAACCACACAAGCATATAGTACTGAAAATCCAATACCCCCTCCCCAAACCTAAACTTTTGCTCATCCTCGAGCAAAGAAAAGTTGAATGAAAAGGAAAAATTGGATTGAAAGTACACTTCCCTGAGATAAAGGTTCGTGTCCAATCTCCTATATATGAGTAGTACCTGAAAGGACTCAAGAAACATGTGAAAACGGGTGCACAAAGGTGAGAAGAATTGAAAAAACGAGGAAAATCTGGGTACAGGGTCCAGGCGGACCGCTTGGTGGGAGCCAAGCGGTCCGCTTGTCAAGCGGAGCGCTTGGGAGGCTCCAGGCGCTCCGCTTTAAATTCCAGTAAACTTTTTGATTTACTGAAATTTCAAGCGGACCGCTTGGCCCTTCCTAGCGCTTCGCTTGGCTCTGTTTCCAGATTTTCGATGTTTTTTCCTATCTTAATCACCTAACGCACCAAGAAAAACACTAGACTAAACGAATCACTACAAAAGGCTCACAGGCCACAACTACAAAAGCAAATAAAGATACAACCTCGGGTTGGCTCCCGAGAAGCGCCTTCGTTTAAAAGTCGTTGGCTCGACTCTTCACAACTCATGCGGGATTGATTTCGCCTCGGGTACTATACTTCCCCCTCCAATTGCTTCTCAAAGCATCAATTCCCTGCACATCTTGACGAACATAAAGTGGACCAAAAAATCCTACAAGTTCGTTAGTATCAACATAAGCACATGAATTAACAATGGCTCGCAACGTGTGTTGCTTGCCATTTACCTCAAAGTGACATGTTCGGCGATACATGTCTATGACCATACGCACTTTGTTGATGAAGGCTCTACCCAAGAGAACAACATCTTTGAGCTTAGCAGAAGATGTAGGTATAACGATGAAATTAGTCTTCACCTCTACACCGGCAACCCTCACCGCCAAGTTCTCAATCACACCCAACGGCTTTTTCATGGACCCATCCGCTGATTGCACCATGCATTTCATGGGTCTCAAGCCAGACAAACCCGACTCTTCATACACGTTCAAGGGTATAACATTCACACCGGCTCCCGTGTCTAGAGTTGCCACTATTCCGTCCTTCTTCCCCAAGCCGATTTCAACATCGAAGCTCTCTTGGATGGGCACTTCCACCATATCCACCATCTCATCCTCAGACGATGAGTTTTCTTTCAGCTCTTCAACTATCGCATCAGATTGTGCGACAACTTCCTCTTCCATAACCACCTTAGGAGTCTCGACCTCCTCACTCACCTTGCAAGTTTCAGTTATCTTGCAACTTGGCACCTCAACTCGTGCATTGTCTCTCACAATCGTGATCTCCACGGGCAAATCAGTCACCACGGTTATGGCCATAGCCTTCTCCGTGTTCCCGGGAAACTTCCCTTGCTCTCTACTAGCCCCCCGATCTATCAACTCTTGCAGCTTCTTATGTAGGTTGCTACTACTAGCCTCAAGCTTCTCAAACCGCTGATTGTTAGTAGCTTCATTACGATAGTAATGCTCCATAAACTTATTCGTCTTCAACACAAGATCGTTGAGAGAAGAGACAAGAGGTGAAGGAAGCACCCCTCCACCTCGTGGTCCCGAACTAGCAACCTGAGGTGGAGGTGTAGGATTAGAAGGCGGTGCTCCTTCACACCAATTGTTCCCATAGCTGAGACGACTTCTATCTTGATTAGGCCCATAGGCATATTGATCCGGGTTATGAAGATAACCACGGTTTCCTTGACTCTGGTACTCACCTCGGGGCCCATGGTTTTGTGGCCTCATATTGCCATATCCTTGTCCGTAGTTCACATCTCCAACTACTTGCTCTCCCTCAGCAGCATACACTTCTTGACGGACATCGTTCGTGATATATTGCTCTCTAGAAAATTCAGAACGGCATAAATAGGTCGGGTGCCCATAGTTCTTGCACACACCACAAACTTCCGTAGAAGGAGAAGGAACGCTTTGCCTCAAAGCTTGCTTCACTTCATGGGCGAACCCATCGAAGGCATCTTGTTCTACCACTACCTTGGCCTCACCTCTTTGCTCCTTTTGGAGCACACGAGCCCTCACATTCCGGTTTTGGGAATTCCGGTACATCTTGTCCAGCTTCACTTGAGCTTGAGAAGGAAGCAACTCCCCCATACTACCTCCACAAATACTATCCACTTGAGATTGAATCTAGGGATGTAAACCATTGTAAAAGAATTGCAGAAGCTGACCTTTATCATACCCGTGATGTGGGCATCGATAATGCAACCCCATGAATCAATCATAGGCCTCGTGGAAAGGCTCATCATACCTCTGCTCGAAGGAGCTAATTTGTCTCTTCAAAGCCATCGTCTTGGAAGCGGGGTAGTAACGCTCCATGAACTTATCACAACAAAGATCCCATGTTGTCAAAGACCCGGCCTCCAAAGTATTAAGCCAAGCCTTTGCACGATCACCTAGCCCCATAGAAAAGACCTTCATACGGAGATCATCATCCGTAACACCAGCTCCTGGTCGCCCAAGATGGAGAACAAATTCTCGAGCTCATTCAAGAACCCCATCACGTCCTCATTAGCCATCCCATAGAATTTGGGAAGTTGTTGGAACATGTGATTCTTGATCTCCAAGTTCCTTGTGGCATCATTGAGGAAACTTGCTGGTCCTCTAGCCCCAACCGTAGGCTTAGTAATTGTACGTATAGGCCGCTCCGCCATTTCACCTTCCAAGAAGACAGATTCAAGAATTGGCTCCAAAAGATAAGAAGAAGATTCTTCCCGAATACCAGAAGTGGAAGCTCTAGATGCTACTTCTTCACACTCGAGATTCAAAATCCTCCTTCTCCTTTGAAACATACGATCGATCTCGTCTACAAAAGGTTCAATAATAGGTCTACCCGTTCGGGTTCTAGGCATGCACTCACCTGAAATACAAGATAGTGAGTATCTCAAGCAAAAAGAAACAAAAACAGAAATGAGACAAAGAAGAGATGTTGGCTGAAAAAACCAAAATAAAAACACCAACCAAAGGAGTTAAGTCCCCGGCAACGGCGCCAAATTGATGATGTCGTTTTTCACCAATTAAATTTGTTTAAAAGCCAAAGAACACTTATCACTACACAAACTAGAGTGCAATGGCAAGCTGTCCCCGAGTGTCGTTCTCTCGGGACCTAACGTGGCTTTGTTTGTGGTTTTTGCTAGTTATTTCAGACGAGTTCAAGTGTTTATAGAATTGCTTTCTCAGAACAAAGCAACGAGAAATCAGATTGTTGTAATCAAGTTTGGAAAACGGTTGGTAGTAGAAATCAAATACACATGCATGGGTTACGAATATGCTCACAAGTTCAGTGCGTAAACATTCGATCAAGTCTGCTAAGCAACTCGTCTAGGTAACTTTCAAGACACACATCATAAAAGACCACTATCAATACTTTAGAGGTGCTTGTCACTAACACCATTTATCTAGCATGCTGCAAATCTCTAACATACAATCCTATAGCTTTCATTGACCAAGAGTTTGTCACTATACTCAATTCGAATATATTTTATAGGCAACTAAGAATCATATGAAGGAATTTGCAGCAAGATTGAATCACAATCTCATGTAAGCATAAACATAACCCATAGCATGCATATTCTACATTCTACCACCAACACAAAGGATTTAGCTACTCATATTCATCAACATAGACATCAAATCATATGAATTGTCAATAGAATACATCAAATCAAACTACTAGACAAGAGATAATGATACAATGTTACCACCAAGCTGTCACTAGTCGGTGGGTATTGATGAAAACCTCTCCGTAGATGAAACAATGGATGCAATCCTATGCCAAAACCTTTAATCCAATCTAAAATACAATGTAATCTTAGTTTTCTCTGAGTTTTGGGGCTTAGGAGCTCTGCCAAAACGAAGCCAATGTTCAAAAGTTTGGAAAAAGTAACTGAAGATCAGATTGAAGAAGGAAAATCCAAAACGTAACCGCTGCCAAGCGGACCGCTTGGAGAGGCCAAGCGGAGCGCTTGGGCCCTCCAAGCGCTTCGCTTGGCTGCTGTGCCGAAACTCCTGGAAAATGAAGCGGAGTGCTTCACTATTCCAGGCGCTTAGCTTGGCTCCTGGGCAGATTTTTGTCTTCCAACTCAATCTTTTTGCCCTCGTACGGCCCTCGGGTGCCTTGGACTCATCCTTCTCAATGTTTATTGAGGCTCAGACACTCACGAACAAGCCATGGAGATTGGGGAACTTCAACGGGGCCATCTTTTCCATCAAAAAGGCTCGTTTTTAGCTCCAAAAACGCCGTTTCGTACCTAAGTGCCTGAAAATGCAGAAAACAATAAACGTGACACTATTCTACAAAACTAACCAAAAAACAAGGCTAAAAGATAGCAAAAGAAGGTAAAAAAGACAAGATGAACACGTCAAAATACGTTCATCACATAACCTTGGTTGCTTCGGAACCCCTTCTTCCAATATCCACCACGCGGATTCCTACCATCTTGCCCATAGCTAGCCTCTTCACGGACCCCAAATTCTGCGGCAAACACCTCTTCTTCTCCTGCTTCTACCCAGTAAACACCATCATTTTCTAATTCAGACCTACACATATGAGCCCCATGCCCATACTTCTTACATACCCTACAAACCTCATTGGAAAGAGCATGTCCCATCGAGCTCTTAAGAGCTTGCCTCATCTCATTGGCGAAGCCATCAAACCTATCCCGACTCACACCATTCAACTGAACCTCAGGTTTTGCTGGAACTTCAGTTCCACGCCTCTTGTCCATGGCCCTTGGATCCTTGAACTGACACCCCTTCGCAAGCCTTTCAAAACACGCCCACACATCCTCGGCGGTCTCCTCCCAATATTTCCATGGCATTGGAAATCCACCACCTGTTGGCTCTCATATGTGAGACCATTGTAGAAGTGCTGGACGAGATCAGAATGTTCCATCACATGGTGTGGGCACTTGTTCTTGAGGTCTTTGAACCTCTCGAGAGCAGTGTAGATGGTTTCATCATAGTCTTGCTTGAAACCGCTGATTTGCGCCTTCAGCGCGGTAGTCAAAGTATGGGGAAATATTTCTCTATAAAAACAGAAAACACCTTAGCCCAGGTGTCGAGTGAACCAGCCTCCAGAGAGCCTAACCATTGCTTTATCACCAAGTCCCATAGCAAAAACGTTCATCCTCAGCTCATCATATGTGATCCCTGCTCCAGGCCTTGGGAGATTGTTTATGAAATCCTCAATGTCGTTCAAGAATCCCATAACATCCTCCCTAGCCAACCCGTAGAACTTCGGGAGCTGCTGGAACATGTGATTCTTAATTTCCAAATCACCAGTTGCAGCAGAAAGGACAATAGCTGAACCTCTCATCCGTTCCTGGTTGGGTTGATCCCATGATTTCAGAAGTGGGCGAGCCATCACAAAACCTTCCCAGGAATTAAATTGCTGAAAAATCTCCTTTAGAGAATCAGAAAAATCGTCCTCCACTACTTCAGCTCGAGCACTATCTCGCTTCCTTTGATGATATACCCTATCAATCTCCGCAATAGGCTCAACAAGAGGAATTCCACTAGATCTCGTGCTTCGCATAAACCACCTGAAACGAATCAAGTGAGTATCAAGGGAAAACAAACTAAACTACTAATTTCTGGAAATTGAATGCTGAAAATACAAATAAGCTAAAGAGTAAAAAGGAGTTAAAGTCCCCGGCAACGGCGCCAATTTGATGAACGAGATTGTCAGACTCGAACAATCAAATGAATTTGTTTTAGCCAAAGGGCAACTCACAACTAAACAAAACACGTAGTGCAGATGTAAGATGACCTCGAGTGTCGATCTCTAGGGACTTAACTAGCTTTAACTACAATAACTATTATAAATTCAGTAAACAAATTTAACTTAGCTTAACTTAACTATATATGACGAGAGCTGGTGATAGTAATGCTCATTCTAAGCATCGGGTTCTAATTATGCATGAAAGTGCAACACGTACTGCTTTAAAAGTAATTCGAACTGATCTTGCTGTGGGAATTGTTTACACCGAATCAGACAACTCTCCATTCGGAGAGGATACTGTTGCAAGGTATCCACCCAAACGCTCGATCAGAACCAACACCAAAAGACAGGTTTTGACATGTATTTTGAAAGTCTCTTATCTATACTAATACTTGGCTAAGGTTGTCAGGCTTAGTGCAAGCAGTACTTGATAATTGTGAATATTGAAAACGATGATCTTGAATTGTCCTAGTGTTTCTAACACTTTCATACGAAGATATTTGGCTTAGTCGGATCAAAGAATCCAATAAAACAATTCTACAAGTAAAAGATTCAGAAACTCAATCATGCACAATATGAACCCTAGCTATGAATTTACATACTATCACCAACTAGAAATTTAGCTACTCATATCAAAATCGAAATCAACAATAGCAATCATAACAATCATAGATGAAAATATGGTTGAATTGAAAGATAGAGTGCAGAAAATAGTGAGATACAAAGTTACCACCGAGGGTTGCAATCTCCGGTGAATTGCTAAACTCACAAAGATCTAGCAAGGTGAGATCAGTAGATGTCCAAATCTCTACCTTGATGCTCCAAATCGCTAAGAAAAAGTAGTTCTAAGTCAAAGAAAATCCAGAACAAGCTCTAGGGTTTATGTCTGCAAAAATATGGCTCAAGATATGAAAATTCGCAACTTTTACAAAATATATATATCTGCCCCGTAACAGTACCAGGCAGACCGCCTAGCACCAGGCGGTGCGCCTGACACTAGGCGGACCGCATGGGATGCCAGGCGGTGCGCCTAGGACGGGCAGAGAATTTCCCGTGCTTTTCTCCTCCAAGTCTTCAACTTTTTTGGTCTTGGGCACGACTTCAGCTCCGAAACTTGGTCTTTTGGCCTGGAAACATGTCCTGGTACTCCTTGACACACCACGGGTGATCCCGTTGCACCAAAACTTCAATGTTTCGCCATGATTCATATCAAAAGTGCAATTTTTACCTAAATCCTGAAATAACAAAGAAAATGGAAACGTGACACTATCTAACAACAATGCACTAAAATGCAAACAAGAGGATAGCTAAATTGGTGAAAAAGAACCGAATGAAAGTGTAAAAAACATTGTCATCAATCTATGACCTTATGTTTGTTACCCTTTGCATTGTATCTTGGTGTGTGTATTAAATTGTAGGCTTGGCGTGAGTTTGCTTTGCAGATCACCCATGGATCAGTGTTTTGATGGAATGGTTATGCTTATAAGTATATGATATTGATTAGCACGTGTGCTGCTGTGTGCTTGAATGAAAGCCAAATCTGTTACTTTTTTCTTTTAATGCACTCTCATATGCATCCCTAAATAATCAAGTACATTTGATGAGGATTAAGATTACCCTAGTTATTCGATTAGTTAAAATCATTACCCTGTTTGGTCTTGTATGTTAGTCATCAACATTTATAAATCTTTCTTCTACAACTTCAATCATAGATGTCGCCAAGTTTATCAGCACTCAACGGGTTAGAAAATCGAAAGCTGAAATGGCAAAGAAAATAATAGCCACAAAAGCTGGGGAGAAAGCCAACACTTATACTTTGCCAAGATCAGAAACCAAGGACGAGCAGCCTGCTACGAAAGCTTAAGAACAAAGGGTAATATATGAGCCGAATATTGTTAGTGCAGAACTTTCTTTCAAGGGCAGAATGGCCTCCTCCCGACCTAAGGAGTTCAATTTTACGGCCACCATATATACTAGTGGTTTCTTCTCAGACTTTTGATTACTTGTAAATGTTTTACTCGTAGAGCAACCCGGTATGACTAAGCGGTGTTTATGGAGGAGGTGGCTACACCTGTTAAAAGATCTTCACTCGTACAAAGGGAAAGACTGGTGAGAAGCAAAGTACAGGTCATCTCAAAACTTCCGGCTTTTATTATTAATCAGGTTCCAATACTATGGTGCCTCATACATGATCTGGTTTAAATGTTTTAGGTGAAGCTGGGAACAAACGATGTTTAAAAATAAAACTCGAAACAGGGTAATGCCCCGGTTAAAAAGGCCAAGGCCTCAGGTTGATTCTACACATACCTGTTGATTGACATAAGTTATAAACATGTTAAGGTAATGCATCTTTTGTTTCAGACCCTTCTAAGGATACATAATCTATAAAAACAAAGTGGCTCGAGATGCAAGGTATAATTTTACTTCTTGTAATCTTTTTATATTGTATTCATTATTTCTTCACTGCAATATGAGTGATTTATACTTAACTATCTGCAAGAAAAAGAAAAATGCACTAGTATCACATGGATTCTTACAAGAACTGTGATGCTAGTGTATATTAATGTTTTTCTATGTTCATGTACAATAGTTATATGAGTGTAACACAAGAAAGTAGATAGACGGATATTGTAAATTAATAAGAACAAAAAAAGGGAAAAGTGGACTATTTGGATATGAATTCTTCCCAGAGATTGGATGCTACTGTCATCAAATATCTAGAAGTTGTTGTAGACAAAACCAGAAATTAGAAAAAATAAGAGGAAAATCAGGAAAAAAATTTAAAAATTAACTACTATGACATGGATTCTGCCAGAAGACCTCTTCTTCTCTTCTTTGCTCTAGTCATTATGTAAGGGATTTTTTAAAGTTATATGAGATGTTCTATTTCATTACTACAATATGTCTGATTTATGCTTAACTGTCTGCAAGGAGCAAAAGCAAAATGACAAACATTAGGTCGTGAAGGGAGAAACTGCATAATGCACATCCAAGTCCTGTAGTCAACACTCGTTCAAGGGTGATACCACCGCTAACTCCACTTAACGATCTCAGGGCAATGATGGCGAGTACAGTTCCTGGTCGTGCAAATGGAACATCAGCTAATGTCTCGGAGCTCAACCTGCTGCCCCCAAAGCTCCAAAGTTAATCCGCCAACAATGCCCGCAGTTCCAAAGGTAATCAGGCTCCAAAGGCATCAAAACTCCTGCTCAGAATGACATTGAATCCACACAACATGAAATCATCACAAGAGTCAGGGATCATCTCTAGAGCTCAAAAAGAGAAAAGTCCAGCTCATCACGAACAGCCAGAGCCAACGATCACTCCTTCGAAACCTGAAGAGAGCAATCAGTTGGAATTTTCACATAACGGATCAGATACAACCCATGAAGAAGATTCGGGTGCTGGAGATGATACGGCTGCTGGAAAGATACAGCCCTTGCAAAACCAAGTGAGTAAATCGTTCAACTTGATCTATATGTTGCAAACCCAACAAGACTTATCATATATTGGACTTACTTCATAAATTTCATTTTATATTTATAATTTCAGAGCCGAAGAGGGCACCTCGTGGTGTTTCCCGTGGCAAATCGTTCGAAAAATATGTTCGCAAGGTATCTCCTAGTGTGGTTGTTCTTTTTATTATTCTGCTTAATTATAAATTAAGTTGGTGAAGTCCTTTTTTAATTTTTATTTTTTATTTTCCTGTTTTTCTATGATTTATAATTATTTTAGGATTACATGATAAATGTCAAGTTTTGGCCTACTTCACAACCTTGTACAAGTCACATTTAAGTTCTGGAACGTGTTTGCATGTAACGAACATCACTTTGCAAAACAAACATTAGGATCCATATACCAGTGACCTTTTTCCCTTTTTTTTTTTTTACATTTTTTTCCTGATTTTTTAGTTAATAGAGTTGCTTCCCTTTTAGTTAATATAGTGGTTTCTGTGGATGTAGAATGGGAAGCTTAAGATCCTCTTTTTTGCCTGGAGAATGTCTCCGTGAGTAATGAATGACATCAGCTCTGCAGTTAAAATGATCGTGAAATAGGAAAGGACATCGTTGGTTGGGATAACAGTGCCAGACAATAGAAAAGACGTCTTTTATGCTAGACTTACTGTATGTAAACTTATTTCCTCGGGTTTAGTTATGGGTAGTGTATTGCTGACTCATGACAAGATGTATTTAAACTATTTTCAGCATATCATGACCAGAAGTTCAGG
>CM051456.1:85746034-85852566 GCA_028274465.1 Plantago ovata | reverse complement strand
TCTCCATTCGGAGAGGATACTGTTGCAGGTATCCACCCAACGCCGAATCAGAACCAACACCAAAAGACAGTTTTTAACATGTATTTTGAAAGTCTCTTATCTATACTAACTTGGCTAGGTTGTCAGGCTTAGTGCAAGCAGTACTTGATAATTGTGAATATTGAAAACGATGATCTTGAATTGTCCTAGTGTTTCTAACACTTTCACAGACGAAGATATTTGGCTTAGTCGGATCAAAGAATCCAATAAACAATTCTACAAGAAAAGATTCAGAAACTCAATCATGCACAATATGAACCCTACTATGAATTTACATACTATCACCAACTAGAATTTAGCTACTCATATCAAAATCGAAATCAACAATAGAATCATAACAATCATAGATGAAAATATGGGTTGAATTGAAAGATAGATGCAGAAAATAGTGAGATACAAGTTACCAGACCGAGGTTGTCAATCTCCGGTGAATTGCTAAAAACGCACGATCTAGCAAGGTGAGATCAGTAGATGTCCAAATCTCTACCTTGATGCTCCAAATCGCTAAGAAAAAAGTAGTTCTAAGTCAAAGAAAATCCAAAACAAGCTCTAGGGTTTATGTCTGCAAAAATATGGCCAAGATATGAAAATTCGCAACTTTTTACAAATATATATATCTGCCCCGTAACAGTACCAGGCAGACCGCCTAGCACCAGGCGGTGCGCCTGACACTAGCGGACCGCATGGATGCCAGGCGGTGCGCCTAGGACGGGCAGAGAATTTCCCGTGCTTTTCTCCTCCAAGTCTTCAACTTTTTTTGGTCTTGGGCACGACTTTCAGCTCCGAAACTTGGTCTTTTGGCCTGGAAACATGTCCTGGTACTCCTTGACACACCACGGGTGATCCCGTTGCACACCAAACTTCAATGTTTCGCCATGATTCATATCCAAAAGTGCAATTTTTACCTAATCCTGAAAATAACAAAGAAAATGGAAACGTGACACTATTCTAACAAAATGCACTAAAATGCAAACAAGAGGATAGCTAAATTGGTGAAAAAGAACCGAATGAAAGTGTAAAAAACAGTGTCATCAATCTATGACCTTATGTTTGTTATCCCTTGCATTGTATCTTTGGTGTGTGTATTGAAATTGTAGGCTTGGCGTGAGTTTGTTTGCAGATCACCCATGGATCAGTGTTTTGATGGAATGGTTATGCTTATAAGTATATGATATTGATTAGCACGTGTGCTGCTGTGTGCTTGAATGAAAGCCAAATCTGTTACTTTTTTCTTTTAATGCACTCTCATATGCATCCCTAAATAATCAAGTACATTTGATGAGGATTAAGATTACCCTAGTTATTCGATTAGTTAAAATCATTACCCTGTTTGGTCTTGTATGTTAGTCATCAACATTTATAAATCTTTCTTCTACAACTTCAATCATAGATGTCGCCAAGTTTATCAGCACTCAACGGGGTTAGAAAATCGAAAGCTGAAATGGCAAAGAAAATAATAGCCACAAAAGCTGGGGAGAAAGCCAACACTTATACTTTGCCAAGATCAGAAACCAAGGACGAGCAGCCTGCTTACGAAAGCTTAAGAACAAAGGGTAATTATATGAGCCGAATATTGTTAGTGCAGAACTTTCTTTCAAGGGCAGAATGGCCTCTCCGACCTAAGGAGTTCAATTTACGGCCACCATATACTAGTGGTTTCTTCTCAGACTTTTGATTACTTGTAAATGTTTTACTCGTAGAGCAACCCGGTATGACTAAGCGGTGTTATGGAGGAGGTGCTACACTGTTAAAAGATCTTCACCTCGTACAAAGGGAAAGACTGGTGAGAAGCAAAGTACAGGTCAATCTCAAAACTTCCGGCTTTCTATTATTTAATCAGGTTCCAATACTATGGTGCCTCATACATGATCTGGTTTAAATGTTTTAGGTGAAGCTGGGAACAAACGATGTTTAAAAATAACTCGAAACAGGGTAATGCCCCGGTTAAAAGGCCAAGGCCTCAGGTTTGATTCTACACATACCTGTTGATTGACATAAGTTATAAACATGTTAAGGTAATGCATCTTTTGTTTCAGACCCTTCTAAGGATACATAATCTATAAAAACAAAGTGGCTCGAGATGCAAGGTATAATTTTACTTCTTGTAATCTTTTATATTTGTATTCATTATTTCTTCACTGCAATATGAGTGATTTATACTTAACTATCTGCAAGAAAAAGAAAAATGCACTAGTATCACATGGATTCTTACAAGAACTGTGATGCTAGTGTATATTAATGTTTTTCTATGTTCATGTACAATAGTTATATGAGTGTAACACAAGAAAGTAGATAGACGGATATTGTAAATTAATAAGAACAAAAAAAGGGAAAAGTGGACTATTTGGATATGAATTCTTCCCAGAGATTGGATGCTACTGTCTATCAAAATATCTAGAAGTTGTTGTAGACAAAACCAGAAATTAGAAAAAATAAGAGGAAAATCAGGAAAAAAATTTAAAAATTAACTACTATGACATGGATTCTGCCCAGAAGACCTCTTCTTCTGTATATGGTCATTTGCCCTAGTTATTAAGGGATTTTTTAAAGTTATATGAATGATGTTACTATTTCATTACTACAATATGTCTGATTTATGCTTAACTGTCTGCAAGGAGCAAAAGCAAAATGACAAACATTAGGTCGTGAAGGGGAGAAACTGCATAATGCACATCCAAGTCCTGTAGTCAACACTCGTTCAAGGGTGATACCACCGCTAACTCCACTTAACGATCTCAGGGCAATGATGGCGAGTACAGTTCCTGGTCGTGCAAATGGAACATCAGCTAATGTCTCGGAAGCTCAACCTGCTGCCTCCAAAGCTCCAAAGGTTAATCCGCCAACTATGCCCGCAGTTCCAAAGGGTAATCAGGCTCCAAAGGCATCACAAACTCCTGCTCAGAATGACATTGAATCCACACAACATGAAATCATCACAAAGAGTCAGGGATCATCTCTAGAGCTCAATAAAGAGAAAAGTCCAGCTATCACCGAACAGCCAGAGCCAACGATCACTCCTTCGAAACCTGAAGAGAGCAATCAGTTGGAATTTTCACATAACGGATCAGATACAACCCATGAAGAAGATTCGGGTGCTGGAGATGATACGGCTTTGGAAAAGATACAGCCCTTGCAAAACCAAGTGAGTAAATTCGTTCAACTTTCATCTATATGTTGCAAACCCAACAAGACTTATCATATATTGGACTTACTTCATAAATTTCATTTTATATTTATAATTTCAGAGCCGAAGAGGGCACCTCGTGGTGTTTCCCGTGGCAAATCGTTCGAAAAATATGTTCGCAAGGTATCTCCTAGTGTGGTTGTTCTTTTTATTATTCTGCTTAATTATAAATTAAGTTGGTGAAGTCCTTTTTTTAATTTTATTTTTTATTTTTCCTGTTTTTCTATGATTTATAATTATTTTAGGATTACATGATAAATGTCAAGTTTTTGGCCTACTTTCAACCTGTACAAGTCACATTTAAGTTCTGGAACGTGTTTGCATGTAACGAACATCACTTTGCAAAACAAACATTAGGATCCATATACCAGTGACCTTTTTCCCTTTTTTTTTTTTACATTTTTTTCCTGATTTTTTAGTTAATATAGTTGCTTCCACTTTTAGTTAATATAGTGGTTTCTGTGGATGTAGAATGGGAAGCTTAAGATCTCTTTTTTGCCTGGAGAAAATGTCTCCGTGAGTAATGATGAACAATTCAGCTCTGCAGTTAAAATGATCGTGAAATAGGAAAGGACATAGTTGGTTGGGATACAGTGCCAGACAATAGAAAAGACGTCTTTTATGCTAGACTTACTGTATGTAAACTTATTTCCTCGGGTTTCGAGTTATGGGTAGTGTATTGCTGACTCATGACAAGAGTGTATTTAACTATTTTCAGCATATCATTGACCAGAAGTTCAGGACAGCATATACTCGCTGGAGGAATACATTGCACAAATGTTACCAAGCCCTCAAACTGAAGAACATCCCTCCAAGGAGTGTCAAGCCAAGGGACGATATTACTTTAGAGAGGTGGCAATTGGCATGTGACTTCATTGAATTCGAAAAATTCTAGGTTATTAATTTCTGCATTAGTTAATGTATATATTAGTTAAGATATTAGTTGATATAATATGATATCTTATGATAATTACGTAATTTGCAGAAACGGTCAGAAACCAATAAGGAGAATCGTAGTAAGATGCCATTCAATCAAACAACTAGAAGAACACCTTTCTTTACAAGATTCAAAAATATGGTACACTACTGATTCAATTGATAATTTAATGTCAGATTTCATAATGTGCACATTAGTACGTTTCAAGGTTCTGGGAGTTGTACGATAGATTGGCTGTGTAAATTTGCGATATATATTGTTCTGAAAGCAGATGGATTCATGTTGCTCTGCATTTCAAGTTAAGTATGCAACTTGAATAACTAATTGTGAGTTGTGATTTGGTCCAGTAGTTGTGTATGTTGATAATGGAATTAACATAACAAACGGTCTAGCATACTTTGGTTTATTTAACTTGGAGTATAATGGAATGATAGATATGTTTTGCTACTTTGTTCTCCTGTAATACTATTGGTAGTAGGTATAGCCTGTTATACGCCATTGTTTATTTTTGTTGAGTGTCAACGCAATGTTAATATTTTCTTCTTTGATGCAAACCTTGAAGGCTGTCAAAAGTGAGATCGAGTTCTTTAAAGAGACTCGAAGAAGCAAGAAGAAGGGAGGTGATTTTATTAGCCCAGGTGCAAAGACAAATATGTAAGCAAATTCATTATTTTTTAATATGTCTGATGATGAACGAGATTGTCAGACTCTAACAATCAAATAAATTTGTTTTTAGCCAAAGGCAACTCGCAACTACAACGAAAACCAAAGTACGTAGTGTAGAAGAAAGATAACCTCGAGTGTCGATCTCTAAGGACTATAACTAGCTTTAACTACTTAAACTTATACTTATAAAATTAGTAAACGACTTAGCAAAGATTTTTCTTATCAATTATGATGGAAGTTAGTGATAATATGATCATTCAAAGTGTCGGGTTATAATTATGCATGAAGGTACTTGAAGAATTGTAATTAAGAAATCAATGATCATGAATTGTCCTAGTGTTTCTCTAGGTTTAACACTTACGAATATAGATGGATTATAGAGATCAAAGAAGAGAATAATTAACAAGTAAAGTCTGCGCGAAGCTACAATCATGCACAATTAAGAACCCTACCTATGAATTCACATACTATCACCAACCTTAGATTTAGCTACTCGATCATATTCGAATTGCCATCAACAAGAATCAAAGCAAGAACTAATGAAAACATGTTGAATTGAATAAATAAAAGCAAAAAAATCGTGAGATATAAGTTACCAACGAAGGTTATCAATCTCAGGTGAATCGCGTAAACTCATAAGCAATAATAGAGATAAACGATGTCCAATCTCTATGCTAAGCTTCCAAATCAATAAGAAAAAGTATCTTCAATGCTAAGAATTCTCAGAACAAGCTCTGGAAAATTCGTCTCTCAAAATATGGTGAAAAGGTATGAAAAACGTAAAATAGGCGATAACTATATATAGGAGTACGCAGGCCACGGGGCGGTTCGCCCCCTGTGCCAGGCGTTTCGCCCGGGGTCTTCAGTCGGTGCCACGCGTTTTTGACGCGTTTTTTCTTTCTTGAACTCGGATTTTGACCTTCTAGTAACTTCTAAGCCCCGAAACTTGGTCCTTAGGCCTTGAAACTCATCCCGATACTTCTAGATACACCACGGATGATCTCGTAGCACCAAAACTTCATCTCTTCGCCATAATTGCCCATCCAAAAGTACGTTGTTCACCTAAACCCTGAAATATGCAAAGAAAAACGGAAACGTGACACTATTCTAATAAAATGCACTAAAATACAAGCTAAATTAACCTAGAGGATAGCTAAATAGGTGAAAAAGACTCGAATGAAAGTGTAAAATACACTGTCATCAAACTCCCCAAACCGAACCTTTGCTTGTTGTCCTCAAGCAACTAGCTAGACTCTAATGCAAAAAACCAATGCAACACACAAAGTGGAGTCTCATGCCAAATAAGATGAACTAATCTATTGAACCTATAAAAAACTTATGAACAAAGACCATACAAATCATAAAATGGATATAGGTTGAAGAATGCCTCGATTGACTCATACACATTCACATATGCACTATGTTAAACAAGATAGTCTCTCGTAACATTCTCTACCTGGACCTAGTCAGTGACGACGCAATGAAACATGTTAAAATTCGAATGGTTGCCCCGTGCATATGAAACTGAGGGCTTACTACTGTTCACCAAGTTAAGACTTTCGCTCAAAGAGGTCAAACCAATATTGGCTCTCATCAAACGAAGGAGGGTTCCCTAAAAGATAACACTCCCCTATTCTACCCATCTCTCAAGCAAAGTCAAAAACTAATCACCACTTCCTGAATGGCAGGACGAGGGTGGTCTAGAACAGATGACACGAAACAAACAAAAGATAGAATTTACAACTCGATTACGAACATTACAAAACTTGAAAAATGAAACAACACTTTGATAAACTGCTTTTGGCTTTCTGTAGACCCTGCTTTGCTCTTTTTTTTTTTTTTTTTGGTCTTTTCTTTTTTTTTTCTTTTTTTTTTCTTTTTTTTTTCTCTTTCCAGATTTCAGGAAATTCGATTTTTTTTTTTTTTTTGTATATAGCCAGCAGTAGCACAACGAAAAGAAAATAACATTGACACTACCAACGACCTCCCCAAACCTATTCGAAAGAATAGGTTGGAGCACAATCTTACGAAAAAGATAAAAAACAAACTCACATGACTCAAAAACGAAAAACAAGTCATAATGATAGTATAACCCCCTCCCCAAACCTATTCGAAATAATAGATTTCAACCAAAGGATCACACAATCTCACACTACCTCCTTCCTAGGCATTTAGCAATCTCAAAGCAAGATGAAGACTTGTTGCCTCTTAGGTACATAATCACATGGGAAAACAACCACAAGACTCAAACATGCATCATCTTATTATAAAGGCCTTCGTGAACCGCAGTAGAGAAAACACCACTTAGTGATGTCGAGACTACCAAGCTTAACTAAGTGCATATACAAATGTGACAAGCCAAGCGAGAAAAACCACAAACAAATCCATAGAGATGCAATGCATGGTGGTCATAACTAGTTAATCTACACAATAAAAAAGTTCAAAAAATTTGGCAATAAACTCCACACAAAAACATGCAAAACCATACTAGAATGAATGTAGTGAATGCAACTAAATACTAAGAAAGCGGTAAACGTGCAAATGCAAAAAAAGGTTCTCACGAGTTAACATAAGCAAAATAGATTACAGAAATACCCAGCGATAACCCCCCCCCCCCGGCAAACCTGAACGTTGTCGCTCGTCCCGAACTCGAAAGTGGATTTAAGGTGAGAGCTAAATTTGTACCTGTAACCTATATTACTCAAAGAAACTCGTGAGAAACCAAAATATGTGATAAAAGAGGTAAAAAGATCAACAACTTAACATATCGGGAGAAAATTGGGTGTCCGGATGAAAATTCGGACACCCGGGTTACTGGACTCCCGGGGCGAACCGTCCCACGTGGGGGGCGGTTCGCCTGGGGCTTCCAGTAAGCCCCAGGTGATCTGTACATGCCGGGCGGTTCGCCCGGCATCGCCAGACTCCTGGAGATGTCTTTTTTCCTCCCAAAACGCAAAATTATCATCTTAAAACCTCTTTTATCACAAAAACATACTTAAACAAAAAATAAAAAACAATGATATGCTCAAAAGAAATATGCATGCAATGCAAGAAAGCGATAAAACTAAACTACATGCAAGTAATTCCACTAAGGTTACCCATTATCAAATGGGAACGAATCTCGTGCATCCGTTCCACTACTCCTTGCATCTTGGGAACCATCCTTGGCTCCTCTCCTTAGCTGCTCAATCAAGTCCATGATTCCCTGGAAACTAAAATTAACAAAATCAATAAAATCAAAATCTAAAAAATAACTAAGGGAATCAAATGGAAAATAAAAAGAGAAAAGTGGATCAAAACTCCTTTGAAACTCATAGGTGGGTGCATGGACCAGAACGTAGGAGTCAAGATCAAGAGTGTCTGTAGCAATCGATTCAGAGACACCAAAATCTTCAGAGATTGGCTCCTCGACCTCAACAAAACTAAAGTCATCACTTTCTGACTCAAGTGAAGCAATGGATTCAGTCATCACCTCCTCCATGACTTCCTCTTGACCACCAACCTCGACATCCTCAAGTAAGGAAGTGGAATCCAAGCTAAGCAATGAAGAGACTTCATCAATAGATTCGTCAACACATTCCGCTACATTGGCAATGTCGATTTCTGGTGGCCGACTACTGAAGCGAGACGTCCATGTCCTTGACCCGGGAGGTGAGTCCCAATCCCAATGTTCTAGAAACTTGTTGGTTATTTCACCCCAAGTGTGCAATGATCTTTCCGGCGGGATTCTGAGCCATCCTCGAGCGCTCCCTCTCAAGGCTCCCATAACTACTCTTATACAAAGCTGCTCATGTGATAAAATAACCCCCTCCACATTCTCACGAGGTATCCTCAACACACCTTCCTCGTACGTGTCTAAGAACTCTCATGGATCATCACAACTCGAAAACGTGGAAACAATGGAGTAGTACGAAGGATCAAAGTCATAATCCTTGCAATCTTCATCCATTGTTATGCATGGCCCTCGAGGTTGCACATACCGTGGCAAAGGAGCTCGTAGACTCATCCTTTCATGGGACTAGTTTCTGCACATGAGGAAACAAGAAACCAAGGAGCAGAATCCACAAAAGAAAAACAAAAAACTTGCAAGGAAAACACAAAGAGCGCAAGCATGCAAGGTAACCAAGATCAGATTAGATGAATTTGCTGAAAAAGATAGGGGGAAAGAAATACGGTAAGAAAGTGAAGTTTCTGAGAGCAAACCCTAGAGCTTATTCTTCGGGGAGTTGAATGCTGAAAATATAAATAAGTTAAAGAGTAAAAAGGAGTATAGTCCCCGGCAACGGTGCCAATTTGATGAACGAGATTGTCAGACTCGAACAATCAAATAAATTTGTTTTTAGCCAAAGGCAACTCGCAACTACAACGAAAACCAAAGTACGTAGTGTAGAAGAAAGATAACCTCGAGTGTCGATCTCTAAGGACCATAACTGGCTTTAACTACTTAAACTTATACTTATAAAATTAGTAAACAACTTAGCAAAGATTTTTCTTATCAATTATGATGGAAGTTAGTGATAATATGATCATTCAAAGCGTCGGGTTATAATCATGCATGAAGGTACTTGAAGAATTGTAATTAAGAAATCAATGATCACGAATTGTCCTAGTGTTTCTCCATGTTTAACACTTACGAATATAGATGGCTTAGAGAGATCAAAGAAGAAAACAATTAACAGGTAAAGTCTGCGCGAAGCTACAATCATGCACAATTAAGAACCCTAGCTATGAATTCACATACTATCACCAACCTTCGATTTAGCTACTCATATTCGAATTGCAATCAACAAGAATCAAACCAAGAACAAATGAAAACATGTTGAATTGAATAAATAAAAGCAAAAAAATTGTGAGATACAAGTTACCAACGAAGGTTGTCAATCTCCGGTGAATCTTGTAAACTCACAAGCAATAATAGAGATAAACGATGTCCAATCTCTATGCTAAGCTTCCAAATCAATAAGAAAAAGTATCTTCAATGCTAAGAATTCCCAGAACAAGCTCTGGAAAATTCGTCTCTCAAAATATGGTGAAAATGTATGAAAAACGTAAAATAGGCGATAACTATATATAGGAGTACGCAGGCCACGGGGCGGTTCGCCCCCCGTGCCAGGCGGTTCGTGATGAACGTGTATTTCACACTTTCATTCGAGTCTTTTTTCACCTATTTAGCTATCCTCTATGTTAATTTAGCTATATTTTATTGCATTTTATTAGAATAGTGTCACGTTTCCCTTTTCTTAGCATTTTTCAGGTTTTAGGTGAAAAACGTGATTGTCTGGGCAATTATATTGAAGAGAACGAAGAATCGGTGTTCCGAGGACATTCGTGGAGTATCTAGGAGGTTCCGGATGAGATTTGAGGTCTAGGGGTCGAGTTTCAAGGCTTAAAGATCACTAGAAGGCAAAATCCGAGTCCGAAAAGGAAAAGAAGACCAAAAACGCATCCTCGCCGACTGGAGCTCCTGGGCGGTTCGCCCAGGATGTGGGGCGGTTCGCCCCATAGCAGGCGGTTCGCCCGGTGTCTGGGACGATTCGCCCCACGCCTTCCGAACTCCTATATATAGTTGCTTTTGTTTCTACGTTTTCAGACCTCTTTAGACCTTTTTTCATACTTTTCACATCAGTTTTAGATAGGAATTCTCCAGAGCCTGTTCTGGGAATTCTTAGTATAGGAGACTATTTTTCTTATCAATTTGGAGGATTATCTTGCTTGTGAGTTTGCAATTCTTTGGAGATTGACAACCTTCGACGGTAACATTGTATCTCACGATTTTTCTACTTTTATTTATATCTTTCAACATGTTTTCATTCAATCTTGCTTTGATTTCTGTTGATTGCATGACATCTATGAGTAGCTAAATCTATCGTTGGTGATAGTATGTGATTTCTTAGCTAGGGTTCTTAATTATGCATGATGGCTGTAACGCGAATCAGACTTGAGTTATTGCTTTATTTCTTTGATCTATCTAAGCCCTCTATCTTCGTAGTGTTGAATTGAACGGAACACATTGGACAATTCATGATCTTAGATTTCTATGCAAAACGATCGGGTACTTCATGCATGATTATTAACCTGATTCTTTGAATGATCATACTATCACTAACTTCCATTATCTTTGAGAAGAAAAATCTGTGCTAAGTCGTTTGTTGAGTTTATACTTTAAGTTAAATTAGATAAAGCTAGTTATAGTCCTTAGAGATCGACACTCGAGGTTATTTTACTGCTACACTACGGTTTTCGTTGTAGTTGTGAATTGCCTTTGGCTAAAAACAAATTTATTTGATTAATTGAGTCTGACAAACTCCGGTTCATCAGTTCGCCCGGGGTCTTCAGTCGGTGCCACGCGTTTTTAACGCGTTTTTTCCTTCTTGAACTCGGATTTTGACCTTCTAGTGACTTCTAAGCTTCGAAACTTGGTCCTTAGGCCTTGAAACGCGTCCCGATACTTCTAGATACACCACGGATGATGTCGTAGCACCAAAACTTCATCTCTTCGCCATAATTTCCCATCCAAAAGTACGTTTTTCACCCAAAACCTGAAATATGCAAAGAAAAACGGAAACGTGATACTATTCTAATAAAATGCACTAAAATACAAGCTAAATTAACCTAGAGGATAGCTAAATAGGTGAAAAAGACTCGAATGAAAGTGTAAAATACACTGTCATCATCTGCCCATTTTAATAATTTCATATGCATTAGGTGATCATGTGTTATATGATGCAGGATGAGATGGTGGAAATGCAAAGACAAAATGGTGCAGATGGTGAAGAGCCTGTCCCGGAGTCTGAGATTGTGAAGTCCGCACTAGGACACAAGTCTGGGTATGTTAAAGGAATGGGTTATGGTATACAGGCGGCCACACATGGACGGTCTGTTGTCAGTACTGCCATTCAAATCAACAAGAAGTTGGAGGAGTTGGATAGTGCCGATGAACGTATTTTTGACGCATTCATCTTGTCTTTTTTACCTTCCTTTGCTATCGTTTTTGGTTATTTTTGTAGAATAGTGTCACGTTTTGTGTTTTTTGCATTTTCAGGCAATTAGGTACGAAACGGCGTTTTTGGAGCTAAAAACGAGAATTTTTTATGGAAAATGGCCCCGTTGAAGTTCCTCAACCTCCGTGGCTTTGTTCGTGAGTGCTTGAGCCCTAATAAGTGTTGAGAAGGATGAGTCCAAGGCACCCGAGGGCCGTTCGTGGTCAAAAGATTGAATTTCCAAGACAAAAATCTGCCCAGCAGCCAAGCTAAGCGCTTGGAACAGTCAAGCCCTTAGCTTGAATTTTCAGTGGCTAACAACAACAGCCAAGCTAAGCGCTTGGATTCATCTAAGAGCTTAGCTTGCCAAGTGCTTAGCTTGGCAGATCTCAAGCTAAGCGCTTGGCTTCAGTTACAGATTCGGGATTCTCCTTTAAAACACATTTTTCAGTTACTTTTTCTGATTCTTTTCACTTTGTAATTGCTTTGGAGAGCTCTTTGAGGCTCCAGAGCTTAGATCCATTATCTAGAGGCTTGATTATCATCAAGAAAGCCGTGATTACATCCAATTTCATCTTCATTTTATCTTGATCCGTGACATTTGGGCATTCCACCGTCTCGTGACAATCGGTGGTAACTTGTATCAATTCTCCCTATTTTGATTCTGATTATGAATGTTTGTTATTGTTATTCATATATGATGTTGATTGTTTCAAGATCCGTTGTGAGTAGCTAATTCACAATTGTTGGTGGTAGAATGTAGACATGATAGCTAGGGTTATGATTATGCTTGTTGTGCTTTGAATCATTGAGTAAGATCTAAAGTAGACAATTACAAATCTTCGAATACAAGGTACTGACAGCCCTTGTGGTCGCTTAATACTTCTAGATCATCCGTACAATTGGGAGTAGCCAATTCCGTATTTTCGAATGCAAAGCATGTGACAACTTTGTGGTCAATTAATACTTCTCTATTGTATGTTTAAATGTTCATAGCATGATAGCAAGTTGTAACTCATGGTTTGTCATGTCCACTAAGCTACCACCATCATCTTTCTCTATTTGATTTTATCTTCCTCTAGATAGTTTCTGATTTGCATGAGTGCTTGGTTTAATCACACAAACTTGTTTGTTGGTTGATTACAATTGTTACGCACTAAACAAAGCTACCTTAGGTCCCAAGAGAACGAAACTCGAGAACATCTTACCGCTGCACTAAACTCTTTTGTGTAGTGATAAGTGTTCTTTGGCTACAAACAAATTTAATTGGTAAAAAAATGACTCATCAATTTTGTAAGGCACCCGAGGGCCGATCGTGGGCAAAAGATTTAGTTTCCAAGACAAAAATCTGCCCAGCAGCCAAGCTAAGCGCTTTGAACAGTCAAGCCCTTAGCTTGAATATTTAGTGACCAACAACAGCAGCCAAGCTAAGTGCTTGGATTCATCCAAGCGCTTAGCTTGCCAAGCGCTTAGCTTGGCAGATCTCAAGCTAAACGCTTGGCTCCAGTTACAGATTCAGGATTCTCCTTTAAAACACATTTTTCAGTTACTTTTTCTGATTCTTTTCACTTTCTAATTGCTTTGGAGAGCTCTTTGAAGCTCCAGATCTTAGATCCATTGTCTAGAGGCTTGATTATCATCAAGAAAGACGTGATTACATCCAATTTCATTTTCATTGTATCTTGATCCGTGAGATTTGGGCATTCCACCGTCTCGTGACAATCGGTGGTAACTTGTAACAATTCTCCCTATTTTGATTCTGATTATGAATGTTTGTTATTGTTATTCATATATGATGTTGTTTGTTTCAAGATCCGTTGTGAGTAGCTAATTCACGATTGTTGGAGGTAGAATGTAGACATGATAGCTAGGGTTATGATTATGCTTGTTGTGCTTTGAATCATTGAGTAAGATCTAAAGTAGCCAATTACAAATCTTCGAATACAAGGTACTGACAGCCCTTGTGGTCGCAAAATACTTCTAGATCATCCGTACAATTAGGAGTAGCGAATTCCGTATTTTCGAATGCAAAGCATTTTACAACTTTGTAGTCAATTAATATTTCTCTATTGTATGTTTAAATGTTCATAGCATGATAGCAAGTTGTAACTCATGGTTTTTCATGTCCACTAAGCTACCACCATCATCTTTCACTATTTGATTTTATCTTCCTCTAGATAGTTTCTGATTTGCATGAGTGCTTGGTTTAATCACACAAACTTGTTTGTTGGTTGATTACAATTGTTACGCACTAAACAAAGCTACGTTAGGTCCCAAGAGAACGAAACTCGGGAATATCTTACCGCTGCACTAAACTCTTTTGTGTAGTGATAAGTGTTCTTTGGCTACAAACAAATTTAACTGGTGAAAAAACGACTCATCAATTTGGTAAGGCACCCAAGGGCCGATCGTGGGCAAAAGATTTAGTTTCCAAGACAAAAATCTGCCCAGCAGCCAAGCTAAGCGCTTTGAACAGTCAAGCCCTTAGCTTGAATATTTAGTGACCAACAATAGAAGCCAAGCTAAGTGCTTGGATTCATCCAAGCGCTTAGCTTGGCAGATCTCAAACTAAGCGCTTGGCTCCAGTTACAGATTCGGGATTCTCCTTTAAAACACATTTTTCAGTTAGTTTTTCTGATTCTTTTCACTTTCTAATTGCTTTGGAGAGCTCTTTGAAGCTCCAGATCTTAGATCCATTGTCTAGAGGCTTGATTATCATCAAGAAAGACGTGATTACATCCAATTTCATCTTCATTGTATCTTGATCCGTGAGATTTGGGCATTCCACCGTCTCGTGACAATCGGTGGTAACTTGTAACAATTCTCCCTATTTTGATTCTGATTATGAATGTTTGTTATTGTTATTCATATATGATGTTGTTTGTTTCAAGATCCGTTGTGAGTAGCTAATTCACGATTGTTGGTGGTAGAATATAGACATGATAGCTAGGGTTATGATTACGCTTGTTGTGCTTTGAATCATTGAGTAAGATCTAAAGTAGCCAATTACAAATCTTCGAATACAAGGTACTGACAGCCCTTGTGGTCGCTTAATACTTCTAGATCATCCGTACAATTGGGAGTAGCCAATTCCGTATTTTCGAATGCAAAGCATGTGACAACTTTGTGGTCAATTAATACTTCTCTATTGTATGTTTAAATGTTCATAGCATGATAGCAAGTTGTAACTCATGGTTTGTCATGTCCACTAAGCTACCACCATCATCTTTCCCTATTTGATTTTATCTTCCTCTAGATAGTTTCTGATTTGCATGAGTGCTTGGTTTAATCACACAAACATGTTTGTTGGTTGATTACAAGTGTTACGCACTAAACAAAGCTACGTTAGGTCCCAAGAGAACGAAACTCGGGAACATCTTACCGCTGCACTAAACTCTTTTGTGTAGTGATAAGTGTTCTTTCGCTACAAACAAATTTAATTGGTGAAAAAACGACTCATCAATTTGGTAAGGCACCCAAGGGCCGATCGTGGGCAAAAGATTTAGTTTCCAAGACAAAAATCTGCCCAGCAGCCAAGCTAAGCGCTTTGAACAGTCAAGCCCTTAGCTTGAATGTTTAGTGACCAACAAGAGAAGCCAAGCTAAGTGCTTGGATTCATCCAAGCGTTTAGCTTGGCAGATCTCAAGCTAAGCGCTTGGCTCCAGTTACAAATTCGGGATTCTCCTTTAAAACACATTTTTCAGTTACTTTTTCTGATTCTTTTCACTTTCTAATTGCTTTGGAGAGCCTTTGAAGCTCCAGATCTTAGATCCATTGTCTAGAGGCTTGATTATCATCAAGAAAGACGTGATTACATCCAATTTCATCTTCATTGTATCTTGATCCGTGAGATTTGGGCATTCCACCGTCTCGTGACAATCGGTGGTAACTTGTAACAATTCTCCCTATTTTGATTCTGATTATGAATGTTTGTTATTGTTATTCATATATGATGTTGTTTGTTTCAAGATCCGTTGTGAGTAGCTAATTCACGATTGTTGGTGGTAGAATGTAGACATGATAGCTAGGGTTATGATTACGCTTGTTGTGCTTTGAATCATTGAGTAAGATCTAAAGTAGCCAATTACAAATCTTCGAATACAAGGTACTGACAGCCCTTGTGGTCGCTTAATACTTCTAGATCATCCGTACAATTGGGAGTAGCCAATTCCGTATTTTCGAATGCAAAGCATGTGACAACTTTGTGGTCAATTAATACTTCTCTATTGTATGTTTAAATGTTCATAGCATGATAGCAAGTTGTAACTCATGGTTTGTCATGTCCACTAAGCTACCACCATCATCTTTCTCTATTTGATTTTATCTTCCTCTAGATAGTTTCTGATTTGCATGAGTGCTTGGTTTAATCACACAAACATGTTTGTTGGTTGATTACAATTGTTACGCACTAAACAAAGCTACGTTAGGTCCCAAGAGAACGAAACTCGGGAACATCTTACCGCTGCACTAAACTCTTTTGTGTAGTGATAAGTGTTCTTTCGCTACAAACAAATTTAATTGGTGAAACAACGACTCATCAATTTGGTAAGGCACCCAAGGGCCGATCGTGGGCAAAAGATTTAGTTTCCAAGACAAAAATCTGCCCAGCAGCCAAGCTAAGCGCTTTGAACAGTCAAGCCCTTAGCTTGAATGTTTAGTGACCAACAATAGAAGCCAAGCTAAGTGCTTGGATTCATCCAAGCGCTTAGCTTGGCAGATCTCAAGCTAAGCGCTTGTCCAGTTACAAATTCGGGATTCTCCTTTAAAACACATTTTTCAGTTACTTTTTCTGATTCTTTTCACTTTCTAATTGCTTTGGAGAGCCTTTGAAGCTCCAGATCTTAGATCCATTGTCTAGAGGCTTGATTATCATCAAGAAAGACGTGATTACATCAAATTTCATCTTCATTGTATCTTGATCCGTGAGATTTGGGCATTCCACCGTCTCGTGACAATCGGTGGTAACTTGTATCAATTCTCCCTATTTTGATTCTGATTATGAATGTTTGTTATTGTTATTCATATATGATGTTGTTTGTTTCAAGATCCGTTATGAGTCGCTAATTCACGATTCTCGGTGGTAGAATGTAGACATGATAGCTAGGGTTATGATTATGCTTGTTGTGCTTTGAATCATTGCGTAAGATCCAAAGTAGCCAATTACAAATCTTGGAATACAAGGTAGTGACGGCCCTTGTGGTTGCTTAATACTTCTAGATCATCCGTACAATTGGGAGTAGCCAATTCCGTATTTTCGAATGCAAAGCATGTGACAACTTAGTGGTCAATTAATAATTCTCTATTCTATGTTTAAATGTTCATAGCATGATAGCAAGTTGTAACCCATGCTTTGTCATGTCCAGTAAGCTACCACCAGCATCTTTCTCTATTTGATTTTATCTTCCTCTTGATAGTTTTTGATTTGCATGAGTGCTTGGTTTAATCATACAAACTTGCTTGTTGGTTGATTACAATTGTTACGCACTAAACAAAGCTACGTTAGGTCCCAAGAGAACGACACTCGGGAACATCTTACCGCTACACTAAACTCTTTTGTGTAGTGATAAGTGTTCTTTCGCTACAAACAAATTTAATTGGTGAAAAAACGACTCATCAATTTGGTAAGGCACCCAAGGGCCGATCGTGGGCAAAAGATTTAGTTTCCAAGACAAAAATCTGGCCAGCAGCCAAGCTAAGCGCTTTGAATAGTCAAGCCCTTAGCTTGAATGTTTAGTGACCAACAATAGAAGCCAAGCTAAGTTCTTGGATTCATCCAAGCGCTTAGCTTGGAAGATCTCAAGCTAAGCGCTTGGCTCCAGTTACAAATTCGGGATTCTCCTTTAAAACACATTTTTCAGTTACTTTTTCTGATTCTTTTCACTTTCTAATTGCTTTGGAGAGCCTTTGAAGCTCCAGATCTTAGATCCATTGTCTAGAGGCTTGATTATCATCAAGAAAGACGTGATTACATCCAATTTCATCTTCATTGTATCTTGATCCGTGAGATTTGGGCATTCCACCGTCTCGTGACAATCGGTGGTAACTTGTATCAATTCTCCCTATTTTGATTCTGATTATGAATGTTTGTTATTGTTATTCATATATGATGTTGTTTGTTTCAAGATCCGTTATGAGTAGCTAATTCACGATTGTTGGTGGTAGAATGTAGACATGATAGCTAGGGTTATGATTATGCTTGTTGTGCTTTGAATCATTGCGTAAGATCCAAAGTAGCCAATTACAAATCTTGGAATACAAGGTAAGGACAGCCCTTGTGGTCGCTTAATACTTCTAGATCATCCGTACAATTGGGAGTAGCAATTCCGTATTTTCGAATGCAAAGCATGTGACAACTTAGTGGTCAATTAATAATTCTCTATTCTATGTTTAAATGTTCATAGCATGATAGCAAGTTGTAACCCATGCTTTGTCATGTCCACTAAGCTACCACCAGCATCTTTCTCTATTTGATTTTATCTTCCTCTTGATAGTTTTTTATTTGCATGAGTGCTTGGTTTAATCATACAAACTTGCTTGTTGGTTGATTACAATTGTTACGCACTAAACAAAGCTACGTTAGGTCCCAAGAGAACGACACTCGGGAACATCTTACCGCTACACTAAACTCTTTTGTGTAGTGATAAGTGTTCTTTGGCTACAAACAAATTTAATTGGTGAAAAAACGACTCATCAATTTGGTAAGGCACCCGAGGGCCGATCGTGGGCAAAAGATTTAGTTTCCAAGACAAAAATCTGCCCAGCAGCCAAGCTAAGGGCTTTGAACAGTCAAGCCCTTAGCTTGAATATTTAGTGACCAACAATAGAAGCCAAGCTAAGTGCTTGGATTCATCCAAGCGCTTAGCTTGGGAGATCTCAAGCTAAGCGGTTGGCTCCAGTTACAGATTCGGGATTCTCCTTTAAAACACATTTTTCAGTTACTTTTTCTTATTCTTTTCACTTTCTAATTGCTTTGGAGAGCTCTTTGAAGCTCCAGATCTTAGATCCATTGTCTAGAGGCTTGATTATCATCAAGAAAGACGTGATTACATCAAATTTCATCTTCATTGTATCTTGATCCGTGAGATTTGGGCATTCCACCGTCTCGTGACAATCGGTGGTAACTTGTATCAATTCTCCCTATTTTGATTCTGATTATGAATGTTTGTTGTTGTTATTCATATATGATGTGGTTTGTTTCAAGATCCGTTATGAGTAGCTAATTCACGATTGTTGGTGGTAGAATGTAGACATGATAGCTAGGGTTATGATTATGCTTGTTGTGCTTTGAATCATTGCGTAAGATCCAAAGTAGCCAATTACAAATCTTGGAATACAAGGTAGTGACAGCCCTTGTGGTCGCTTAATACTTCTAGATCATCCGTACAATTGGGAGTAGCCAATTCCGTATTTTCGAATGCAAAGCATGTGACAACTTAGTGGTCAATTAATAATTCTCTATTCTATGTTTAAATGTTCATAGCATGATAGCAAGTTGTAACCCATGCTTTGTCATGTCCACTAAGCTACCACCAGCATCTTTCTCTATTTGATTTTATCTTCCTCTTGATAGTTTTTTATTTGCATGAGTGCTTGGTTTAATCATACAAACTTGCTTGTTGGTTGATTACAATTGTTACGCACTAAACAAAGCTACGTTAGGTCCCAAGAGAACGACACTCGGGAACATCTTACCGCTACACTAAACTCTTTTGTGTAGTGATAAGTGTTCTTTGGCTACAAACAAATTTAATTGGTGAAAAAACGACTCATCAATTTGGTAAGGCACCCGAGGGCCGATCGTGGGCAAAAGATTTAGTTTCCAAGACAAAAATCTGCCCAGCAGCCAAGCTAAGGGCTTTGAACAGTCAAGCCCTTAGCTTGAATATTTAGTGACCAACAATAGAAGCCAAGCTAAGTGCTTGGATTCATCCAAGCGCTTAGCTTGGGAGATCTCAAGCTAAGCGCTTGGCTCCAGTTACAGATTCGGGATTCTCCTTTAAAACACATTTTTCAGTTACTTTTTCTGATTCTTTTCACTTTCTAATTTCTTTGGAGAGCTCTTTGAAGCTCCAGATCTTAGATCCATTGTCTAGAGGCTTGATTATCATCAAGAAAGACGTGATTAAATCCAATTTCATCTTCATTGTATCTTGATCCGTGAGATTTGGGCATTCCACCGTCTCGTGACAATCGGTGGTAACTTGTATCAATTCTCCCTATTTTGATTCTGATTATGAATGTTTGTTATTGTTATTCATATATGATGTTGTTTGTTTCAAGATCCGTTATGAGTAGCTAATTCACGATTGTTGGTGGTAGAATGTAGACATGATAGCTAGGGTTATGATTATGCTTGTTGTGCTTTGAATCATTGCGTAAGATCCAAAGTAGCCAATTACAAATCCTGGAATACAAGGTAGTGACAGCCCTTGTGGTCGCTTAATACTTCTAGTTCATCCGTACAATTGGGAGTAGCCAATTCCGTATTTTCGAATGCAAAGCATGTGACAACTTAGTGGTCAATTAATAATTCTCTATTCTATGTTTAAATGTTCATAGCATGATAGCAAGTTGTAACCCATGCTTTGCCATGTCCACTAAGCTACCACCAGCATCTTTCTCTATTTGATTTAATCTTCCTCTTGATAGTTTTTGATTTGCATGAGTGCTTGGTTTAATCATACAAACTTGCTTGTTGGTTGATTACAATTGTTACGCACTAAACAAAGCTACGTTAGGTCCCAAGAGAACGACACTCGGGAACATCTTACCGTT
Source organism: Plantago ovata (assembly GCA_028274465.1). NCBI lineage: Eukaryota > Viridiplantae > Streptophyta > Magnoliopsida > Lamiales > Plantaginaceae > Plantago > Plantago ovata. The sequence goes on along the minus strand of CM051456.1, from coordinate 85,831,985 downwards.
ACACTAAACTCTTTTGTGTAGTGATAAGTGTTCTTTGGCTACAAACAAATTTAATTGGTGAAAAAACGACTCATCAATTTGGTAAGGCACCCGAGGGCCGATCGTGGGCAAAAGATTAGTTTCCAAGACAAAAATCTGCCCAGCAGCCAAGCTAAGCGCTTTGAACAGTCAAGCCCTTAGCTTGAATATTTAGTGACCATCAATAGAAGCCAAGCTAAGGGCTTGGATTCATCCAAGCGCTTAGCTTGGAAGATCTCAAGTTAAGCGCTTGGCTCCAGTTACAGATTCGGGATTCTCCTTTAAAACACATTTTTCAGTTACTTTTTCTGATTCTTTTCACTTTCTAATTGCTTTGGAGAGCTCTTTGAAGCTCCAGATCTTAGATCCATTGTCTAGAGGCTTGATTATCATCAAGAAAGACGTGATTACATCCAATTTCATCTTCATTGTATCATGATCCGTGAGATTTGGGCATTCCACCGTCTCGTGACAATCGGTGGTAACTTGTATCAATTCTCCCTATTTTGATTCGTATTATGAATGTTTGTTATTGTTATTCATATATGATGTTGTTTGTTTCAAGATCCGTTATGAGTAGCTAATTCACGATTGTTGGTGGTAGAAGGTAGACATGATAGCTAGGGTTATGATTATGCTTGTTGTGCTTTGAATCATTACGTAAGATCCAAAGTAGCCAATTACAAATCTTGAAATACAAGGTAGTGACAACCCTTGTGGTCGCTTAATACTTCTAGATCATCCGTACAATTGGGAGTAGCCAATTCCGTATTTTCGAATGCAAAGCATGTGACAACTTAGTGGTCAATTAATAATTCTCTATTCTATGTTTAAATGTTCATAGCATGATAGCAAGTTGTAACCCATGCTTTGTCATGTCCACTAAGCTACCACCAGCATCTTTCTCTATTTGATTTTATCTTCCTCTTGATAGTTTTTGATTTGCATGAGTGCTTTGTTTAATCATACAAACTTTCTTGTTGGTTGATTACAATTGTTACGCACTAAACAAAGCTACGTTAGGTCCCAAGAGAACGACACTCGGGAACATCTTACCGCTACACTAAACTCTTTTGTGTAGTGATAAGTGTTCTTTGGCTACAAACAAATTTAATTGGTGAAAAAACGACTCATCAATTTAGTAAGGCACCCGAGGGCCGATCGTGGGCAAAAGATTGAGTTTCCAAGACAAAAATCTGTCCAGCAGCCAAGCTAAGCGCTTGGAACAGTCAAGCCCTTACCTTGAATTTTTAGTGGCAAACACCAGCAGCCAAGCTAAGCGCTTGGATTAGCTGGCCAAGTGCTTAGCTTGGCAGATCTCAAGCCAAGCGCTTGGCTTCAGTTACAGATTCGGGATTCTCCTTTAAAACACATTTTTCAGTTACTTTTTCTGATTCTTTTCACTTTGTAATTGCTTTGGAAAGCTCTTTGAAGCTCCAGAGCTTAGATCCATTATCTAGATGCTTGATTATCATCAAGAAAGACGTGATTACATCCAATTTCATCTTCATTGTATCTTGATCCATGAGATTTGGGCATTCCACCGTCTCGTGACAATCGGTGGTAACTTGTATGAGTTCTCCCTATTTTGATTCTGATTATGAATGTTTATTATTGTTATTCATATATGTTGTTTCTTGTTTCAAGAGCCGTTATGAGTAGCTAATTAACGATTGTTGGTGGTAGAATGTAGACATGATAGCTAGGGTTATGATTATGCTTGTTGTGCTTTGAATCATTGCGTAAAATCTAAAGTAGCCAATTACAAATCTTCGAATACAAGGTAGTGACTGCCCTTGTGGTCGCTTAATACTTCTAGATCATCCATACAATTGGGAGTAGTCAATTCCGTATTTTTGAAAGCAAAGCATGTGACAATTTTGTGGTCAATTAATACTTCTCTATTGTATGTTTAAATGTTCATAGCATGATAGCAAATTGTAACCCATGGTTTGTCATGTCCACTAAGCCACCACCATCATCTTTCTCTATTTGATTTTATCTTCCTCTTGATAGTTTCTGATTTGCAAGAGTGCTTGGTTTAATCACACAAACTTGGTTGTTGGTTGATTACAATTGTTACGCACTAAGCAAAGCTATGCTAGGTCCCAAGAGAACGACACTCGGGAACATCTTACCGCTGCACTGAACTCTTTTGTGTAGTGATAAGTGTTCTTTCGCTACAAACAAATTTAATTGGTGAAAAAATGACTCATCAATTTGGCGCCGTTGTCGGGGATTTAACTCCTTTGGTTTAGTGTTTAACATTTGTTTTTTAACCGACTTCACTTTCTTACCCCATTTCTTTCCCCTATATCTTTGTTACTTTGTGTGCTTGTGCTCTTGGTTGAGTTTTGTATATATTATAGTATAGCTTTTTTCTTTTGTTGCGGAACTATTCCTTTTGGCTTGTCTTTATGTGTGTAGGATTTCATGAATAACTTGCATTGTGAAGCTGGTGGGGAGAATGGAATTGATGTAGATGCTTATAGGAAGCATTTGTTCCAGGAGTTGTATGGAAAACCCGGAAGGTCTTGTATAGCCTTGGATAAAGATTGCAAGAATTTTTATGTCGACCCTTCGTACTACTCCATCCTTTCCACATACGATGGATTTGGGAATCCTAGAGAATTCTTGGAGACATTCGAGGCCGGTGTGTTGAGGCTTCCTTGTACGAATGAGGAGAGAATTCTTCTATCACCTGAACAGATTTGCATATGCACGTTTGGTGTAGCTATGAGAGGACCGGCTAAGGAATGGCTTACGTTTCACCTTGAAGGATCATTGAGAACTTGGAACGAAATAGCTAATAGTTTTCTGCGTTGGAATTCTATGCATTTCATGCCATGGACGTCTCGCTTCGCCACCCCACCACCGAAAGTTTCCATAGTTGATAAAGATGAATATGGCGAAGAGTATATCGATGAATCCTCTTCAGATTCAAGCGTTGTTTGCACACCATTACTTGAAGATGGACTGATTCCGGAACTAACCGACTTGGATATTTCTGAGATGGTTTGCGCGGGAGAAGAGACATGCACGTTCATCCGAGAGAGGACTTGCATAGAAAGCTACTTCAGGAGTGTTGATCCACGTTTTTCTTTTTATTTTCCCTCTAATTCCTTTAGTTATTTCTTAAATTTTGTTAATTTAGTTAATTTTTATTTACAGGGAGTCATGGATTTGCTTGAGGACTTGAGGAGAGGAGCCAAAGATGGTTCCCAAGATGCAAGGAGTAATGAAACGGATGCACGAGATTCGTTCCCATTTGATAATGGATAACCTTTGTGGTATTTCTTTGCATGTCGTTTAGTTTTTTCTTTTTTTTTTTTTTTGCTTTCGTAGTTGTGGCCTGTGTGCCTTTTGTCGTGTTAGTTAGTTTAGTTTTTGTTTCGGTGCCTTGGGTGACATTAGGTAGGAAAAACATCAGAATTTTGGGAAAACAGGGCAAGCGAAGCGCTTGGAAAAGCCAAGCGGTCCGCCTGGAATTTCAGTGAATTTGGAAAAATTCATTGAAATTTCAAGCGAAGCGCTTGGAAGGTTCCAAGCGGTCCCCGTGGACCCTGTATCCCAAAATTTTCCCGTTTTCCCTTCTTATCACCTTTGCGCACCCATTTTCACTTGTTTCTTGAGTCCTTTCAGGTACTACTCGTCTATAGGAGTTCGACACGAACCTTTATCTTAGGGAAGTGTACTTTCAATCCAATTTTTCCTTTCTATTCAACTTTTCTTTGCTCGAGGACGATCAAAAGTTTATGTTTGGGGAGGGGTTATTGGATTTTCAGTAGTATGTGCTCTTTCGGTTTGTAAATGCCTGTTGTTAGCTCAAGTTCTTGTGATTTCTCGTGTTTTTCAGTTTTTTTGCATGCATATCATCCATAGATTAGTTGTTGCACGTTGTTGTGTGGAGTTTATCTCCAAGTCTCTTGAACTTTTCTATTGAGTAGTAAGTGTTTATGACCATTGATCATATGTTGCATCACTTTGCAAATAGTTTGAAGCTTGTCTCGCTTGGTTTGTCACATTCACATGTGCACTATTTAAGCTTAGTAGTCTCGACATCACCTCGAGTGGTGTTTCTTCTACTGCGGTTCACAATGGCCTATGCATGTTAGAGTTTATGGTTGTAACCCGTGTAATTATGTATGTAAGAGGCGACAAGTTCTTCACCTCGATTAGAGATTACCAAATGCCTAGGAAGGAGGTAGTGTGAGGTGTGTGATTCCTTGTATTAAACCTATTCTATCAAATAGGTTTGGGGAGGGGGTTGCTTCGTTGTACTTGTCTTTCGTCTTTGAGTCGTTGTACAACTTGTCTTTTTCCTTTTTGATTTGTGCTCCAACCTATTCTTTCGAATAGGTTTGGAGAGGCGTCTTTGTAGAGTTTGTTCCTTTTCTTTTCGTCTTTTTGCTCAAACGTATTCTCTCGAATAGGTTTGGGGAGGTGCTTTTGTTGTTTAGTACTGCTACTTTCTTATATAAAAGGAGGGAAAAAAAAACAAGAAAAGAAAATAAAGAATAAGACCCAAAAAGCAAAAGAAGGGTCGTTGCAAGCCAAAAAGTAGTCTTTTAAAGTGTCGAGTGACATGTAAATATTTTGTTCTTGTGAAGTTTTCGAGTTATAAATTCTATCTTTTGTTTCGTGTCGCCTTTGTCCAAGGCCTGTTCTTGACAACCCTCGTCTTGCTATTCAAGAAGTGGTTGAAAGAGACTCATTCTTTGAGAGTCTGGGTAGAATAGAGGAGTGTTATCTTTCTAGGAAACCCTCCTTCGTTTGATGAGAGCCAGTATTGGTTCGCCCTCTCTTGAGGAAACGTCTCGCTTGGTGAACAGTAGTAAGCCCTCGGTATCATAGGCGCGGGCCAATTGTTGTATGATAATGTGCATCATTGTGTCGTCACTGACCAGGTCCAGGTAGAAGATGTTACGAGAGACTCCTTTGTTTAACAAAGTGCACATGAGAATGTGTATATTCGCAATCGAGGCATTCTTCAACCTACTTGCATGTCATGCTCATATGATCTTGTTCATAAGTATTTGGTAGATTCAATATATTAGTTCACTTTAATTGGCATGAGACTCCTTTTTGTGTTGCATTTAGATTAGATGGTTGGTTGAGGACAAGCAAAGGTTTGGTTTGGGGAGATTGATGAACGTATTTTTGACGCGTTCATCTTGTCTTTTTCACCTTTATTTGCTATCCTTTTGCTTAGTTTTTTGGTTAGTTTTGTAGAATAGTGTCACGTTTTGTGTTTTTTGCATTTTCAGGCACTTAGGTACGAAACGGCATTTTTGGAGCTAAAAACGAGCATTTTTTATGGAAAATGGCCCCGTTGAAGTTCCTCAACCTCCGTGGCTTTGTTCGTGAGTGCTTGAGCCCCAATAAGTGTTGAGAAGGACGAGTTCAAGGCACCCGAGGGCCGGTCGTAGGCAAAAGATTGAGTTTCCATGATAAAAATCTGCCCAGCAGCCAAGCTAAGCGCTTGGACCAGTCAAGCCCTTAGCTTGAATTTTCAGTGGTCAACAACAACAGCCAAGCTAAGCGCTTGGATGCATCCAAGAGCTTAGCTTGGCAGATCACAAGCTAAGCGCTTGGCTTCAGTTACAGATTCGGGATTCTCCTTTAAAATACATTTTTCAGTTACTTTTTCTGATTCTTTTCAATTTGTCATTGCTTTGGAGAGCTCTTTGAAGCTCCAGAGCTTAGATCCATTATCTAGAGGCTTGATTATCATCAAGAAAGACGTGATTACATCCAATTTCATCTTCATTGTATCTTGATCCGTGAGATTTGGGCATTCCACCGTCTCGTGACAATCGGTGGTAACTTGTATCAATTCTCCCTATTTTGATTCTGATTATGAATGTTTGTTATTTTTATTCATATATGATGTTGTTTGTTTCAAGATCCGTTATGACTAGCTAATTCACGATTGTTGGTGGTAGAATGTAGACATGATAGCTAGGGTTATGATTATGCTTGTTGTGCTTTCAATCATTGCGTAATATCTATAGTAGCCAATTACAAATCTTCGAATACAAGGTAGTGACAACCCTTGTGGTCGCTTAATACTTCTAGATCATCCGTACAATTGGGAGTAGCCAATTCCGTATTTTTGAATGCAAAGCATGTGACAACTTTGTGGTCAATTAATACTTCTCTATTGTATGTTAAAATGTTCATAGCATGATAGCAAGTTGAAACCCATGGTTTGTCATCTCCACTAAGCTACCACCAGCATCTTTCTATATTTGATTTTATCTTCCTCTTGATAGTTTCTGATTTGCATGAGTGCTTGGTTTAATCACACAAACTTGCTTGTTGGTTGATTACAATTGTTACGCACTAAACAAAGCTACGTTAGGTCCCAAGAGAACGACACTCGGGAAAATCTTACCTCTGCACTAAACTCTTTTGTGTAGTGATAAGTGTTCTTTGGCTACAAACAAATTTAATTGGTGAAAAAACGACTCATCAATTTGGCGCCGAAGCCGGGGACTTAAACTCCTTTGGTTTAGTGTTTAACTTTTGTTTTTTAACGGACTTCACTTTCTTACCCCATTTCTTTCCCCCTATCTCTTTGTTACTTTGTGTGCTTGGGCTCTTGGTTGAGTTTTGTATATATTATAGTATAGCTTTTTGCATTTGTGTAGGATTTCGTGAATGACTTGGATTGTGAATCTGGTGGGGAGAATGGAAATGATGTAGATGCTTATAGGAAGCATTTGTTCCAGGAGTTGTATGGAAAACCTGGAAGGTCTTGTATAGCCTTCGATAAATATTTCATCCTTTCCACATACCATTTGGGAATCCTAGAGAATTCTTGGAGACATTCGAGGCCGGTGTGTTGAGGCTTCCTTGTATGAATGAGGAGAGAATTCTTTTATCACCTAAACAGATTTGCATATGCACGTTTGGTGGAGCTATGAGAGGACCGGCTAAGGAATGGCTTACGTTTCACCTAGAAGGATCATTGAGAACCTGGAATGAAATAGCTACTAGTTGCGTTGGAATTCTATGCGTTTCATGCCATGGACGTCTCGCTTCGCCACCCCACCACCGAAAGTTTCCATAGTTGATAAAGATGAATGTGGCGAAGAGTATATTGATGAATCCTTTTCAGATTCAAGCGTTGTTTGCACACCATTACTTGAAGATGGACTGATTCCGGAACTAACCGGCTTGGATATTTTTGAGATGGTTTGCGTGGGAGAAGAGACATACACGTTCATCCTAGAGACGAGTTGCATAGAAAGCTACATCAGGAGTTTTAATCCACTTTTTTCTTTTTAGTTTCCCTCTGATTCCTTTAGTTATTTCTTAGATTTTGTTGATTTAGTTAATTTTTATTTTCAGGGAATCATGGATTTTCTTGAGGACTTGAGGAGAGGAGCCAAAGATGGTTCCCAAGATGCAAGGAGTAATGGAACGGATGCACGGGATTCATTCCCATTTGATAATGGATAACCTTTGTGGTATTTCTTTGCATGTAGTTTAGTTTTTTCTTTTTTTTTTTTTGTTCTATTGCTTTCGTAGTTGTGGCCTGTGTGCCTTTTGTCGTGTTAGTTAGTTTAGTTTTTGTTTTGGTGCCTTGGGTGACATTAGGTAGGAAAAACGTCAGAATTTTGGGAAAACAGGGCAAGCGAAGCGCTTGGAACAGCCAAGCGGTCCGCCTGGAATTTCAGTGAATTTGGAAAAATTCAATGAAATTCCAAGCGAAGCACTTAGAAGGTTCCAAGCGGACCGCTTGCCAAACGGTCCGCTTGGCAGGAGGCAAGCGGTCTGCTTGGACCCTGTATCCCAAAATTTTCCCGTTTTCTCTTCTTATCACCTTTGCGCACCCGTTTTCAATTGTTTCTTGAGTCCTTTTAGGTACTACTCGTCTATAGGAGTTGGATACGAACCTTTATCTCAGGGAAGTGTACTTTCAATCCAATGTTTCCTTTCTAATCAACTTTTCTTTGCTCGAGGATGAGCAAAAGTTTAGGTTTGGGGAGGGGTCATTGGATTTTCAGTACTATGTGCTCTTTTGGTTCGTAAATGCCTGTTGTTCGCTCAAGTTCTTGTGATTTGTCGTGTTTTTCAGTTTTTGCATGCATATCATCCATAGATTTGTTGTTGCACGTTGTTGTGTGGAGTTTATTGCCAAGTCTCTTGAACTTTTCTATGGAGTAGACTAACTGTTTATGACCATTGATCATATATTGCATCACTTTGCAAGTAGTTTGAAGCTTGTCTCGCTTGGTTTGTCACATTCACATGTGCACTAGTTAAGCTTAGTAGTCTCGACATCACCTCGAGTGGTGTTTCTTCTACTACGGTTCACGATGGCCTTATAAAATAATGAGTCTATGGTTGTAACTCGTGTAATTATGTACGTAAGAGGCGACAAGTTCTTCACCTCGATTAGAGATTGCCAAATACCTAGGAACGAGGTAGTGTGAGGTGTGTGATTCCTTGTATTAAACCTATTCTATCGAATAGGTTTGGGGAGGGGGTTGCTTCGTTGTACTTGTCTTTCGTCTTTGAGTCGTTGTAAAGCTTGTCTCACTACAAGGAAAACGGATTTTAGCGACGGATGTCATCCATCGCTATATGTTCGCGATCCGTCGCTAAAGGTGATTAGCGACGGATTGTCCGTCGCTAAATAGGATGTCACGAAAAGTGGCGTCGCTAAAACAAAAGGAGACGGTTAAACCCAACCGTCGCAAAATAATAGCGACGGATAAACCTATCCGTCTCCCTAGTGGTCGTTGACCATTATGGAGACGGAACAAATTATCCGTCGCTATTATTTTACGACGGATGGGTTTAACCGTCGCTAAATGTATGGGACACGTGTCCTTCCCTGACCAAGTGTTAATAGCGACGGATAGAGTAATCCGTCGCTATATTTTATATATATATATATATATATATATATATATATATATATATATATATATATATATATATATATATATATATATATTTATTTTTTTTTTTTTTTAATTTTTTTTTTTTTAATTTCTGTTATTGTTTTCAAATAATGTTTGTTATTCGAGTTAAAATTGAATGCGCCAGAGATTTATGTTTGATGATTGACGGTACGAAACTATAAATTTCATTCAACAAACTAAAATTGTACATACATAAATACTAAAATGTACGAACGTAAACATAAAAAATGAGCATCTCAAAATGTACGGAGATGCAATCCTACAATGTACGAACATAAACTAAAAATACTAAAACTACTAGCTACTCCTCTGCTCTGCATTCTCCTCGGCCTCTGCGTTCCCCACCCCACCCAAAGCTCCAGCATGGTGGTGCGGCTGGATGAGGGGAGGGTCCCGATTCCAGTACGCTTCCCACAGCGGCCGAGAAGCCGTGTCAATCCATAGGGGCCATTTTCCCTCCTTGCTCCAGTCAGTTTTGACTCTCATCATCGTATGCATGTGGATGCTAGATCCTCGGACCAGGAACGCATTCCACAACTCCTCCATATGAGCAGGAGGCATATAGTAGTAGTTCTGCAATATATATTCAATGTACATATAAGTGAAATGAAACACAATTTACATAAATGTTACACTTAATTAGTGAGCGCCGCCTACTCAATAACCTAAGGTTGCGGTCTAACATATTCATGGGCGCCGCCTACCCAACATCATGAATGCAGACGTAAAGTTATTAAATACAAATAAAGTACCTTCAATTCCTCGAAAAACTGCTCCTTTGCGGACATAGGAAGCGTACTCCACCTTTCACCCCCACTCACTGGCTCTGGAAGCGTATGAATTCTTCTACGGATGATGATACCCACAACTATATATAAAAACAATTAAATACAAACTTTAAGTACAAAACTTACATGGAACCCTGCCCAACAGACAAGACAGGCAGCCCATTGTCGCCGCCCTGGGGCAGTGCTTGACCATCGACGTTCATTGTCTTGACTGTTAGTTAACTTATTGTCAGTTAATAAGTTGTCACTTAATAAGTACAGACGAGGACTCGAAAATGATGGTGTGTTCGAAGGCCAATGTGATTGTATTTTTTATACATGTAAATCATATTTAACTAACATTTCCTTGCATGACATGATTACCGCAATACAAACTTTCCTTGCTTTTCAAGACCCCGACTACACTTGATTGTTAGTTAACTTATTGTCACTTAATAAGTATAGACGAGGACTCGGAAAACAAGGAAATTTTGTAATGTTTACTCTATGGATACCAGGAAATAAAGTTCATTTATTACGGTGCCTGCCTACTACAATCATTCACAACACAATGGTTGTTCAATTAAATACAATCAGTTTGCTTAAATGTCAGTAAGGCTTACCAATGGGTGCAAACCAATAAAACGCTTACCGATCGACAGTAAACGTATAGTATTAGTTATCACCCAATGTAAGCCTAATCCAACACTTCCAAACTAATATATGTATATCATCATCACACCTATTCATTTCAATGAAAACCAAACTCTTATGTGTGTTCAGTCAAATACAATCAGTTCGATTAAATGTTGGGGAGACTTTTCTATAGGACCTAACCAATGTAACGCTCACTGGTCGATAGTGAGCATATACTATTAGTTAGGGCCCAAGAAAAATCTTACCAACACACAGAAACCGATTATAATAGCATCATCACACTTAATAGCTTATATAACATAATTAAAATAATTAACATAATTATAATTATCAGAACTAAGTAGGCAGAATTTTCATCTTTTTAATTTATCAAACTTAATCCAACTTAATTCAAAATTTAACAAAATATTAAGCAAATTTAACATAAATATTAAACATGAATATAATAACATGAAAACAGAACCAACTTAAGCAATTTAACAGAACTAACTTAAAGCAAATTTATCATGCATATTAAGCATGAATAACCAATTTAATATGAATAAGGTATTAACATGAATATTATGATATTCAATTCCATTTAACATGAATATTACATGAATATTAACCAATTTACAGTTAAAAATTAGGGTTACTTTGGGACTGTTCAAATCGAAGGTTGGATTTAGGCTAGAATATTATGACATTCAATTAACAGCAACATAATCATAGTAAATTACAGTATAACTATAATAAATTAATACTAAATTATAGAATTATATTAAATTTCAGTTAACATAATCAATTAACAGCCTCTAGTTAATTCTAACTAATTTAGAAAATTACAGAATAAATTTGAAAAACAATATTTAAACTGATTGTTGCTATACAACATATATAATTTACCATTTTACAACTTAAACAATCATAATTACGTAAAAAATAAAAAGGCCCAAAAATTAGGGTTAGGGTTCTAACCTTTTTTGGGTACGGTACAGATTGAATCGGAGAGGCGAAGAGGAGGTGGCTCGATCTACCAATTCAGCAAAAGAGAAGAATTAAGACAATAAATTGAAATTTACAATGAACTTCAAATTGAGAAGAGAGAATGAGAGGAATGAACTTACCGATTGGACAGAGATCGGGAGGAGAAGAGGAGGCGGTGGTGTCGACTCCGGTAGTGGCTTCGGCGGTGATGGCGTGGGTGGAGAGGTTTAGGGTTTGACTTGGGGGAGAAATGGAGAAGAGAAGAAGAGAATGAAGAGGAAATGAGAAATCGTGGTGGTTGTGATGTGGTTGTGGTGGTGGCGTGGGTGGAGCCGATCTGAGGTGGTGGTGGATTTTTGAGATGGGAGGAGGAGGAGAAGAAGGATAAGAGATTAGGGTTTGAAGAAATGGGGAAATGATGTGGGGAGGAAGACGATCGCGTCTGTTTATTGGAAATATAGCGACGGATAGTCCATCCGTCGCTATTTATTTATTTTTATTTTCATTTCTCATTTTCTTTATTCTGGTCAACTATAGTTAGTGACGTATAGATTTAACCGTCTCTAAATTGGCGAAGGATGAGCAATATCCGTCGCTCAGTTAATGCCGAATTGACTCTTTCCAATGACGAACTGAGCTTAGAGCACAGTTCGTCTTTATTCGGCGCTAACGGTAGCGATCCGTCGCTAATTAGCGACGGATCCCATCCGTAGCAACTATTCCGTCGCTACATGGCTGATTTCTTGTAGTGTCTTTTTCCTTTTTGATTTGTGCTCCAACCTATTCTTTCGAATAGGTTTGGGAAGGCGTCTTTGTAGAGTTTCTTCCTTTTCTTTTCATCTTTTTGCTCAAACCTATTCTGTCGAATAGGTTTGGGGAGGTGTTTTTGTTGTTTAGTATTGCTGCTTGCTTATATACAAAGGAGGGAAAAAAAAAACAAGAAAAGAAAATAAACAATAAGACCCAAAAAACAAAAGAAGGGTCGTTGCAAGCCAAAAAACAGTCTTGTAAAGTGTCGAGTGTCATGTAAATATTTTGTTCTTGTAAAGTTTTCGAGTTGTAAATTCTATCTTTTGTTTCGTGTCGCCTTTGTCCAAGGCCTGTTCTTGACCACCCTCGTCTTGCTATTCAAGAAGTGGTTGAAAGAGACTCATTATTTGAGAGTCTGGGTGGAATAGGCGAGTGTTATCTTTCTAGGAAACCCTCCTTCGTTTGATGAGAGCCAGTATTAGTTCGCCCTCTCTTGAGGAAAAGGCTCGCTTGGTGAACAGTAGTAAGCCCTCGGTTTCATAGGCGCGGGCCAATTAGTGTATGATAATGTGCATCATTGTGTCGTCACTGACCAGGTCCAGGTAGAAGATGTTACGAGAGACTCCTTTGTTTAACAAAGTGCACATGAGAATGTGTATATCCGAAATCGAGGCATTCTTCAACCTACTTGCATGTCATGCTCATATGATCTTGTTCATAAGCATTTGGTAGATTCAATAGATTACTTCACTTTACTTGGCATGAGACTCCTTTTTGTGTTGCATTTAGATTAGTTGGTTGCTTGACGACAAGCAAACACTACAAGGAAAACTGACTTTAGCGACGGATGTCATCCGTCGCTATAGGTCAGCGATCCGTCGCTACAAGCGATTAGCTGATGATGTCGTTTTTCACCAATTAAATTTGTTTAAAAAGCCAAAGAACACCTTTCATTACACAAACAGAGTGCAATGGCATGTTGTCCCCGAGTGTCATTCTCTCGGGACCTAACGTGGCTTTGATCAAGGTTTTTGCTAGCTAATTTCAGTCAACTAGATGATGATTTTTGAGAAAGATGTTTGAACAAAGGAAATGAGAAATCAAGAGTTTTTGTAAACAAGTTTGGAAAACGGTCGGTGGTATAAATCGAATACACATGCATGGATTACGAATATGCTCACAAGTTCAGTGCATAAAACCTTCAACTAAGTCTGCTAAGCAACTTGTCTAGGTAAGACACACATCATGAAAGGCCACTGTCAATAATTTAGAGGTGTTTGTCACCAACACCATTTATCTAGCATGCTGCAAATCACTAACATACAATCCTATAGCTTTCATTGACCAACAAGTTTGTCACATACTCTATTCGAATATATTTTATAGGCAACTACGAATCATATGAAGTAATTTGCAGCAAGATTGACTCACAACCTCATGTAAGCATAAGCATAATCCATAACATGCATAATTCTACATTCTACCACCAACACAAAGGATTTAGCTACTCATATTCATCAACATAGACATCAATTCATATGAATAATAATCAGAATACATCATATCAAACTACAGACAAGAGAGTGATACAAGTTACCAACAAAGCTGTCACTAATTGGTGGAAATCAAAGAAAACCTCTCCGTAGATGATTACAAAGGATGAATTCCAATCAAAATCTTGAATCCCAAGCTAAATTACAATGAATCTCTGAGTTTCTCTGAGTTTTTGGGGCTTAGGGCTGTCCAAAACTCGTCTCCAATGTTCTGTATATGAAAAAGTAACTCCAAAATCAAGTAATGAAGGCAAAATCTGGATCTGTAACGGCTGCCAAGCGCTTTGCTTGGGCAGAGCCAAGCGAAGCGCTTGTTTCCTGTTCCTCTTTTGAAATCTCCTGAAATTCCAAGCGTCCCGCTTCTCCAATTCCAAGCGAAGGGCTTGCCTCCTGGGCAGATTTTGGCCTCGAAATTCGATCTTTTGCCCACGAACGGCCCTCGGGTGCCTTGGGCTCGTCCTTCTCGGCACTTATTGGGGCTCAGACACTCACGAACAAGACACGAAGATTGGGAAACTTCAACGGGGCCATATTTTCCATCAAAAAGGCTCGTTTTTAGCTCCAAAAACGCCGTTTCGTACCTAAGTGCCTGAAAATGCAGAAAACACAAAACGTGACACTATTCTACAAAACTAACCAAAAAACAAGGCTAAAAGATAGCAAAAGAAGGTAAAAAAGACAAGATGAACGCGTCAAAAATACGTTCATCAAACTCCCCAAACCAAACCTTTGCTTCTCCTCAAGCAACAAACTATCCTAAATGCAACACAAAAGGAGTCTCATGCCAAGCAAAGTGAACTAATCTATTGAATCTACCAAATGCTTATGAACAAAACCAAATGAGCATGACATGCAAGTAGGTTGAAGAATGCCTCGATTGCGAATATACACATTCTCATGTGCACTTGGTTAACCAAAGGAGTCTCTCGTAACATCTTCTACCTGGACCTAGTCAGTGACGACACAATGATTCACATTATCATACTACAATTGGCCCGTGCCTATGAAACCGAGGGCTTACTACTGTTCACCAAGCGAGACTTTTCCTCAAAAGAGGGCGAACCAATACTGGCTCTCATCAAACGAAGGAGGGTTCCCTAGAAAAAGAAGACACTCCCCTATTCTACTCAGACTCTCAAAGAACGAATCTCAATCAACCACTTCTTGAATAGCAAGACGAGGGTGGTCAAGAACAGGCCTTGGACAAAGGAGACACGAAAACAAAAGATAGAATTTACAACTCGATACTTCACAATGACAAAATATTTACATGACACTTGACACTACGAGACTGCTTTTGGCTTGCGACGACCCTTCTTTTGCTTTTGGGTCTTATTCTTTATTTTCTTTCTGCTTTTTTTTATTTTCTTTTTCTCTTTTTTTTTTCTCTTTTTTTTTTTTTTTTATATATAGCTAGGCAAGCAGCAGTACTACGTGTCAAAAACCTCCCCAAACCTATTCGAGAGAATAGGTTTGAGCACAAAGACGAAAAAGAAAAAAAAAAGAAAAACTTTTTACAAAGACACCTCCCCAAACCTATTCGAGAGAATAGGTTGGGACACAAACAAAAGAAAAATAAAGCTAAGAAAAATCTACAACGAATCAAGACGAAAGACAAGTATAACAACGTAACCCCCTCCCCAAACCTATTCGATAGAATAGGTTTGATACAAGGAATCACACACCTCACACTACCTCCTTCCTAGGCATTTGGCAATCTCTAATCGAGGTGAAAAACTTGTCGCCTCTTACGTACATAATTACACGGGTTACAACCATAGATTCTAACATGCATCATTTTATATGGTCATCGTGAACCGCAGTAGAAGAAACACCACTCGAGGTGATGTCGAGACTACTAAGCTTAACTAGTGCACAAGTGAATGTGACAAACCAAGCGAGACAAGCCTCAGACTACTTGCAAAGTGATGCAACATATGATAATGGTCATAAGCACTTAGTCTACACAATAGAGAAGTTCGAAAAAACATGGCAATAGACTCCACACAGCAACGTGCAACAACTAATCTATGGATGATATGCATGCAAAAATTTGAAAAAACACGACAAATCACATGAACTTGAGTGAAATCAGGCATGTACGAACCACACAAGAATATAGTACTGAAAATCCAATACCCCCTCCCCAAACATAAACTTTTGCTCGTCCTCGAGCAAAGAAAAGTTGAATGAAAAGGAAAAATTGGATTGAAAGTACACTTCCCTGAGAATAAGGTTCGTGTCCAATCTCCTATATATGAGTAGTACCTGAAAGGACTCAAGAAACATCTGAAAACGGGTGCAAAAAGGTGGCGAAATGAGAAAAAGGGAAAATATGGGGGAACAGGGCCCAAGCGGCCCGCTTGGACTATGCCAAGCGAAGCGCTTGGCCAAGCGCTCCGCTTGGCATCATCCAGATGGGCCGCTTGGAGTTTCAGTAGGATTAAATCCTACTGAAAATCCAAGAGGTCCGCTTGGTGATGCCCAAGCGGGGCGCTTGGCCTGTTTCCCCATTTTTTGATTTTTCTCAATTCTAACCAACTAAGGCACCAAGACAAAAGGTTAAGCTACTCTAAACACGACAAAAGGCACACAGGCCACAACTACAAAAGCAATTTAACAGTACAAGAGTCATAAGGCATAGCATCATACAACCAAATCGAAATAGTCTTAATCTCATGAATCATACAATCAAATCGAAAGAAAAAGAGTTTCAACCAACAATAGTGAACAAGCCAAAATAACGATAACAAGGATACTACCGAATAAATGGCCTCTGTCAGCTGAGATCTCTAGAAGGAAGGAGGAAGGTTGCTTCCACTACCATCACCTTGCGGGTGGAACGGGTACCCCGGAACTTGGCGAGCTAGAGCATCATACCGGTTCATCGTGTCCTCCTGGTAAACTCTCATTAGATAGCTTGAAGATGACGGTAACTAGACTCTTACACTACTACCAAACAATCTACTTCTACTCTAAGACAAGTATACGTTCTTCGTTTAAAACAAGTCATAACGCAACAAGTCGACTCTTAGATGTCAAAACTCACTCAAGTGTTCTATTTAACCAGTTTGAAGGCTTGCTAAAATTCAAACATAGCGAATCGAGAAGCTTTAACACTTCGTTACGATTAGCTAATTCGAATCAAACCAAGCAAACAAACTCGCCATTAGAACTAACCAACCAATCCTACACATTCTCATGCAATCTAAACAACACCAACATCATATCAATACTCAAATTTCGAGCCAACAATCATGCAAACAATTATCTAGCAAGAATTCAAGCCATAGAGTTCATCAAAATCAAAGTAAGCAAAATTCGAATTTAGACATCACATCCAATAAGAAACATGCTCAACAATCAATATCAAACTCTAATTTACCAATACATAACACAATTGAAGCCAATAAGATCAAAATCCCAAATTCAAGAATGTTAGGGTTCTTGAGGGTTACCTTCGATTCCTTGTGAATGATGCTTCAAACGTGAAATTTGTTCGGTTTAGATGATAGAGGAGGTGATGGGCTCTTTAGAATGCACAAGATTGCAAAAATTGGTGGAGAATTGAGTGAGATTGAAGCTTTTGGGGTGAAAAATCGGGAAGAAGATGAAAAAGAATGAAGAGGAGAGCTTCAAAACTCAAGTGGCTCCTTGGCTTTTAAAGAAGCCAAGCGAGCCGCTTGAGCGTCCCAAGCGAAGCGCTTGGTTCAAGCGGGACGCTTGGGTCGCCCCAAGCGCTTCGCTTGGATTTACAATAGGAGAAGTTCCTACTGTAAATCCAAGCGGTCCGCTTGGCTTGAACCAAGAGGAGCGCTTGGCCAAGCGGTCCGCTTGGCTTGAGCCAAGCGGAGCGCTTGGGACCTGGAGCTCCTAACTTCATTTTTTTCGATTTTTTTCTCAATTTTCACCTCAAAAACCTTGTCTACTCAACAAAACAAAATTTAAACATGCTTCTAATCTATATGCAATTACCTACAACCTCGGGTTGCCTCCCGAGAAGCGCCTTTGTTTAGAAGTCGTTGGCTCGACTCGTCGTAGCTCATGCGGGATCAATTTCGCATCGGGTACTAGACTTCCCCGTCCAAGTGCTCTTCAAAGCATCAAGTCCCTGCACATCTTGACGAACATAAAGAGGACCAAAGAATCCTACAAGTTCGTTAGTATCAACATAAGCACATGAATTAATTATGGCTGGCAACGTATGTTGCTTGCCATTTACCTTGAAGCTACATGTACGACGATACATGTCTATCACCATATGTACTTTGTTGATGAAGGCTCTACCCAAAAGAACCACATCCTTGAGCTTTGCGGAGGATGTAGGCATGACGATGAAGTTCGTCTTAACCTCTACACGGGCGACTCTTACCACTAGATTCTCGATCACACCCAATGGCTTCTTCATAGACCCGTCTGCCAATTGCACCATACACTTCATTGGTCTTAAGCCAGACAAACCCGACTCTTCGTACACGTTCAAAGGTATGACATTCACACCCTCTCCCGTGTCTAGAGTTGCCACTATTCCATCCTTCTTACCCAAGCCGATTTCCACATCAAAGCTCTCTTGGATAGGCACTTGCACCATATCCACCAACTCATCCTCAGATGATGAGTTTTCATTCACTTCTTCCACTATCGCATCAGATTGTGCGACCACTTTCTCTTCCACAACTACCTTAGGAGTCTCAAGCTCCTCACTCACTTTGCAAGTTTCAGTTATCTTGCAACTTGGCACCTCAACTCGTGCATTGTATCTCACAACCGTGATCTCCACGGGCAAATCAGTCACCACGGTTATAGCCATGGCTTTCTCCGTGTTTCCGGGAAACTTCCCTTGCTCTCTACTCGCCCCTCGATCTATAAGCTCTTGTAGCTTCTTATGGAGACTGCTACTACTAGCCTCAAGCTTCTCAAAGCGTTGATTGTTAGTAGCCTCATTACGATAGTAATGCTCCATGAATTTGTTCGTCTTCATAACCAGATCATTGAGTGAAGTAACAACAGGAGAAGGGAGCACCCCTCCACCTTGCGGTCCTGAACTAGCAACCGGAGGTGGGGGTGTGGGATTAGAAGGTGGTGCTCCTTCATACCAGTTGTTCCCATAGCTGAGACGGCTTCGATCTTGATGTGGACCATAGGCATATTGGTCCGGGTTGTGGACATAACCACGGTTTCCTTGGTTCTGGTGCCCACCTCGTGGTCCTTGTCCCCCACGGTTTTGTGGCCTAACATTGCCATATCCTTGGCCATAGTTCACGTCCTCGGTCACTTGCTCCCCTTCGGCAGCAGCATAGACCTCTTGACAGACCTCGTTCTTGATGAATTGCTCTCTAGCAAACTCAGAACGGCATAGATAGGCCGGGTGCCCATAATTCTTGCAGACACCACAAATCTCCGTAGAAGGGATAGGAACGCTTTGCCTCAAAGCTTGCTTGACCTCATGGGCGAACCCATCAAAGGCATCTTGTTCCACTACTACCTTTGCGTCTCCCCTTTGCTCCTTTTGAAGCACACGAGCTCTAACATTCCGGTTTTGAGAATTCCGGTACATCGTGTCTAGCTTCATTTGAGCTTGAGTAGGAGTCAACTCTCCCATACATCCACCGCAAATGCTATCCACTTGAGATTGAATCTCAGGATGCAAGCCATTGTAAAAGAATTGGAGAAGCTGACCTTTATCATACCCATGGTGAGGGCATCTATGTTGCAACCCCATGAAACGATCATAAGCCTCGTGAAAAGCTTCATCATATCGCTGATCAAAGGTGCTAATTTGGCTCTTCATAGCCATCGTCTTGGAAGCAAGGTAGTACCGATCCATGAACTTGTCGAAACAGAGCGCCCATGTAGTCAAAGACCCAGCCTCTAGAGTATTGAGCCAAGCCTTTGCTCGATCACCTAGACCCATGGAGAAAACCTTCATGCGAAGATCATCGTCCGTCACTCCAGCACCCGGTCGCCCAAGGTGGAGAACAAAGTTCTCGAGCTCATTCAAGAACCCAATCACGTCCTCATTAATCATCCCATAGAACTTGGGAAGTTGTTGGAACATGTGGTTCTTTATCTCCAGGTTCCTAGTGGCATCATTGAGGACAATTGCTGGTCCTCTAGCCCCAACCGTTGGCTTGGTGAGTGAACGAATAGGTTGCTCCGCCATTTCACCTTCCACGAAAACCGACTCAAGAATTGGTTCAGAGAGATGTGAGAAAGATTCTTCTCTACTTCCAGATGTGGAAGCTCTAGATGCTACCCTTTCAAACTAAGAATTGAGATTCCTTCTTCTCCTCGGATACAAGCGATCGATTTCGTCTATGTAAGGTTCAACGTTAGACCCACCCGTTCGGGTTCTAGGCATACACACACCTGAAATACAAGATAGTGAGTATCTCAAGCAAAAAGAAACAAAAACAGAAATGAGACAAAGAAGAGATGTTGGCTGAAAAAACCAAACAAAAACACCAACCAAAGGAGTTAAGTCCCCGGCAACGGCGCCAAATTGATGATGTCGTTTTTCACCAATTAAATTTGTTTAAAAAGCCAAAGAACACCTTTCACTACACAAACAGAGTGCAATGGCAAGTTGTCCCCGAGTGTCGTTCTCTCGGGACCTAACGTGGCTTTGATCAAGGTTTTTGCTAGCTAATTTCAGTCAACTAGATGATGATTTTTGAGAAAGATGTTTGAACACAGGAAGTGAGAAATCAAGAGTTTTTGTAAACAAGTTTGGAAAACGGTCGGTGGTAGAAATCAAATACACATGCATGGATTACAAATATGCTCACAAGCTCAGTGCGTAAAACCTTCAACTAAGTCTGCTAAGCAACTTGTCTAGGTAACTTTCAAGACACACATCATGAAAGGCCACTATCAATAATTTAGAGGTGTTTGTCACCAACACCATTTATCTAGCATGCTGCAAATCACTAACATACAATCCTATAGATTTCATTGACCAACGAGTTTGTCACATACTCTATTCGAATATATTTTATAGGCAACTACGAATCATATGAAGTAATTTGCAGCAAGATTGACTCACAACCTCATGTAAGCATAAGCATAATCCATAACATGCATAATTCTACATTCTACCACCAACACAAAGGATTTAGCTACTCATATTCATCAACATAGACATCAATTCATATGAATAATAATCAGAATACATCATATCAAACTACAGACAAGAGAGTGATACAAGTTACCACCAAAGTTGTCACTAATCGATGGAAATCAAAGAAAACCTCCCCATAGATGATTACAAAGGATGAATTCCAATCAAAATCTTGAATCCCAAGCTAAATTACAATGAATCTCTGAGTTTCTCTGAGTTTTTGGGGCTTAGGGCTGTCCAAAACTCGTCTCCAATGTTCTGTATATCAAAAAGTAACTCCAAAATCAAGTAATGAAGGCAAAATCTGGATCTGTAACGGCTGCCAAGCGCTTCGCTTGGGCAGAGCCAAGCGAAGCGCTTGCTTCATGTTCCTCTTTTGAAATCTCCTGAAATTCCAAGCGTCCCGCTTCTCCAATTCCAAGCGAAGGGCTTGCCTCCTGGGCAGATTTTGGCCTCGAAACTCGATCTTTTGCCCATGAACGGTCCTCCGGTGCCTTGGGCTCTC
Source organism: Plantago ovata (assembly GCA_028274465.1). Classification (NCBI taxonomy): domain Eukaryota; kingdom Viridiplantae; phylum Streptophyta; class Magnoliopsida; order Lamiales; family Plantaginaceae; genus Plantago; species Plantago ovata. Next base: position 85,810,710 of record CM051456.1, on the reverse strand, counting down.
CTTCTCGGCACATATTGGGGCTCAGACACTCACGAACAAGCCACGGAGATTGGGAAACTTCAACGGGGCCATCTTTTCCATCAAAAAGGCTCGTTTTTAGCTCCAAAAACGCCGTTTCGTACCTAAGTGCCTGAAAATGCAGAAAACACAAAACGTGACACTATTCTACAAAACTAACCAAAAAACAAGGCTAAAAGATAGCAAAAGAAGGTAAAAAAGACAAGATGAACGCGTTAAAAATACGTTCATCATTAGCGACGGACTCTCCGTCGCTAAATAGGACGTCGCGAAAAGTGGCGTCGCGAAAAGTGGCGTCGCTAAAATAAATAGATACGGTTAAACCTATCCGTCTCCCTAGTGGTCGTTGACCATTAGGAGACGGAACAAATTATCCGTCGCTATTAATTGGTGACGGATGGGTTTAACCGTCGCTAACAGGATGTGACACGTGTCCTTCCCTGGCCTAGTGTTTTGGGCGACGGATAGAGTAATCCGTCGCTATATTTTATATATATATTTTTTTTAATTTCTGTTTTTGTTTTCATATTATGTTTGTTATTGAGTTAAAATTTGTTGGTCCCTTTAAACAACAAGAAAAGACTAGAGGGGGGGGGTGAATAGTGTTAGGAAACTTGTAATTTTGATGAGCAATTAGCCATGCTAAATTAAGGAAAGTCTAGTAACTAGTACTCTTAAGGTCCATACGAATTTAGAATGTTAGAGGACATTGTAAAAGAGGAACGTTTGCTGAAGACTTAGAGTAGGTGCTAGATAGGTGTGTTTTTAACCGCTTATGATGTATCTTGTTTTCTGAAATGAAAAACAACCTATTGAAGCATTTGCTGATGATGTACTTTGTTTACACAAACAAACTATTGAAGCATTTAGAACCGTTCAGAAACTTGAAGAATTCGAAGAATGAAGACTAGAAGATTTCTGAAGACTGGTATCTACAAAGGCACATGTTGCTGAGAAAGTGGAAACTTCAGCAACAACTTGCATAAGTGAAAATCTAAACGACAGAGTAGGTTTTGCTTCCTGAAACAGAGACTGACCACTTGCTGAAAAACATATGTGACCTCCTTGTTGAAAGTACTTGCATTTGCGCTCCAACGTTCATGTTTGAATCTCATTCAAATGAACATTAAATGCAAAGCATGCACGCGAAGGACATGAAGACTAGAAGACAAATAAAGGACGCTACTGAAAGTACAAAAGCAAGATAGTGACATCTTAAGGAACAAAGTCTTAGAATTTGAAATTCAAACGGCTCCCTTGATTCACTATAAATAGAGGTCATCCGGCAAAGAGTTGAAGTGTGTCAACAACGTGATCAAACTCTCACTTGTGCTTAAACTCACATACCCTTCAAACACTCTTTACTGCCATTGATCCGTTCCAAGACTTAAAGCTTGAAAAAGCTACTTGTGAAGAAGTAGAACATACACGGCTAAGAAAGTGGTTAAGTGTTCTTTCTTTCGAACAAGAAGAAGTCTTGACACCAGAAACATTCAAACTTGTTTACTGCAAAGTATTCAAAGTTTTGTTTCTTAGATTACTTGTTGTAGCTGAATAAGTTATAATCAAGTCATCTCATCCCAAACCTCTCTAACTGAAAATACACCCTTTCAGGCGTGAAATTCAGGGGGAACTTAATCGAGCATAGTGTTGCTGATTAAAAGTCCCAAGTTTAGTGGAGAACAAGGTTTCGTTTTCTAGTTAGGTTGGAAACGAAGAAAGTGTGCTTTGGTTTCTGTTGAATCACTCTAGATAGGTGTTGTAAGGAACCTCAAACTTGTCTTAGTGGATTCAGTCCTAGAAAGGAAAAGTGGATTACTTGAGAGATTACGCCACTCTCAGATACCACTATAAAAGTGTTTGTGTGATTTACTTACTGCATTTAGTTTTCAGCAAAGCATATCTATCTGTACACAGTCACTCTGTTCACTTGCTGAAACTATCTCTTACTGAAAAAGCACTTATTGTATCAAAGACTTCCGCTCTCTGATTTTAAGTATCAGCAAAACTCGTTACTGAAAAGTAACTTGCGCTTGCTGAGAAAGTTAAGTATCAGCAAACTCATTATAGAAAAGTAATAAGTCCTTGCTGAAAAAGTTTTTAAACGACGAAAGTTTGAAAAGACTATTCACCCCCCCCCTCAAGTCTTTTCTTGTTGTTTAAAGGGACCAACAAGTGGTATCAGAGCGAGGTTCTTTAACCTTCAGTATTGAACCTAGATCCCCTTAGGTGCTTTCCGTAAATCACTCTCACTTGATCAGTTTGGTAGTCTTTTGCTGACAGGATGTCTTTAGGAGACGCTCCCTTGCTGAAGCGTGAAAACTACGAAAAATGGCGAAACAACATGATGCTACATCTTGAGGCCATTAGTGATGAGAGTTCCAAAACCAAGAGAGGAATGGACTTCCGACGAAGCCAAGAGATTCCGTCTTGATGGTCAAGCAATAAACATCATCATTCGATCAACTCCGGATACTATACAGTGCAAACTGTGGGGTGCCAAAACTGCTAAGGAAGCTTGGAAAATGGTTCAAGATCTTTGTGTTGGATCTGACAAAACCAAGGAAAACAAACTCGAAGTGCTGAAGTTAAAGTTCCAGAACTTGAAACAAGGTACAAATGAGTCACTGGAAGACTTGGACTTCAGATTCACAACTCTAGTTAGTGAGATGGCCGCCTTGGGAGTTGGAAATCTTTACTCAGATTCTGAGAAGGTGAAAACCATCATCAGAAGTCTGAATCAAGAATGGATCTACACTCAGAATTTCTACTACAATCAAGGAATGCCAGACATCACACCTACAGAGTTGTTCTCTCATCTTGCTACTGTCAACTACGAGACAAAGCAAAGAGAAAATGTGTTTATTGAAAAATCGCAAAAATTGCTCTTGCTGCAAAGCCGTCATGTTCTGAAAAGAAGAATGATAAAGAGCCCGCTGATGAAAATGCTTTAGTTGTTAAAAACATGAAGAAATTCATCAGTAAGGAACTTGAAAGGCGAAAAGAAAAAGAGAAGATGAAAAAGCATCTCGGTAACAACTACCATAAGTACAAGAATGAGACTAGCTCGCTGAACAAGCAAACTCATCAGAAGAACCAGCAGTTGGAAATGATCTCTGTTTTTACTGCAAAGAGCCTGGACACATCAAAGCAAATTGTCCTTTGCTGAAAGGCAAATCTTCTGAAAAGAAGAAGAAGTTCAAAAGAGCTTTTATTGCTGAAGAAAAGAAGAAGCTTCAAGCAAAAATCGATGAGTTGTGCATTGATACTAGCTCCGAAGACAGTGAGGAAGAAAGCTCAGACACTGACTCTTGACGTAGAGATTGGCAAGGAAGTTTGTGGAATATCCATGGAAGCTTATCCAGATGTGTCAAACTACGAATTCTGCCTCATGGCCGGTCAGGTAAACAGTCCTACCTCTAACTCTGACTTAGAAAGTGAAGACGAGATTGACCTTGATAAGATTCAAGGAGAAATCGAAAGATTTGAGAAAACTCTGAGCAAACAACAAGAGAAACTACAGAGTGCTGAGACTCTGACCAAGCAGACTACTGAAAAGTATGTCTTGCTGAAGGAAGAGACAGAAAAGAAAGATGTTGAAATAGTGCATCTTAAGAAGTTGATTGCTGAAGCTACAGAGAAGAATTCTCAGATGGCAATAGAATTGGAAGAATATCAGTCCTCAATTCTGAAGTTACTTGTTGAAATCCAAGAAATGAAAAAGTTGAAAATCAATTTCAAATCTTATGCTGATGCAAGTAATACGCTGACTGAACTAAACTCTTATCTGAGAGATCCATCTCAGAAAGAAGGTTTAGGTGCGACGTGTGAAGGTGATGATGTAATAATCTTGAGTAAAGAAAAATCACCAATTTCCTTTGTACGTGCTACTGATAGTGGTCAACCAGAACTCTATGAGTTTGATCAATCTAAGGTTGCTGAAAAATGCAATCAAGTACCTACGACCGTAAAGCCCGTTGTTCCTACTCAAAGTAACAAGACTTTAAAAGGAAAACAGGTTGCGGAAAAGCAAACTGTAAAGAAGAAGGATGCTGTAAAGCATTCCGCCAAACAAGTTGCTGAAAAGCAATTTGTTAAGTCAAAAGGCAAGATTACTAAAAGTAATCAGAAGACCTTTGCTGACACACCTGAATCAAGTAAGGTTGCTGAGACAAAAGCTCAGCATTCTCCGAAAAGTGGACTCGGTTTTAAAACCAAGCAAAGTCAACTTTTTCATGAGTATAAGCAAAGTCAGCAAAGATACTTCAAAGAGATGAACAAAACCAAGCCTAAGAGTTCTGAAAAAACTCAAAATGCTAGGGCTAGAAGGAACCTTGCTAGAAAAGAACTTACTGGAAAATATGTTCAGCAAAAAGGTCAACCGAGCAAGACACCACATCAGAAAGTGGATTTGATCAGCACGGATCAAAGTCTTTCGGCTCAAAACCTCCTAGTTCCTCAGCAAGTAGAAAACAAGTCAAAGTTGAAAAACTTAAGAGTTGGGTTTCCACTGGACGCATTCTTGAACATGATAATGGATATCCAATATTGGATAATTAACTTGTTTGCTCTTGACTGTTCAGACTTCAGCCACGGAGACAAACGATGCAATGTGGCACTTTGACAGTGGTTGTGGAAAGCACATGACGGGCAACAAGAATAACCTTATAAACTATAGACGGTGGTCTAAAGGTCCAACAACAAGATTTGTTGGTGGAGGCTCTAATTCTACAAAAGGCTACGGTGACGTTAAATTAGGATGCATTACCATTTCGGGAGTTCTTTATGTCAAAAATCTTAAGTTTAACCTTTTCAGCATGAGTCAATTTGCTGATAAAGGATACTTCATCAAAATCAAAAGTGATGAATGTAAACTTATAGACTTTGAGACAAAGAAGGTTATTATGGTTGCTAGAAGATCAGGAGGCTTGTACACCGTAGATTGGTCTTCAACAATCGTTGAAAAATGCCTTGTCTCAGATCACGATTGCCTTGCTGAAAAAGCATGGTTATGGCATAAACGAACAAGTCACCTAAACTTCAAGACGCTGAATAAGCTGTCTAAAAAGGCACTTGTAGTTGGATTACCTAAGGTTACTTTTAAGAAGGATGGTGTTTGCAATGCATGTCAGTAAGGAAAGCAAACCAAATCTTCTTTCAAGAACAAGGCAGTACCGTCAACTACAAAACCTTTACAACTCTTGCAAATAACAAGCTATGCTGGTAAGAAGTATGGTCTGGTGGTGGTAGATGACTATTCAAGATTCACTTGGGTAGTATTTATCAAACACAAATCTGAAACAAGGACTGAAATACCTAACTTGCTGAATAAGCTTGAAGTCATGAAAAACGACAAGGTAAAAGTCATAAGGACAAACCATGGTACTGATTTTGTAAACCAGTACATAACTGAGTATTGCACTTCAAAAGGCATACAACATCAGTTATCCTCAGTAAGGACACCACAACAAAACGGTGTTGCTGAAAGGAAGAATCGCACCCTAAAAGAAGCCGCAAGAACAACGCTTGCTGACACTGAAATAAGTGAGGCTTACTGGGTTGAAGCGATTAATACCGCCTGTTACACTCAAAACAAATGTCTTCCAACAAAACTCCTTATGAGTTATTTGTTGGAAGACCTCCTAATATCACTCATCTAAGAGTATTTGGTTTAAGTGTTTCGTTCTTAACAACGGTAGAGAATACCTAAGAACATTTCAACCAAAGGCAGACGAAGCGATATTTCTTGGTTACTCCTTGCATAGTAAAGCTTATAGAGTTTACAACAAAAAGGCACAAAAGATCGAAGAATCAGTGCATGTTGTATTCTACGAAAAGACACATGGAGTGCCTGCTGAAGAACAAATATCAGAATGTATGAAGAAGCTAATCATACATGAGCAAAAAACTGAATCTGATGCTAGGCAAATCAAGTCAATTGAACTAAATGATGATTCTGACAATGACTCTCCTCCCCCAAGTCATGACAAGATAAATATAGTTCATGACAAAGAATTTCCAGCAAAGGATGCAGTTGCTCCGGATGTTGCTGAAACTAAGCAACCTCCTGTGCCTGCTGATGAGTTACCACAATCTAGCAATGCTGAACAAGCAGTTGCTGGTGAACCAATCTCAGAAGAGACACAACAAAATACCAGTAGTACTGAACAAGTACATGTTGAAGAGTCACATGCTGATGAGCAAACTTATCCAGATCCAAAGAGCAGAAAACCTGTTAACAAATGGATTAGAGATCATCCCTCTACGGATATGATTGGTGATATTGACAAACGCCAAGTGACTAGATCCAAAGCATCTGCTACTCATGGACTTGCTGAAGAAGCAAATGTCGTAGAAGTAGAAGCTTTGTTCTATTGCTTTGTTTCAGAAATTGAACCCAAAACCATAGAAGAAGCTCTAAAGCATTCTGAATGGATCTAGGCAATGCAAGAAGAACTGGATCAATTGGAAAGGAACAAAGTCTGGAAACTTGTACCTCTTGCTGAAGGCAAGAAAGCTATTGGTACAAAGTGGGTGTTTAGAAACGAGCTGAGTGAGTCTGGTGAAGTAACAAGGAACAAAGCACGTTTGGTTGCTCAAGGTTACTGTCAGACTGAAGGATTGGAGTATGATGAGTCTTATGCACTGATGAATGTGTATTTTACACTTTCATTCGAGTCTTTTTCACCTATTTTAGTTATCATCTATGTTAATTTAGCTATATTATAGTACATTTTATTAGAATAGTGTCACGTTTCCCTTTAGATTTTATTTTACAAGTTTTGGTTGAAATTCGAAGATTTCCGGGCAATTATATTGAAGTTTACAAGGAATTGGTGTTCCAGAAGCCTATTTGGAGTATCTGAAGGTTTCCGGATAGGATTTGAAGTCTAGGGGCCGAATCTGGAGGTTAGAAGGCTACTAGAAGTCAGAAACCGAGTCCGAAAAGGGGAAAAAATCCAAAAACGCGTCGAAAACGCGGAATTCCGCGAGAAAAACTCTAGGGCGAACCGCCGCGGAGCTGGGGCGAACCGCCCCGTGTTATTTCGGGGCCTATATATAGTTGCTCAGTTTTCTCCGAAAATCATATCTTTCCAGACCTACTTTCTCACCTCTCTCTATAGTTTTAGGTAGGAACTTCCCGGGGCTTGTCCTGGGAGTTCTATAGCTTAGGGGATACTTTTTCATAGCGGATTGGAGCTCGTAGGATCGCAATTCTTCGGAGATTGACAACCTTCGGTAACTTGTATCTTACAGTTTAATCTACTTATTTTATATATCTTTCAATATGTTTTCTTCTATGATTTCTATTGATTGCATGCCTATTATGAGTAGCTAAACTTATCGTTGGTGGTAGTATGTGAATTCTTAGCGAAGGGAAGATAATCATGCTAATGGCTATATCGCGCATTATACTCCGTGTCATTGCTTTATTTCGTTGATCAGGCACAGCCTAAATTCTCGTATGTTGTATTAATTATTATGCACAATTGGACACTTGTCGACCATCAAACCAATTATCTTCGTAGTGTTGAATAATTACGGAACACATTAGGACATTAGTGATTGACTTGTCACACCAATTATCTTCGTAGTGCTTAATATTTGCAACAGGACACTAGATTGATTCAAAGATCTCTATGCAAGACCGAGGAATTTATGCATGATTATCGACCCGTTATGTTAAGAAGGACCATACTATAACTAATCTTCATTATCTGCTAGAAACCCCCTTTTGCTATCTATCTGTTGTTTTATATTCTCTTGTTAAATAGATAAAGCTAGTTATAGTCCTGAGAGAACAACACTCGAGTCATTCTACTGCTACACTACGGTTTTCGTTGTAGTTGTGGATTGCCTTTGGCTAATTACAAATTTATTTGATTCGTTCGCGTTGGAGCACGACATCCGCGCGTTCATCAAATTGACGCTGTTGCCGGGGACTATACTCCTTTTTTCTGTTTAATTTGTTTATATTTTCAGCTTTAGATTCCTAATTCTACTAGTTTTAGTTTTCCTTTTTAATCTCTCTCCGATACTGCTTTCTTAGTCTGTTTCTAATCACCTTTCCTAGTCTGTTTCAGATTGTGTATGCCGCATACACGTTCTGCAGGAACACCGCTTGCTGATTCAATTGCTGAGATCGATAGAGTCTACCACCAAAGAAGGCGACTACTTGAAAGGCGCGCACTAGAGGAAATAGAGAAAACCGATTTCTCTGAATCTCTACTCAGTCTTTTCAAGGAAATCGACGGAATGGCATAAGCTAGACCACTGAAGGCATGGGTTCAACCCACCAAGGATCGTATGAGGGGACCGGCGATTGTTCTTTCGTCTGCAACCCGAGATCTGGAGATCAAGAACCACGCATTCCAACAACTTCCGAGGTTCTATGGCTTATCAAGGGAAGATGTGATGGGGTACTTGCACGATATCGATGATTTCGTCAACCAACTCCCACGACCCGGAGCTGACATAACAACGGATGAGTTGAGGATGAAGGTTTTTGCTATGGGACTTCGCGACAGAGCCAAGTCATGGTTAAGTTCTCTTCCAGCAGGCTCGCTGGACACCTAGGAGAAGGTTTTTTCAGCTTTCATGGAGAAATACTTCCCTCACACCTTGACTACCGCGTTAAAGGCGCAAATCACTGGATTCAAGCAGGACTATGATGAGACCATCTACACCGCGTTCGAGAGATTCCAAGATCTCACGAACAAGTGCCCTCACCATGGGTTTGAACTTTCCGACCTAGTCCAGCACTTCTACAATGGACTAACCTTCGAGAACCAACAAGTGGTGGATTTCCAATGCCGAGGCAATATTTGGGAGGAAACCGCAGAAGCCGTCTGGGCAGTTTTCGAAAGGCTTGTGAAGGATTCGTGGTTCAAGGACCCAAGAGCAATGGTTAGGAGACGTGGACCTGAAGCCCCACCGACTCAAGAAGCCCCTATGTATAGGGGGATTGGGGATCAATTCGAGTGCTTTACCAACGAATTGAAGCAAGTCCTCAAGAGCGCCACCGGAACAACTGTTTCGAACGAAGTATGCCGAATATGCAAGAACTATGGGCATGGGGCTCATATGTGTAGATCGGAGCTGGCATACGATGATGGCAACTGGGCTCGAGGAGGCGAAGAAGAAGCCTTTGCTACGGAGTTTGGTACCCAAGAAGTTAGCTACGGACAAGACGGTAGGAATTCTCGAGGTGGATTTTAGAGAAGGGGATACCGTAACAATCAAGGATATGCACCGGCTAACCAAACTTATGGACCTAACCAAGACCGTAGTAGGCTGAACTATGGTAATGACCACTGCGAAAACCCCGCTCTGAAAGAGCCACCGAAGTCGAAGACGGCTCAACTGATGGAGAACTTGCAAAAGATGGTTGATCACACACAAAGTTTTCTCAAACGTTATGAAGAAGATTCTGAGAAGACTAGGGTAAGGCTCGATAGGTTGGAAGAGAGCACTAGGCTTGCCCATCAAAAGATGCAAGAGTTGATCGACCGAGGAGCAAGTAGGGAACAAGGCAAACTGCCTAGCAGCACTGTGAAGTCGAATGCCATTACATTGGCTGGTGATGTACCTGACGAAATCACCATCAAGAAGGTTGTTAGGTGCGAGTGTTGCATGAAGGAAGAACTTCTACAGGCTGAGAAACAAGAGAAGGATCTTGGTTCTAAGTGATGAAGAGCAAGAGGATCCCGAACCACTCCCTAAAAGTTTCGATGTTAAGGTAGGGATTGGTGAGCTTGAAGATGTCCGTGCCACACTAGACACGGGATCCTACTCGAACATAATTCCTTTGAATGTGTTTGAAAAGAGCAACCTTGGAAAACTATCTGAGCAAAGGGCTATTGTGCAACTGGCGGATGGATCCTTTATGAGACCCGAGGGCGTTGTGAAAAATGTGTTGGTCAAGATTGGTGAAGCATCTATATACACCAATTTTGTAGTTATGCCGGCGTCTGCACCTGGAACGGGGGATGTCATACTATTAGGGCAAACATTCTTGACTAAACTACGCTCCGTGATGGACATCTACCAAAGAACTTGCACTATCGAAGTGGATGGCAAGCAACACGTGTTGCAAGCCATACCTAATCCACCTGAACCGCCTGATATTACTACTCACTACTGTGGTCTTGCAGCCTATATTCTTTCTTATTCGCAGGTTCGTGGCATGGAAAGGAGATCAATGAAGGGGAAGCCTAGTACCCGCAAAAAGAAGAGATAGGCGCAGACAGGAGTCGAGTCAAAGACTTTAAACAATGACGCTATCCGGGAGGCAACCCGGAATTTTTATCGCTTTCTTTACTGCTTTTCTGCATGCTTTCATTCTTGAACTATTTGCTTCTCGTATGCGAATTTGTTCATGTCTGTGTCGTATGTGCTTATGTTTGAGTGAGATTTTTTCGAGTGGTTTTTTGAAAAAAATTGGTTTCGGGGATTAAAACCGCATTTTCTGACGTCGGGAACCGTCTCCCCGCATTGGGGAGCACGGGGCGAACCGCCCCACGACCCCAGAACTTCAAAACGCGGATTTCTTCCCCAAAACCTCATGTTCTTCATTCTTCTTCATTCCTCCTCCCAAAAAAACCCGAAAAACGCGATTTCATCTTCAAATCTTCATAACTTCTTCATTTCTTGACCAAATTGAGTGTTCTTTAGCTTAATTCGAAGCCTATTACATGATCTATCATCCCATCCGAACAGATTTCGTCCTAAAGCGTTATATTTTCAGATCTGAGGTATCATCCTTAGAACCCTAATTTTCGAATTTGGGGGTTTTCTAATTTGAGCTTCAATTATGATTATTTGATGCATGGGTATGTTGTTTGTATGATTTGACATGTTATTTACTATCAATTGCATGCTCAATTTTGCTTGGATTGTTGATTTGGGTATTTTGCTACTAGATAATATATCTTGTTCTGCAATATGTCTTTATCTTTGATTTCTTGCATATGATTGTGTTTATTGACGTAATGCTGGTGGATTTGATGATAGAATGCTTAATTGTTGAGTATGAGGTTTTATGATGGTATAATTTTTTCGCTGCTATGGTATGAATTGAGTCTTGTTATCAAGGATATTGGTTGTCTGGTAAGAGCATGATGTGATGTATTGCATGTAGTAGTTACATTGGTATGTTGCATGATGAAAGCTAGGCTAGACATTACAGTTTGGGGAGCTCGATTGTTGATTTTATGACTTGTGTGTTTCGCTTTTACACTAGCATGTATTTGAGTCAGTTTTGTGTCATACGAGGTACTAACCGCTGTTTGTAGGTACCATACCAAGGGAAAGGAGCATTCCCGTATGATTGCTGTGAAGAACCATGTCAAGGAAGGTGACCTCGATAGATGTGCGTTCGAGCCAAGGGGTTTTGCAACAACGTCGTGGATTATCCAAGAGGAGGAGCTAGAGTACACCTGGAGTAAGGACTCCTATGCCTATTCATGCACCACCGAAGGGACAGAAACCATTATTACGTCATCACTCCATCACGAGAACTGCAGAGTTCGAGTGAACTGGAAGGCACCGGGACATTCTCGCCGCGACGGATTCAGTCATGAGTTCGCAGTTGCTAGAAGGTTTCGAAGCGCTAGCTTGGTTCCAAAACATAATGACATGGGTGCCCAACACCTTGTTGGGGTGCCCCTTGCCTGCCTCTAAAGTGAGCATCATATAGACATCGGTCGGATCCACCGTAGAGAATGTGGTCGAAATTGGAGAAAAAGGTAGAAGACTTCTGAGTATCCGAGCAGCTTACTGAAACCTTCTCGTGGTGTAAAACGTTGGAGGGGGAGGTCCTGATACCACTTCCCTTTCCCCTTCAACAGTTCACATCCTATTGGAGGGCTTCAGGATGGAGGATTCCATAACAGCGGCGGCTAATCTTGAGAATTCTACCTGCACTACAACTCTACTAGTGAGGATGTGCGTGACAGTAGTGACAATGAAGGCCATACGGGGAGGTAGTCTTCACCATTCTTTGAGATTGATAAATGCCTAGGAAGGAGGTAGTGTGAGGTTGTGTGATCCTTTGTTTATAACCTATTCTTCCGAATAGGTTTGGGGAGGGGTTACACCATCATTAGACTTGTTTCTGTTTTTCATTTTCGTATCGTGAGTTTATTTTCCTTTTTCGTGAATTTTGTACTCCAACCTATTCTTTCGAATAGGTTTGGGGAAGTCGTGTGAGTCATTTTGTTTCTCTCTTTGTTATGCTACTGCTGGCTAGAAAAAAATCGAAAAAAAAGAAAGAAAAATTCCAGAAAAAAAAAGAAAAAAAAAGAATCTGGAAAAAGAAAAAAGAAGAAAAAAAAAAGTAAAGACCCCAAAAAAGCAAAGAAGGGTCCAAAAAAAGAAAGCCAAATAGCAGTTTAGCAAAGTATTGAGTCTTTTCCATTTTTGTAATGTTCGTAATCGTGTTTTTTATTTTATCTTTTTTGTCCTGAGTGTCATCTGTTCTAGACCACCCTCGTCCTGCCATTCAGGAAGTGGTGAATAGCTTAAGACTTTACTTGAAAGATGGGTACAATGGGGGAGTGTTATATTTTATGGGGAACCCTCCTTCGTTTGATGAGAGCCAGTACTGGTTCGACCTCTTTTGAGGAAAAGTCTTAACATGGTGGAACAGCAGTAAGTCCTCAGTTTCATAGGCACGGGGCAACCATTCGTATCTTAGCATGCTTCATTACGTCGTCACTGACTAGGTCCAGGTAGAGAATGTTACGAGAGACTATCTTGTCTTGACATAAGTGCTTATGTGGGTGTGTATAAATCAATCGAGGTATTCTTCAACCTATATCCATGCTTTGATTTATATGGTTTTTGTTCATATGTTATTTGGTAGATTCAGTAGATTAGTTCATTTTATTTGGCATAAGACTCCATTTTGTGTCTTGCATGTTTTTTGTATTAGAGTCTAGCTTAGTTGCTTGAGGACAAGCAAAGGTTCGGATTGGGGAGTTTGATGAATGTGTATTTTACACTTTCATTCGAGTCTTTTTCACCTATTTTAGCTATCCTCTATGTTAATTTAGCTATATTTTAGTACATTTTATTAGAATAGTGTCACGTTTCCCTTTAGATTTTATTTTACAGGTTTTGGTTGAAATTCGAAGATTTCCGGGCAATTATATTGAAGTTTACAAGGAATTGGTGTTCCAGAAGCCTATTTGGAGTATCTGAAGGTTTCCGGATAGGATTTGAAGTCTAGGGGGCGAATCTGGAGGTTAGAAGGCTACTAGAAGTCAGAAACCGAGTCCGAAAAGGGGAAGAAATCAAAAAACGCGTCGAAAACGCGGAATTCCGCAAGAAAAACTCTGGGGCGAACCGCCGCGGAGCTGGGGCGAACCGCCCCGTGTTATTTCGGGGCCTATAAATAGTTGCTCAGTTTTCTCCGAAAATCATATCTTTCCAGACCTACTTTCTCACCTCTCTCTATAGTTTTAGGTAGGAACTTCCCGGGGCTGGTCCTGGGAGTTCTGTAGCTTAGGGGATACTTTTTCATAGCGGATTGGAGCTCGTAGGATCGCAATTCTTTGGAGATTGACAACCTTCGGTAACTTGTATCTTACAGTTTAATCTACTTATTTTATATATCTTTCAATATGTTTTCTTCTATGATTTCTATTGATTGCATGCCTATTATGAGTAGCTAAACTTATCGTTGGTGGTAGTATGTGAATTCTTAGCGAAGGGAAGATAATCATGCTAATGGCTATATCGCGCATTATACTCCGTGTCATTGCTTTATTTCTTTGATCAGGCACAACCTAAATTCTCGTATGTTGTATTAATTATTATGCACAATTGGACACTTGTCGACCATCAGACCAATTATCTTCGTAGTGTTGAATAATTACGGAACATATTAGGACATTAGTGATTGACTTGTCAGACCAATTATCTTCGTAGTGCTTAATATTTGCAACAGGACACTAGATTGATTCAAAGATCTCTATGCAAGACCGAGGAATTTATGCATGATTATCGACCCGTTATGTTAAGAAGGACCATACTATCACCAATCTCCATTATCTGCTAGAAACCCCCTTTTGCTATCTGTCTGCTGTTTTATATTCTCTTGCTAAATAGATAAAGCTAGTTATAGTCCTGAGAGAACGACACTCGAGTCATTCTACTGCTACACTATGGTTTTCGTTGTAGTTGTGGATTGCCTTTGACTAATTACAAATTTATTTGATTCGTTTGCGTTGGAGCACGACATCCGCGCGTTCATCATGCACCAGTTGCAAGATTGGATGCAATTAGACTTTTCTTGGCCTTTGCTGCTCACAATGACTTCATTGTTTATCAAATGGATGTTAAAAGTGCATTCTTGAATGGTGAACTTGCTGGAGAAGTCTACTTGGAACAACCCATGGCTTTGAACTTCCCTCAGAAACCAAGATGGTAGACAAGCTTCAGAAAGCTGTATATGGTCTAAAGCAAGCACCTAGAGCTTGGTATGATACCTTAGCTAAGTTCTTGCTAGATAATGGTTTCAAGAAAGGTGAAGTTGAAAAAACTTTGTTTACCATGAACCATGATGGTAAAATACTCTTAGTTCAGATTTATGTGGATGACATAATATTTGGATCTACGGACAAGCAACTTTGTGATGATTTTGCCAAACTCATGACAAATAAATTTGAAATGAGTATGATGGGAAAATTGAATTATTTCCTAGGATTGCAAGTCAAGCAACTCAAAGATGGAATATTCATAAATCAAGCAAAGTATGCGAAAGAAATGCTCATAAAGTTTAGGATCAAAGAGGAAGAAAAACCTGAAAAGATCCCTATGAGTGTTGGTACCAAATTTGGCTATACTAAAGAAGATAAAAGTGTTGAAGAACACAAGTATAGGAAGCTCATTGGTTCCTTGTTGTATTTAACAGCAAGTAGACCTAACATTCAGTATGCTGTTTGTGTGTATGCAAGATTCCAATCTGATCCAAGAGAATCACACTACAAAACGCTTAAGATAATGAAATATGTCAAAGGTACAGTCAATGTTGGATTATGGTATCCTAAAGATTCTGGACTTGAATTGGTTGGTTATTCCGATGCTGATCATGGAGGATCAACTCTTGATAGAAAAAGTACCTCTGGAACTTGTCAGTTTCTAGGTACTAGATTAATATCATGGTTCAGCAAGAAGCAAACCTGTGTTGCCAATTCATCTACTGAATCTGAGTACATTACGGTTGGTTGTTGCACAGCTCAAATCCTATGGATTCAGCAACAATTAAGAGATTATGGTATTTCTGCAAAGAAAACACCAATCTTTTGCGATAATACAAGTGCTATTGCTATCACGCAAAATCCTAAGTTCCACTCAAGGACTAAGCACATTGATATTAGACATCATTTCATTAGAGATCATGTGGAAAAGGGAGATATTGAGGTTGTAACAGCAGGTACTGATGATCAACTTGCTGACATCTTTACCAAGCCCCTACCAGATAATAGATTCGCAATGCTAAGGTATAACCTTGGATTGATTGAATTACCTTAATAAGGGATACAATTGGCGGATTGCTGAAACAAGCATTCAGCAAGCCAAAGTATGCTTACTTGATTAAAAGCTCCTTCGACTGATTTTTTCTAAAAAGATATGATAGATCACTACATGATTGCTGAAACAGGCATTCAACAAGTAATTCCTTCAAAACGGGTATTTGTTAGAAAACTTGATCACTTGCTGAGACGGGCACTCAGTAAGAGAAAAACCTTAAAGATTGCTGAAACGGGCATTCAGACAATCAAAGATACTGAAACAGGTATTCAAGCATCAAAGGAAAATTCTGAGACGGGAACTCAGAGAAGAGCAAACTCCCTTCTCATATTTTACCAAAAGATATCTCAAGACAAAAAGAATTTGCTGGGACGGGCACTCAGATATGTCTTTAATTTAAGGAAATATGAGATATTTGATTAAGGGGGAACTTTCAGCAAATAACAAGGCTGGTTACACAAACTCGCTGAAAAGATTCTTGTTTACTTCAGCAAGCAATCATATCCCATAAATCTAGGTAAAATCAATTTTTGACGTTAATCAGGCACAGATAAACTAGCTAACAATCATGACATAAAATACAATCGTGGCCATTGATTTAAAGCAGTTTATGATCTGACGGTTAATATTGCAAAGAGAAAGAGTGCTCTGACGGTTTTTGTTAGTGGGCCACTACGCATTTAATGCAAAGGCTCCACTAACGTTGTTGAATTTCTGATTTACCCTTGCTGAGAACTCAAAATCGATTGAGCTTCTTGCACATCAGAAATACTATATAAACAAGGAGTTAGAGATGATAGTGTATATGTCCTAGAGACTATCTTTATTAAGGGCATACATCCCTTATTAAGGGCATATATGTACTATTACACAGGTCAACGTAATATAATATATGTTTGTTTGTTTGACTATTGAGTATCGCTTTCATATTTATATTACACCAGGCATACAGCATGTCATATATCTATTCCTGTTTGTATTGATATCAAACATGTCCCCTTGGATAGATGACCGATCACACAGATAGTGGGAGCTATGTGAGTTATCATCTATCCCAAACTCTCCCTAGTCGAGGTTCATCTCGGATGTAGGGGTCTGAATAAACCAGGTGAGACTAGTATGCGTGGAGGTTATACTTGTTAGAGCAAGTGTGAGCCGATCCCACGGCCACGGAACGGATTGTTAGACAATCTAGAAACGTTCCCATAACTCCGCATAGTTGTTCGAAGGGTGATTACCGAACAATGGAAGTACCCACCAGAAACTCCCATCGATGTATACTCTACACCGAAGTGTCTATGGAAACCGGAAAGTTGTCGAAGTGATGCCAGTCGTCCTTTGGACTTACAGGACTTTATCATCACATTTGTTGCCCCATATCCTTGGTGGACCCGTCGATGTCAGCTCTGAATAAGCAGTTGACCCAAGACACGATCCAGGATTATGGCTACATACAAATGGGGGTGATAAGTGATTCTGTGAAGGATTCATCTCTCACGTGTAGCACAGGAGAGCACTGCTCATAGTCGTTCATAGTTGTGATTGGTTAAACCGCTGGCCAACGTATTGATGAACGAGGATTTGTCGGGTCCCGATTCAGCAAATAAATTTGTTATTTAGCCAAAGGCAATTCACAACTACAACGAAAACCGTAGTGTAGCAGTAGAATGACCTCGAGTGTCGTTCTCTCAGGACTATAAGTAGCTTTATCTATTTAACTAGGGAATATAAAAACAGCAGACGTAAAAGCAAAGGTTTTTCTAACAGATAATGGAGATTGGTGATAGTATGATCCTTCAAAGCATAACGGGTCAATAATCATGCGTAAATTCCTCGGTCTTGCATGGAGATCTTTGATCAATCGAATGTCTTGTTGCAATTATTAAGCACTACGGAGATAAAGATACTGACAAGTCAATCACTATTGTCCTATTGTGTTCCGTAATTATTCAACACTACGAAGATATAGATGCGCATAGGTCGACGAGGGTCCAATTGTGCATAATAATTAATACAACATACGAGAATTTAGGCTGAGCCTGATCAACGAAATAAAGCAATAACACGGAGTATAATGCGCGATATAGCCATTACCATGATTATCTTCCCTTCGCTAAGAATTCACATACTACCACCAACGATAAGTTTAGCTACTCATAATAGGCATGCAATCAACAGAAATCATAGAAGAAAACATGTTGAAAGATATATAAAAATAAGTAGAATAAACTGTAAGATACAATGTTACCGAAGGTTGTCAATCTCCGAAGAATTGCGATCCTACAAGCTCCAATCTGCTATGAAAAAGTGTCCCCTAAGCTACGAACCCCCAGAACAGGCTCTGGGAAGTTCCTACCTAAAACTACAGAGAAAGGTGAGAGAATAGGTCTGGAAAAATATGAATTTCGGAGAAAAACTGAGCAACTATATATAGGCTACGAAATAGTGTGGGGCGATTCGCCCCACACACCGGGCGGTTCGCCCGGTGTGGGGCAATTCGCCCCACGTCCCGGGCGGTTCGCCCTGGAGTAATTTTCGCAGAATTCCGCATTTTCGACGCGTTTTTTGGATTTCTTCCCCTTTTCGGACTCGGTTTCTGACTTCTAGTGGCCTTCTAACCTCCAGATTCGACCCCTAGACTCCAAATCCTATCCGGAAACCTTCAGATACTCCAAATAGGCTTCTGGAACACCAATTCCTTGTCAACTTCAATATAATTGCCCGGAAATCCTCGTTTTTCAACCAAAACCTGTAAAATAAAATCTAAAGGGAAACGTGACACTATTCTAATAAAATGCACTAAAATATAACTAAATTAACATAGAGGATAGCTAAAATAGGTGAAAAAGACTCAAATGAAAGTGTAAAATACACATTCATCAAACTCCACAAACCGAACCTTTGCTTGTCCTCAAGCAACTAAGCTAGAATCTAATGCAAAAAACAATGCAAGACACAAAATGGAGTCTCATTCCAAATAAAATGAACTAATCTACTGAATCTATCAAAAAACATATGAACAAGAACCATATAAATCAAAGCATGAATATAGGTTGAAGAATACCTCGATTGACTTATACACATCCACATAAGCACTTATGTCAAGACAGGATGGTCTCTCGTAACATTCTCTACCTGGACCTAGTCAGTGACGACGTAATGAAGCATGCTAAGATACGAATGGTTGTCCCGTGCCTATGAAACTGAGGACATACTGCTGTTCCACCATGTTAAGACTTTTCCTCAAAGAGGTCGAACCAGTACTGGCTCTCATCAAACGAAGGAGGGTTCCCTATAAAAGTTAACACTCCCCTATTCTACCCATCTCTCAAGTAAAGTCTTAAGCTATTCACCACTTCCTGAATGGCAGGACGAGGGTGGTCTAGAACAGATGACACTCAAGAACAAAAGACAAAAAATAGAAAATTACAACACGATTACGAACATTACAAGAATTGGAAAATGAGACACAACACTTTGCTAAACTACTATTTGGCTTTCTTTTTTGGACCCTTCTTTGCTTTTTTGGGGTCTTTTCTTTTTTTCGTTTTTTTTTTCTTTTTCCAGATTCTTTTTTTCTTTTTCTTTTCTCTTCTTTTTTTCCTAGAATTTTTTTCTCTTTTTTTTTCGATTTTTTTTAGCCAGCAGTAGCATAACAAAAGAGAAACAAAATGACTCACACGACCTCGTTCATTCATATAAGGACACGGAAATGAAAAACGAAAAACAAGTCTAATGATGGTGTAACCCCCTCCCCAAACATATTCGAAAGAATATGTTATAAACAAAGGATCACACGACCTCACACTACCTCCTTCCTAGGCATTTAGCAATCTCAAAGCATGGTGAAGACTTGTTGCCTCTTAGGTACATAATTACTCGGGAAAACAACCATAAGACCCTAACATGCATCATCCTATTATAAAGGCCTTCGTGAACCGCAGTAGAGAAAACACCACTAAGTGATGTCGAGACTACCAAGCTTAACTTAGTGCAATACATAAATGTGACAAGCCAAGCGAGAAAAACCTCAAACAAATTCATAGAGATGAAGCATACGATTAATGGCATACTTAGTTGATCTACCCAATAAAAAAGTTCAAACAAATTCGGCAATAAACTCCATATAAAACATGCAAGACTATCCTAGGATGAATGTAGTGAATGCAACCTAAAAAATCTAAGAAAGTAGTAAACGTGCAAATGCAAATGCAAACGGAAAACATGCGAGGTACTATACTCAGCCTACCAATGTCAAGCTCCAAACTAACAATACTAGATCACTTAAATCTCATCCCCCCTCATGAAATTAACGCTAGTCCCTAGCAGTAAGAAAATGAGGAAATAAGATGTGATACTAGATGTTACCCCATGGTTTGGCCTCGGTCGGCTGAGTATGCTGTTTGTGAGTTATTGGGACTGCTCTGGGAGCTTTATAGGGTGTCATCAGGTCTTCTGGTAGGCGTGGTAGTTTCAATTATAGGTCGGATTCCATTAGTATCATCATTGCCCGTATGGCCTTCATTGTCACTACTGTCACGCACATCCTCACTAGTAGAGTTGCAGTGTCGAGTAGAATCCTCAAGATTAGCCGCCGCTGTTATGGAATCCTCCATCCTGTAGCCCTCCAATAGGATGTGAAATGTTGAAGGGGAAAGAGCAGTGGTATCAGGACCTCCCCCTCCAACGTTTTACACCCCGAGGTGGTTACAGTAAGCTGCTTGGATACTTAGAAGTCTTCTACCATCTTCTCCAATGTCGTCCACATTCTCTACGGTTGATCCGACCGATGTCTATATGATGCTCCCTTTAGAGGCAGTCAAGGGGCAACCCAACGAGGGGCTGGGCACCCATGTCATTATGTTTTGGAACCAAGCTAGCGCTTCGGAACCTTCTAGAAACTGCGAACTCGAGATTGAATCCGTCGCGGCTAGATTGTCCCGGTGCCTTCCAGTTCACTCGAACTTTGCAGTCCTTGTGATGGATTGCTGACGTAATAATGGTTTCTGTCCCTTCGGTGGTGCATGAATAGGCATAGGAGTCCTTACTCCAGGTGTACTCTAGCTCCTCCTCTTGGATAATCCACGACGTTGCTGCAAAACCCCTTGGCTCGAACGCACATCTAACGAGGTCACTCTTCTTGACATGGTTGTAATCGACCCCCCTCCAATACTTCATAGTAATCATACGGGAATGCTCCTTTCCCTTGCCATGGTTCCTACAAACAACAGTTAGTACCTCGTATGAACCAAAACTGACCCATGCATATGCTAGTTTAAGAACGAAACACACAAGTGATAGAATCAACAATCGAGCTCCTCAAACCTTTAATGTCTAGCCTAGCTTCTTCATCATGCAACATACCAACGTATCTACTACATGCAATACATCACATTATGCTCTTACTAGACAACCAATATCCTAGATAACAAGGCTCAATTCATACCATAGTAGCGAAAAATTCTAGCATCATAAATCCTCATACTCAACAATTAAGCATTCTATCATCAAATTCAACATCATTACACCAATAAACACAATCATATGCAAGAAATCAAAGATAAAGACATATTGCATAACAAGACATGTCATCTAGTAGCAAAATTCCCAAATCAACAATCCAAGCATGATTGAGCATGCAATTGATAGTAAATAACGCTTCTAATCACACAAACAACCTACCCATGCATCAAATAAGCATAATTGAAGCTCAAATTAGAAAACCCCCAAATTCGAAAATTAGGGTTCATAAGAAGATACCTCAGATCTGAAAATCTAATGCATTAGGACGAATCTGTTCGGATGAAAAGATAGATCATGTAATAGGCTTCGATTGAAGCTAAAGAACACTAAATTTGGTCAAGAAATGAAGAAGTTATGATGTTTTGAAGTAATTTTCGACCGGTTCGAATTTTGGGGAGGAAGGATGATGAAAATATGAAGAAATGAGGAGAGAAGGGGGAGACCCGCGTTTTTGGTCTTCTGGGACCGTGGGGCGAGTCGCCCCATGCGGAGCGATTCGCCCCCCGCTCCCCGATATGGGGAGACGGTCCTTTCGTCCGAAAACGCGGTTTTTAATCCCCGGAACCAATTTTCTCATAAAACCACTTGAAAAATCTCACTCAAACATAAGCATATACGACACAGACATGAACAAATTCACATATGAGAAGCAAATTGTTCAAGAATGAATGCATGCAAAAAAACAGTAAAGAAAGCGATAAAAACTCCGGGTTGCCTCCCGGATAGCGCCATTGTTTAAAGTCTTTGACTCGACTCCTGTCTGTGCCTATCTCTTCTTTCTGCGGGTACTAGACTTCCCCTTCATTGATCTCCTCTCCATGCCACGAACCTGTGAATAAGAAAGAACATAGGCTGCAAGACCACAGTAGTGAGTAGTGAAAGAAATATCAGGCGGATCAGGTGGATCAGATATGGCTTGCAACACGTGTTGCTTGCCATCCACTTCAATAGTGCAAGTTCTTTGGTAGATGTCCATCACGGAGCGTAGTTTAGTCAAGAACGTTCGCCCTAAGAGTATGACATCCCCCGTTCCAGGTGCAGACGCCGGCATAACTACAAAATTGGTTTATACAGAAGCTTCACCAATCTTGACCAACACATTTTTCACAACGCCTTCGGGTCTCATAAAGGATCCATCTGCCAGTTGCACAATAGCCCTATGCTCAGATAGTTTTCCAAGGCTACTCTTTTCAAACACATTCAAATGGAGTACGTTTGAGTAGGATCCCGTGTCTAGTGTGGCACGGACATCTTCAAGCTCTCCAATCCCCACCTTAACATCGAAACTTTTAGGGAGTGGCTCGGGTTCCTCTTGCTCCTCATCACTTTCGTCAGAACCAAGGTCCTTCTCTTCTTCCTTAGCCTGTAGAAGTTCCTTCTTCTCGCAACACTCGCACTTAGCAACCTTTTTGATGGTGATTTCGTCAGGTAGATCACCAGCCAATGTAATGGAATTCGACTTCTCATTGTTGCTAGGCAGTTTGCCTTGTTCCCTACTTGCTCCTCGGTCGATCAACTCTTGCATCTTTTGATGGGCAAGCCTAGTGCTCTCTTCCAACCTATCAAGCCTTGCCCTAGTCTTCTCGGAATCTTCTTCATAACGTTTGAGAAAACTTTGTGTGTGATTGTAACGGTACCGGTTTGAAAACAAAATATTTTCTTGAATAAGGAAAAACGAAAAATGCTTTAATAACAACGGTCGGCAATAAATGCCCAAAATAAACTTTGACGCTAACAATAATAAAAAATATCGAATGACAACTCAAGTTCGAATAGACAACGAATGAAGACAATAAAAGTGTATCTCCTTATTTTGAAAAGAAACCCGTGACACCCCAGACCCTTCTCTCAGTCGCTGGCTTCCTAGTCACGCACATCCTCAGCAGCATCTGGAAGGAAGGGATTTTGGAAAACAAAACAGTGTGAGATAAAGGATCTCAGTGAGGTTCTAAGTTAAAACAGAAAGTAAAACAGTTTTAAAACAAAATCCTTTTCAGAAAACGAGCAAACAGAACAGAACACGTATAACAGATTAACAGAACAGAAACGTTGTAGACCGTTGGTGCAGACCGCCTTATTGCTCCTACTCCCCGAATGCCCTTATAACTCCCTCCAGAGGATGCATAACTCCGGACAGAAACAGAAACCCCCGTGTACTTTGGGGAAACAGATCCTACGACCCTAATAGACCTCAGCGACTTCTGCCTCGCGCCTAAAAGGGAATAGACTAGGCCACGATCAAGCAAACCCGATAGTCCTCTACTACCCAAGTCTACCTAACCATAACCTAATCGACCGGTCACACAGAAACAGAACAGATACAGAGCAACAGATACAGATAGTTAACACCGAGAGGTGTTCGTGCAGAAAGGTCAGTCCAGAACAGAGTAGCAATAAACAGAAATGTAAAACGTCATACTTAGGATTTATACTTTTACGCGGAAGCATACAATATACAGTATACAGTAATAGGTACAAACAGTCACATAGCCTTCCAGTTTTTCTCAAATAATAGGTTAGGGGTGAACACTCACCTTAGCTTGCGAGCAAACGACCTTCAACAAGAAATGAGCTTACGGGTTTACGGACAACGGAGAACCTAACAAGAAAGTACTAAACACAATTTAGAAGTCGAACGGACGGAAGGAAAAAGGTTGAAAAAGGAATGGTAAAGTAGGGGTTCGAACTCGGGACCTCTAAGTTAGTCAAGCAAGGACCTAACCAACTAGGCTAGCAAGTCAAGTCAATACTAACTTACAAAAACAGAAACTAAGTTTAAAACATTTTCAGAAACTCTTTCGATTTTCAGATTCTGGAAATTACCAAAATACCCTCAGTGGTAAATTGCAAGAAAAACCCTTTTCGAAAACAGACAGTACAAACGAACCAGCAGTTTTCCAGACACTAAACAGTCTTCTCAAAGCAAAAAGTTTACGATAAAAGCCTACTGTCAGTCAACTACGGTCAACGGTAAAACTGCAAAAAGGTCCTTTAGGTTTTTAAGTTTCCCAAATCAGTCCACAAAAATCCAAAACAGAACAACAAGGTCCAAAAGTCCTTTCGAGGTCAAACAGGAAATCAATTTCAACATACGAGGTCAATAAGTTCACAAGTCTAGCAAACAGTGACTATACTAACAACCTAAGTCCCGGTTCTCGGTTCGAAATAATTAACAAGGTCAGATCGATCAAGGGTACAATCGTCCAAGGTAAAAGTCCAAACAGAAAACGAGAATACGAGATTCGAATCAAGAGCAGCAGTATGAGAAACGATATTTACCTTCGAATCGAAAGAAAGGGTTGAACAATCTGCAAACGAGTGAATCGAGAAGAAAGGAAAATTAAAACCGAGATTCAAATTGAATTCGTAACCAAAATCGAAATCGAAACAGAAAGGTCAGAAATAACCGAGATTTCTTACCGATCGATCGAAACAGACAGAACCACGGCGGACGAGATCGGAGCGGCGGCGCGGCTAGAGACAAACGGACAGACGGAATCGGCCGAACGGCGGCGGCGAAGGAGATCGATCGAGCGGCAGCGTAGTCAGGCGGCGCGGCGAACGGAGCGGACCGATCAGAACGATCGAACGGCAACAGAGAACAGATAGCGGCGGAACGGCGCGGACCACGGCGGACGAGCTTGCGGCGGCGGAGCGCGAAACGGACGGCGACAGAGACGAACAGATCGACGCAGCGGCGGCACGGCGATGACGGCTTGGTGCGGCGGAACGGAGTCGACGGCGGCGGCGGCGGGATGCGGTGATGATGATGATTGATAGTGGAGATGGTGAATTGATGATGGCGAGAGACAAGAGGAGGAAAGGAGTTTGATTTTCTTTCTTTGTTCTTTCTTCAGATTGGGGCGTAAAGGAGAAGAGAGGGGGAGGCTAGGTTTAGGGTTAGGTTAGAAATTGGGCTGGTCAATGGGCCCTTTTGACTGGGCTCAACAATTGGGCCAAAAAGGCTAACAGATCCGAAAGTCCAGCTTGATGCAAACGAAACGAAACGAACTAACTTACGCGAAAATAATTAACTAATTATCGAATAAATAATTTACTCTGATAATTAATTAACTAAAATAAATAATTAAATAATAAAATAATAATTAAATAAATAAATAAATAATTAAAAAAAACGGGGTGTTACACTCTTCCCCCCTTAAAAGAATTTGGTCCCCAAATTCGCACCTGAAAAGTTGAAGAGCTCGGGATACTGCCGGCGCATGTCATCTTCGCTTTCCCAGGTTGCCTCCTCATACTGATGATTTCTCCACAGAACCTTTACTTGCTTGATTTGCCGATTACGGAGCTGTTGTACCTTCTGGTCAAGGATACGAATCGGTTTCTCCACATAGGACAAATCCTCCTCAATGGTCACTTCCTCGGGTTGAATCACGTGCAACGGATCCGGATAATACTTCTTCAGTTGAGATACATGGAACACATTATGAATTCTAGTAATAGTAGTGGGCAGTTGCAACCGATAAGCTACAATGCCAACTCTCTCAATGATCTCGTATGGACCCACATATCGCGGGTTCAGCTTAGCTCTACGACCCATACGAACAATTCCCTTTCTCGGAGATAGCTTGAGAAAGACAAAATCACCCACTTCAAATTCCAAATCTCGCCTACGGTTATCGGCGTAACTCTTCTGTCGGCTTTGAGCAGTTCTCAATCGGTCTCGGATAAGCCTAACCTTTTCCAAGGTTTCTTGTATCATCTCGTTGAGAGTCCTCTCTCCAGCTACTGGTGTAGAAACTCGGTCCTCCAAATCCCAATACAGTGGTGATCTACACTTCCGACCATACAGCGCCTCGAACGATGCCATACCAATTGATGCTTGATAACTGTTGTTATAAGCATACTCCACTAATGGAAAATGCTGTGCCCAGCTTCTTTGGTGATCCAGGACACACAATCTCAGAAGATCTTCTAAAGTTTGAATGGTCCTTTCGGATTGACCATCTGTCTGCGGATGTGTTGCGGTACTAAAATTCAACTTAGTACCTAAGCCTTCATGTACTTGCTTCCAAAATCTCGAGACAAACTTTGGATCTCTATCCGAGACAATGCTCACTGGAGTGTCGTGAAGCCTAATTATCTCGTCACGGTAGACTTCGGCTAACTTCTCGAATGTGTAGGTGGTTTTAACGGGTAGAAAATGTGCCGATTTTTTCAATCTATCGACAATAACCCAAACACTATCAAAACCACCCCTAGCTACCGGTAGACCGGTCACAAAGTCCATAGTGATCATCTCCCATTTCCACTGTGGAATCTCGAGTGGCTGTAGTAAACCTCCCGGTTTCTGGTGCTCCGCCTTCACTTGCTGGCAGACCAAGCAACTTTGCACAAACTGTGCAACATCTCGTTTCATATAGGTCCACCAGTAAACCTTCTTCAAATCCTCGTACATCTTGTTTCCTCCAGGATGTATCGATTACTTAGACTTATGAGCCTCCTCCAAAATTAGTCGTCTAAGCTCTTCATCAGAAGGCACACACAATCTACCCTGAAACCTTAGAGCTCCACTCTCATCAATAGAGAATTTCGCATTTCGAGGCTCAGTAATATGTGCCTTGATATCTTGAAGCTCTTCATCATGCTCTTGAGCTTCAAGAATCTTTCCTGCCAACTCATATCTCAAAGTGATATTGGCGAACATACACGACAGTTTGGATACTTCGAGATTTGACACGTGTAACCTACGACTTAAAGCATCTGCGACCACATTGGCCTTACCAGGATGGTATCGAATGGTACAGGTGTAATCGCCCAGAAACTCCATCCATCGTCGTTGTCTCATGTTCAACTCCTTTTGGGTAAACACGTACTTCAAGCTCTTATGGTCCGTGAGGATGGTGAACTCAGGACCATAAAGATAGTGTCTCCACTTTCCCAACGCAAAGACTATAGCAGCTAGCTCAAGGTCATGGGTTGGGTAATTTCTTTCATATGGCTTCAGTTTTCTCGAAGCATATGCGATCACCTTTTCTCGTTGCATCAGTACACAACCCAAACCTTCCTTTGAAGCATCAGTGTAAACTATAAAGTCGTTGGTTCCTTCGGGAAGAGCTAGTATAGGAGCAGTGGTCAGCCTCTTCTTCAGCTCCTCGAAGCTTTCCTGACACTTGTCACTCCATACGAACTTAGGATTTTTCCCTGTTAAAGAGGACAAGGGTCCAGCTATCTTCGAATAATCCTTCACGAAACGGCGGTAGTAACCAGCCAAACCAAGAAAACTCCTCACCTCAGTGACAGATTCAGGTCTCTTCCAATTGACTATCGACTCAATCTTCGATGGGTCAACCTCTAAACCTTCTCCAGAGATAATGTGCCCTAAGAAGGCTACTTTATCTAAACAAAATTCACACTTGCTGAATTTGGCATACAATTTGTTGTTCTGAAGAGCTTCCAAGACAATTCGAAGATGTTTCTCATGATCCTCTTCAGATTTTGAGTAAACGAGAATGTCATCGATGAAAACAACAACAAACTGATCCAGATACGGCTGAAAAACTCGGTGCATCAAATCCATGAACACAGCCGGGGCATTCGTAAGGCCAAACGGCATCACTACGAACTCGTAATGCCCATACCTCGAATTTAGGGCAGTCTTAGGTATGTCTTCTTCCCTTACCCTAACTTGATAATAGCCTTGTCGCAGATCAAGTTTTGAGTAAACCTTCGAACCTTCCAACTGATCGAAGAGTTCCTCAATACGGGGCAGGGGGTACTTGTTCTTGACCGTGACTTGATTCAAGCCTCGGTAGTCGATGCACATCCTCATAGTACCATCCTTCTTCTTCACGAACAGAACCGGTGATCCCCAAGGTGACGAACTAGGTCTCACAAAACCGTTATCCACCAGATCTTGCAGTTGAGTCTTCAGCTCCTTAAGCTCAGCAGGTGCCATCCTATACGGTGACTTCGAAATTGGTGCAGTGCCAGGTACCAGATCAATGCTAAACTCCACTTCTCGTTCAGGGGGTACGGAATCCAGCTTCTCAGGGAAAACACCCTTGAACTCCTTAACCACCCTGACTTCCTCGATTTTTGGTTGATCCTTGGGTTTATTGGTCAGATACGCCAAAAAGCAGGTAGCACCCTTCACGTACAGCCTCCTAGCTTCCATGGCAGACAGTAGAAACTTCTCATACTTTCTCTTATCTCCTTTCCATACGACTTTCTCCTCTCCAGGTTTTCCCAGGGATATAGCCTTGGTTCGACAATCCAGTTGCGCGTAGTGCTCGGACAGCCAATCCATACCCAGAATAACATCGTAGGTTGATAGAGGTAGAAATATTAGGTCAGCAGGGAAAGTTCTTCCTAGGATGGAAATCTCACATCGCTCAACGAACTTCTTAGTGATTAGACTAGCTCCCAAAGGCGTACATACTTCTAAAGCGTAGGGTAGTACTTTGTATGGTAAAACGAGTGATTCAGCAAATACTTCAGCAATAAATGAATGCGTAGCACCAGGATCAAATAAAGCTTTAGAAGAAGTTTGAGCGATCAGTAGCGTACCTTCAACCACATTTGCGGTGTCAGGAACTTCATGACCGCCTATGCTGAAAACTCGGGGCTTCGCCATAATACCCTTTCCATCATTTCTCGGAGCATAGTCTCCTGGCCTTCCTCCCTTGACAATGGCATGTCGGTTCGGACAGTGGCTAATCTTGTGATCCTTACTTCCACAAGCCAAGCATAAGCCCTGTCTTTTCCAGCAGTTGTGCTCATCGTGGTTGACTCCTCCACAGTAGTTGCAGTTCTTCCTTGCCTGGGATGACTGCCCAGACCCTCCAGTAGTGTTGCGAGAGCGGTTGTCATGCTGAGTACGGGAATACTTCGCCGGTGGTGCCTGATATCCAGATTGATATCCTCCTCGATTCTCCCTCTTATAACCAGATTGGCTTCCTCCTCCATGGCTCCCAGAAGAACTAGAGTAGCTCCTCTTGCTCGAGTATGGCTTATCAGCCATCTTAATCTCCTTGAGACCACTCTCTACCTCGGAGGCGAGTTCGACAGCCTTGAGATAGGTAGGCATATTAGTCCCAAATAGACTGTACCGGATCTCGGAGTTGAGTCCCTTCACAAAGTGACGAACCTTCTCCCGTTCATCATCCTGGAAATGCGGCACGTACTTCAGTAACCGGGTAAACTCCGAGTCATAGTCGGCAACATCCATGTTCCCTTGCACCAAAGCTTGAAATTCGTCTCTCCGGTTCTCGCGAACCAAGCGAGGCACGTACTTGTCCATGAAGTCCTTGGTGAAATTCTCCCAGGTACGAGCAACTCCCTCTTGTCTCCATCTCGCATTCACAGTTCTCCACCAGTTCCTGGCGGCTCCCACGAACTGGAAAGCAGCAAGCTCGATCTTCCTCTCGTCCGGATAGTGCAGGATCGAGAATAAGTTCTCCATGCCTTCGATCCAGAGCTCAGCCTTACGGGCATCTGGTGTTCCCTCGAACCTCTCAGGATGGAATCGAGTGAATCGTTCCGCAGCTTGATCGATGGTCTGGATCGGTGGTGATGGCGGAGGCTGAACAGGTGGTGTTGGTGCTCCAGCGCGGCGAATGGTTTCGCTGAAATTCCCCAGAGCAGCGATGATACGGTCCACTTGGTCTCCATTTTCAGCGTGCTGATCGTCTCCACTTCCATTGCTGCTGGCACCACGAGTGTTTCTGCGACTCATTCTAACAAAGGGCACTACTTAGCAGTTGATTTAACAACCTCGAATCTCTAACTTAGAGAAGAGCAGAAAAACAAAGAACTAAGGCCAGTACTTAATCTTCTACAACAGGTATAAACTGAGCAGTGAAGAAGAAAACATGCCTTGAACTTTAAAACAAAAAGCAAAAACAAGAAAACAACGAAGTCTCAAAACAGCCAAGCATGCAATAAAACAAAAGAAAAACGGTCTCTACTCGTCTTAGCGAGGAAAACAGAAAACCACAGAGTCAAATAAACGGAAAAGCATAAGCAGTGTCAGTCGGCTGAAGTAAAAGGAAAAACTCGTTTGGCAGAAACAAAGAAGTTCGGTACGAGCTCGAAAAGGCCACTATCCTAATAAGCGTTCTCGCTATCATCCTCGGAACGTCCCTCGGGCACGTGAGCATCTCCTCCTTCTCCCTCAGAGGAGTCCTCCTCGGGATCTTCTTCGGATTCTTCTTCGTCTTCACTCTTTCCTCTACGGGATGGTCCGCAACCCTCGGGGAACGTCCTCCGAGCCTTCCTCCTGCGAATCCGGTTGCCAACATTGGACGCGGTTAACGTAACAAAGCCAGAGTGCTCCTTTGCGGCGCGTAAGGCCGTCTTCAGAAATCCGATATCTGCTTCCTTCGTTGCTATCACATCTCGAAGCTTAAAGTTCTCCAGCCAGTAGTGATCACGTTCATGCACGACTCTATCCATCACGAATCCAGGGTAAACGCCAACAACAGGAACGGAGGTATACGGGTTAAATTCTCCTTCGACTAGGCGATAACGAATAACCCTCTTCTCAGAACTCATACCTATCTGTAAGCACACGCGTAGTTAACTAGTTAATAACTTCGTCAGAATCAAACAACCACGGAAGGTCAACAGTCTCAGAACGGGTCAGAGGTAGTCAGAAACAGAACAGGGAAGATGAAGAGACGGTTCAAGGTTAGTACGTAAGACTCGAATCAGAAAAGCAACAGAAAATACAAGACCTAACCAGCGACTCGGACCCTCACACACACCCCAAAGGTCAAAAGATCCTATCCTAGCAAGCTCGAGTTTGAACTCAAGCTCTGATACCAACTGTAACGGTACCGGTTTTGAAAACAAAATATTTTCTTGAAAAAGGAAAAACGAAAAATGCTTTAATAACAACGGTCGGCAATAAATGCCCAAAATAAACTTTGACGCTAACAATAATAAATAATATCCAATGACAACTCAAGTTCGAATAGACAACGAATGAAGACAATAAAAGTGTATCTCCTTATTTTGAAAAGAAACCCGTGACACCCCAGACCCTTCTCTCAGTCGCTGGCTTCCTAGTCACGCACATCCTCAGCAGCATCTGGAAGGAAGGGATTGTGGAAAACAAAAGAGTGTGAGATAAAGGATCTCAGTGAGGTTCTAAGTTAAAACAGAAAGTAAAACAGTTTTAAAATAAATCCTTTTCAGAAAACGAGCAAACAGAACAGAACACGTATAACAGATTAACAGAACAGAAACGTTGTAGACCGTTGGTGCAGCCCGCCTTATTGCTCCTACTCCCCGAATGCCCTTATAACTCCCTCCATAGGATGCATAACTCCGGACAGAAACAGAAACCCCCGTGTACTTTGGGGAAACAGATCCTACGACCCTAATAGACCTCAGCGACTTCTGCCTCGCGCCTAAAAGGGAATAGACTAGGCCACGATCAAGCAAACCCGATAGTCCTCTACTACCCAAGTCTACCTAACCATAACCTAATCGACCGGTCACACAGAAACAGAACAGATACAGATCAACAGATACAGATAGTTAACACCGAGAGGTGTTCCTGCAGAAAGGTCAGTCCAGAACAGAGTAGCAATAAACAGAAATGTAAAACGTCATACTTAGGACTTATACTTTTACGCGGAAGCATACAATATACAGTATACAGTAATAGGTACAAACAGTCACATAGCCTTCCAGTTTTTCGCAAATAATAGGTTTTGGGGTGAACACTCACCTTAGCTTGCGAGCAAACGACCTTCAACAAGAAATGAGCTTACGGGTTTACGAACAACGGAGAACCTAACAAGAAAGTACTAAACACAATTTAGAAGTCGAACGGACGGAAGGAAAAAGGTTGAAAAAGGAATGGTAAAGTCGGGGTTCGAACTCGGGACCTCTAAGTTAGTCAAGCAAGGACCTAACCAACTAGGCTAGCAAGTCAAGTCAATACTAACTTACAAAAACAGAAACTAAGTTTAAAACATTTTCAGAAACTCTTTCGATTTTCAGATTCTGGAAATTACCAAAATACCCTCAGTGGTAAATTGCAAGAAAAACCCTTTTCGAAAACAGACAGTACAAACGAACCAGCAGTTTTCCAGACACTAAACAGTCTTCTCAAAGCAAAAAGGTTTACGATAAAAGCCTACTGTCAGTCAACTACGGTCAACGGTAAAACTGCAAAAAGGTCCTTTAGGTTTTTAAGTTTCCCAAATCAGTCCACAAAAATCCAAAACAGAACAACAAGGTCCAAAAGTCCTTTCGAGGTCAAACAGGAAATCAATTTCAACATACGAGGTCAATAAGTTCACAAGTCCAGCAAACAGTGACTATACTAACAACCTAAGTCCCGGTTCTCGGTTCGAAATAATTAACAAGGTCAGATCGATCAAGGGTACAATCGTCCAAGGTAAAAGTCCAAACAGAAAACGAGAATACGAGATTCGAATCAAGAGCAGCAGTATGAGAAACGATATTTACCTTCGAATCGAAAGAAAGGGTTGAACAATCTGCAAACGAGTGAATCGAGAAGAAAGGAAAATTAAAACCGAGATTCAAATTGAATTCGTAACCAAAATCGAAATCGAAACAGAAAGGTCAGAAATAACCGAGATTTCTTACCGATCGATCGAAACAGACAGAACCGCGGCGGACGAGATCGGAGCGGCGGCGCGGCTAGAGACATACTGACAGAAGGAATCGACCGAACGGCGGCGGCGAAGGAGATCGATCGAGCGGCGGCGTAGTCAGGCGGCACGGCGAACGGAGCGGACCGATCAGAACGATCGAACAGCAACAGAGAACAGATAGCGGCGGAACGGCGCGGACCACGGCGGACGAGCTTGCGGCGGCGGAGCGCGAAACGGACGGCGACAGAGACGAACAGATCGACGCGGCGGCGGTGCGGCAATGACGGCTTGGTGCGGCGGAACGGAGTCGACGGCGGCGGCGGCGGGATGCGGTGATGATGATGATTGATAGTGGAGATGGTGAATTGATGATGGCGAGAGACAAGAGGAGGAAAGGAGTTTGATTTTCTTTCTTTGTTCTTTCTTCAGATTGGGGCGTAAAGGAGAAGAGAGGGGGAGGCTAGGTTTAGGGTTAGGTTAGAAATTGGGCTGGTCAATGGGCCCTTTTGACTGGGCTCAACAATTGGGCCAAAAAGGCTAACAGATCAGATAGTCCAGCTTGATCCAAACGAAACGAAACGAACTAACTTACGCGAAAATAATTAACTAATTATCGAATAAATAATTTACTCTGATAATTAATTAACTAAAATAAATAATTAAATAATAAAATAATAATTAAATAAATAAATAAATAAAAATTAAAAAAAACGGGGTGTTACAGTGATCAACCATCTTTTGCAAGTTCTCCATTAGTTGAGCCGACTTCGACTTCGGTGGCTCTTTCGGAGCGGGGTTTTCGCAGTGATCATTACCATAGTTTAGCCAACTACGGTCTTGGTTAGGGCCATAAGTTTGGTTAGCCGGTGCATATCCTTGATTGTTTCGGAATCCTCTTCTCCAAAATCCATCTCGAGGATTCCTACCGTCATGTCCGTAGCTAACTTCTTGAGTACCAAACTCCGTAGCAATGGCTTCCTCTTCGCCTCCTCGAGCCCAGTTGCCATCATCATACGCCATCTCCGATCTACACATATGAGCCCCATGCCCATAGTTCTTGCATATTCGGCATACTTCGTTCGAAACAGTTGTTCCGGTGGCGCTCTTGAGGACTTGCTTCAATTCGTTGGTAAAGCACTCGAATTGATCCCCATTCCCCCTATACATAGGGGCTTCTTGAATCGGTGGAGCTTCAGGTCCACGTCTC
This sequence comes from Plantago ovata, assembly GCA_028274465.1. Classification (NCBI taxonomy): domain Eukaryota; kingdom Viridiplantae; phylum Streptophyta; class Magnoliopsida; order Lamiales; family Plantaginaceae; genus Plantago; species Plantago ovata. Next base: position 85,776,831 of record CM051456.1, on the reverse strand, counting down.
CTAACCATTGCTCTTGGGTCCTTGAACTGCGAACCCTTAGCAAGCCTTTCGAAAACTGCCCAGACGGCTTCTGCGGTTTCCTCCCAAATATTGCCTCGGCATTGGAAATCCACCACTTGTTGGTTCTCGAAGGTTAGTCCATTGTAGAATTGTTGGACTAGGTCAGAAATTTCAAAACCATGGTGAGGGCACTTGTTCGTGAGATCTTGGAACCTCTCAAATGCGGTGTAGATGGTCTCATCATAGTCCTGCTTGAATCCAGTGATTTGCGCCTTTAGCGCGGTAGTCAAGGTGTGAGGGAAGTATTTCTCCATGAAAGCTGAAAAAACCTTCTCCCAAGTGTCCAGCGAGCCTGCTGGTAGAGAACTCAACCATGACTTGGCTCTGTCGCCAAGTCCCATAGCAAAAACCTTCATCCTCAACTCATCCGTTGTTATTTCAACTCCGGGTCGTGGGAGTTGGTTGACGAAATCATCGATATCGTGCAAGTACCCCATCACATCTTCCCTTGATAAGCCATAGAACCTCGGAAGTTGTTGGAACGCGTGGTTTTTGATTTCCAGATCTCGAGTTGCAGACGAAAGAACAATCGCCGGTCCCCTCATGTGATCCTTGGTGGGTTGAACCCATGCTTTCAGTGGTCTAGCTTCTGCCATTCCGTCGATTTCCTTGAAAAGACTGTGTAGAGATTCAGAGAAATCGGTATCCTCTATTTCCTCTAGTGCACGCCTTTCGAGTAGTCGCCTTCTTTGGTGGTAGACTCTGTCGATCTCAGCAATTGAATCAGCAAGCGTTGTTCCTCTAGATCGTGTATGTGGCATACACTATCTGTAACAAACTAGGAAAGGAGTATCAGATAGAGATTAAAAAGGAAAACTAAAACTACTAGAACTAGGAATTGAATGCTGAAATTATAAACAAATTAAACAGAAAAAAGGAGTATAGTCCCCGGCAGCGGCGCCAATTTGATGAACGAGGATTTGTTGGGTCCCGATTCAGCAAATAAATTTGTTATTTAGCCAAAGGCAATTCACAACTACAACGAAAACCGTAGTGTAGCAGTAGAATGACCTCGAGTGTCGTTCTCTCAGGACTATAACTAGCTTTATCTGTTTAACTAGAGAATATAAAAACAGCAGACGTAAAAGCAAACGTTTTTCTAACAGATAATGGAGATTGGTGATAGTATGATCCTTCAAAGCATAACGGGTCAATAATCATGCGTAAATTCCTCGGTCTTGCATGGAGATCTTTGATCAATCGAATGTCCTGTTGCAATTATTAAGCACTACGGAGATAAAGATACTGACAAGTCAATCACTATTGTCCTATTGTGTTCCGTAATTATTCAACACTACGAAGATATAGATGCGCATAGGTCGACGAGGGTCCAATTGTGCATAATAATTAATACAACATATGAGAATTTAGGCTGAGCCTGATCAACGAAATAAAGCAATAACACGGAGTATAATGCGCGATATAGCCATTAGCATGATTATCTTCCCTTCGCTAAGAATTCACATACTACCACTAACGATAAGTTTAGCTACTCATAATAGGCATGCAATCAACAGAAATCATAGAAGAAAACATGTTGAAAGATATATAAAAATAAGTAGAATAAACTGTAAGATACAATGTTACCGAAGGTTGTCAATCTTCGAAGAATTGCGATCCTACAAGCTCCAATCTGCTATGAAAAAGTGTCCCCTAAGCTACGAACCCCCAGAACAGGCTCTGGGAAGTTCCTACATAAAACTACAGAGAAAGGTGAGAGAATAGGTCTGAAAAAGTATGAATTTCGGAGAAAAACTGAGCAACTATATATAGGCTACGAAATAGTGTGGGGCGATTCGCCCCACGTCCCGGGCGGTGCGCCCGGGAGTAATTTTCGCGGAATTCCGCGTTTTCGACGCGTTTTTGGATTTCTTCCCCTTGCTCCCTCCTTTTCTCTTTGATTTGAAGACTCGTAAGAAAGGTCAGATCTAGAGAGAAAAAGAAGGAAGTTTCGGACTCGGTTTTTGACTTCTAGTAGCCTTCTAACCTCCAGATTCGACCCCTAGACTCCAAATCCTTTCCGGAAACCTTCAGATACTCCCAATAGGCTTCTGGAACACCAATTCCGTGTCAACTTCAATATAATTGCCCGGAAATCCGCGTTTTTCAACCAAAACCTGTAAAATAAAATCTAAAGGGAAACGTGACACTATTCTAATAAAATTCAATAAAATATAGCTAAATTAACATAGAGGATAGCTAAAATAGGTGAAAAAGACTCAAATGAAAGTGTAAAATACACATTCATCAAGAGATCCATCTCAGAAAGAAGGTTTAGGGGCAACGTATGAAGGTGATGACGTAATAATCTTGAGTAAAGACAAATCACCAATTACCTTTGTACGCGCAACTGATGGTGGTCAACCAGAACTTTATCAGTTTGGTCAATCTAAGGTTGCTGAAAAATGCAATCAAGTACCTACGACCGTAAAGCCCGCTGTTGCTAATCAAAGTAACAAGACTTTAAAAGGAAAATAGGTTGCTCAGAAGCAAACTGTAAAGAAAAAGGATGCTGTAAAACATTCCGCCAAACAAGTTGCTGAAAAGCAATTTGTTAAGTCAAAAGGCAAGATTACTAAAAGTAATCAGAAGACCTTTGCTGAAAGTAATCAGAAGACCTTTACTAAAAGTCAAAAGGCAAGATTACTAATGTTGCTGAGACAAAAGCTCAGCATTCTCCGAAAGGTGGACACGGTTTCAAACCAAGCAAAGTCAACTTTTTCATTATTATAAGCAAAGTCAGCAAAGATACTTCAACGAAATGAATAAAACCAAGCCTAAGAGTTCTAAAATAACTCAAAACGCTAAGGGCTAGAAGGAACCTTGCCAGAAAAGAACTTACTTAAAAGTATGTTAAGCAAAAAGGTCAACCGAGCAAGACACCACATCAGAAAGTGGATTTGATCAGCACGAATCAAAAGTCTTTCGGCTCAAAACCTCCTAGTTCCTCAGCAAGTAGAAATCAAGTCAAAGTTGAAAAACTTAAGACTTGGGTTTCCACTGGACGCATTCTTGAACATGTTAATGGACATCCAATATTGGATAATTAACTTGTTTGCTCTTGATTGTGCAGACTTCAGCCACGGAGACAAACAATGCAATCTGGCACATCGACAGTGGTTGTGGAAAGCACATGACGGGCAACAAGAATAACCTTATAAACTATAGACGGTGGTCTAAAGGTCCAACAATAAGGTTTTCTGGTGGAGGCTTTGGTTCTACAAAAGGTTATGGTGACGTGAAGTTAGGATGCATTACCATTTCGGGAGTTCTTTATGTCAAAAATTTTAAGTTTAACCTTTTCAGCATGAGTCAATTCACTGATAAAGGATATTTCATCAAAATCAAAAGTGATGAATGTAAAGTTATAGACTTTGAGACAAAGAAGGTTATTATGGTTGCTAGAAGATCAGGAGGTTTGTACACTGTAGATTGGTCTTCAGCAATCGTTGAAAAATGCGTTGTCTCAGATCATGATTGCCTTGCTGAAAAAGCATGGTTATGGCATAAACGAACAAGTCACTTAAACTTCAAGACGCTGAATAAGCTGTCTAAAATGGCACTTGTAGTTGGATTATCTAAGGCCACTTTCAAGAAGGATGGTGTTTGCAATGCATGTCAGCAAGGAAAGTGTAACGCCCCGTATTTTATTTTATTTACCTTAATTATTTAATTACCTGAATAATTTATTTTATTTGGTAATTATTTAATTCTTTTCCCGCGCAAACGAATCCGACTTTAGACAGTTCACGTAGAACTAATTCGCTCCGTTCCGTTTGGATCAGCTAGCAATCTGAATTGAATGGCCCAATTCGAGTGGCCCAAATTCTACTCTGACCCAATCTTCTAAGCCCATTACCTTAACCTAATGCACCATATAAAATCCCCAAATCAAAACCCTAGTTCATTTCCTTTCCCTCATTTTTTTCTCTGGCAGCCTTAGTTTCTTCTTCTTCTCCTATGCCGATCTCGGCCCCTGTCTCCACCCCGACTCCATCTCCTTGCCGTATCAAACCACCCTGAAATCATCCTCACCTTCATCTCACCATCCTAACTCCATCATTCATCATCGTCGATCATCATCATCAACACCACCGTTAACTACAACCGCCGCCAGCCGCCGACCTGCTCTGTTTCCGCCGCCTGCTCGTGACCAGATCCGTCTGGCACCGTTCAGTCTGCTCAGCCCCGTAACCCGCCACTGTCGTCAACCAAACGGAGCCGCCTTGCTCTGTTCTGCTCCGTTCAGTTCGTGGGTCCTCTTGTCGGCCGATTCTGCTCCGTTTCTATCTCGTTATTTCCGGTAAGCATCGCGGCTCGGCTCCATTTTATTGGTTGAATTCGGATCTCGTTGTAGGTCGTTGTTCTGTGGATTTGCAGTCATGCTCCGCCCGTTCGCCGCCGTACTCCGCCCGCGCCGCCGTGCTCTGTTCGTGCCTCGCCCGTTCTCTGCCCTGTTCCGATTCCGGTAAGCTCGGTCCCATCTAACTATCTATATTCTCTTCGTCTCACGGCTCATTCCATCCCTTTTAATTTCCTTTTTCGATTTCATTTTGAAATCCACCTTCTGATTCATGTTTGGGATATGAATCCCGTTTGTTTGTAGTTGTTGTTGACGTTCTATTTGGTCTCGTCTCCGATCCGGAATGTAGCACTCTCGATCCCAGTTTTTCTTCTACGTATTCATTTCTGTTTTGTTATTCCGACCTCTAGACCATTTTGCCCTCGCGTATAACTGGACTATTGACTTTTTTACCGAACTGGTATGGGCTTGTTAGTATAGATCTGGTTCGATTTGGATTTGAATTGACCATTTTACCCCTTCGTATATTCTGGACAATGTTGACCTTTTCGAACTGAACTAGGACTGACAATTGAACTCGTTGATTAATTGGGACTATTATGGGATTTCTTAAAATCTAAAGGACTTTTTGCAATTTGCTTTGATCAATGTTGACTGAGGACTATGTTGAGAGACTCTTGTGTTTTTTGGGACTGTTGTGCAAGTTGGAGAAATTGTTGGACTTGTTTGTACTTTTTGTAAACTAAAAGGACTTTTTTGCAAATATTATTCTGAGGGTAAATTGGTAATTTCATGTGCTCTGGATTGAACTGTTAAATCGGGTTTTCTTTTGAGGACTGTTTTGATATTGCTGAAAAGTGTTGTTCTGTTTTGCAATTACTGTTGAGGGCATTTCAAGTATTTTGAAAGAAAAGTTACGTTATGAAAACTGTTGATTACTTTCTGTCTTGATTTTGAGTGACTATTTGTTTGCTAGCTTAGTTGGTTGGTGTTTGAGAGTTTAACTAAGAGGTCCCGAGTTCGAACCCCTGCTTTTGCCACTTCTTTACCGACCTTTTATTTTCCGTTCATTCGACTTCTAGAGTGTAACTAGTTACTTCCTATTTAGGTACTCCGTCGTTCGATAGCTCATAAGTTCGCTGTGCGTTGAAGACTTTTGCTTTCAAGTTGAGGTGAGTGTTCACCCCTAAACTTATCTATTTGCGAAAAACTGGAAGGCTATGTGACTATTTGTATCTATTACTATATATTCTGTTATACCGTATGCTTCCGCGTAAAAGTAACTAAGTCCTAAGTATGACTGTTTACTTATCTTTGTTTGTTGCTACTCTGTTCTGGATTAACTCTTCTGCAGGGACACTTCTCGATGTTTCGAGATCCGATTGTTATTATCTGTTGGTTCTGTATCTGTATCTGTCTGTTTCTGTATGACCGGTCGATTAGGTCATAACTAGGTAGGCTTGGGTAGTAGAGGACTACCGGGTTTGCATGGTCATTGCCTAGTCTAATCCCTTTTAGACGCGAGGCAGAAGTCCCTGAGGTCTATTAGGGTTGTAGGTTCTGTTTCCCCAAAGTACACGGGGGTTTCTGTTTCTGTACGGAGTTGTATACCCTCTGGAGGGAGCTATAAGGGCTATTGGGAGTAGGAGCAATAAGGCGAGCTGCACCAACGGACTTCGACTTATCTGTTCTGTCTTTCTGTTCTGTTATCTGTTCTGTTTGCTATTTTATCTGCTGCAAAGGCTTTTGATTTCAAAAACTGTTTACTTTCTGTTTGATAACTTAGAACCTCACTGAGATCCTTTATCTCACGCTCTCTTTGTTTTCAAAAATTCCTTCCTTCCAGATACTACTGAGGATGCCCACGAGTAGGATGCCAGCGACTGAGAGAAGGGTCTGGGATGTCTTTGGGGATTTGTGTTTGTTTTTTTAAATAAGAAGATGAACCTTTTTACATTCTTCACTAGCTGTTATACCTTGACTTCTAAGTTACGGTTGGATTTTTACTTGATACCGTTATCACTGTTCTACTTTGAATTTGTAAGCTCATTTGAGCGCCAAAACCCGTTCCTTGTTATTTATTGAGGACCGTTGCTTTTGAATTTTGAAATTTACTTTATTTCAAAAAAGATTGTTTGTTTTTAAAACCGATACCGTTACAGAAAGCAAACCAAATCTTCTTTTAAGAACAAGGCAGTACAGTCAACTACAAAACCTTTACAACTCTTGCACATGGACTTGTTTGAATCTTCTTCAACAAGCTATGCTGGTAAGAAGTATGGTCTGGTGGTGGTAGATGACTATTCAAGATTCACTTGGGTAGTATTTATCAAGCACAAGTCTGAAACAAGGACTGAAATACCTAACTTGCTGAATAAGCTTGAAGTCATGAAAAATGACAAGGTAAAAGTCATAAGAACAGACCATGGTACTGAGTTTGTGATCCAATACATAACTGAGTATTGCACTTCAAAAGGCATACAACATCAGCTATCCTCAGTAAGGACACCACAACAAAATGGTGTTTCTTGGTTACTCCTTGCATAGTAAAGCTTATAGAGTTTACAACAAAAAGTCACAAATGATCGAAGAATCAATGCATGTTGTATTCTATGAAAAGTCATAAGGAGTGCCTGCTGAAGAAGAAATATCAGATTGTATGAAGAAGCTACTCATACACGAGCAAAGAACTGCATCTGATGCTAGGAAAATCAAGTCAATTGAACAAATTGATGATTCTGACAATGACTCTCCTCCCCCGAGTCATGACAAGATAAATATAGTTCATGACAAAGAATTTCCAGCAAAAGACGCAGTTGCTCCGGATGTTGCTGAAACAATGCAACTTCCTGTGCCTGCTGACGAGTTACCACAATCTAGCAATGCTGAACAAGCAGTTGCTGATAAACCAATCTCAGCACAGACACAACAAAATACCAGTAGTATTGAGCAAATACATACTGAAGAGTCACATGCTGATGAGTAAACTTATCCAGATCCAAAGAGCAGAAAACCTGTTAATAAATGTATTTGAGATCATCCCTCTACGGATATGATTGGTGATATTGACAAACGCCAAGTGACTAGATGCAAAGTATCTGCTACTCATGGACTTGCTGAAGAAGCAAATGTCGTAGAAGTAGAAGCTTTGTTTTCTTGCTTTGTTTTCAGAAATTGAACCCAAGACCATGGAAGAAGCTTTAAAGCATTCTGAATGGATCAAGTCAATGCAAGAAGAACTGGATCAATTTGAAAGGAACAAAGTCTGGAAACTTGTACCCCTTGTTGAAGGCAAGAAAGCAATTGGTACAAAGTGGGTGTTCAGAAACAAGCTGAGTGAGTCTGGTGATGTAACAAGGAACAAAGCACGTTTAGTTGCTCAAGGTTACTGTCAGAGTGAAGGATTGGACTATGATGAGTCTTATGCACCAGTTGCAAGATTGGATGCAATTAGACTTTTCTTGGCCTTTGCTGCTCACAATGACTTCATTGTTTATCAAATGGATGTTAAAAATGCATTCTTAAATGGTGAACTTGCTGAAGAAGTCTATTTGGAACAACCCCTGGCTTTGAACGTCCCTCAGAAACCAAGATGGTATACAAGCTTCAGAAAGTTGTATATGGTCTAAAGCAAGCACCAAGAGCTTGGTATGATACCTTAGCTAAGTTCTTGCTGGATAATGGTTTCAAGAAAGGTGAAGTTGACAAAACTTTGTTTACCATGAACCATGATGGTAAAATACTATTAGTTCAGATTTATGTGGATGACATAATATTTGGATCTAAGGACAAGCAACTTTGTGATGATTTTGCCAAACTCATGACAAACAAGTTTGAAATGAGTATGATGGGTAAATTGAATTATTTCCTAGGATTGCAAGTCAAGCAACTCAAGGATGGAATATTCATAAATCAAGCAAAGTATGCAAAGAAAATGCTCATAAAGTTTAGGATCAAAGAGGAAGAAAAACCTGAAAATATCCATGTGAGTGTTGGTACCAAATAGGGCTATACTAAAGAAGATAAGTGTGTTGAAGGACACAAGTATAGGAAGCTCATTGGTTCCTTATTGTATTTAACAGCAAGTAGACCTGACATTCAGTATGTTGTTTGTGTGTGTGCAAGATTCCAATCTGATCCAAGAGAATCACACTACAAAAAGGCACTTAAGATACTAAAATATATCAAAGGTACAGTCAATGTTGAATTATGGTATCCTAAAGATTATGGACTAGAATTGGTTGGTTATTCTGATGCTGATCATGGAGGATCAACTCTTGATAGAAAAAGTACTTCTGGAACTTGTCAGTTTCTAAGTACTAGATTAATATCATGGTTCAGCAAGAAGCAAACCTGTGTTGCCAATTCATCTACTGAATCTGAGTACATTGCGGCTGGATGTTGCACAGCTCAAATCCTATGGATACAACAACAATTAAGAGATTATGGTATTTCTGCAAACAAAACACCAATCTTTTGTGATAATACAAGTGCTATTGCTATCACGCAAAATCCTAAGTTCCACTCAAGGACTGATGACAGTGTTTTTTGAACTATCATTCGAGTCTTTTTTCACCATTTTAGCTATCTTCTTGCATGCATTTTAGTGCATTTTGTTAGAATAGTGTCACGTTTGCATTTCTTTTGTTCTTTTCAGGTTTAAGGTGGAAATCGCATTTTCGGAAGTAATTCATGGCGAAACAATGATGTTTTGGTGGAACGAGATCACCCGTGGTGTGTCAAGGAGTACCGAGACGAGTTTCAAGGCCAAGAGATCAAGTTTTGGAGCTCAAAACCGTGAGAGGGGCCGAATTCGAAGATCCGAAGGAGGAATCCCGCACGAGCCGCATTCTGCCCGTGCGGGGCGCACCGCCGCGCGCGCGGCGGACCGCCGCGTACGGGGCGGTCCACCTCGTACGGGGCGGTCCGCCGGGGATGTTCCGACAGCACTATATATATATATCGCAAAATCTGTGAATTTTTAGATCTTTGATCATTATTTTACAGACTTAAACCTTAGAGCTTGTTCACGGTATATTTTCTCTTAGAACCTTTGTAACTTAGCGAATTTGGAGATAGAGGAGAGATTTGGACACCGTTTTATCTCACCTTGCTAGATCTTTGTGAGTTTTAGCCATTCACCGGAGATTGACAACCATTGATGGTAACCTTGTATCTCACAATTCTGCTATTTATCTTTCAATTCACCATGTTTTCATTCATTATTGCTTCAATTATGATTGTTGATTGTGTTATTGATATGAGTAGCTAAGCATCTAGTTGGTGATAGTATGTGAATTCGTAGCTAGGGTTCGTATTATGCATGATTGAGTTTCTGAGTCTTTTACTTGCTTAATTATCTTAATTCGATTCTTTGATCCGACTAAGCCATATATCTTCGTAGAAAAGTGTTAGAAACACTAGGACAATTCAAGATCATCGATTCGATTATATATAATTTGCAAGTACTGCTTGAACTAAGACTGACAACCTTAGCCAAGTATTAGTATAGATAGGAAGCTTTCAAAATACACGTCTACAAATCTATCTTTGGTGTGTGTAAATCGAATTAGTTTTAAGGCAATACGAGTTGCACTTTCATGCATAATTAGAACTTGATACATAGAACGAGCATACTATCACCAGCTTTCTCCACATATTCTTAAGTCGAGTTAATATAAATTTGTTTTCTGAAATTATTTATAGTTATTTAGTTAAAGCTAGTTTAGTCCCTATAGATTGACACTCGAGGTCATCTTACCTCTGCACTACGTGTTTTGTGTAGTTGTGAGTTGCCCTTTGGCTTTCAATCAAATTTATTTGATTGTTCGAGTCTGACAATCTCGTTCATCAAATTGGCGCCGCTGCCGGGGACTATACTCCTTTTTACTCTTTAACTTATTTATATTTTCTGCATTCAACTCCCCGAAGAATAAGCTCTAGGGTTTGCTCTCAGAAACTTCACTTTCTTACCCTATTTCTTTCCCCCTATCTTTTTCAGCAAATTCATCTAATTTGATCTTGGTTACCTTGCGTGCTTGCGCTCTTTGTGTTTTGCTTGCAAGTTTTTTGTTTTTATTTTGTGGATTCTGCTCCTTGGTTTCTTGTTTCCTCATGTGCAGAAACTAGTCCCATGAAAGGATGAGTCTACGAGCTCCTTTGCCACGGTATGGAAGGGCCTTGCATAACATTGGATGAAGATTACAAGGATTATGACTTTGATCCTTCGTACTACTCCATTGTTTCCACGTTTTCGAGTTGTGGTGATCCAAGAGAGTTTTTAGACACGTACGAGGAAGGTGTGTTGAGGATACCTCGTGAGAATGTGGAGGGGGTTATATTATCAAATGAGCAGCTTTGTATAAGAGGATTTATGGGAGCCTTGAGAGGGAGCGCTCGAGGATGGCTCAGAATCCCGCCAGAAAGATCATTGCACACTTGGGGTGAAATAACCAACAAGTTTCTGGAACATTGGGATTGGGACTCACCTCCCGGGTCAAGGATATGGACGTCTCGCCTTAGTAGTTGGCCACCAGAAATCGACATTGCCAATGTAGCGAAATGTGTTGACGAATCTATTGATGAAGTCTCTTCAGTGCTTACCTTGGATTCCACGTCCTTACTTGAGGATGTCGAGGTTGGTGGTCAAGAGGAAGTCGTGGAGGAGGTGATGACTGAATCCATTGCTTCACTTGTGTCAGAAAGTGATGACTTGAGTTGTGTTGAGGTCGAGGAGCCAATCTCTTAAGATTTTGGTGTCTCTGAATCGATTGCTACAGACACTCTTGGTCTTGACTCCTACGTTCTGCTCCATGCACCCACCTATGAGTTTCAAAGGAGTTTTGATCCACTTTTCTCTTTTTATTTTCCATTTGATTCCCTTAGTTATTTTTTAGATATTGATTTTATTGATTTGTTAATTTTAGTTTTCAGGGGGATCATGGACTCGATTGAGCAGCTAAGGAGAGGAACCAAGGATGGTTCCCAAGATGCAAGGAGTAGTGGAACGGATGCACGAGATTCGTTCCCATTTGATAATGGGAAACCTTAGTGGAATTACTTGCATGTAGTTTAGTTTTATCGCTTTTTTGCATTGCATGCATATTTATTTTGACCATATCATTGTTTTTTATTTTTTGTTTAAGTATGTTTTTGGTGATAGAATAGGTAAAAAGATGGTGAATTTGTGTATGGGGACAAAAAGCTCGGCGCCGGGGTTCTGGAGCTCCCGGGCGAACCGCCCCCCCACACGGGGCGAAGCGCCCGGGAGGACCAGCCCGCCTGGGGCTTTCTGGATGCCCCAGGCGAACACCCCCCCACACGGGGGGTGCGCCTGGAGGATCCAGAATGCTGGGTGTCCGGATTTTCATCCGGACACCCAATTTTGTCCCCGTGTACAAGATTATTGATCTTTTTAACCATTTTATCACCCGTTTTGGTTTCTCACGAGTTTATTTAAGTGATACTGGTTGCAGGTACACGTCTAGCTCTCACTTAATATCCACTTTCGACGTTCAGGAGGAATGACGAAGTTCAGGTTTTGGGGGGGGGGGTATCGCTGGGTATTTCTATAACTTATTTTGCTTATGATAACTCGTGAAAACCTTTATTTGCACGTTTACCGCTTTCTTAGGATTTAGTGTGCATTCATCCTTAGTATAGTATTGCATGGTTTTTGTGTGGAGTTTATTGCCAAATTTTTTGGAATTTTTATTGTATAGACTAAGTGTTTATGACCATTGCCCATGTATTGCATCTCTATGGAATAGTTTGAGGTTTGTCTCGCTTGGCTTGTCATATTTGTATGTGCACTTAGTTAAGCTTGGTAGTCTCGACATCACTATGTGGTGTTTTCTCTACTGCGGTTCGCGAAGGCCTTATAACATGTTGCATGCTAGAGTCTTTGGTTGTATTCCCGTGTAATTATGTACGTAAGAGGCGACAAGTCTTCACCTTGCTTATTGAGATTGCTAAATGCCTAGGAAGGAGGTAGAGTGAGGTGTGTGATCCTTTGTTTGAAACCTATTCTAACGAATAGGTTTGGGGAGGGGGTTACTATCATTATGTCTTGTCTTTCGTTTTGTTGAGTCGTGTTGAGTATGTTTTTATTTTTTCTTGTGAGTATGTGCTCCAACCTATTCTTTCGAATAGGTTTGGGGAGGTCGGTGTAGTGTCGTTGTTATTTTCTTTCATTGTGCTACTGCTGGCAATATACAAAAAAAAAAAGAAAAAAAGAGAAAAATTCCAGATTTTGGAAAAAGAAAAAAAGAAAAAGAAAAAAAGAAAAGGAAAGAAAAGAAGAAAAAAAGAATAAGACCCAAAAAGCAAAAGAAGGGTCCAAGCAAGCCAAAAGCAGTTTTAGCAAAGTATTGCATTATTTTTTCAGCTTTTGTAATAGTTCGTAATCGAGTTGTATATTCTATCTTTTGTTTCGTGTCTTATGTTCTAGACCACTGTAATGACCCGACCCACTAATGGGCCGAGACCCGGCGCAACGGGCTGGCGAGATTACTCCTGGACGCTCTCCGGGGTGATATGCTGGCCCCACAGACCAATACGAGTTCTAGTCCACGCACTTTGTCCTCACTCGTGCGCGCACTGGGAACTTCCCAGTGGGTCACCCATCCTAGAATTGCTCCAGAGCAAGCACGCTTAACTCTGAATTTCTTCTAGGTGAATTCTCGAAAAAAAGGTGCACCTTGTTGATATGAGTAGCGTTCTCAACCCCTTTAAGCCTCTGAAATGTGGGGCGTTACAATCACCCCCTCTTAAATTGCACAACGTCCTCGTTGCGCGCTGTCCCGAGACCAACCATCCGTGCAAGATTCTAGAGGTGGCCCCTATGGGCTCAAGAGGTGGCTCCCACCGCCCATACAGTGTAGCACTTTGCCCCGTATGGCACTTAGCTCCTGCAGTTCCGGATAGTCCCGCTCTGATACCACTTGTAACGACCCGGCCCACTAACGCACCGAGACCCAGCCCAACGGACCGGCGAGGTTACTCCAGGGCGCTCTCCGGGGTGATATGCTGGCCCCACAGACCAACACGAGTTCTAATCCACGCACTTTGTCCTCACTCGTGCGCGCACTGGGAACTTCCCAGTGGGTCACCCATCCTAAAATTGCTCCAGAGCAAGCACGCTTAACTCTGAAGTTCTTCTAGGTGAATTCCCGAAAAGAAAGATGCACCTTGTTGATATGAGTAGCGTTCTCAACCCCTTTAAGCCTCTGAAATGTGGGGCGTTACAAATGATATCAGAGCCTAGACCAACCCAATGCCCACACCGGGTGGACGGTTGGTAAGGGTTATTGTCAGTTTTTCACCCCCACCACTTGAGGCGCTCGACGAGGACGTCGAGGCTTTAAGGGGGGTAGTTTGTAATACTCCGCATCCCACATCGCTTAATAGTGAGTGGAATAAAGGGTATATATGTTAGACCACCACTCTCACATGGTATGAGGCCTTTTGGGTGATTCCAAAAGCAAATCCGTGCGGGTTCAGGCTCAAAGCGGAAAATATCATACTGTTGAGACGTGTGTGGGTCCGTCCAGGAGTAACCACGCCGGCCGGATTGGTCGGGTCGTTACAACCACCCTCGTCCTGCCATTCAGGAAGTGGTGAATAGTCTTTGCTTTTAGAGTTGGGTAGAATAGGGGAGTGTTGTCTATTAGGGAACCCTCTGTCGTTTGATGAGAGCCAGTATTGGTTCGACCTCTCTTGAGGGAAAGTCTCAACTTGGTGAACAGTAGTAAGTCCTCAGTTTCATAGGCACAGGGCAACCATTTGTATTCTAACATGTTTCATTGCGTCGTCACTGACCAGGTTCAGGTAGAGAATGTTACGAGAGACTCTCTTGTTTAACAAAGTGCATATGTGAATATGTATAGGTTCAATCGAGACATTCTTCAACCTACTTCCATGTTATGATTTGTATGGTCTTTGTTCATAAGTATTTGGTAGATACAATCGCTTATTTCTTCTTGTTTGGCATCAGACCCCTCTTTGTGTTGCATGTAGTTTGCATAGAGTCTACCTAGTTGCTTGAGGACAAGCAAAGGTTCGGTTTGGGGAGTTTGATGACAGTGTTTTTTACACTATCATTCGAGTCTTTTTTCACCAATTTAGCTATCCTCTTGCATGCATTTTAGTGCATTTTGTTAGAATAGTGTCACGTTTTCATTTCTTTTGTTCTTTTCAGGTTTTAGGTGGAAATCGCGTTTTTGGAAGTAATTCATGGCGAAACAATGATGTTTTGGTGCAACGAGATCACCCGCGGTGTGTCAAGGAGTACCGAGACGAGTTTCAAGGCCAAGAGATCAAGTTTCGGAGCTCAAAACCGTGCAAGGGGCCGAATTCGAAGATCCGAAGGAGGAATTCCGCACGGGCAGCGTTCTGCCTGGGGGGTGCACCGCCGCGTGCGCGGCGGACCGCCGGGGACGTTCCGACAGCTCTATATATATATCCCAAAATCTGCGGATTTTCAGATCTTTGATCATTATTTTACAGACTTAAACCCTAGAGCTTGTTCTGGGTATATTTTCTCTTAGAACCTTTGTAACTTAGCGAATTTGGAGCTAGAGGAGAGATTTGGACACCATTTTATCTCACCTTGCTAGATCTTTGTGAGTTTTAGCCATTCACCGGAGGTTGACAACCTTTGGTGGTAACCTTGTATCTCACAATTCTGCTATTTATCTTTCAATTCACCATGTTTTCATTCATTATTGCTTCAATTGTGATTATTGATTGTGTTATTGATATGAGTAGCTAAGCATCTAGTTGGTGATAGTATGTGAATTCGTAGCTAGGGTCCGTATTATGCATGATTGAGTTTCTGAGTCTTTTACTTGTTTAATTATCTTAATTCGATTCTTTGATCCGACTAAGCCATATATCTTCGTAGAAAAGTGTTAGAAACACTAGGACAATTCAAGATTATCGATTCGATTATATATAATTTGCAAGTACTGCTTGAACTAAGACTGACAACCTTAGCCAAGTATTTGTATAGATAGGAAGCTTTCAAAATACACGTCTACAAATATGTCTTTGGTTTTTGTAAATCGAATTACTTTTAAGGCAGTACGAGTTACACTTTCATGCATAATTAGAACTTGATGCTTAGAACGAGCATACTATCACCAGCTTTCTCCATATATTGTTAAGTCGAGTTAATATAAATTTGTTTTCTGAAATTATAGTTATTTAGTTTAAGCTAGTTTAGTCCCTAGAGATCGACACTCGAGGTCATCTTACCTCTGCACTACGTGTTTTGTGTAGTTGTGAGTTGCCCTTTGGCTTTCAAATAAATTTATTTGATTGTTCAAGTCTGACAATCTCGTTCATCAAGGAGAAAGCACATTGATATTAGACATCGTTTCATTAGAGATCATATGGAGAAAGGAGACATTGAGGTTGTGAAAGTAGGTACCGATGATCAACTTGCTGACATCTTTACCAAGTCCCTACCAGATAATAAATTCGCAATGCTAAGGTATAACCTTGGATTGATTGAACTACCTCAATAGTAAGGGATACAATTGGTAGATTGTTGAAACAGGCATTCAGCAAGCCAAAGTATGGTTACATGTATAAAGCTCCTTCCACTGATTTCCTCTAAAAAGAAATGATAGTTCACTACATGATTGCTGAAACAGGCATTCAACAAGTAATTCCTTCAAAATGGGTATTTGTTAGGAAACTTGATCACTTGCTGAGACGGGCACTCAGTAAGAGAAAAACTTTAAGGATTGCTGAAACGGGCATTCAGACAATCAAAGATACTGAAACAGGTATTCATGTATCAAAGGAAAAATTTGAGACGGGAACTCAGCAAAGAGCAAGAACACTTCTCTGATTTTACCAAAGGATATCTCAATATAAAAAGAATTTGCTGAGACGGGAACTCAGAAAGATCTTTTAACTTAAAGAAGTATGAGATATTTGATTAAGGGGGAACATTCAGCAAATACAAGGCTTGTTACCTAAAAAGGTAAGTGCCAAAGTCAATTTGTCCAAAATCGCTGAAAAGATTCTCATTTACTTCAGCAAGCAATTAGCGATGTGGTAAAAAGGATCAAATCCCGTGAATCAAGGTAAAATCAATTTGTGACGTTAATCGTGGCACAGATAAACTCGTTGTTAATCATGACATGAAATACAATCGTGGCCATTGATTTAAAGTAGTTTTTGATCTAACGGTTAATACCACAAAGAGAAACTGTGCTCTGACGGTTTTTGTTAGTGGACCACTACGCATTTAATGCAAAGGCTCCACTAACGCAGTTGAATCTCTATTTTATCCTTGCTGAGAACTCAAAACCGCTGAGCTTCTTGCACAACAGAGATACTATATAAACAAAGAGTTAGAGAAAGACAAAATTCTTTACCTCACATTTCCTTTCTCTGCAAATTTTATAGCCTGTGCCATGAATTCACCGTACCTCCAGTCGAAAAGCAAGTTAATCTTTTTCGTACATCTCTCCTGCTATATAAGAAATGGCTCCAAAGAGACAGTCCTCTAAGACCTCAAAATCATCCAAAGCTGATAGTGCTGACAAAAGCACTACTCCGGTTGAAACTCCAGCAACCAACACATTGAAAATTGTGTTGAAACATGACCGAATAACAGAGAGACCCATGCCACCTGCATATCTTGACACTGCAAAGTGTGAACAGATGATGCAATGGGGCGGATTCGCCAAGGAGAAGTATATAAGATACTTCTATGAACAAGAATTAGATGAAGAAAATGAAGAGGCGCTTAATTTGATAAATCAACAAGGCCTTCTTTTCTTCATAACTGCTCGTCCTGAGAAAGTGAGTATGTTAGATGCTATGGAATTCTACAATAATGCAGAAATCCAAACTCTCACTGATGAACAAGGAGTCACTGAAAAAGTGATTTCTACCACAGTTCAAGGTGTGCAAATCATCCTGGAATGGATCGATTTAGCCAACATCTTTCAGATTGCAACTACTGGAATTGAAGATGACATCACTGCCACTGATGAAGAAATAGAAGCCTTCTACAGTGATGTCAGAAATGAAAAGATGAATAAAGGAGAGATTGCTCCCGTGACTTGGACTTCAAAGCACGTAAAAAGAAAGCATCTCTGCCATTCGCTTGGTCTAGTAGCTCTGCTACTAATCAAAGTCTTAGACTCCAAAGTTGGAGGAATAGACCAAGTTGGCTTGAGAAGGTGGCCATTGCTGATGCATATCCATGAGAACAGAATAGAGCTCAATTAGGCTAAGTACATTTTCAACAGACTTGTTGATTGTGTTACTAAGTTCAAGGTAAAGGTTTAAGACAACACAGTCTCACCTACCTTCCCAGTAATGTATGGACTGAAAATATGCTATATCCTTGAACATTTCAGGATTCAGCTGAGAAACCCATTGCCGATTAAGAAATCAGTATGCAATGTGGGAAGAGCCTTCTACAAGCAGAATGGACCTAAGCTTGCTGACAAGAAGTCAAAGAAGACAACAGCTGCAAATGTTGCCAGCGTTGGTCAGCAAGACAGGTATCCAACAGCTGCAAATGTTGCTGTGAAAATAAGTCCATGAATGCATCTGCTGCAGATGGTGATCAACAAGGTAAGTGTACAACAACAGTTGCTGAAAATGCAACAGCTGCAGATATTGCTGCTGGAGCCATTGCGGTTGCGGAAACTAATGCACCCAGGGAAAAATCTAAGAAGAAAAAGAGGAAAGCTGATGATGACACTCAAACTGCAGCGTCATCAGCTGACCCCATTCCTAAGAAGAAACGGACAAAGACTTACCCAAGAAAGAAAACAATGGCTCGTAAGACCATTCCAATTGTCCATGATCTTTCAGATGATACTCCAGGAGTTGCTGAAACACAAGCCCCTCCAGTAGATGTTGTTGAAGTGTTTGCAGAAGCCTTCAGCAATGTTGAAGTGTTTGCAGAAGCCTTCAACAATCAACCCAACGTTGATATCTGCTGAAATAAGACCACAAGGCAGTGGAAATGAAATTCCTGCCCCAGTCACCGATATCTACATTGTAGATAATCCCAATGACTATACTCTGGAACCAGCAAGTGATATTGCTGCTGATCTGAGAAATGCAGCACTTGCTGATAATGCTGTTGAAAATATGGTTGTTGAACAAGCAACTCATCAAGTTGCTGAAGCTGCAGTTACTGAAGCAGAAATTGCTGAAGAACCAGTTGCTGAGACTGCAATGGTTCAAGTCCCGGAGGTTGCTGAAACACCACAAGAGACACTATTCGACGACGCATGTCGTGATGCTGAGAATATTGGACCTAGTTCACCAAAAACATCCATTGAAAAGGTTCAGCTGGTACTGACAGAATTAAGCCAGCAAATGGATTTGGAGATTGATGACACCTCCAACATGTCAGTAGATGTGTTCATGACTAGCAGTGAACTTAAAGGTCACGATGTCTCTGCTCAACTTGTCAATTCAGAGACAAGGGAGATTGTTGAATCTGCACAACCTTCTTAAATAGAGCAAGAAAAGAAGTCTGCTGAAGAACAAGTCGCAGATAATGAAGATGTTGTCATTGCTGAAAGGACTGAGTCACCACCTGTCCTTCTTCAACAGGTAGTTAACTCAGACATAAGCAAAACTTCAATATCTGAAACTATATCTTTTGCTGATATTATTGTGTCCTTACAGACTTCTCAAGATACAAGTCAGAAGATTGCTGAAACTTCTGCACCAGATTCCACAACTCCTGTTCAGCAGGTAGATGAAGTTTTTGGTAAATCTATTAAGTTTGACAACTTAGTACTTGTATCTAACTTAAAATCACTTCAGGATAAACAATTCAAGGATGCTGCTCAAGCTCCTGAAGCAATGGAAATAGTGCCAACACAACAAAGTGTGCAACATGAGCTTGCTGAACTTCAGTAGGTAAATCATGTTCCAGTTTTAGACTCTAAAACTATTTTCCAAAACCTTCCTGAACTTAATTTTATTCTTTTTCAGGCTCAAAAGAAGACCACTGAAGTGGTTCACATCACTGAAGATTTGGAAGTAAGTTCAGAAGAACTTTACTCGAACTTCAAAAGAACTACCTTGACCAGAGTTGCTAAATCTATCAGCAACTGGAAAAGGTACAGAAGGATGGATTTCTCTGATCTTCACCTTCATCTGTCCAACCAGAAAAAGAGACATTCTCTACTGAGACTCGAGACCTTTGTACATTCCATACTTCCAGAAGAGCTGACATATTCTCGGCTAATGAGCTCCAGTCCGATTGCTCTAATCAGAGAGAATATGAAAGATAAATTCAAGAGTGCCTCACCATCTGAACAAGCTGTGATGCTCAAGGGTTCTTTTGTACCCGTGGTGGCTGATCCCCACAAAATCAGTGGGGAAGAGAAAGTAACTAGCGCAGCTATGTACAAACATCTTGAGTTAGTTATGCTAACGAACGATGATGAAGAAGAAGAGGATGAAAATATCCCAAAAGATCCAAGTGATGATGAAGGAAAAGAGTCCAAGGACAAAAAGGATGATGATGATAATAATCAAGGTCCTAGTCCTGATGTTGGTGGAGTTAAGCTGACAGTTGCTGAGACTGAACATCAAGTTACCAAACTCCTAGTCAGCATCAAGAATCCACTCCTCCTCCTCCTGCTGAGACAAGTACTCAAGCAACTGAACAAGTTGCTGAAACTGAAGAAGACTACGCCAGAAAGCGTGCTGAAATGAAATTAGGCAAAAACAAGCTTTCTGATGCCGAGTTAACTTTACTCGATGCCAAGGTCACTGAACCAAACCTTGATGATGAAGATATGGATGAAGATTATCAAAGAGAACTTCAAAACAATCTACAGATTCATGCTAGGCATACGCAGAATCTAGACATTGCTCAATCTTCAGGAGTGAAGAACACGGAAGTCCCCTCCCTTCCACTTACTGCTGGTGAAACTCCAGTTGTTCAGTCTAAAGAGTTGCCCTCAGCAACCACTCAACCACAAGTGATTGAAGCTCAAGATTTAGGAACCAAGGTTGCTGGCCTTGATGAATCTGACGACGAATAAGATCTCTTCAATTTCTCAGCAAATGAAGAAGAACTAACAAAGAAAGTTGAACCCACAGTGGTTACAATTCCTCCTCCATCTCTTGATCATGAAGAAGGAGATGCTGAAAGAAGCCGTTTGCTGATAAATGATGATCAATTCTCTACTGATCTCAAAGTTCATTCACTCACTCCCTAATGGTGAGTATTAAAGAAGAACTGTCCAAGCTGACTGCTGGTCAGCAAGGAATAATTCTTAAGTACAATAACCTAAGTAAACTTGCTGAAAATTGCAATGAATTTTTCTCTTTGCACATTCACCCAATGATGCAATCCATGTCTAAGGGGGAAGATAAACAAAGAAAATCTTCAAGAGCAAAGAAAACCCCTGCTGAAGCGCCATTGATACTGCCTAGTCCACCTCCCAGAGAACCTCTTGCTGAAAGAGAGCATTTTGAGAGAAATTCAGCAAATCCGAAAAGGAGAAGAACATCTGCTGAAACTCAAGAATACTATCATACTGTGAGAGTCATCAAGATCTGAATGAAGATGATGATAATGATGATGACCAAACAATAGCTCAAGCACTAAGAGCTAGACCAATTACATCCCTAACTCCTTTTGGCCATTCCAAACATTTCTCTTCTGACTCAAGATCTTCAGCAAGAGATCAAGAAAATGCTATGGCAAGAAGAAGAAGGCAAAGACATGAAGAAAAGAGGCTAGCCAGCATTGCCATTGGCTCTGGTATTGAATACACAAAGACCAGCAATGAACAAACAACTCAAAATGTGATCAGAAACCTACATGGTTGCTGGGTCTTAAACCTGGAAGATTTGTTGGTCAATGATTTCTTTCCAACTGCTGTACTGAATCAAATGTACACTTGTATTGAATTAAAAGTGCAAAGAAAAGAAAGGGATCCACCTCCCTACCCAAGAAACATTGCTGCAAAATGGCTGAATCTGGAAGTCTTAGTAAGAAGAACTTCTATCGGCAAGCTAATGAAGCAAGAGTCTGATTTAATCAAACCGATTGATGTTGCTTACTACAGTGATCCTTTAACCAAGAAGTCAAAGAAGAAATATGGCTTGATTCCTTATGAGTATGTTTATCTCACTGCCAAGGATCAAGAAGAAGATCTTCTCTGGTTAAGAAAGA
Source organism: Plantago ovata (assembly GCA_028274465.1). NCBI lineage: Eukaryota > Viridiplantae > Streptophyta > Magnoliopsida > Lamiales > Plantaginaceae > Plantago > Plantago ovata. Next base: position 85,755,283 of record CM051456.1, on the reverse strand, counting down.
TTCATGCCAACAAGGGAATTTCAGATACACAACTTCTCCATGCCAGCAATTGGGGCATGCACTTGTGGGTACTTCACTACAAAGAAATGAATGATGAAAACCATCATTATACTGCCTGCAAGAATGCAAGGATCATTCAACTTGAAGTCCGTAAGCTACTTGAAGATTACGAGAAGGACTGTGTTGAATTTTCTGCGCTTGCTGAGAAGAGTGTAAGGGAGATTCTGAGGAAATCTTCTACTGGAATAGCTTAAGTCCCTTGTAAAAGATTTGTTTGTTTTTGTTTGTTGATTTTTGTAGTTATCTCTGAACTTTCTTGTAAACTTACTAAAAGATAACTATCAACAATAAGCTTTTGACTCTTATTGGTTTTTGATTATGCAATCTACTTATGCTTACTGTTTTATTATTCAAGTATGTTTGCATTATTCAACTGATTTATTCAACATCAGAAACCTCTAATAGGGTAACAATTAATTTAGCCATGGATTGCTAATATCAAAAAGGGGGCAATTTGTTAGGAAACTTGTAAATTTTGATGAGCAATTAACCATGCTAAATTAAGGAAAGTCCAGTAACTAGTAGTCTTAAGGTCCATAGGAATTTAGAATTTTAAGGACATTGTAAAAGAGGAACGTCTGCTGAAGACTTAGTGTAGGTACTAGTTAGGTTCTTTAGTTTTGCTGATGATGTACTTTGTTTTTACAAACGAACTATTGAAGCACTAGAACCGTTCAGAAACTTGAAGAATTCGAAGACTGAAGACTAAAGAAGATTTCTGAAGATGGTATCTACAAAGGCACATGTTGCTCAGAAAGTGGAAATTTCAGCAACAGCTTGCATAAGTGAAAATCTATATGACAGAGTAGGTTGTGCTTGCTGAAACTGAGACTGACCGCTTGCTGAAATACATATGTGACCTTCTTGGTGAAAGTACTTGCATTTGCGCTCCAATGATCATATTTGAATTTCATTCAAATGAACATTAAATGCAAAAGTAAGCATGCGAAGAACATGAAGACTAGAAGACAAATGAAGGACGCTGCTGAAAGTACAAAAGCAAGATAGTGACATCTTAAGGAACAAAGCCTTAGAATTTGAAATTCAAACGGCTCCCTTGATTCACTATAGATAGAGGTCATCCGGCAAAGAGTAGAATTGTGTCAACAACGTGATCAAACTCTCACTTGTGCTTAAACACTCATCTTTCTTACTCTTTACTGCCTATTGATCCGTTCCAAGGCTTAAAGCTTGAAACAAAAGCTACTTGTGAAGAAGTAGAACATTCACGGCTAAGAAATTAGTGAAGTGTTCTTTCTTTCAAACAAGAACAAGTCTTGACACCAGAAACAACTTAACTTGTTTACTGCAAAGTATTCAAATTTTTGTTTCTTAGATTACTTGTTATAGCTGAATAAGTTATACTCAAGTCATCTCATCCCAAACCTCTCTAACTGATAAATACCCTTTTTCAGGCGTGAAATTCAGGGGGAAATTAATCAAGCATAGTGTTGCTGATTATAAGTCCCAAGTTTGGTGGAGAACAAGGTTTCGTTCTCTATTTAGGTTGGAAACGAAGCAAGTGTTCTTTGGTTTCTGAAAAATCGCACTAGATAGGTGTTGTAAGGAACCTCAAACTTATCTTAGTGGATTCAGTCCTAGCAAGGACAAAGTGGATTAGTTGAGAGATTACGCCACTCTCAGATACCACTATAAAAAGTGTTTGTGTGATTTACTTTACTGCATTTAGTTTTCAGCAAGCTTATCTATCTGTACACTGTCACTCTGCTCACTTGCTGAAACTAGCACTTACTGAAAAGCACTTATTGTATAAAGACTTCCGCACTCTGCTTTTAAGTACCGGTGATACCAGTTGCTGAAAAGTAACTAGTACTTGCTGAGAAAGTTAAGTATCAGCAAACTCATTACTGAAAAGTAATAAGCCCTTGCTAAGAAAGTTTTTAAACGATGAAAGTTTGAAAAGACTATTCACCCACCCCCCCTCTAGTCTTTTCTTGTTGTTTAAAGGGACCAACAGATTTCTACAACAGTACAAGGAAAGAAAATCATCCTGAAATGGATTGATTTGGCGAATATCTTTCAGATTCCAACCACTGGAATTGAAGATGACATCACTGCCACTGTTGAGGAGGTTGAAGCATTCTACAATGATGTCAGAAATGAAAGAATGAAGAAAGAAGAAATTGCTCCTATTACTTGGAAGAATTTCACAAAGAGAAAACATCTTTGTCATTCTCTTGGACTAGTAGCCTTGATACTCATAAAAGTCCTAGACTCCCTAGTCGGAGGAATAGACCAAGTCTGCCTGAAAAGATGGCCATTACTGATGCACATTTATGAGAAAAAAAACGACATCAACTGGGCTAAATACCTATTCAACAGATTTGTTTATTGTATTGCAAAGTTCAAAGTCAAGGTGGAAGACAATACTATCTTGCCAATGTTCCAACTGATGTATGGACTAAAGATTTGTTACATCTTTGAACATTTCCAAATCAAGCTAAGAAACCCATTGCCAATCAAAAAGTCAGTATGCAATGTGGGAAGAGCTTTCAATAAACTAAATGGACCCAAGGATGCTGACAACCAGTCCAAGAAAGCAATAGAGTCAAATGTTGCCGATACAGTGATGAACCGGTTTGTCAGAATCAATTAATCAAATAAATTTGTATTTAGCCAAAGGCAATTCACAACTACAACGAAAATCGTAGTGTAGCAGTAAAATAACCTCGAGTGTCGATCTCTAAGGACTATAACTAGCTTTATCTAATTTAACTTAAGAATATAAAATCAACAGACGACTTAGCAAAGGTTTTTCTTAACAGATAATGGAGATTGGTGATAGTATGGTCATTCAAAGCATAGCAGGTTAATAATCATGCATGAAGTCCCCGGATTTCCATAGAGATCTTTGATCAATAGATTGTCCAATTGTGTTCCGTAATTATTCAACACTACGAAGATAGAGGTTTTAGATAGATCAAATAAATAAAGCAATAACTCATAGTATAATTCGCGATATAGCCATTAGCATAATTATTAACCCTTCGCTAAGAAATCACATACTATCACCAACAAGAAGTTTAGCTACTCATAGATGTCATGCAATCAACAGAAATCATAGCAAGATTGAATGAAAACATGTTGAAAGATAAATAAATATAAATAGAAAAACTATAAGATACAATGTTCCCGAAGGTTATCAATCTCCGAAGAATCGCGATCTTACAAGCTCCAAAACGCTATGAAAAAGTATCTCCTAAGCTAAGAATCCTCAGAACAGGCTCTGGAGAATTCCTACCTAAAACTAATGAGAAAGGTGAGAGAAAAGGTCTGGAAAAGAATGAAAAACGGAGAAAACTGAGCAACTATATATAGTGATTCGGCAGGTGTGGCACGAGTCGCCCCACACACCGGGCGATTCGCCTGGTGTGGGGCGATTCGCCCCACGTCCCGGGCGAGGTTTTTTCTGCCATATACGCGTTTTCGACGCGTTCTTGGATTTTTTCTCCTTTTCGGACTCGGTTTTTGTCTTCTAGTGACCTTTTAGCCTTCAGACTCGACCTTTAGACTTCAAATCCTATCCGGAATCTTCTGGATACTCCAAATAGGCCTTCGGAACACCATTTCCTTGTCTACTTCAATATAATTGCCCGGAAAACCTCGTTTTTCACCCAAAACCTGTAAAATACAAACTAAAGGGAAACGTGACACTATTCCAATAAAATGCACTAAAGTATAGCTAAATTAACATATAGGATAGCTAAAATAGGTGAAAAAAACTCAAATGAAAGTGTAAAATACATGTTCATCAAACTCCCCAAACCGAACCTTTGCTTGTCCTCAAGCAACTAAGCTAGACTCTAATGCAAAAAACAATGCAACACAAAAAATGGAGTCTCATGCCAAATGAAATGAACTAACCTATTGAATCTATCAAAAAACATATGAACAAAAAACCACACAAATCATAACATGAATATGGGTTGAAGAATGCCTCGATTGACTCATACACATTCGCATAAGCACTTTTGTCAAGACAAGATAGCCTCTCGTAACATTCTCTACCTGGACCTAGTCAGTGACGACGTAATGAAATATGTTAGAATACGAATGGTTGTCCCGTGCCTATGAAACTGAGGACTTACTATTGTTCACCAAGTTAAGACTTTTCCTCAAAGAGGTCGAACCAATACTGGCTCTCATCAAACGAAGGAGGGTTCCCTAAAAAAGATAACACTCCCCAATTCTACCCATCTCTCAAGCAAAGCCTTAAGCTATTCACCACTTCCTGAATGGCAGGACGAGGGTGGTCTAGAAAAGATGACACTCAAATAAAAAGAAAAGATAGAAAATTACAACACGATTACGAACATTACAAAAATTGGAAAATGAGACACAACACTTTGCTAAACTACTTTTTGGCTCTTTTTTTTTTACCCTTCCTTTCTTTTTTGGGGTCTTTTCTTTTTTTCTTTTTTTTTTCTTTTCCAGTTTCTTTTTCTTTTTCTGGAATTGTTTTTTCTTATTTCCTTTTTTTTCGATTTTTTTAGCCAGCAGTAGCACAACGAAAGAGAAACAAAAATGACACATAAACGACTTCCCCAAACCTATTCGAAAGAATAGGTGATGAACCGAGAATTTGTCAGATTCTAATTAATCAAATAAACTTGTATTTAGCCAAAGGCAATTCACAACTACAACGAAAACCGTAGTGTAGCAGTAGAATAACCTCGAGTGTCGATCTTTAAGGACTATAACTAGCTTTATCTAATCTAACTTAAGAATATAAAATCAACAAACGACTTAGCAAAGGTTTTTCTTAGCAGATAATGGAGATTGGTGATAGTATGGTCATTCAAAGCATAGCAGGTTAATAATCATGCATAAATTCCTCGGTCTTGCATGGAGATCTTTGATCAATGAATTGTCCAATTGTGTTCCGTAATTATTCAACACTACGAAGATAAAGGTTTTAGATAGATCAAAGAAATAAAGCAATAACTCAGAGTATAATGCGCAATATAGCCATTAGCATAATTATTAACCCTTCGCTAAGAAATCACATACTATCATCAACGAGAAGTTTAGCTACTCATAGATGTCATGCAATCAACAGAAATCATTCCACGAATGAATGAAAACATGATGAAAGATATATAAATATAAATAGAAAAACTGTAAGATACAATGTTACCGAAGGTTGTCAATCTCCGAAGAATCGCGATCTTACAAGCTCCACAACGCTAAGAAAAAGTATCTCCTAAGCTAAGAACCCCCAGAACAGGCTCTGGAGAATTCCTACCTAAAACTACTGAGAAATGTGAGAGAAAAGGTCTGGAAAAGTATGAAAAACGGAGAAAACTGAGCAACTATATAGGTATTCGGGAGGTGTGGGGTGAAGGACCCCACACACCGGGAGATTCGCCTGGTGTGGGGCGATTCGCCCACGTCCCGGGCGATTCGCCCGGGAGTATTTTTCGGCCAGATACGCATTTTCGACGCGTTTTTGGATTTCTTCCCCTTTTCGGACTCGGTTTCTGCCTTCTAGTGACCTTTTAGCCTTCTGACTCGACCCCTAGACTTCAAATCGTATCCGAAATCTTTTAGATACTCCAATTAGGCCTTCGGAACACCAATTCCTTGTCTACTTCAATATAATTGCCCGGAAAACCTATTTTTCAACCAAAACCTGTAAAATACAAACTAAAGGGAAACGTGACACTATTCTAATAAAATGCACTAAAATATAGCTAAATTAACATAGATGATAGCTAAACTAGGTGAAAAAGACTCAAATGAAAGTGTAAAATACACATTCATCAAACTCCCCAAACCGAACCTTTGATCGTCCTCAAGCAACTAAGCTAGACTCTAATGCAAAAAACAATGCAACACAAAAAATGGAGTCTCATGCCAAATGAAATGAACTAATCTATTGCATCTATCAAAAAACATATGAACAAAAACCATACAAATCATAACATGAATATAGTTTGAAGAATGCCTCGATTGACTCATACACATTCACATAAGCACTTATGTCAAGACATGATAGTCTCTCGTAACATTCTCTACCTGGACCTAGTCAGTGACGACGTAATGAAACATGTTAAGATACGAATGGTTGTCCCGTGCCTATGAAACTGAGGACTTACTACTGTTCACCAAGTTAAGACTTTTCCTCAAAGAGGTCGAACCAATACTGGCTCTCATCAAACGAAGGAGGGTTCCCTAAAAAAGATAACACTCCCCTATTCTACCCATCTCTCAAGCAAAGCCTAAAGCCATTCACCACTTCCTGAATGGCAGGACAAGGGTGGTCTAGAACAGATGACACTCAAACAAAAAGAAAAGATTACAACACGATCACGGACATTACAAGAATTGGTAAATGAGACACAACACATTGCTAAACTGCTTTTTGGCTTTCTCCTTTTTTGGATCTTTCTTTGCTTTTTGGGGTCTTTTCCTTTTTTTTTATTTTTTCTTTTCCAGTTTTTTTCTTTTTTTCCTGGAATTTTCTTTTCTTTTTTTTCTGGAAGTTTTCTTCTTTTTTTGATTTTTTTAGCCAGCAGTAGCACAACGAAAAGAGAAACAAAATGACACACAAACAACTTCCCAAACCTATTCGAAAGAATAGGTTGGAGTACAAAATTTACGAAAAAGGAAAAATAAACTCACAACACAAAATTGAAAAACGAAAAACAAGTCTAATGATAGCGTAACCCCCTCCCAAAACCTATTCGGAAGAATAGGTTGCAACAACGGATCGCACAATCTCACACTACCTCCTTCCTAGGCATTTAGCAATCTCAAAGCAAGGTGAAGACTTGTTGCCTCTTAGGTACATAATTACTCGGGAAAACAACCATAACACCCTAACATGCATCATCCTATTATAAAGGCCTTCGTGAACCGCAGTAGAGAAAACACCACTAAGTGATGTCGAGACTACCAAGCTTAACTAAGTGCAATACATAAATGTGACAGGCCAAGCGAGAAAAACCTCAAACAAATTCATAGAGATGAAGCATATGATTAATGGCATAATTAGTTAATCTACCCAATAAAAAAGTTCAAAAAATTTGGCAATAAACTCCACACAAAACATGCAAGACTATCCTAGGATGAATGTGTTGAATGCAACCAAAAAACTAAGAAAGCAGTAACGTGCAAATGCAAATGCAGACTGATTTCACGAGTTTATCATAAGCAAAACAAGTATAGAGATGACCAGCGATAACCCCCCCCCCAAACCTGAACGTCGTCGCTCATCCCGAACATCGAAAGTGGATTCAAGGTGAGAGCGATACTTGTATAAGTGACCTATAATACTCAATCAAACTCGTGAGAAAACAAAACAACAATCACACTAACCTTTAGTGGTGGCGGTAAGGGTAAGCTCAAGGTGATCAACCTCCCTTTGATCACTAGATATCTCGAAGTATGGCTTCACTCGCTGGCCATTTACCTTGAAGGTATTGCCCGTCTTGGATCAAAGAGTTTTACAGCTCCATGGGGAGCAACTTCGATAATTTCGTACGGTCCATCCCAACGAGTACGGAGCTTTCCAGGAAATAGTCGAAGGCGAGAATTAAATACAAATCTTTTTGTCCAGGAAATTCCTTACGTACTATACCACGATCATGATACTTCCTAGTACGTTCCTTGTAGATCTTGGCATTTTCATAAGCACCTAGTCGTAATTCATCAAGCTCATCTAGTTGCAACAATCGTTCCTCGCCAGCTTTTCCCCTATCAAGATTGAGTGCTTTTATAGCCCAATATGTTTGTGTTCCAGTTCTACGGGAAGATGACATGCTTTCCCATACACAAGTCTGTACGGCGTGGTCCCGATCACCGTCTTGTAGCTAGTCCTGTATGCCCAAAGTGCATCATTCAATTTTCCTGCCCAATCTTTCCTACTAGGCTTCACTACTCGCTCCAGGATCTTCTTAATTTGACGGTTGCTGACTTCGACTTGACCCGATGTCTGTGGGTGATATGGCGTAGTGACAGTATGGTGGACAGTATCTCTTAAGAAGGGGGGCAAAGTTCTATTGACGAAGTGTGACCCTCCATCACTGATGATTGTCCTAGGGCACCCAAATCTAGAGAATATTACCTCCTTCAAGAACTTCATAACCAACTGCGCCGTCATTGTTTTTGTAGGAATTGCCTCCACCCATTTAGTCACATAATCCACCGCAACAGAATGTATACATAGCCTCCACTTGATGGAAATGGTCCCATGAAATCAATGCCCCATACGTCGAAAGGTTCGACCACTAGATTCCTTGGAAGGGGCATTCGTCTTTCTTGCCCAATCTTACCACTCTCGTTGACAGGGTCACAATTTTCACAAAAATTCGAGCATCTCGGTATATTGTTGGCCAGAAAAATCCTGCTTGCAGTACCTTGCGAGCTGTTTTCAAGCCACTATAGTGTCCCCCACAATTAAGCTCATGGCAATGACTCAACACACTTTTGTTGCTCTTCTTGTGGCACGCATCTCCTTAGAATCCCATCAGCTCCTTCTTGAATAGATGCGGATCATCCCATATGTAAGTCCTACAACGCTTGGCAAGAAGCTCTCTTGTCTGGCAATTGAAAGTTAGTGGGGCAAAACATTCATAGACAAATAGTTTACACTACTGCATACCATGGCTCTTCATTAGCCTTCATTAAGTGCTCATCAGGGAGGTCCTCATGATGGGTATCGAATCAACAGGGATATTAGGTATTCTAGATAAATGATCTGCTACTAAATTCTCCCTACCAGCTCTATCCACTATGGTCAAATCAAAGTCTTGCAGCAAAAGGACCCAACGGATTAACATAGGCTTAGAATCTTGCTTTGCTATCAAATGTCTCAAAGCAGCATGATCCGTATGGACATTCACAGGATGACCATTAATAGTACTAAACTTTTGTAAAGCAAAGACAACAGCTAAAAATTCCTTTTCAGTAGTTGTATAATTAACTTGCGCAGAGTCTCGAGTCTTACTAACGTAATAAATCACACGATACGCTTTATCAACTTTTTGGCTTTAAAACAGCACCCATAGCAAAATTCGACGCACACACCTAATCTCAAAAGGAAGATTCCGTTGTCTGGTGGTCACAACAATGGGAGCTAGAGAAGTCTTTTCCTTAAGGGTATTAAAGCAACTAAGCATTTTCACTTAGAATAAATGGTGATAAACCACATCTTTTGCCAAGCAA
>CM051456.1:85656554-85745934 GCA_028274465.1 Plantago ovata | reverse complement strand
CAATTCATAGAGATGAAGCATGATTAATGGCCTAATTAGTTATCACCCAATAAAAAGTTCAAAAAATTTGGCAATAAAACTCCACACAAAACATGCAAGACTATCCTAGGATGAATGTGTTGAATGCAACCAAAAAAAACTAAGAAAGCAGTAACGTGCAAATGCAAATGCAGACTGATTTCCGAGTTTATCATAAGCAAAACAAGTATAGAGATGACCAGCGATAACCCCCCCCCCCCAACCTGAACGTCGTCGCTCATCCCGAACATCGAAAGTGGATTCAAGGTGAGAGCTAATACTTGTATAAGTGACCTATAATATTCAATCAAACTCGTGAGAAAACAAAACAACAATCACACTAACCTTTAGTGGTGGCGGTAAGGGTAAGCTCAAGGTGATCAACCTCCCTTTGATCACTAGATATCTCGAAGTATGGCTTCACTCGCTGGCCATTCACCTTGAAGGTATTGCCCGTCTTTGGATCAAAGAGTTTTACAGCTCCATGGGGAGCAACTTCGATAATTTCGTACGGTCCATCCCAACGAGTACGGAGCTTTCCAGGAAATAGTCGAAGGCGAGAATTAAATACCAAATCTTTTTGTCGAGGAATGAATTCCTTACGTACTATACCACGATCATGATACTTCCTAGTACGTTCCTTGTAGATCTTGGCATTTTCATAAGCACCTAGTCGTAATTCATCAAGCTCATCTAGTTGCAACAATCGTTCCTCGCCAGCTTTTCCCATATCAAGATTGAGTGCTTTTATAGCCCAATATGTCTTGTGTTCCAGTTCTACGGGAAGATGACATGCTTTCCCATATACAAGTCTGTACGGCGTGGTCCCGATCACCGTCTTGTAGCTAGTCCTGTATGTCCAAAGTGCATCATTCAATTTTCCTGCCCAATCTTTCCTACTAGGCTTCACTACTCGCTCCAGGATCTTCTTAATTTGACGGTTGCTGACTTCGACTTGACCCGATGTCTGTGGGTGATATGGCGTAGTGACAGTATGGTGGACACTGTATCTCTTAAGAAGGGGGGCAAAGGTTCTATTCACGAAGTGTGACCCTCCATCACTGATGATTGTCCTAGGGCACCCAAATCTAGAGAATATTACCTCCTTCAAGAACTTCATAACCACTGCACCGTCATTTGTTTTTGTAGGAATTGCCTCCACCCATTTAGTCACATAATCCACCGCAACAAGAATGTATACATAGCCTCCACTTGATGGAAATGGACCCATGAAATCAATGCCCCATACGTCGAAAGGTTCGACCACTAGATTCCCTTGAAGGGGCATTTCGTCTTCCTTGCCAATATTACCACCACGTTGACATGGGTCACAATTTTCACAAAAATTCGAGCATCTCGGTATATTGTTGGCCAGAAAAATCCTGCTTGCAGTACCTTGCGAGCTGTTTTCAAGCCACTATAGTGTCCCCCACAATTAAGCTCATGGCAATGACTCAACACACTTTGTTGCTCTTCTTGTGGCACGCATCTCCTTAGAATCCCATCAGCTCCTTCTTTGAATAGATGCGGATCATCCCATATGTAAGTCCTACAACGCTTGGCAAGAGCTCTCTTGTCTGAGGCTGAAAGTTAGTGGGGCAAACATTCATAGACAAATAGTTTACAATATCTGCATACCATGGCTCTTCATTAGCCTTCATTAAGTGCTCATCAGGGAGGTCCTCATTGATGGGTATCGAATCAACAGGGATATTAGGTATTCTAGATAAATGATCTGCTACTAAATTCTCCCTACCAGCTCTATCTACTATGGTCAAATCAAAGTCTTGCAGCAAAAGGACCCAACGGATTAACATAGGCTTAGAATCTTGCTTTGCTATCAAATGTCTCAAAGCAGCATGATCAGTATGGACATTCACAGGATGACCAATTAAATAAGACCTAAACTTTTGTAAAGCAAAGACAACAGCTAAAAATTCCTTTTCAGTAGTTGTATAATTAACTTGTGCAGAGTCTAGAGTCTTACTAACGTAATAAATCACACGATACTGCTTATCAACTTTTTGGCATAAAACAGCACCCATAGCAAAATTCGAAGCATCACACATAATCTCAAAAGGAAGATTCCAGTCGGGTGGCACAACAATGGGAGCAGAGACAAGCTTTTCCTTAAGGGTATTAAAAGCAACTAAGCATTCACTAGAAAAATGGAAAACCACATCTTTTGCAAGCAAGCTACTTAAAGGTTTAGCAATTTTCGAAAAATCTTTTATAAACCTCCTATGAAACCCTACATGACAAAGAAAAGATTGCAATTCTTTCACACAAGTAGGTGGGGGAAGTTTTTCAATGATCTCGATCTTAGCCTTGTCTACCTCAATACCTCTTTCAGAAACTACATGCCCTAGAATAATGCCTTCCCTTGCCATGTATTGACTTTTCTCCCAGCTTAAGGTCAAATTGCATTCAATGCACCTTTTTAAAACAAGATCTAATCTTTGCAAGCATTCATCAAACGAATCACCAAAAAGGGAAAAATCATCCATGAAAACTTCAACAAACTTAGTTACCATATCAGAGAAAACAGAAAGCATGCACCTTTGAAAAGTGACGGGAGTGTTGCATAATCCAAATGGCATCCTCCTATAGGCAAACGTTCCGAATGGGCAAGTGAATGTCGTCTTCTCCTGATCCTCCGGTGTAATCGGAATTTGGTAGAAACCTGATAAACCATCAAGAAAACAATAGAGTTTCCGGCCCGCAAGGCGGTTTAGCATGTCATCTGTAAATGGTAAAGGGAAGTGGTCTTTCTTAGTGGCGACATTTAATCTTCTATAGTCAATGCACATCCGCCATCCAGTGGTCTTCCTAACCGGTACCAACTCTCCCTTCTAATTCTCTTCCACCGTGACTCCTGATTTCTTAGGTACTACATGTACCGGGCTCACCCATCGACTATCAGGAATGGGATAAATCATATCGGCATCTAGCAACTTGATCACTTCTTTCTTTACTACCTCTTGCATGGACGGATTTATCCTTCGCTGAGGTTGCCTAACGGGTTTGGCATCTTGTTCTAGAGTGATGTTGTGCACACACCGTGTAGGGCTAATTCCTTTGATATCACTAATCCCCCATCCTATAGCTGCAGAATTTGCTTTCTAAACCTCAATTAGCCTACTTTCTTCATCGTTGGAGAGATGTGAGGAGACGATCACAGGCTTCTTCTGATTTTCTCCTAAGTAGACATACTTGAGGTGCGCAGGAAGTGGCTTTAATTCTAAGCTAGGCTCTTCAGGAAATTTACTTTCTTCCTCCTCTTCATCTAAAGGTTCAAGCACTTCTTCTCCTACGGAAATTTCTGGAGTGCTATCCATTATTTCGACTAGTTCCCTTGCTTCTTCGGTCATGTAGCATGTCTCAGTCTGCTTGGTTAGTGCCTCCTCAAGTGGTTCGCGCTTATCATTGTAATGATGGAATTCGGAAATCATGGAATCATAGCAATCGACAAAATTTAACTCTTCCGCGACTTGCTTATCGTCGATGCTACATCCTACCAATTCAATCTTCTCACCCATTACCTCCATGGTAATTTTCTTGCCATTAAGTTCAAGGCATGTGTTGGTAGTTGCCATGAATGGTCTCCCAAGTAGTACTACGTGCTCGCGAATATGGCTCTTTCCCTCTTCTGCAGATTTCATCACTACAAAATCAGCTGGTATTATCAATTTGTCCACCTTCACAAGGATGTCCTCTATTATCCCGACCGGCCTCTTCACACTTTGGTTCGCCATTTGGACGACCATATCAGTTGGTGTCAATTCTCCGAGATCCAGGGCCTTGTATATCGAATAGGGCATCAAGTTAATGCTAGCCCCTAAGTCAAGCATTGCCTTCGTGGTCCGACCGTTCCCCAAAGCGATTTTGATGATGAAACTTCCAGGATCCTTTTTCTTCACAGGTAATCCGACAATTGAGTTAACCGTTTCAACCCCATTCAATTCCTTTCCTGAAGTAATCCTTTTGTTCTTTATCTCACGAAAGAATTTCGTATAAGCCGGAATGTTTTGGATTAACTCCAAGAGAGGTACATTGACTTCCACTTTTGAGAGGCGTTGGAATAGGGGTGACTCTCGAATATCCTTCTTGGCTGGCTTGATCCGACTTGGGAATGGCACATGTGGCTTTGGAGGCACATATGGATTAGAAGATTTGTGAAGTTCCCCTGGAGTAGGAGTTCCTACCTCGACTTCATCATCACCTATGTCTTCCACAGATGGTCTTGGTTCATCATTCCTTCCCAGAACTTCTTGAGGTTCTTTGGAACTTTCGCTAACCTCTTGTTCTGTGCTTGGCCCTGTATTTTCGGCCCCAGTAGATTCAACCCGTTTAGGACGCACGAAGTTAGGAATTTTGGTCATCTTGCCTCCACGGAGTAGTAGATTCACCTCTTCGCATTCATTCTCCTCGGTAGTAACAGTTGGAAGTGGCTCGGGATCAGTTTCAGGTGTCACATCGGGGGAACTGGGGTCGTCCAATTCCCTGGAGTTGGGGGGCGATTCGCCCCCCTCATTGGGCGGTTCGCCCCCCACTTCTAGGGGGGCGTCTTCAACTGCTTTTCCGCACTTTTCACACTTTAGCAGGCTAAGCTCCTTGATAAGTTGCTCAGTTACTTCGACTGCTTCAAAAGCCTTTTCGATGCGAAGATTGTTTTCAGCTTGCCCTGCATCTCCTATCTCGAAAACACTCTCAATGGCTTTAATCCCTGCGTAGAACGCAAGTTCCTCCTCTTCACTGATATCTTCGTCTTCAGAATAACCTTCGTATAAGCCGTCAGTTTCACCCCGATTTGAATATATGTTGGTGACTTGACTCGACATTATCTTCTCGGATTGTGCAGATCCATTGGCGTACTTTTGAAAGACCTTCTCTGCCTCTTCAACTGTACATTCTTCTAAACCTCCACACATCCCATCCACTTGAAGCCTAACATCATCACGTAGTCCACCAACAAAAACCAAATCAGCTCCCCCTCGTCGAAACGGTGGTGGGGGCACTCACGTTTATACAGCTCAAAATGTTCATAGGTGTCACAGAACCGCTCGTATTCTCCTTGCTTGAAGTGTTCGATCCGATTCCGCAGTGCAATCGTCTCATGGTAAGGCATGAAACGTGCCAAGAACTCCTCTACTACTTGGCTCCAGGGCCTCAGTGATCCTGGTGCTAACCTTGCTATCCAAATCCTCGGTTCATATCCCAAAGCAAAAGGAAATAATTTCCTGCATAATTGATCCTCGGTGAACCCCTTTGCTGGAACTTTTGCTATTTCCTCTTTATAGGACCTGATGAAGCTTAAAGGATTCATCCCCACTCCATCTTCGAACCTCGGTATCCTTCTCACTATAGAACTCGTTACCTCATACACCGATAACTCTTCTTCCAAGTATATAGCTGACCCTTTCTTGACTTGCGAGAACGTAGGTGTCAAGCGAGCTTTTAAGGTCGTCATACCTGGAAATCTGGAACAGGAGTAACTCAAAACTGAAAATTAGCCTCGTTAGAAATCTCGAAGATCAAGAAAATTTCTGGAAATCGAATACTACTAAGACTAGGAAAGGAGTATCAGAGAGAGATTAAATAGGAAAACTAAAAACTACTAGAACTAGGAATTGAATGCTGAAAATATAAAAAAGCTAAATAGAAAAAGGAGTATAGTCCCCGGCAACGGCGCCAATTTGATGAACCGAAAATTTGTCAGATTCTAATTAATCAAATAAACTTGTATTTAGCCAAAGGCAATTCACAACTACAACGAAAACCGTTGTGTAGCAGTAGAATAACCTCGAGTGTCGATCTCTAAGGACTATAACTAGCTTTATCTAATCTAACTTAAGAATATAAAATCAACAAACGACTTAGCAAAGGTTTTTCTTAGCAGATAATGGAGATTGGTGATAGTATGGTCATTCAAAGCATAGCAGGTTAATAATCATGCATAAATTCCCCGGTTTTGCATGGAGATCTTTGATCAATGAATTGTCCAATTGTGTTCCGTAATTATTCAACACTACGAAGATAAATGTTTTAGATAGATCAAAGAAATAAAGCAATAACTCAGAGTATAATGCGCGATATAGCCATTAGTATAATTATTAACCCTTCGCTAAGAAATCACATACTATCACCAACGAGAAGTTTAGCTACTCAAAGATGTCATGCACTCAACAGAAATCATACCACGAATGAATGAAAACATGATGAAAGATATATAATATAAATAGAAAAACTGTAAGATACAATGTTACCGAAGGTTGTCAATCTCCGAAGAATCGCGATCTTACAAGCTCCAAAACGCTAAGAAAAAGTATGTCCTAAGCTAAGAACCCCCAGAACAGGCTCTGGAGAATTCCTACCTAAAACTACTGAGAAAGGTGAGAGAAAATGTCTGGAAAAGTATGAAAAACGGAGAAAACTGAGCAACTATATATAGGTATTCGGGAGGTGTGGGGCGAAGAGCCCCACACACCGGGCGATTCGCCCAGGAGTATTTTTCGGCCAGATACGCGTTTTCGACGCATTTTTGGATTTCTTCCTCTTTTCGGACTCGGATCTGCCTTCTAGTGACCTTTTAGCCTTCAGACTCGACCCCTAGACTTCAAATCCTATCCGGAATCTTTTAGATACTCCAATTAGGCCTTCGGAACACCAATTCCTTGTCTACTTCAATATAATTGCCCGAAAAACCTCGTTTTTCAACCAAAACCTGTAAAATACAAACTAAAGGGAAACGTGACACTATTCTAATAAAATGCACTAAAATATAGCTAAATTAACATAGAAGATAGCTAAAATAGGTGAAAAATACTCAAATGAAAGTGTAAAATACACATTCATCAATAGGTTGGAGTACAAACTTTACGAAAAAGGAAAATAAACTCACAATACACACTAAGAAATGAAAAACTAGTCTAACGAAAGCGTAACCCCCTCCCCAAACCTATTCGAAAGAATAGGTAGCAAACAAAGGATCACACAATCTCACACTACCTCCTTCCTAGGAATTTAGCAATCTCAAAGCAAGGTGAAGACTTGTTGCCTCTTAGGTACATAATTACTCGGGAAAACAACCATAAGACCCTAACATGCATCATCCTATTATAAAGGCCTTCGTGAACCGCAGTAGAGAAAACACCACTATGTGATGTCGAGACTACCAAGCTTTAACTAAGTGCAATACATAAATGTGACAAGCCAAGCGAGAAAAACCTCAAACAAATTCATAGAGATGAAGCATATGAATAATGTCATAATTAGTTAATCTACCCAATAAAAAAGTTCAAAAAATTTGGCAATAAACTCCACATAAAACATGCAAGACTATCCTAGGATGAATGTAGTGTATGCAACTAAATACTAAGAAAGCGGTAAACGTGCAAATGCAAACAAAACAAGATACCATACTCAACATCACAAAGCCAAACAATACTTAACATCATGGTTCACATTCCATCCCCCTCATGAAACTTAAGCTAGTCTCTAGCAAAAGAGAATGAGTAAATAAAAAGTGATACTAGATGTTACCGAACGGTTTGGCCTCGGTCGGCTGAGAGCGGACATGTGAAAAGACTAATTATCGGGATTGAAATCCCCATAATAGTCCTTCCACATGTCAGACAGGAGATCATTACCACTAATGTTATCCATTATCAAATGGAAACGAATCTTGTGCATCCGTTCAATTACTCCTCGCATCTTGGGAACCATCCTTGGCTCCTCTCCATATCTGCTCAAGCAAGTTCACGATTCCCTGAAAACTAAAATTAACAAAACCAAGAAAAAATAAATCTAAAAAATAACTAAGGGAATCAGATGGAAAATAAAAAGAGTAAAGAGGATCAAAACTCCTTTGGGACTCATAGGTGGGTGCATGGACCAGAACGTAGGAGTCAAGATCAAGAGTATCTGCCGCAATTGATTCAAAGACACCAAAATCTTCAGAGATTGGCTCCTCGACTGATGAACTGGAATTTGTCAGATTCAAATTAATCAAATAAATTTGTATTTAGCCAAAGGCAATTCACAAATACAACGAAAACCATAGTGTAGCAGTAGAATAACCTCGAGTGTCGATCTCTAAGGACTATAACTAGCTTTATCTAATCTAACTTAAGAATATAAATCAACAGACGACTTAGCAAAGGTTTTTCTTAACAGATAATGGAGATTGGTGATAGTATGGTCATTCAAAGCATAGCAGGTTAATAATCATGCATAAATTCCCCGGTTTCGCATAGAGATCTTTGATCAATGAATTGTCCAGTTGTGTTCCGTAATTATTCAACACTACGAAGATAGAGATTTAGATAGATCAAAGAAATAAATCAATAACTCAAAGTATAATGCGCGATATAGCCATAAGCATAATTATTAACCCTTCGCTAAGAAATCGCATACTATCACCAACGAGAAGTTTAGCTACTCATAGATGTCATGCAATCAACAGAAATCATTCCACGAATGAATGAAAACATGATGAAAGATATATAAATATAAATAGAAAAACTGTAAGATACAATGTTACCGAAGGTTGTCAATCTCCGAAGAATCGCGATCTTACAAGCTCCAAATTGCTAAGAAAAAGTATCTCCTAAGATAAGAACCCCCAGAACAGGCTCTGGAGAATTCCTACCTAAAACTACTGAGAAAGGTGAGAAAAAAGATCTGGAAAGGTCTGAAAAACGGAGAAAACTGAGCAACTATATATAGGTATTCGGGAGGTGTGGGGCGAACGGCCCCACATACCGGGCGATTCGCCTGGTGTGGGGCGATTCACCCCACGTCCCGGGCGACTCGCCCGGGAGTTTTTTTCGGCCCTTTACGCGTTTTCGACGCGTTTTTGGATTTCTTCCCCTTTTCGGACTCGGTTTTTGCCTTCTAGTGACCTTTTAGCCTTCAGACTCGACCCCTAGACTTCAAATCCTATCCGGAATCTTTCAGATACTCCAATTAGGCCTTTGAAACACCAATTCCTTGTCTACTTCAGTATAATTGCCCGGAAAACCTCGTGTTTCAACCAAAACCTGTAAAATACAAACTAAAGAGAAACGTGACACTATTCTAATAAAATGCACTAAAATATAGCTAAATTAACATAGAGGATAGCTAAAATATGTGAAAAAGACTCAAATGAAAGTGTAAAATACACATTCATCAAACTCCCCAAACCGAACCTTTGCTTGTCCTCAAGCAACTAAGCTAGACTCTATTGCAAAAAACAATGCAACACAAAAAATGGAGTCTCATGCCAAATGAAATGAACTAATATATTGAATCTATCAAAAAACATATGATCAAACACCATACAAATCATAACATGAATATAGGTTGAAGAATGTCTCGATTGACTCATACACATTCACATAAGCTCTTATGTCAAGACAAGATAGTCTCTCGTAACATTCTCTACCTGGGCCTAATCAGTGACGACGTAATGAAACATGTTAGAATATGAATGGTTGTCCCGTGCCTATGGAACAGAGGACTTACTAATGTTCACCAAGTTAAGACTTTTCCTCAAAGAGGTCGAACCAATACTGACTCTCATCAAACGAAGTAGGGTTCCCTAAAAGATAACACTCCCCTATTCTACCCATCTCTCAAGCAAAGCCTTAAGCTATTCACCACTTCCTGAATGGCAGGACGAGGGTGGTCTAGAACAGATGACATTCAAAAACAAAAGACAAAATATAGAAAATTACAACACGATTACGAACATTACAAGAATTGGAAAATGAGACACAACACTTTGCTAAACTGCTTTTTGGCTTTCTATTTTGGACCCTTCTTTGTTTTTTTGGGGTCTTTTCTTTTTTTTTTTTTTTTTTTTTTCTTTTCCAGTTTTTTTTCTTTTTTTCTGGAATTTTTCTTTTTCTCTTTTTTTCCTCGATTTTTTTTAACCAGCAGTAGCACAACGAAAAAGAAACAATAACACACAAACGACTTCCGCAAACCTATTCGAAAGAATAGGTTGTAGTACAAAGTTTATGAAAAAAGAAGAATAAACTCACAACACAAAATTGAAAAACGAAAAACAAGTCTAACGATAGCGTAACCCCCTCCCCAAACCTATTCGGAAGAATAGGTTGCAAACAAAGGATCACACAATCTCACACTACCTCCTTCCTAGGCATTTAGCAATCTCAAAGCAAGGTGAAGACTTATTGCCTCTTAGGTACATAATTACTCGGGAAAACAACCATAAGACCCTAACATGCATCATCCTATTATAAAGGCCTTCGTGAACCGCAGTAGAGAAAACACCACTAAGTGATGTCGAGACTACCAAGCTTAACTAAGTGCAATACATAAATGTGACAAGCCAAGCGAGAAAAACCTCAAACAAATTCATAGAGATGAAGCATATGATTAATGTCATAGTTAGTTAATCTACCCAATAAAAAAGTTCAAAAAATTTGGCAATAAACTCCACACAAAACATGCAAGACTATCCTAGGATGAATGTGGTGAATGCAACCTAAAAACTAAGAATGCAGTAAACGTGCAAATGCAAATGCAAACGAAAAAAAAAAAAAAAAAAGATACCAATCAACACAAAGCCAAACAATACTTAACATCACGGTTCACATCTCATATTTGCAGTAGGCAGTGATGAAGCTCGGAAAGATGAAGGGCTTCTTCTTCTTTTCCCAGTGGCGCTCATACTCCTTATACATGATGTGACCGATGTCGATTCGATGCTTGCCTACCAAGCAGTAGAGGAGCTCGGCGTAATTTGGCTGTATCCAAGTGTCATTCTTTCTAGGGATCAAGTTGAAGATGCAGAATTTCATCATCACCTTAGCCTCGATGCTAAGGTCACTCTGACGGATCCGTGCAGGTTGTGCTCCGGTTTCTGGATACCTGTACTCCCTGTTGCAGATTACATCCGTAATGTCACTTCCTATCCCCCTAGAGGCCCTTGAATACTCGTAGGCATGGTTGCTTCTTGTGAACTCCCGTTGCCCAAAATGGATGAATGAAGAAATTGAGTCTGGCATCCATGGTACAATTAGGCCTCGAACTAGTACCCCCTCCTTCTCCTCAAGATCAATGAATCCAGCTTAGAACTCTTGGAGGAGGCTCATGTCGTACCCCTTGAATCTGTTTGAAGTATACCAACCCCAATTCCTTTTCGTCGCCAATCGGGAGAGCGTCCTGTCTGGTATGATCGATCTCCCACCTTGGGCTAGCTCCGCTTCGAGCCTTTGTCGGACATCTATTGCAGCTAGAGACAACTCGTACATGTCGTGAGAAGGTTGGGAGCTTGATGCTACCCCCTTTCCCTTCTTGCTCGAGCCATCTTTCTTCGATCCTCGTGGAGCCATGATTCCTACAAACAACAATTAGTATCTTGTATGACACAAACAGACTTATGCATATGCAAATGTACGAGCGAACAAACGAGCGATATCTACAACAATCGAACTCCTCAAAATCCCAATGTCTAGTCTAGCTACTTCATCATGCAACATATCAATGTAACTACTACGTGCACATATCACATTATGCTCTTGCTAGACAACAAATGCCTTGAATCATAAGGCTCAATTCATACCATAGTAACAAAAAATCTAACATCATAAATCCTCAACTTCATCAATCATGCATTCTACCATTACACCCATCATTATCATATCATCAAACGCAAGTTTAAACATGGAATGAAAGTAAAAGATACATTGCCTAACAAGATATAGTCATCTAATAGCAAAAATCTCAAACCAACAAACCAAGCCTAATTGAACATGCAATTGATAGTGAATAGCGTTTCTAATCACACAAATCATCAACCCATAAATCATACAAGCTTAATTGAAGCATAAATCAAAAAAAACCCCAAATTTGAAAAATTAGGGTTCATGTGAGATTACCTCAAATCCGAAGATTGAATGAGCTAGGAAGAAATTTGTTCGGATGAAAAGAAAGAGCACGTAACGGGCTTCGATTGAAGCTACGGAACACACAATTTGATGGAGTAATGAATATTTTATGAAGGATTGAAGATATTTTGAAAATTTGGGAATTTTTGGAGTTAGAAGTGAAGGAGATGAAGTAAAATGAAGAAAATGGGGGCAAGCCCCGTTTTCTTCATCTGGAAACGTGGGGCGAGTCGCCCAGCAGGGGCGACTCGCCCCGCACGTCCATAGAGCGTGGAGCTCTCTGGACTTGTGGGGCGATCCGGTTTTTAAGTCCCCGAAAACCATTTTACTCATAAAACCACTTGAAAAAGTTCACTCAAACACAAACATAAGCACATACGACACAGAGACAAACAAATTCACAAATGAAAAGCAAATTGTTAAAGTATGAATGCATGCAAAAAAGCAGTAAAAAAGCGATAAAAACTCCGGGTTGCCTCCCGGATAGCGCCATTGTTTATAGTCTTTGACTCGACTCTTGGTTGCGCCTAGCTCTTCTTCTTAAGGGTACTAGACTTCCCCTTCATGCATCTTCTCCTCATGCCACGAACCTGTGAATAAGAATGAACATAGACATCAAGACCACAGTAGTTAACAGTGTGAGAAGCATTGAAGTGATCAGGTGGGTCAGATATGGCTCGCAACACATGTCGCTTGCCATCTACCTCAATGGTGCAAGTCCTTCGGTAGATGTCTATCACTGAGCGTAGTTTGGTCAAGAACGTTCACCCCAAGAGAACGACATCCCCCATCCCAGGTGTAGACGCCGGCATAACTAAAAAATTGGTGTATACAGAAGCTTTACCAATCTTGACCAATACATTCTTCACAACGCCTTCGGGTCTCACAAAGGATCCATCCGCTAGTTGCACAATAGCCTTATGCTCAGATAGTTTTCCAAGGCTACTCTTCTCGAACACATTCATTGGGAGCACATTAGAGTAGGATCCCGTGTCTAGTGTTGCACGGACATCTTCAAGTTCACCAATCCCGACCTTAACATCGAAACTTTGAGGGAGTGGCTCGGGATCCTCGTGCTCCTCTTCACTCTCATCAGTGCCAAGGTCCTTCTCTTCTTCCTTGGCTAGTGGAGGTTCTTCATTCTTGCAACACTCGCACTTATCAACCTTCTTGATGGTGATTTCGACAGGTAGATCACCCACCAAGGTAATGGACATCGACTTCTCAGTGTTGCTAGGCAGCTTGCCTTGCTCCCTACTTGCTCCCTACTTACGATGGTGTGGGGCGATTCGCCCCACGTCCCGGGCGACTCGCCCGGGTGGTTTTTTCGGCCATATATGCGTTTTCGACGCGTTTTTGGATTTCTTCTCCTTTTCGGACTCGATTTTTGTCTTCTAGTGACCTTTTAGCCTTCAGACTCGACCTCTAGACTTCAAATCCTATCCGGAATCTTCTGGATACTCCAAATAGGCCTTCGGAACACCAATTCCTTGTCTACTTCAATATAATTGCCCGGAAAACCTCGTTTTTCACCCAAAACCTGTAAAATACAAACTAAAGGGAAACGTGACACTATTCTAATAAAATGCACTAAAATATAGCTAAATTAACATAGAGGATAGCTAAAATAGGTGAAAAAGACTCAAATGAAAGTGTAAAATACACGTTCATCATACTGCTGCTGTTGATACTGTTGCGGTTGCTGACACTAAGGCACCCAGCAAGAGATCAAAGAAGAGAAAAGCTGATGATGACACTCAAACTGCAGCTTCATCAGCTGATCCTGTTCCCAAGAAGGCCAGAACAAAAACCTTTCCAAGGAAGAAAACGACGGCGAGGAAGTCAGTTCCGGTCGTTCATGAGATACAGGACGATGATACAACAGTGGTTGCTGAAAAGCAAGCCACTCCAGTAGTTGTTGTAGAAGCACCTGCTGAAGCTTCTACAAATTCAATTAATTTGGATACATCTACTGAAGAAAGACCACAAGGTAGTGGAAATGAAATTCCTGCCTTAGAAAGAATTGATGATGTCTACATTGTAGATAATCTTGAGGATACAACACTTGAGCCAGCAAGTGATATTGCTGCAGACCTCAGAAAGGCTGCACTTGCTGAAGACGCTGCCAATAAAGCAACAAAAGAAAAGGAGACAGTTGTTGAGATAACAACTAGTCAAGAAAGAAAGTTGTTGAAACAACAACTATTGAAAAACCAGTTGCTGAGACTGCAACTGTTCAAAATCTAGAGTTTGCTAAAACTCCCCAAGAAGCATCATTCGACGACGCATCTCATGATGCTGAGAATGCAAGACCAAGTTCACCACTCACTTCAATAGACAAAGTCCAACTGGTACTGACTGACCTAAGCCAGAAAATGGACATGGAGATTGATGATAACTCCAACAAGTCAGTGGACCTTTTCATGACAAGTAGTGAGCTAAGAGGTCTAGATGCTTCTGCTCAACCTGTCCATTCAGAGACAAGGGAGATTGCTGATACTACACAACTTTCTCATTTAGAGCAAGAAAAGAAGTCTGCTGAAGATTTGGTCCCAGATAATGAAGAAGCAAACAATGTTGAAGGACTGAGTCACCACCTGTCATTCTTCAGCAGGTAGTTAACTCAGAAATAAGCAAAACTTCTTTATCCGATACTTTATCTTTAGCTAATACTATTATTTCTTTACAGACTTCTCATGATACAAGGCAGAAGAGTGATGAAACTTCTGCACCAGAATCTACAACTCCTGCTCAGCAGGTAGATGAAAATTTTGGTAACTTTACTAAGTTCAAAAACTTAGTACTTGTATCTAACAAAGTGTTATTTCAGGATGAACAAAACAAGGATGCTGCTACAGCTCCTGTTGAATTGGAAGTAGTACATGCACAACCAAGTGTGCAACATGAGCTTGTTGACAATCAGTAGATATTTCATGATACAATTTTAGACTCTAAAACTACTTTCCAAAACCTTCCTGAAAATAACTTTGCTTTTATTCAGGCTCAAAAGGAGATAAAAGAAGCAGTTCTCATCACAGAATTTCATGAAGTTAGTTCAGATGAACTTTACTCAAACTTCAAAAGAAACACTTTGACCGGAGTTGCTAAGTCTGTCAGCAACTGGCAAAGATACAGAAGAATGGACTTCTCAGATCTTCACATCCATCTCTCCAATGAAAAGAAGAGAAACTCTCTCATCAATCTTGAGACTTTCATACACTCTATCCTTCCTGAAGAGCTATCATATTCTCAGCAAATGAATGCTAATATGGTTGTCACAATCAGAGAGAATATGAAAGCTAAGTTCAAGAGTGCCTCTCCAGCTGAACAAGCTGTGATGCACAAAGGCTCCTTTGTGCCAGTGGTGGATGATCCCCACAAAATCAATGAGGAAGAAGAGGTGACAAGTCAGGCTAAGTACAAACATCTAGAGTTAGTTATTCTAACTGATGATGATGATGAAGAAGAGGAGGATGAGAATGTCCCTGAAGATTCTAGTGATGATGAATCAAAAAGATTCAAAGGACAACAAGGATGAAGATGATGACAATCAAGATCCGGTTCCAGATGTTGGTGGAGAGAAATTGTCAGTTGCTGATCAAGAAGATCGAGCACATGTTGAAACCCAAGAAGCTGAACAACCTCCCAGGAAGCAACAGGAATCTGCTTCAACTCCTGCTGACCGATCCACGCCAGCAACTGCACAAGTTGCTGAGAGTGAAGAAGAATATGCCAGAAAGCGGGCTGAAGTTCCTAAAGGAAAAGCAAAGCTTTCTGATGCCGAGATAATTTTACTCGAAGCTCAGGTCACTGATCCAAACCATGAGGAAGATGAAATCTTCGATGAAGATTATCAAAGAGCAATGAAGAAAGTCTACAGATTCATGTAGCTAGCACTCAACACTTAGATATTGCTCAATCTTCAGGAGTAAACAACTTGGAAGAATTCTCCCTTCCACCTACTGCTGGTGAAAATCCAGTCGTTGAGTCTCAAGAGTTGCTCTCAGCAACCACTCAACTCAAAGAATCTGAGACAAAAGACCTAGGCGTCAAGGTTGCTGGCCTTGATGAACCTGATGAGGAAGAAGACTTATCAGATTTCTCAGCACATGAAGAAGAAAAGAAAAAGAAAAAGTGGTAGAAATTCCTCCAGCATCCATCAATTCTGATGAAGGAGATGAGGAAAGAAGCCGATTGCTGATAAATGATGACCAATTTGCCACAGAGCTCAAAGCTCATTCACTTACTCCCTCTATAGTGCCTTTCCCAAACGTTGAGGAATTTACTCCAAGTATCAAGGCACTAATGGTTGTTCACGAAGCAAGCCAAGAAGAGGTGTTATGTCCCGGAATTGAAGAGAAACATATTCACATTTAGTGTGGAGGGCAGGATGGTAATTAACAAAAGATGGGCTTATCTTATATAATTGGAATTAGTTGATTGAGCGAGTGTGTGTGGGTTTTTGATGGGTTTTCCCTAGACCCATCTTTATATTCTCTCTACTCCAGTATTACTCTCAGATCTCTGGCGTGTTTCATCCTTTCGTAGTTGATCTTTATAACATTGATCGGAGATCGTAGATTTATTAGGATTAGTCGAGGTCGTTACTTGGGTTTAGCTTGCTGCATTTTTTATCAGTTTCTGTTGAGTTTGATTTCATTTGAATCCTTTTGTATTGTTGAATTGAGTTGGAAACTCGAATTGTTGCTTATTTATGTCTGAAGTATTGCTTGGATCACAACAAGTGGTATCCAGAGCTCAGGATTTCCGTTGCCGGAGAGTTTACCTAATCTGTTGTGTCTCGGTTCTATTGATTGAATTGGGGATGGATTACTTAGATGGATGGTATAGACTTTGGGATGATTATTTTTGCCTGCAATTCGGATTTTCTCCTCGGTTCACCAGTGACCTACACCGTCACCTCAACGAGTACCTCAAATATGTTACTTGTTTACTTCAAAGCTCTGGTATGTTTCTGAATGATTCCAATTACAGAGCCCTCATAAATCAATTGTCTCCTGTTCTACAGAAAGCACTCGATATATTTCCGGATCTGTTCGTTAAGTCTTGTGTTTGCTTTAATACGGGGCTAGAATTGCTTGATATTTACAGTCATTGTTTGAATTGTTTTGATTTGGTGGCGTTGAAAATTGAGAATAACCCTTGTGCAAATGTTGCTCATAGGAATGAATATATAGGTTGTTTGAAACTTTGGGTTTGAATAATTGGGCTATTACTGAGCATCTTGTGGTTTTAAATATGCTCAATAACAATTTTAAGAACAAGTTTCGCCTCAAATCAGTGAATGGAATAACTAAGATTGGTGATAAGTTGGAAGAAGCAGCTGTCAATGTTGAAAACTCTGGTGATACTAGTCTCGTGGAGTTGATTACAGAGGAGGTAACTTCCGAGTTTGTGTCAAAAATAGAGGATGGGAGTGATGTTCAAAGCACTGACATGGAAAGTGAGGAAAGGAAAACACATGAGCAAGGTAATGAAGTGGTGTATGAGTTTGAAACTGAGTTATTGATTGGGGAAAATCTTGTTGCAACTGAGATCATACTAGATAACGAAGATTTTTTAGCAGCAGGTGTTGGTGGGGATATAAAACATAACATTGAGATCAGTGATGAAGGGGCGAGTGATACTAATGAGAAGTTGATTAATATTCTGGGGGAGGTGAAGGAATTTGGTGATGCATATAATATTGACAATGGATGTGAGCCAAAACAGCCTTGTGAGAAAGGCTATGAAGGGGAAATGATGCTGGATAACAAGAAAGAGGAGAAGAATGATTTTGGAGCAGAATTCAAAGTTTCTTTGCAAATGAGTCAAAGGTTTAAAATTGACTGTCCAATTTATGGGTCTGAATTCAATGGTAATGAGAAGGTTGAGTGCAATGATCTCAGCAAGGTGTTGGATATGAATAATGGTGACTCGAAATTCTACAAACGGTTGGAGACCATAGAAAGCGACACTAAAACTTCCTCAATTTGCATAAGAGCAACTGATCAGGATGACAGGTGTGTAATCACTGGAAATTGCGTGCTTCATGGTCAATATTATTGGCCTTTCGAGAGAGGAAAGGAAATGAGATTCTTGATATATAACTTTTGTCGTTCTCAAGATATTGGCAAATTGTTGAATGGATTTTCACTCGGCTGTATCAACTTGTACTCAATGAAATTTCAAGTGGTTGTTTCATATCTAGACCGAGTTGGTTCGGGTTTTATGAGTTCAAGAAGTGTTCAAGTTCTGTGGTGTATCGGCTTCACTGAAATATTTGACGTACCTCATATTACATGGAGTAATTCAGGGACAGGTAAATTTTTATGTGTTCCCAGCATTTCTAAAAATCAAGACATAGGTGAGCCTAGAGAAAAATGGCAGTGTATTGCATTGTCTTGTATTTATAATTGGGCTGGTGATATTCATGAGAAGTGGTTGTCTCTTGATAACATTTATTGGTTGTTCGATAAGGGGAAGAAATGCCAAGTTGATCCTTGCTTTGAAGTAGAGTGTGCTTATCATTTACGAGTTCGTCAAATATTAAACGTGCTAGAAGGTGGGATGAGGAATGAGAGAGAACAATTTAAAACAGCTCCTTCTCAAATTTGGAAGAGTATACATGCACACCTATTATATGAAGAGTTAAATGGTGTACCCAATTCACAAGTTCAGAATAGATCAGTTGGAAGTATGGTTGTCCTAAAGGTTCCAAGCAATAGATGGGCTACAAATGGGGGCAAAGAATCAACATGTTGGTTCATGGTAGGACCTTCTTAGATGGGAGGTTGTTCAGCTTGCTGATTTTCAGCATGGGCTTAATCTTCTTGATCAACAACTGATAATTTTACTCCGCCAGCATTTAGGACCCTGATTATCATCATCATCGTCCTTGCTGTCCTTAGAATCCTTGGATTCATCATCACTTGTGTCTTTAAGGATATTTTCATCCTCTTCTTCATCATCATCCGTTAGTATAACCATCTCAAGATGTTTGTATTTAGCAGCACTTGTAACCTCTTCTTCCTCATTGATTTTGTGGGGATCAGCCACCACGGGTACAAAGAAATCCTTGAGCATCACATCTTGTTCAGCTAGAGAGGCACTCTTGAACTTAGCTTTCATATTCTCTCTGATTTTGGCAATCAGATTTGCACTCATTTGCTGAGAGAATATGAGAGTTCTTCGGGAAGTATGGAGTGTACAAACATCTCGCGTTTGAAGAGTGAATTTCTCTTCTTTTCATTTGATAGATGGATGTGAAGGTCTGAGAAGTCCATCCTTTTGTACCTTTGCCAGTTGTTGACAGACTTAGCAACTCTGGTCAAAGTGTTTCTTTTGAAGTTGGAGAATAGTTCTTCAAAACTAACTTCATGGACTTCTGTGATGAAAACCGCTTCATGTTGGTCCCTTTAAACAAACAATAAAAGAATAGAGCAAGTGTGAGCCGATCCCACGGCCACGGAACGGATTGTTAGACAATCTAGAAACATTCCCATAACTCCGCATAGTTGTTCGAAGGGTGATTACCGAACAATGGAAGTACCCACCGGAAACTCCCATCGATGTATACTCTACACCGAAGTGTCTATGGGAACCGGAAAGTTGTCGAAGTGATGCCAGTCGTCCTTTGGACTTACAGGATTTTATCATCACATTTGTTGCTCCATATCCTTGGTGGACCCGTCGATGTCAGCTCTGAATAAGCAGTTGACCCAAGACACGATCCAGGATTATGGCTACATACAAATGGGGGTGATAAGTGATTCTGTGAAGGATTCATCTCTCACGTGTAGCACAGGAGAGCACTGCTCATAGTCGTTCATAGTTGTGATTGGTTAAACCGCTGGCCAGCGTATCAATATTATTATGATAGTCATAATAGATATTGGATTCACCAAGCAACTCACTGAAGACGCCCGTGGATGTATTATTGGGATAGACACATCATCGATCCTAGATGCATTCGAGTCAGTCAGATGAAGGGACGTTACCATCGCCGCGTTGAGCGCAACAGACTTCACAACGAAAGGGTTTGGTTTGAGAAATCTCTCAAACGTCCTCATGTATTAATATTGCAAATGGAACTGTCTAGGAATTTCATGTTGCCTAGTGTAGCACTTGCTTAATACAATGAGGCCCTATGGGTCACACTATGTGGTGATTCAGCTTATCCGAATATCCTTGAAGATGGAATCGCAATTAATTTAGAATTAATTGTGATTGATGGATTATAATTGATTTGGAATTAATTATAATTATTTGTGGCTCAATTAATAATTTGGAATTATTAATTGAATTGATTGATTAATAGTATTTTGTGTAAATACAATTAAAGATTATATTTTAGAAATATAATAGAGGTTTGATTTGAAAGGATATATTAAATTAGAATTAATATATGCACATGGGCAAAATCTACTTAGAGTTTGAATTGCTTTCCAATTATAAATGGGACCCACATACCCCCCTGGCCGGCCGCGTGTAGTAGTAGTATTGGAGGGAGTTTTGACTCCTTCCCATATTAGAAGTCAAGGGTTAAGTTAGATTTTCCTAATTGAGTTCTAACTTAATTGGGAATGAATCTAGACTTAAATTGGTTTCCTTGTGCAATAATAATTAGAGTTCTTATTCCTTTATGAAGTCTAAAAGAATCTTCTTTAAGCTTCTATTGACTACTATATAACTAGGTCATTAGAGAGCTTTTTCAATGCCGAATTCTTAGAGAATTATTCTACCTTTCTTAGAGAAAATAAAAAGCTCTCCCTTACCTCTATACCCTAGCCGCGCGCGCCACTCTCCACCGAAGGAAAATCGTCGCCCCATCTTCTTGGCCACATAAAGAATATCCTAGAATTCTTTCCGATAAGATGTTCATCCGTGGATACCAAGGTTGAGGTTCAAAGAGCTGGAAACTAACTTTTATTGTCTTGCAGATAATCAAAGTATTGCAGATATCTTCGACTTCGACGAAGGAGAAGATTCACCGGACTATTACGAAGACCTCATCGATTGGCAGATCGATTCAATACCTATTCTTGCCTTTGGAGTATTGTAAGTCTTCTGATTAATGTGTTTATTATATACGTTATATGCATGATCAATTAACCTGCATGTTAAGAAAATTTTTGAAATTCCGCTGCGTACCCTAGGGGTAACTCTGACTATATTTTCTTACATTGGTATCAGAGACAGGTTAATTGATTATGTATATACGTATATACACTTAGTGAATGGTTTATATATTTTGCAAAGTAGTCTACCTTTCGAAGCAGACAAGGGTAATGATATGACACTTGCTAGGCATGTCATAGTCAGTGGGAGTCCTGTGATTAGATCAACAGTTGAAACCACATCAATGGAACCCGTTGTCAATCAACCTGTGCAACAAGTTGCACAAGAACAGTCTCCTGCTAGGGAACAGGGTCGTAGCACGCGACCGGCTGCATCAGTGCCCACTGATAATGTTCGTGTTACACGAAGCCAGAAAAGAAAATCACCAAAAACGCCGACAGAAGCACCAGTCGAGCTGCGTAGGTCGAAGAGGATCCCAAAAGGACCTCAGAAGCAAAGCCTTATGATAGAAGACATCAGTGAACTTGATGTTGGCTTATCAGATCGGGAAGACCCCGAGACCTACAAAGAGGCAATAAATGATATTGACTCAGACAGATGGCAAGAGGCCATGGAATTGGAAATAGACTCCATGTACCTGAACAAAGTTTGGAGCTTGGTAGACTTGCCCCAAGGGGTTAGACCTATTGGGTGCAAATGGGTCTTTAAACGAAAGACAGATGCCGATGGCAAGGTACAAACGCACAAGGCTAGACTTGTGGCGAAGGGCTACACACAAAAGTATGGCATCGATTACGATGAAACCTTTTCACCGGTAACAACGTTGAAGTCTATTCGAATTCTATTTGCGATAGCTGCCTACTATGATTATGAGATCTGGCAGATGGATGTAAAGAATGCCTTCCTCAATGGCAACCTTGAGGAAGAGGTCTATATGGTACAGCCGGAAGGTTTTATTAGTAAAACCAGGTCAACTGCTGTATGCAAATTACAGAGATCCATCTATGGGCTAAAACAAGCGTCTAGGAGCTGGAATATCCGCTTTGACGAAGCTGTCAAATCGTTTGACTTCGTCAGAAGCGTAGAAGATCCCTGTGTCTACACTAGGCACAACGACAAGGGAGTCGTTTTCATGATCATTTATGTTGATGACATTTTGATCATGGGAAACAATGTCTCTATGCTAGAAGACACTAAAGTTTGGTTATCAAGTACCTTCTCAATGAAGGACTTGGGTGAAGCGAACTACATCCTAGGGATAAAGATCTATAGAGATAGGTACAAGAGGATGTTAGGATTGACACAGTCCACCTACATCGACAAAATACTGAAGCGTTATAAGATGGACGACTCAAAGAGAGGCTTTCTCCCAGCTAGGCATGGGATCATGCTATGAGTTAAGGATAGTTCTAAAACTGATGAAGAAAGAAAGGCAATGAGTCGTGTGCCCTATGCTTCGGCAGTAGGGTCTATTATGTATGCAATGAATTGCACAAGGCCAATGTGGCATATGCGCTTAGTGTCACTTGTCGACACCAACAGAATCCAGGAGTACCTCACTGGACTGCTGTAAAGAACATTCTTAAGTACCTTCGACGGACTAAGGAAATGTTCTTGGTGTTTGGTGGAAAACCAGAATTAAAGATGTCTGGTTATGTCGACGCTGGATTTGAATCAGATCCTGATGACTTGATACAGACAGGATACGTATTCAAATTGAACGGATGAGCTATCTGTTGGAAGAGTTCTAAGCAAGCCACGATTGCTGACTCAGACACAGAAGCTGAGTACATTGCCGCATCAGAAGCACCGAATGAAGCTGTCTAGATTTCAGAGTTCTTGAAGGAATTGAGGGTTGTTCCTGCTCCAAGTCCAATAACGATTTATTGTGACAACACGGGCGCCGTCGCTCAAGCCACACAAACAAGAACAAACATGTACTTAGAAAGTATCACGTTATACGTGAGATTATTGATAGAGGAGAAGTTAGTATAGAACGTGTCTCAACCATGAACAACGTGGCAGATCCTTTCACCAAGCTCTTATCAGTGGATGCCCACTTAAGACATTATGTTAATCTAGGCATTAAGCATAAAGGTGACTGGCTCTAGTCCAAGTGGGAGATTGATAGTGTATATGTCCTAGAGACAGTCTTTATTAAGGGCATACAACCCTTATTAAGGGCATATATGTACTATTACACATGTGAACGTAATATAATATATGTTTGTTTGT
Organism: Plantago ovata; assembly: GCA_028274465.1. Classification (NCBI taxonomy): domain Eukaryota; kingdom Viridiplantae; phylum Streptophyta; class Magnoliopsida; order Lamiales; family Plantaginaceae; genus Plantago; species Plantago ovata. Next base: position 85,722,700 of record CM051456.1, on the reverse strand, counting down.
TTCTATTGAGTATCGCTTTCATATTTATATTACACCAGGCATACAGCATGTCATATCTCTATTCCTGTCTGTATTGATATCAAACATGTCCCTCGGATAGATGATCGATCACATAGATAGTGGGAGCTATGTGAGTTATCATCTATCCCAAACTCTCCCTAGTCGAGGTTCATCTCGGATGTAGGGGTCTGAATGAACCAGGTGAGACTAGTATGCGTGGAGGTTATACTTGTTAGAGCAAGTGTGAGCCGATCCCACGGCCACGGAACGGATTGTTAGACAATCTAGAAACGTTCCCATAACTCTACATAGTTGTTCGAAGGGTGATTACCGAACAATGGAAGTACCCACCGGAAACTCCCATCGATGTATACTCTACACCGAAGTGTCTATGGGAACCGGAAAGTTGTCGAAGTGATGTCAGTCGTCCATTGGACTTACAGGACTTTATCATCACATTTGTTGCCCCATATCCTTGGTGGACCCGTCGATGTCAGCTCTGAATAAGCAGTTGACCCAAGACACGATCCAGGATTATGGCAACATACAAATGGGGGTGATAAGTGATTCTGTGAAGGATTCATCTCTCACGTGTAGCACAGGAGAGCACTGCTCATAGTCGTTCATAGTTGTGATTGGTTAAACCGCTGGCCAGCGTATCAATATTATTATGATACTCATAATAGATATTGGATTCACCAAACAACTCACTGAAGACGCCCGTGGATGTATTATTGGGATAGACACATCATCGATCCTAGATGCATTCGAGTCAGTCAGATAAAGGGACGTTATCACCGCCGCGTTGAGCGCAACAGACTTCACAACGAAAGGGTTTGATTTGAGAAACCTCTCAAACGTCCTCATGTATTAATATTGCAAATGGAACTGTCTAGGAATTTCATGTTGCCTAGTGTAGCACTTGCTTAATACAATGAGGCCCTATGCGTCACACTATGTGGTGATTCAGCTTATCTGAATATCCTTGAAGATGGAATCGCAATTAATTTAGAATTAATTGTGATTGATGGATTATAATTGATTTGGAATTAATTATAATTATTTGTGGCTCAATTAATAATTTGGAATTATTAATTAAATTGATTGATTAATTGTATTTTATGTAAATACAATTAAAGATTATATTTTATAAATGTAATAGAGGTTTGATTTGAAAGGATATATTAATTTAGAATTAATATATGCACATGGGAAAAATCTACTTAGAGTTTGAATTGCCTTCGAATTATATGTGGGTCCCAAAATTGGGACCCACATACCCCCCTTGGCCGGCCGCGTGTAGTAGTAGTATGGGAGGGAGTTTCAACTCCTTCCCATATTAGAAGTCAAGGGTTAAGTTAGATTTTCCTAATTGAGTTTTAACTTAATTGGGAATGAATCTAGACTTAAATTGGTTTCCTTGTGCAATAAGAATTAGAATTCTTATTCCTTTATGAAGTCTAAAAGAATCTTCTTTAGGCTGCTATTGACTACTATATAAGTAGGTCATTAGAGAGCTTTTTCAATGCCGAATTCTTAGAGAATTATTCTACCTTTCTTAGAGAAAATAAAAAGCTCTCCCCTACCTCTATACCCTAGCCGCGCGCGCCACTCTCCACCGAAGGAAAATCGCCGCCCCATCTTCTTGGCCACATAAAGAATATCCTGGCATTCTTTTCGATAAGCTGTTCATCCGTCGATACCAAGGTTGAGGTTCAAAAAGCTAGAAACTAACTTTTATTGTCTTGCAGATAATCAAAGTATTGCAGATATCTTCGACTTCGACGAAGGAGAAGATTCACCGGACTATTACGAAGACTTCATCGATTGGCATATCGATTCAATACCTATTCTTGCTTTTGGAGTATTGTAAGTCTTCTGATTAATGTGTTTATTATATACGCTATATGCATGATCAATTAACCTGCATGTTAAGAAAATTTTTGAAATTCCGCTGCGTACCCTAGGGGTAACTCTGACCATATTTTCTTACAGATACATCATAAGCGAATAAAACACCTATCTAGCACCTACACTAAGTCTTCAGCAAACGTTCCTCTTTTACAATGTCCTTAAAATTCTAAATTCCTTGGACCTTAAGAGTACTAGTTACTGGACTTTCCTTAATTTAGCATGGTTAATTGCTCATCAAAATTACAAGTATCCTAACAAATTTCCCCCTTTTTGATGTTAGCAATCCATGGCTAATTTAGTTGTTACCCTTTTAGAGGTTTCTGATGTTGAATAAATCAGTTGATTAATGCAAGCATACTTGAATAATAAAACAGTAAACATAAGTAGATTGTATAATCAAAAACCAATAAGAGCCAAAAGCTTTATTGCTGATAGTTATCTTTCAGTAAGTTTACAAGAAAGTTCAAAGATAACTACACAAATCAGCAAACACAACAAACAGAGCTTTTACAAGGGACTTAAACTATTCAAGCAGAAGATTTCCTCAGAATATCCCTTACACTTTTCTCAGCAAGCGCAGAAAATTCAACGCAGTCTTTTTCGTAATCTTCAAGTAGCTTACGGACTTTGAGCTGAATGATCCTTGCATTCTTGCAGGCGGTATAATGATGGTTTTCACCATTCATTTCTTTGTAGTGCAACACCCACAAGTGCATGCCCCAATTGCTGGCATGGAGAAGTTGTGTATCTGAAATTCCCTTGTTAGCATGAATCTTCCTTAACCAGAGAAGATCTTCTTCTTGATCCTTGGCAGTGAGATAGAAATACTCATAAGGAATCAAGCCATATTTCTTCTTTGACTTCTTGGTTAAAGGGTCAGAATAGTAAGCAACATCAATTGGTTTGATTAAATCAGGCTCTTGCTTCATTAGCTTGCCAATAGATGTTCTTCTTACCAAGACTTCCAGATTCAGCCATCTTGCAGCAATGTTTCTTGGGTAGGGAGGAAGACCCCTTTCTTTTCTTTTCACCTTTAATTCAATCCAAGTGTACATTTGATTCAGTACAGCAGTTGGAAAGAAATCATTTACCAACACATCTTCCAACTTTAAGATCCAGCAACCATGAACATTCTGATCACATTTTGAGTTGTTTCCTCATTGCTGGTCTTTGTGTAATCAATGTCGGAGCCAATGGCAATGCTGGCTAGCCTCTTTTCTTCTTGTCTTTGCCTTCTTCTTCTTGACTTTGCATTTTCTTGATCTCTTGCTGAAGATATTGAGTCAGAAGAGAAATGTTTTGAGTGGCCAGACGGAGTTAGAGCTGTGATTGGTCTAGCTCTTATTGCTTGAGCTATTGTTTGATTGTCATCATCATCATCATTTTCATTCAGATCTTGATGACTCTCACTATGATAGTATTCATGAGTTTCAGCAGATGTTCTTCTCCTTTTCGGATTTGCTGAATTTAACTCAGAATCTGTTTCAGCTTGTCTTTTAGAACTTTGCTCTCTTTCAGCAAACGGTTCTCTTGGAGGTGGATGATGAACGTATTTTTGACGCGTTCATCTTGTCTTTTTTACCTTCTTTTGCTACCTTTTAGCCTTGTTTTTTGGTTAGTTTTGTAGAATAGTGTCACGTTTTGTGTTTTCTGCATTTTCAGGCACTTAGGTACAAAACGGCGTTTTTGGAGCTAAAAACGAGCCTTTTTGATGGAAAAGATGGCCCCGTTGAAGTTCCCCAATCTCCATGGCTTGTTCGTGAGTGTCTGAGCCCCAATAAGTGCCGAGAAGGACGAGCCCAAGGCACCCGAGGGCCGTTCGTGGGCAAAAGATCAAGTTTCGAGGCCAAAATCTGCCCAGGAGGCGAGCCCTTCGCTTGGAATTGGAGAAGCGGGACGCTTGGAATTTCAGGAGATTTCAAAAGAGGAACAGAAAGCAAGCTCTTCGCTTGGCAGCCGTTACAGATCCAGATTTTGCCTTCATTACTTGATTTTGGAGTTACTTTTTGATATACAGAACATTGGAGACGAGTTTTGGACAACCCTAAGCCCCAAAAACTCAGAGAAACTCAGAGATTCATTGTAATTTAGGTTGGGATTCGAGATTTAGATTGGAATTCATCCTTTGTAATCATCTACGGAGAGGTTTTCTTTGCTTTCCACCGATTAGTGACAGCTTTGGTGGTAACTTGTATCACTCTCTTGTCTTGTAGTTTGATTTCATGTATTCTGATTATTATTCATATGAATTGATGTCTATGTTGATGAATATGAGTAGCTAAATCCTTTGTGTTGGTGGTAGAATGTAGAATTATGCATGTTATGGATTATGCTTATGCTTACATGAGGTTGTGAGTCAATCTTGCTGCAAATTACTTCATATGATTCGTAGTTGCCTATAAAATATATTCGAATAGAGTATGTGACAAACTCGTTGGTCAATGAAAGCTATAGGATTGTATGTTAGTGATTTGCAGCATGCTAGATAAATGGTGTTGGTGACAAACACCTCTAAATTATTGATAGTGGCCTTTCATGATGTGTGTCTTGAAAGTTACCTAGACAAGTTGCTTAGCAGACTTAGTTGAAGGTTTTACGCACTGAACTTGTGAGCATATTCGTAATCAATGCAAGTGTATTCGATTTCTACCACCGACCGTTTTCCAAACTTGTTTACAAAAACTCTTGATTTCTCACTTCCTTTGTTCAAACATCTTTCTCAAAAATCATCATCTAGTTGACTGAAATTAGCTAGCAAAAACCTTGATCAAAGCCACGTTAGGTCCCGAGAGAACGACACTCAGGGACAACTTGCCATTGCACTCTGTTTGTGTAGTGAAAGGTGTTCTTTGGATTTTTAAACAAATTTAATTGGTGAAAAACGACATCATGAATTTGGCGCCGCTGCCGGGGACTTAACTCCTTTGGTTGGTGTTTTTGTTTGGTTTTTTTCAGCCAACATCTCTTCCCCACCCCTTATTTCTTTCTTGATTGAATTGTGTGAAAGTTTTGCGTAACTAACAGAAACTTACAGTTAGTTGAAGGCTTTGTTGTTGGACAGGTATGGAAGAAGTTTGCTTGAACGAAGCTTTCAAGGTCCGGTATGAGGCGATAAGGAAAGAGCCGGTGATTTATCTTGAACCGGAGGCTAGGTTATATGAGGTCACTGATGAAATTCTCTATAGCATAGCTACCTTCCGAGATTCGCCCTGCGAGAATGCATTACGATTCGTGGTAGAATACCGACGTGATGTTGGGTTGTTACCACCACGTGATTTGAATGATGATCAGCTCTTGCGTCGGTTGTTTCCATGTGCTCTTACTGGAAAACCCAAGGAATGGTTGAGATCTTTGCCTGGGGGATCACTGAGGAGTTGGCAAGACGTGGTAGACGTCTTTCTTGATCGGTTCCTTTCGTCTAGGGAAAATGAAGAGCTCAAGAGGCGGATAATTGAATTCACTCAGCGGAAAGGAGAAAGGTTCTGTGATGCTCTAGAGAGATTTGAGCTCTACAAGAGCGAATGCCCACATCATCGGTTGAGCGAATATGAACTGATTACTTGTTTTTATCGGGGATTGGATGAAGACTTGCAGTTGGTGATAGATGGTGCATGTGACGGTATGGAGCGTTGTACCGTATCCTAAATCAAAGAGGTTTTTGGGAGATTGCTCGTTGCGACACATAACCGTACTCTTGTGCCACCGGTTGACTACTCAGAGATGTATCGAGCACCCAAGCCTATTGCCATTAGTTCTTATGATGACAACTTCGATTATAAAGTGAAGACATGCTCGGGCGAAAATATTCCATATTACGTCTATGAGGCTGAAGACTCGCAAGCTCAAGGTGAAGAGGAGTGCTTCTCCGAAGAGGAAGAGGAGGTGTTATCCACTCTAATGAAGGTTTGGGGAAATGTGCTCGAAGTAGCGGGTAAATACCAAGAGGATTTTGATACTAGAATGGAGTGTGTGTATGAAGTTCTAGGAGAATCTGAGGTCATGCTCGAGTTACTAGAAGATAAAATGAGTGAAGAATGGGCATCCAAATGCCATGAGCAAGAGGAAAATTCACTGAAATCTCAAGCTGAGGGCTTGGGACAGCCAAGTGGGGGGCTTGAATTTTCAGTAGCTGAAAAAGAAGAAAAAAATTGGGAGTCAGGTGCCAAGCGAAGCGCTTGGCCAGAGCCAAGCGAAGCGCTTGATAAGCGCTCCGCTTGCGCTCTCCCAAGCGGCTCGCTTGGGACCTGGGAGCAGAATCTGAAATTTTCTCCAACCGAGGGAATTTTGAATCTTGAAGGCGAGATAATTGAGGAGCTCAGGACTGATTTGGGAAGTGAAGAAGAGCATGGAGAGAGCTCAAGAGTTGAGGAATAACTTGAAGAGGCAAACATACTTTTGCGGAGTGGCAAGGAATCAAGACCACCATATCCTTTGATGTATCCTTCTAAAGCTAAATCTTTGCCTAATAATACATGTGATACAGGTGATGATGAGAAGCTGGAAAAGGAGGAGAAAGAAGAAGGGACACCAACTCCCAAGCTCGTTCCCGGAAAGGGAAAGGAAGGTGAGCAAGGGGGTGCACACCAAAAGGAAGGCGAACTTCATAAGTCAGCCAACCCTTACGTGCCTCCTCAGCCACATCTTCCATTTCCAGGGAGAGTTAAGGAGGCCAAGAGAGATATTCGAGACTCACCAATATATGGGATCTTGTCAAAAGTAGAGGTGAACGTTCCCCTTTTGGAATTGATTCAAAATATTCCCGCCTACACGAAGTTTTTCAAGGAGGTGCGGAGTAATAAGAAAATCTTTCAAAAGGGGGAGGTAGCTGAACTCGAGATGGTTAATTCTGTGAACGAGTTACCCTTGAAACAAAAAGATCCCGGGAGTTTCATCATTAGTATCACCATGGGAAACGGCCGATCTGCAAAAGCAATGCTTGATTTGGGGGCTAGCATTAATCTAATGCCATACTCCATCTACAAGGCGTTGGGGTTAGGAGAAATCCAACCCACGAGCATGGACGTTCAAATGGCTGATCGGAGTGTGAAACGCCCACTTGGGGTGGTTGAGGATATCCTAGTAAAGGTGGATAGACTCATCGTGCCAACCGACTTCGTGGTAATGGAAACGGCGGATGAGGGAACTAGTGCGAAAAAAGAGCACATAGTGCTTTTGGGCCGACCCTTTATGGCCACCACCAACACTTGCTTGGAGCTTCGAGGGAAGAAGATCACTATGGAAGTGCTCGGAGATAAGGTACAGATTGAACAATACAAACAGGTATATGCTCCTGACTCTGAAGAAGCTATAATTGAAGAGCTTAAATTTGTTGATTGCTATGAATCCGTTTCTTGCGATTCTTACTTTGCTCATCATATTAGTGACCCTTTAGAAGCCGCCCTCACTATGAACCTTGAAAAAGATTATGTAACTGAAGAAGTCCTAGCCATGACAGCCCTCCTAGATAATGCACCCGAAATTCCTCTAGGAGAAGAAGTAGAAGAGCCTCTAGGAATAGATGAGGAAGAAGGAGTGACCCCTCCACCTAGTGAACCAACCCTTGAGCTTAAACCATTACCAAGCCATTTGAAATATGTCTTCCTAGGAGAGAATGAGTCTAAACCTGTAATCATATCTTCTAAGCTTGGTAAGGAGGAAGAGGCTAAGTTAGTGGAGGTGTTGAAAAGAAATACCGGAGCCATAGGATGGAGCATAGGTGACATCAAGGGTATAAGCCCGGTGCAATGTACCCACAAAATAGCCTTAGAGGAAGATGCGAAACCTGTTAGGCAACCACAACGTAGGCTAAACCCAGCTACGCAAGAAGTTGTGAAGAAAGAGGTGCTTAAACTCCTAGATGCTAAGATGATTTACCCAGCTCCCGATAGCAAATGGGTTAGTCCCGTCCATGTAGTCCCTAAGAATTCGGGTATCACGGTCGAGGCAAATGATAAAGGGGAATTAGTACCCGTTAGGAAAACAACGGGGTGGCGTATGTGCATCGATTATAGGAAATTGAATTCTGCCACAAAGAAATATCATTTTCCTTTACCATTTATTGATGATATGCTTAACCGCCTAGCTGGGCAAGAGTTCTATTGTTTCTTGGATGGTTTGTCAGGTTTCTACCAGATTCCTATAGCTCCCGAGGACCAAGAGAAGACCACCTTCACATGTCCTTTCGGCACTTTCGCATACCGTAGGATGCCCTTCGGATTGTGCAATGCTCCGGCCACTTTCCAACGTTGCATGCTCTCCGTCTTCTCCGACATGGTGAATAAATTTGTTGAGGTATTTATGGATGATTTTTTTCCATTTACGGTGATTCATTTGATGATTGTCTTGATAAACTTGATCGTGTCTTAAAGAGGTGTATTGAATGTAATCTTACCTTGAGTTGGGAAAAGAGTCACTATATGGTTAAAGAGGGAATTGTTTTAGGACATGCAATTCCTAAAAGAGGGATAGAGGTAGACAAAGGGAAACTTGAAATCATTGAAAAGTTACCTCCACCTACTTGTGTGCGTGAATTGCAATCCTTCCTTGGGCATGTAGGCTTCCATAGGAGATTTATCAAAGATTTCTCTAAGATAGCTAAGTGCTTGAGTAACTTGCTTGCTAAAGATGTCCCCTTCGAATTCACACAAGAATGTCTTGACGCTTTCCACACACTTAAGGAGAAACTCTTAACGGCCCCTATTGTAGTCTCTCCGGATTGAAAAATTCCTTTTGAAATTATGTGTGATGCTTCTGACTATGCTATGGGTGCTGTTCTTGGTCAAAAGGTTGATAACCGTTTCAGAGTGATTTACTATGCTAGTAAGACCTTAGATGCTGCTCAGATTAATTATACTACCACTAAGAAAGAATTCTTAGCGGTTATTTTTGCTCTAAGTAAATTCAGGTCCTATATTACTGGGTACAAAGTTTTTGTTCACGCTGACCATGCAACTCTCAAGCATTTGATTGCTAAGCGTGAAACCAAGCCCCGCTTGATGCGTTGGGTACTTCTTCTCCAAGAGTTCAAAGTGGAGATAATTGATAAAAGTGGCAAGGAAAATCTAGTGGCGGACCACTTGTCCCGGTTGCCAAACATTCCACAAGATGACACACCCGTCCCAGATGATTTGCGCGATGATCAGTTGATGCGCATAGAGTTGGAACCATGGTACGCCGATATCGTTAACTTCTTAGCCACAAATGTGATGCCAACCCATCTCTCTGGACCTGAACGGCGTTCACTTGTGAGGAATTGTCGCCATTACATATGGGATGACCCGTACTTGTTCCGCAAGGGAGGAGATGAAGTCTTGCGGAGGTGTGTACCCGAGAAAGAGCAATTGTCGATACTGAGATTCTGCCATGAGTTAGAATGTGGAGGGCATTATAGTGGCCAAAAAACCGCTCGCAAGGTGCTTCAATCCGGGTTCTTTTGGCCCAGCTTGTTTGAAGTTGCGCGCTCATTTGTGGCGGAATGTGACTCATGCCAACGGAGTGGCAACATTGGCAAGCAACAAGAGATGCCCCGGCAAGGTAACTTAGTTGTTGAGCCTTTTGATGTTTGGGGTATAGACTTTATGGGACCATTCCCTAAGAGTAATGGGTACGAATATATCTTGGTTGCGGTCGATTATGTCACCAAATGGGTAGAGGCTGTTCCCACCCGGACTAATGATGCCAAGGTTGTACTCTCTTTTCTTCGTGATCTTCGTGATGTGATCTTCAATAGGTTTGGGACCCCGAGGTCCATTATCAGCGATGGGGGAGCTCACTTTGTGAACAAGGTCTTCGCTAATCTCATGAAGAAGTACGGGGTGACACATTTCGTTGCTACTCCATATCATCCTCAAACATCTGGCCAAGTGGAAGTGAGCAATCGGCAAATCAAGAAAATCTTGGAGCGGGTGGTCAAACCCTCGAGGAAGGATTGGTCCACCAAGTTGCCAGATGCACTATGGGCATATAGGACTTCGTTCAAAATGGTGATTGGTACCACTCCCTACCGGCTTGTGTACGGGAAAGCTTGCCATCTACCCGTGGAGTTGGAGCATAGAGCACTTTGGGCTATCAAGCAATTGAACCTTGATATGGAGAAAGCCGGTGAAGAAAGACTTTTGCAACTCACCGAGCTAGATGAGCTAAGATTGAAAGCCTTCGAAAGTGGTAAGATATACAAGGAACGAGCAAAGAGGTATCATGATAGAGGCATCATCCGCAAGGATTTAGTCCCAGGTCAAAAGGCACTCCTCTTCAACTCTCGGTTGCGAATTTTTCCTGGAAAACTCTGTTCTAGATGGGACGGACCATTTGAAATTGTCCGAGTAGCACCCCATGGTGCTGTGGAACTCTTGGACAACAAAACCGGAGCTACCTTCAAGGTCAATGGCCAGAGAGTTAAGCCGTACCTAGAGCCTCTCGAGTCGACTCATGAAGTGGAAGTTGACTTGGTCGAGGTATCTATTGTATCTTAGTACATTTCATTAGTCTCTTGCACTCTTTATTTGCTTTTGTAGTTGTGGCCTGTGAGCCTTTGTCGTGTTTAGAGTAGCTTAGTTTTTGTCTCGGTGCCTTAGATGGTGGAAATTGGAAAACAATGGAAAATGAAGTAACAGGGGTCAAGCGACCCGCTTGGGCGATACCAAGCGGGCCGCTTATCCAAGCGCTCCGCTTGGACATCACCAAGCGGACCGCTTGGAGTTTCAGTAGGATTTTCTCCTACTAAAAATCCAAGCGGCCCGCTTGCCCAAGCGGTCCGCTTGGCATAATCCAAGCGGCACGCTTGGGCCCTGCTTCCCCGTTTTCCCCTTTTTTCCAATTTTCTCACCTTTGTGCACCCGTTTTCACATGTTTCTTGAGTCCTTTCAGGTAATACTCATATATAGGAGATTGGACACGAACCTTATTCTCAGGGAAGTGTACTTTCAATCCAATTTTTCCTTTTCATTCAACTTTTCTTTGCTCGAGGACGAGCAAAAGTTTAGGTTTGGGGAGGGGGTATTGGATTTTTAGTACTATATGCTTGTGTGGTTCGTACATGCCTGATTTTACTCAAGTTCATGTGATTTGTCGTGTGTTTTTTTCAAATTTTTGCATGCATATCATCCATAGATTAGTTGTTGCACGTTGTTGTGTGGAGTCTATTGCCAACTTTTTTCGAACTTTTCTATTGTGTAGACTAAGTGCTTATGACCATTATCATATGTTGCATCACTTTGCAAGTAGTTTGAGGCTTGTCTCGTTTGGTTTGTCACATTCACTTGTGCACTAGTTAAGCTTAGTAGTCTCGACATCACCTCGAGTGGTGTTTCTTCTACTGCGGTTCACGATGACCATATAAAATGATGCATGTTAGAATCTATGGTTGTAACCCGTGTAATTATGTACGTAAGAGGCGACAAGTTTTTCACCTCGATTAGAGATTGCCAAATGCCTAGGAAGGAGGTAGTGTGAGGTGTGTGATTTTCCTTGTATTAAACCTATTCTATCGAATAGGTTTGGGGAGGGGGTTACGTTGTTATACTTGTCTTTCGTCTTGATTCGTTGTAGATTTTTCTTAGCTTTATTTTTCTTTTGTTTTGTGTCCCAACCTATTCTCTCGAATAGGTTTGGGGAGGTGTCTTTGTAAAAAGTTTTTCTTTTTTTTTCGTTTTCGTCTTTGTGCTCAAACCTATTCTCTCGAATAGGTTTAAGGAGGTTTTTGACACGTAGTACTGCTGCTTGCCTAGCTATATATAAAAAAAAAAAAAGAGAAAAAAAAAAAGAGAAAAAGAAAATTAAAAAAAAAAGAAAAAAAAGAGAAAAGTAAAAGAGAAAATAAAAAAAAAGAAGAAAGAAAATAAAGAATAAGACCCAAAAGCAAAAGAAGGGTCGTCGCAAGCCAAAAGCAGTCTCGTAGTGTCAAGTGTCATGTAAATATTTTGTCCTTGTGAAGTATCGAGTTGTAAATTCTATCTTTTGTTTTCGTGTCGCCTTTGTCCAAGGCCTGTTCTTGACCACCCTCGTCTTGCTATTCAAGAAGTGGTTGATTGAGATTCGTTCTTTGAGAGTCTGGGTAGAATAGGAGAGTGTCTTCTTTTTCTAGGGAACCCTCCTTCGTTTGATGAGAGCCAGTATTGGTTCGCCCTCTCTTGAGGAAAAGTCTCGCTTGGTGAACAGTAGTAAGTCCTCGGTTTCATAGGCACGAGCCAATTGTAGTATGATAATGTGAATCATTGTGTCGTCACTGACCAGGTCCAGGTAGAAGATGTTACGAGAGACTCCTTTGCTTAACCAAGTGCACATGAGAATGTGTATATTCGCAATCGAGGCATTCTTCAACCTACTTGCATGTCATGCTCATTTGGTTTTGTTCATAAGCATTTGGTAGATTCAATAGATTAGTTCACTTTACTTGGCATGAGACTCCTTCTCTGTTGCATTTAGGATAGTTTGTTGCTTGAGGACAAGCAAAGGTTTGGTTTGGGGAGTTTGATGAACGTATTTTTGACGCGTTCATCTTGTCTTTTTTACCTTCTTTTGCTACCTTTTAGCCTTGTTTTTTGGTTAGTTTTGTAGAATAGTGTCACGTTTTGTGTTTTCTGCATTTTCAGGCACTTAGGTACGAAACGGCGTTTTTGGAGCTAAAAACGAGCCTTTTTGATGGAAAAGATTGCCCCGTTGAAGTTCCCCAATCTCCGTGGCTTGTTCGTGAGTGTCTGAGCCCCAATAAGTGCCGAGAAGGACGAGCCCAAGGCACCCGAGGGCCGTTCGTGGGCAAAAGATCGAGTTTCGAGGCCAAAATCTGCCCAGGAGGCAAGCCCTTCGCTTGGAATTGGAGAAGCGGGACGCTTGGAATTTCAGGAGATTTCAAAAGAGGAACAGGAAGCAAGCGCTTCGCTTGGCTCTGCCCAGCGCTTGGCAGCCGTTACAGATCCAGATTTTGCCTTCGTTACTTGATTTTGGAGTTACTTTTTGATATACAGAACATTGGAGACGAGTTTTGGACAGCCCTAAGGCCCAAAAACTCAGAGAAACTCAGAGATTCATTGTAATTTAGGTTGGGATTCGAGATTTAGATTGGAATTCATCCTTTGTAATCATCTACGGAGAGGTTTTCTTTGATTTCCACCGATTAGTGACAGCTTTGGTGGTAACTTGTATCACTCTCTTGTCTTGTAGTTTGATTTGATGTATTCTGATTATTATTCATATGAATTGATGTCTATGTTGATGAATATGAGTAGCTAAATCCTTTGTGTTGGTGGTAGAATGTAGAATTATGCATGTTATGGATTATGCTTATGCTTACATGAGGTTGTGAGTCAATCTTGCTGCAAATTACTTCATATGATTCGTAGTTGCCTATAAAATATATTCGAATAGAGTATGTGACAAACTCGTTGGTCAATGAAAGCTATAGGATTGTATGTTAGTGATTTGCAGCATGCTAGATAAATGGTGTTGGTGACAAACACCTCTAAATTATTGATAGTGGTCTTTCATGATGTGTGTCTTGAAAGTTACCTAGACAAGTTGCTTAGCAGACTTAGTTGAAGGTTTTACGCACTGAACTTGTGAGCATATTCGTAATCCATGCATGTGTATTTGATTTCTACCACCGACCGTTTTCCAAACTTGTTTACAAAAACTCTTGATTTCTCACTTCCTTTGTTCAAACATCTTTCTCAAAAATCATCATCTAGTTGACTGAAATTAGCTAGCAAAAACCTTGATCAAAGCCACGTTAGGTCCCGAGAGAACGACACTCGGGGACAACTTGCCATTGCACTTTGTTTGTGTAGTGAAAGGTGTTCTTTGTCTTTTTAAACAAATTTAATTGGTGAAAAACGACATCATCAGTGGACTAGGCATATTCAATGGCGCTTCAGTAGGGGTTTTCTTTCTTGAAGATTTTCTTTGTTTATCTTCCCCCTTAGACATGGATTGCATCATTGGTTGAATGTGCAGAGAGAAACACTCATTGCAATTTTCAGCAAGAGTACTTAGGCTATTGTACTTAAAAATAATTGCTTGCTGATCAGCGGTCAGCTTGGACAGTTCTTGTTTTATACTCACCAAGTTCTCCTCATGTCTGTGTTCATTGTCAACTTTTTCTTCAATGAAAGTATGAGCCTTTTTCAATGCAGTCTTTGCCAGTTAGAGTGCTTGACTGACATCTTCTTCATAGATTTTATGATGTAGACTGATGTCTTTCTGAGCTATGGTAAGAGAAGTAGTGCGTTTCAGCACAGTAGCCAGTATTTTTCCTATGTCAAGCGGACTCTCAGAAAGCAGTGCATCGTCCTCTTCTTTGCAAGCTTTGTGTACTTCCATTAGTGCCTTAATTCTTGGAGTAATATCCTCCACACTAGGGAACAACACTAAAGAAGGAGTTACGGAATGAACTTTGATCTCAGTAGCGAATTGATCATCATTGGTCAGCAAACGGCATCTTATATCATCTTCTACATCATTTTCATCATCAGGAGGAGGAATCGTAACCACTGCGGGTTCAGCTTTCTTTGTTAGATCTTCATCGTTTGCTGAGAGATCTTCTTCGTCATCAGATTCATCAAGGCCAGCAACCTTGGTTCCTAAATCTGTAGCTTCATTAACTTTCGATTGAGTGGTTGCTGAGGGCAACTCTTGAGACTCAACAACTGGAGTTTCACCAGTAGTATGTGGAAGGGAGGGGACTTCCGTGTGCTTCACTCCTAAAGATTGAGCAATGTCTAGATTCTGCGTATACCTTGCATGAATCTGTAGACTGTTTTGAATTTCTCTTTGATAATCTTCATCCAATTCTTCATCATCAAGGTTTGGCTCAGTGACCTTGGCATCGAGTGAATTTAACTCGGCATCAGAAAGCTTACTTTTGCCTAATTTCATTTCAGCACGCTTTCTGGCATACTCTTCTTCAGTTTCAACAACTTGTTCAGTTGCTTGAGTACTTGTCTCAACAGGAGCAGGATTGGATTCTTGTTGCTGACTTGTTGTGTGATCAGCTTGCTGATTTTCAGTATCTTGACGTTCAGTCTCAGCAACTGTCAGTTTAAGTCCACCAGCATCAGGACTAGGACCTTTATTATCATCATCGTCATCCTTTTTTTCCTTAGAATCTTTTCCTTCATCATCAGTTGGATCTTTGGGAATGTTTTCATCTTCTTCTTCTTCATCATCGTCCGTCAGTATGCCAACTCAAGATGTTTGTACATTGCTACATTTGTAACTTCCTCTTCTTCATTGATTTTGTTGGGATCAGCCACCACGGGTACAAAGGAACCCTTGAGCATCACAGCTTTTTTAACTGGAGAGGCACTCTTGAATTTGGCTTTCATATTCTCTCTGGTTAGAGCAATCAGACTTGAGCTCATGAGCTGAAAATATGTCAACTCTTCTGGAAGTATAGAGTGCACAAACGTCTCGAGTTTCAGCAGAGAAAGTCTCTTTGTCTCGTTGGACAAATGAAGGTGAAGATCAGAAAAGTCCATCCTTCTGTACCTTTGCCAGTTGCTGACAGATTTAGCAACTCTGGTCAAGGTAGTTCTCTTGAAGTCCGAGTAAAGTTATTCTGAACTTACTTTCAGATTTTAAGTGATGTGAACCACTTCAGTTTTGGAGAATAGTTTTAGAGTCAAAAGCTGGGACATGATTTACCTGCTGAGATTCAGCAAGCTCATGTTGCACACTTTGTTGTGCTGGTACTATTTCCATTGCTTCAGGAGATTGAGAAGCATCCTTGAATTGTTCATCCTGAAATAATTTTAAGTTAGATACAAGCACTAAGTTTTCAAACTTAGTTGAATTACCAAAAACTTCATCTACCTGCTGAACAGGAGTTGTGGATTCTGGTGCAGAAGTTTCAGCAACCTTCTGACTTGTATCTTGAGAAGTCTGTAAAGAAATCATTATATTAGCAAAAGAATAAGTTTCAGATAGTGAAGTTTTGCTTATGGTTGAGTTAACTACCTGCTGAAGAAGGGCAGGTGGTGACTCAATCCTTTCAGCAATGACAGCTTCTTCATTATCTTGGACTTGTTCTTCAGCAGACTTCTTTGCTTGCTCTAATTGAGAAGGTTGTGCAGATTCAACAATCTCCCCTGTCTCTGAAATTACAAGTTGAGCAGAGACATATTGACCTTTGAGTTCACTGCTGGTCATGAAGACATCTACTGATTTGTTGGAGTTGTCATCAATCTCCAATTCTATTTGCTGGCTTAGTTCTGTCAGCACCAACTGAACTTTGTCAATGGATGTTTTTGGTGAACTACGTCCGGTATTCTCAGCATCACGAGATGCATCATCGAATAATGTCTCTTGTGGTGTTTCAGCAATTTCTGGGACTTGAACCATTGCAGTCTCAGCAACTGGTTCTTCACCAATCACAGTCTCAGTAACTGCGGTTTCAGCAACTTGATGAATTGCTTGTTCAGCAACCATCTTTTCAGCAGCATCAGCAAGTGCCGCGTTTCTCAGATCAGCATCAATATCAGTTGCTGGTTCCAGAGTGTGATCATCTAGATTATCTACAATGTAGATATCTGGGATTGGGGCAGAAATTTCGTTTCCAATGCCTTGTGGTCTTAACTCAGCAGATGAACATTAAGTTGATTGTTGAAGGCTTCTGCAAACACTTCAACATTGCTGAAGGCTTCCGCAAGCACTTCATCAACATCTACTAGAGTAGCTTGTGTTTCAGCAACTCCTGGAGTATCATCCGAAAGATCATGGACAATTGGAACTGACTTGCGAGCCAGTGTTTTCTTTATTGGGTTCTTTGTCCGTTTCTTCTTAGGGATGGGGTCAGCTGATGAGGCTGCAGTTTTCTTTCTTGGGTTCTATGCAATGTTGTACACTTATCTTGTTGATCACCATCTACAGCAGTTTCATCAACAACTTTTTCAGCTGTTGGAGTCTTGTCTTGCTGACTAGTGGTGACAACATCTGCAGCTGTTGTATACCTTTATTGCTGACTTGTGCTGACAACATTTGAAGCTGTTGTCTTCTTTGATTTCTTGTCAGCAAGCTTAGGTCCATTTTGCTGGTAGAAGGCTCTTCCCACATTGCATACTGATTTCTTAATCGGCAATGGGTTTCTCAACTGAATCCTGAAGTGTTCAAGGATATAACATATTTTTAGTCCATACATGACTGGGAAGGTAGGTGAGACCTTGTTGTCTTCAACCTTGACCTTGAATTTAGTAACACAATCAACAAGTCTGTTGAAAATGTACTTTGCCCAGTTGAGCTCAGTTTTTCTCTCATGTATATGCATCTACAGCGGCCTCCTTCTCAAGCCTACTTGGTCAATTCCTCCAACTTGGAAGTCTAAGACTTTGATGAGTAGCAGAGCTACTAGACCAAGTGAATGGCAGAGATGATTCCTCTTAACGTGCTTTGTCCAAGTCACGGGAGAAATCTCTCCTTTCTCCATTCTTTCATTTCTGACATCACTGTAGAAGGCTTCGATTTCTTCATCAGTGGCAGTGATGTCATCTTCAGTTCCAGTGGTTGGAATCTGAAAGATGTTGGCCAAATCAATCCATTTCAGGATGATTTGCACACCTTGAACTGTGGTAGAAATCACTTTTTCAGTGACTCCTTGTTCATCAGTGAGAGTTTGGATTTCTACATTACTGTAGAATTCCATAGCATCTAACATACTCACTTTCTCAGGGCGAGCAGTTATGAAGAAAAGAAGGCCTTGTTGATTTATCAAATTAAGCGCCTCTTCATTTTCTTCATCTAGTTCATGTTCATAGAAGTATCTTATATACTTCTCTTTGGCAAATCCGCCCCATTGCATCATCTGTTCACACTTTGCAGTGTCAATATATGCAGGCGGCATGGGTCTCTCCGTTATACGGTCGTTCTTCAACACAATTTTCACTGTGTTGGTTGCCGGAGTTATAACCGGAGCAGTGCTTTTTCCAGCACTATCAGCTTTCGATGACTTTGAGGTCTTGGAGGACTGTCTCTTTGGGGCCATTTCTTTTATAGAGCGGTAGAAGTGTACGAAAAAGATTAACTTGCTTTTTGACCGGAGGTACAGTGAATTCAGGCACAGGCTATAAAATTTGCAGAGAAAGGAAATGTGAGTTAAAGAATTTTGTCTTTCTCTAACTCTTTGTTTATATAGTATCTCTGGTGTGCAAGAAGCTCAATCGTTTTTGAATTCTCAGCAAGGGTAAATCAGAGATTCAACAGCGTTAGTGGAGCCTTTGCATTAAATGCGTAGTGGTCCACTAACAAAAACAGTTAGAGCACTCTTTCTCTTTGCAATATTAACCGTCACATCAAAAACTACTTTAAATCAATGGCCACGATTGTATTTCATGTCATGATTTATAGCGAGTTTATTTGTGCCCGATTAACGTCACAAATTGATTTTACCTAGATTTATGGGATTTGATTGCTTGCTGAAGTAAACAAGAATCTTTTCAGCGAATTTGTGTAACAAGCCTTGTTATTTGCTGAAAGTTCCTCCTTAATGAAATATCTCATATTTTCTTAAATTAAAAGACATTTCTGAGTTCCCGTCTTAGTAAATACTTTTTATCTTGAGATATCTTTTGGTAAAATCTGAGAAGTGAGTTTGCTCTTTGCTGAGTTCCCGTCTCAGAGTTTTCCTTTGATACTTGAATACCTGTTTCAGTATCTTTGATTGTCTGAATGCCCGCTTCAACAATCCTTAAGGTTTTTCTTTTATTGAGTGCCCATCTCAGCAAGTGATCAAGTTTCCTAACAAATACCCGTTTTGAAGGAATTACTTGTTGAATGCCTGTTTCAACAATCATGTAGTGAACTATCATTTCTTTTTAGAGGAAATCAGTGGAAGGAGCTTTTATTCAAGTAAGCACACTTTGGCTTGCTGAATGCCTGTTTCAACAATATGCCAATTGTATCCCTTATTGAGGTAATTCAATCAATCCAAGGTTATACCTTAGCATTGCGAATCTATTATCTGGTAGGGGCTTGGTAAAGATGTCAGCAAGTTGATCATCAGTACCTACTTTTACAACCTCAATGTCTCCTTTTTCCACATGATCGCTAATGAAATGATGTATAATATCAATGTGCTTTGTCCTTGAGTGGAACTTAGGATTTTGCGTGATAGTAATAGCACTTGTATTATCACAAAAGATTGGTGTTTTCTTTGCAGAAATACCTTAACCTCTTAATTGTTGCTGAATCCATAGGATTTGAGCTGTGCAACAACCAGCCGCAATGTATTCAAATTCAGTGGTTGAATTGGCAACACAGGTTTGCTTCTTGCTGAACCATGATATTAATCTAGTACTGAGAAACTGACAAGTTCCAGAAGTACTTTTTCTATCAAGAGTTGATCCTCCATGATCAACATCAGAACAACCAACCAATTCAAGTCCAGCATCTTTAGGATACTATAATTCAACATTGACTGTACCTTTGACATATTTCAGTATCTTAAGTGCCTTTTTGTAGTGTGATTCTCTTGGATCAGATTGGAATCTTGCACACACACAAACAACATACTGAATGTCAGGTCTACTTGCTGTTAAATACAACAAGGAACCAATGAGCTTCCTATACTTGTGTTCTTCAACACATTTATCTTCTTTCGTATAGCCCAATTTGGTACCAACACTCATAGGGATCTTTTTAGGTTTTTCTTCCTCTTTGATCCTAAACTTTATGAGCATTTCTTTCGCAAACTTTGCTTGATTTATGAATATTCCATCCTTGAGTTGCTTGACTTGCAATCCTAGGAAATAATTCAATTTTCCCATCATACTCATTTCAAATTTGTTTGTCATGAGTTTGGCAAAATCATCACAAAGTTGCTTATCCTTAGATCCAAATATTATGTCATCCACATATATTTGAACTAAGAGTATTTTACCATCATGGTTCATGGTAAACAAAGTTTTGTCAACTTCACCTTTCTTGAAACCATTATCCAGCAAGAACTTAGCCAAGGTATCATACCTAGCTCTAGGTGCTTGCTTTAGACCATATACAACTTTCTGAAGCTTGTATACCATCTTGGTTTCTGAGGGAAGTTCTGTAACACCCCGTTTTTTTATTTATTTATTACCTTATTATTTAATTAATTTATTTAATTATTTAATTATCGAAGTAAATTATTTTATTCGGTAATTACTTAA
The DNA here is from genome assembly GCA_028274465.1 of Plantago ovata. Lineage (NCBI taxonomy): Eukaryota > Viridiplantae > Streptophyta > Magnoliopsida > Lamiales > Plantaginaceae > Plantago > Plantago ovata. Next base: position 85,702,661 of record CM051456.1, on the reverse strand, counting down.
TTTACTTCCCGCGTAAACGAATTCGCCATGTGATAGTTCGCGTAGAATTTAATTCGTTTCGTTCCGTTGGATCAGCTAGCAATCTGTATTTTGTGGCCCAATTTCGTGACCCTCCATTGCTGGCCCGAATTCATTTCATGGCCCATCTACTGGCCCATATCCTCCTTGGCCCATTCTCTTCCTCACCCTAAAACCCTAACCCTAATCTAACTTCCCACCACCCCCTCATTTCTCCTCCACGCCACTTTATGATGAACCGGTTTGTTAGACTCAATTAATCAAATAAATTTGTATTTAGCCAAAGGCAATTCACAAATACAACGAAAACCGTAGTGTAGCAGTAGAATAACCTCGAGTGTCGATCTCTAAGGACTATAACTAGCTTTATCTAATCTAACTTAAGAATATAAATCAACAGAGTGGCAACATTGGCAAGCAACAAGAGATGCCCCGGCAAGGTAACTTAGTTGTTGAGCCTTTTGATGTTTGGGGTATAGACTTTATGGGACCATTCCCTAAGAGTAATGGGTACGAATATATCTTGGTTGCGGTCGACTATGTCACCAAATGGGTAGAGGCTGTTCCCACCCGGACTAATGATGCCAAGGTTGTACTCTCTTTTCTTCGTGATCTTCGTGATGTGATCTTCAATAGGTTTGGGACCCCGAGGTCCATTATCAGCGATGGGGGAGCTCACTTTGTGAACAAGGTCTTCGCTAATCTCATGAAGAAGTACGGGGTGACACATTTCGTTGCTACTCCATATCATCCTCAAACATCTGGCCAAGTGGAAGTGAGCAATCGGCAAATCAAGAAAATCTTGGAGCGGGTGGTCAAACCCTCGAGGAAGGATTGGTCCACCAAGTTGCCAGATGCACTATGGGCATATAGGACTTCGTTCAAAATGGTGATTGGTACCACTCCCTACCGGCTTGTGTACGGGAAAGCTTGCCATCTACCCGTGGAGTTGGAGCATAGAGCACTTTGGGCTATCAAGCAATTGAACCTTGATATGGAGAAAGCCGGTGAAGAAAGACTTTTGCAACTCACCGAGCTAGATGAGCTAAGATTGAAAGCCTTCGAAAGTGGTAAGATATACAAGGAACGAGCAAAGAGGTATCCTGATAGAGGCATCATCCGCAAGGATTTAGTCCCAGGTCAAAAGGCACTCCTCTTCAACTCTCGGTTGCGAATTTTTCCTGGAAAACTCTGTTCTAGATGGGACGGACCATTTGAAATTGTCCGAGTAGCACCCCATGGTGCTGTGGAACTCTTGGACAACAAAACCGGAGCTACCTTCAAGGTCAATGGCCAGAGAGTTAAGCCGTACCTAGAGCCTCTCGAGTCGACTCATGAAGTGGAAGTTGACTTGGTCGAGGTACCTATTGTATCTTAGTTCATTTCATTAGTCTCTTGCACTCTTTATTTGCTTTTGTAGTTGTGGCCTGTGAGCCTTTGTCGTGTTTAGAGTAGCTTAGTTTTTGTCTCGGTGCCTTAGATGGTGGAAATTGAAAAACAATTGAAAATGAAGTAACAGGGGTCAAGCGACCCGCTTATCCAAGCGCTCCGCTTGGACATCACCAAGCGGACCGCTTGGATTTTCAGTAGGATTTTCTCCTACTAAAAATCCAAGCGGCCCGCTTGCCCAAGCGGTCCGCTTGGCATAATCCAAGCGGCACGCTTGGGCCCTGCTTCCCCGTTTTCCCCTTTTTTCCAATTTTCTCACCTTTGTGCACCCGTTTTCACATGTTTCTTGAGTCCTTTCAGGTACTACTCATATATAGGAGATTGGACACGAACCTTATTCTCAGGGAAGTGTACTTTCAATCCAATTTTTCCTTTTCATTCAACTTTTCTTTGCTCGAGGACGAGCAAAAGTTTAGGTTTGGGGAGGGGGTATTGGATTTTTAGTACTATATGCTTGTGTGGTTCGTACATGCCTGATTTTACTCAAGCTCATGTGATTTGTCGTGTTTTTTTCAAATTTTTGCATGCATATCATCCATAGATTAGTTGTTGCACGTTGTTGTGTGGAGTCTATTGCCAAGTTTTTTCGAACTTTTCTATTGTGTAGACTAAGTGCTTATGACCATTATCATATGTTGCATCACTTTGCAAGTAGTTTGAGGCTTGTCTCGCTTGGTTTGTCACATTCACTTGTGCACTAGTTAAGCTTAGTAGTCTCGACATCACCTCGAGTGGTGTTTCTTCTACTGCGGTTCACGATGACCATATAAAATGATGCATGTTAGAATCTATGGTTGTAACCCGTGTAATTATGTACGTAAGAAGCGACAAGTTTTTCACCTCGATTAGAGATTGCCAAATGCCTAGGAAGGAGGTAGTGTGAGGTGTGTGATTTTCCTTGTATTAAACCTATTCTATCGAATAGGTTTGGGGAGGGGGTTACGTTGTTATACTTGTCTTTCGTCTTGATTCGTTGTAGATTTTTCTTAGCTTTATTTTTTTTTGTTTTGTGTCCCAACCTATTCTCTCGAATAGGTTTGGGGAGGTGTCTTTGTAAAAAGTTTTTCTTTTTTTTTCTTTTTAGTCTTTGTGCTCAAACCTATTCTCTCGAATAGGTTTGGGGAGGTTTTTGACACGTAGTACTGCTGCTTGCCTAGCTATATATAAAATTAAAAAAAGAGAAGAAAAAAAGAGAAAAATATAATAAAAAAAAAGAAAAAAAAGAGAAAAGAAAAAGAGAAAATAAAAAAAAGGAAGAAAGAAAATAAAGAATAAGACCCAAAAGCAAAAGAAGGGTCGTCGCAAGCCAAAAGCAGTCTCGTAGTGTCAAGTGTCATGTAAATATTTTGTCCTTGTGAAGTATCGAGTTGTAAATTCTATCTTTTGTTTTCGTGTCGCCTTTGTCCAAGGCCTGTTCTTGACCACCCTCGTCTTGCTATTCAAGAAGTGGTTGATTGAGATTCGTTCTTTGAGAGTCTGGGTAGAATAGGAGAGTGTCTTCTTTTTCTAGGGAACCCTCCTTCGTTTGATGAGAGCCAGTATTGGTTCGCCCTCTCTTGAGGAAAAGTCTCGCTTGGTGAACAGTAGTAAGTCCTCGGTTTCATAGGCACGAGCCAATTGTAGTATGATAATGTGAATCATTGTGTCGTCACTGACCAGGTCCAGGTAGAAGATGTTACGAGAGACTCCTTTGCTTAACCAAGTGCACATGAGAATGTGTATATTCGCAATCGAGGCATTCTTCAACCTACTTGCATGTCATGCTCATTTGGTTTTGTTCATAAGCATTTGGTAGATTCAATAGATTAGTTCACTTTACTTGGCATGAGACTCCTTTTCTGTTGCATTTAGGATAGTTTGTTGCTTGAGGACAAGCAAAGGTTTGGTTTGGGGAGTTTGATGAACGTATATTTGACGCGTTCATCTTGTCTTTTTTACCTTCTTTTGCTACCTTTTAGCCTTGTTTTTTGGTTAGTTTTGTAGAATAGTGTCACGTTTTGTGTTTTCTGCATTTTCAGGCACTTAGGTACGAAACGGCGTTTTTGGAGCTAAAAACGAGCCTTTTTGATGGAAAAGATGGCCCCGTTGAAGTTCCCCAATCTCCGTGGCTTGTTCGTGAGTGTCTGAGCCCCAATAAGTGCCGAGAAGGACGAGCCCAAGGCACCCGAGGGCCGTTCGTGGGCAAAAGATCGAGTTTCGAGGCCAAAATCTGCCCAGGAGGCAAGCCCTTCGCTTGGAATTGGAGAAGCGGGACGCTTGGAATTTCAGGAGATTTCAAAAGAGGAACAGGAAGCAAGCGCTTCGCTTGGCTCTGCCCAGCGCTTGGCAGCCGTTACAGATCCAGATTTTGCCTTCGTTACTTGATTTTGGAGTTACTTTTTGATATACAGAACATTGGAGACGAGTTTTGGACAGCCCTAAGCCCCAAAAACTCAGAGAAACTCAGAGATTCATTGTAATTTAGGTTGGGATTCGAGATTTAGATTGGAATTCATCCTTTGTAATCATCTACGGAGAGGTTTTCTTTGATTTCCACCGATTAGTGACAGCTTTGGTGGTAACTTGTATCACTCTCTTGTCTTGTAGTTTGATTTGATGTATTCTGATTATTATTCATATGAATTGATGTCTATGTTGATGAATATGAGTAGCTAAATCCTTTGTGTTGGTGGTAGAATGTAGAATTATGCATGTTATGGATTATGCTTATGCTTACATGAGGTTGTGAGTCAATCTTGCTGCAAATTACTTCATATGATTCGTAGTTGCCTATAAAATATATTCGAATAGAGTATGTGACAAACTCGTTGGTCAATGAAAGCTATAGGATTGTATGTTAGTGATTTGCAGCATGCTAGATAAATGGTGTTGGTGACAAACACCTCTAAATTATTGATAGTGGTCTTTCATGATGTGTGTCTTGAAAGTTACCTAGACAAGTTGCTTAGCAGACTTAGTTGAAGGTTTTACGCACTGAACTTGTGAGCATATTCGTAATCCATGCATGTGTATTCGATTTCTACCACCGACCGTTTTCCAAACTTGTTTACAAAAACTCTTGATTTCTCACTTCCTTTGTTCAAACATCTTTCTCAAAAATCATCATCTAGTTGACTGAAATTAGCTAGCAAAAACCTTGATCAAAGCCACGTTAGGTCCCGAGAGAACGACACTCGGGGACAACTTGCCATTGCACTCTGTTTGTGCAGTGAAAGGTGTTCTTTGTCTTTTTAAACAAATTTAATTGGTGAAAAACGACATCATCAGTGGACTAGGCAGATTCAATGGCGCTTCAGTAGGGGTTTTCTTTCTTGAAGATTTTCTTTGTTTATCTTCCCCCTTAGACATGGATTGCATCATTGGTTGAATGTGCAGAGAGAAAAACTCATTGCAATTTTCAGCAAGAGTACTTAGGCTATTGTACTTAAAAATAATTGCTTGCTGATCAGCGGTCAGCTTGGACAGTTCTTGTTTTATACTCACCAAGTTCTCCTCATGTCTGTGTTCATTGTCAACTTTTTCTTCAATGAAAGTATGAGCCTTTTTCAATGCAGTCTTTGCCAGTTAGAGTGCTTGACTGACATCTTCTTCATAGATTTTATGATGTAGACTGATGTCTTTCTGAGCTATGGTAAGAGAAGTAGTGCGTTTCAGCACAGTAGCCAGTATTTTTCCTATGTCAAGCGGACTCTCAGAAAGCAGTGCATCGTCCTCTTCTTTGCAAGCTTTGTGTACTTCCATTAGTGCCTTAATTCTTGGAGTAAAATCCTCCACACTAGGGAACAACACTAAAGAAGGAGTTACGGAATGAACTTTGATCTCAGTAGCGAATTGATCATCATTGGTCAGCAAACGGCATCTTATATCATCTTCTACATCATTTTCATCATCAGGAGGAGGAATCGTAACCACTGCGGGTTCAGCTTTCTTTGTTAGATCTTCATCGTTTGCTGAGAGATCTTCTTCGTCATCAGATTCATCAAGGCCAGCAACCTTGGTTCCTAAATCTGTAGCTTCATTAACTTTCGATAGAGTGGTTGCTGAGGGCAACTCTTGAGACTCAACAACTGGAGTTTCACCAGTAGTATGTGGAAGGGAGGGGACTTCCGTGTGCTTCACTCCTAAAGATTGAGCAATGTCTAGATTCTGCGTATACCTTGCATGAATCTGTAGACTGTTTTGAAGTGCTCTTTGATAATCTTCATCCAATTCTTCATCATCAAGGTTTGGCTCAGTGACCTTGGCATCGAGTGAATTTAACTCGGCATCAGAAAGCTTACTTTTGCCTAATTTCATTTCAGCACGCTTTCTGGCATACTCTTCTTCAGTTTCAGCAACTTGTTCAGTTGCTTGAGTACTTGTCTCAACAGGAGCAGGATTGGATTCTTGTTGCTGACTTGTTGTGTGATCAGCTTGTTGATTTTCAGTATCTTGACGTTCAGTCTCAGCAACTGTCAGTTTAAGTCCACCAGCATCAGGACTAGGACCTTTATTATCATCATCGTCATCCTTTTTTTCCTTAGAATCTTTTCCTTCATCATCAGTTGGATCTTTGGGAATGTTTTCATCTTCTTCTTCTTCATCATCGTCCGTCAGTATGCCAACTCAAGATGTTTGTACATTGCTACATTTGTAACTTCCTCTTCTTCATTGATTTTGTTGGGATCAGCCACCACGGGTACAAAGGAACCCTTGAGCATCACAGCTTGTTTAGCTGGAGAGGCACTCTTGAATTTGGCTTTCATATTCTCTCTGGTTAGAGCAATCAGACTTGAGCTCATGAGCTGAAAATATGTCAACTCTTCTGGAAGTATAGAGTGCACAAACGTCTCGATGTCTCGTTGGACAAATGAAGGTGAAGATCAGAAAAGTCCATCCTTCTGTACCTTTGCCAGTTGCTGACAGATTTAGCAACTCTGGTCAAGGTAGTTCTCTTGAAGTCCGAGTAAAGTTCTTCTGAACTTACTTTCAGATTTTTTCAGTGATGTGAACCACTTCAGTTTTGGAGAATAGTTTTAGAGTCAAAAGCTGGGACATGATTTACCTGTTGAGATTCAGCAAGCTCATGTTGCACACTTTGTTGTGCTGGTACTATTTACATTGCTTCAGGAGATTGAGAAGCATCCTTGAATTGTTCATCCAGAAATAATTTTAAGTTAGATACAAGCACTAAGTTTTCAAACTTAGTTGAATTACCAAAAACTTCATCTACTTGCTGAGCAGGAGTTGTGGATTCTGGTGCAGAAGTTTCAGCAACCTTCTGACTTGTATCTTGAGAAGTCTGTAAAGAAATCATTATATTAGCAAAAGAATAAGTTTCAGATAGTGAAGTTTTGCTTATGGTTGAGTTAACTACCTGCTGAAGAAGGGCAGGTGGTGACTCAATCCTTTCAGCAATGACAGCTTCTTCATTATCTTGGACTTGTTCTTCAGCAGACTTCTTTGCTTGCTCTAATTGAGAAGGCTGTGCAGATTCAACAATCTCCCCTGTCTCTGAAATTACAAGTTGAGCAGAGACATATTGACCTTTGAGTTCACTGCTGGTCATGAAGACATCTACTGATTTGTTGGAGTTGTCATCAATCTCCAATTCTATTTGCTGGCTTAGTTCTGTCAGCACCAACTGAACTTTGTCAATGGATGTTTTTGGTGAACTACGTCCAGTATTCTCAGCATCACGAGATGCATCATCGAATAATGTCTCTTGTGGTGTTTCAGCAATTTCTGGGACTTGAACCATTGCAGTCTCAGCAACTGGTTCTTCACCAATCACAGTCTCAGTAACTGCGGTTTCAGCAACTTGATGAATTGCTTGTTCAGCAACCATCTTTTCAGCAGCATCAGCAAGTGTCGCGTTTCTCAGATCAGCATCAATATCACTTGCTGGTTCCAGAGTGTGATCATCTAGATCTACAATGTAGATATCTGGGATTGGGGCAGAAATTTCGTTTCCAATGCCTTGTGGTCTTAACTCAGCAGATGAACATTAAGTTGATTGTTGAAGGCTTCTGCAAACACTTCAACATTGCTGAAGGCTTCCGCAAGCACTTCATCAACATCTACTAGAGTAGCTTGTGTTTCAGCAACTCCTGGAGTATCATCCGAAAGATCATGGACAATTGGAACTGACTTGCGAGCCAGTGTTTTCTTTCTTGGGTTCTTTGTCCGTTTCTTCTTAGGGATGGGGTCAGCTGATGAGGCTGCAGTTTTCTTTCTTGGGTTCTATGCAATGTTGTACACTTATCTTGTTGATCACCATCTACAGCAGTTTCATCAACAACTTTTTCAGCTGTTGGAGTCTTGTCTTGCTGACTAGTGGTGACAACATCTGCAGCTGTTGTATACCTTTCTTGCTGACTTGTGCTGACAACATTTGAAGCTGTTGTCTTCTTTGATTTCTTGTCAGCAAGCTTAGGTCCATTTTGCTGGTAGAAGGCTCTTCCCACATTGCATACTGATTTCTTAATCGGCAATGGGTTTCTCAACTGAATCCTGAAGTGTTCAAGGATATAACATATTTTTAGTCCATACATGACTGGGAAGGTAGGTGAGACCTTGTGGTCTTCAACCTTGACCTTGAATTTAGTATCACAATCAACAAGTCTGTTGAAAATGTACTTTGCCCAGTTGAGCTCAGTTTTTCTCTCATGTATATGCATCTACAACGGCCACCTTCTCAAGCCTACTTGGTCAATTCCTCCAACTTGGGAGTCTAAGACTTTGATGAGTAGCAGAGCTACTAGACCATGTGAATGGCAGAGATGATTCCTCTTAACGTGCTTTGTCCAAGTCACGGGAGAAATCTCTCCTTTCTCCATTCTTTCATTTCTGACATCACTGTAGAAGGCTTCAATTTCTTCATCAGTGGCAGTGATGTCATCTTCAGTTCCAGTTGTTGGAATCTGAAAGATGTTGGCCAAATCAATCCATTTCAGGATGATTTGCACACCTTGAACTGTGGTAGAAATCACTTTTTCAGTGACTCCTTGTTCATCAGTGAGAGTTTGGATTTCTACATTATTGTAGAATTCCATAGCATCTAACATACTCACTTTCTCAGGGCGAGCAGTTATGAAGAAAAGAAGGCCTTGTTGATTTATCAAATTAAGCGCCTCTTCATTTTCTTCATCTAGTTCATGTTCATAGAAGTATCTTATATACTTCTCTTTGGCAAATCCGCCCCATTGCATCATCTGTTCACACTTTGCAGTGTCAATATATGAAGGCGGCATGGGTCTCTCTGTTATACGGTCGTTCTTCAACACAATTTTCACTGTGTTGGTTGCCGGAGTTATAACCGGAGCAGTGCTTTTTCCAGCACTATCAGCTTTCGATGACTTTGAGGTCTTGGAGGAATGTCTCTTTGGGGCCATTTCTTTTATAGAGAGGTAGAAGTGTACGAAAAAGATTAACTTGCTTTTTGACCGGAGGTACAGTGAATTCAGGCACAAGCTATAAAATTTGCAGAGAAAGGAAATGTGAGTTAAAGAATTTTGTCTTTCTCTAACTCTTTGTTTATATAGTATCTCTGGTCTGCAAGAAGCTCAATCGTTTTTGAGTTCTCAGCAAGGGTAAATCAGAGATTCAACAGCGTTAGTGGAGCCTTTGCATTAAATGCGTAGTGGTCCACTAACAAAAACAGTTAGAGCACTCTTTCTCTTTGCAATATTAACCGTCACATCAAAAACTACTTTAAATCAATGGCCACGATTGTATTTCATGTCATGATTAATAGCGAGTTTATTTGTGCCCGATTAACGTCACAAATTGATTTTACCTAGATTTATGGGATTTGATTGCTTGCTGAAGTAAACAAGAATCTTTTCAGCGAATTTGTGTAACAAGCCTTGTTATTTGCTGAAAGTTCCTCCTTAATGAAATATCTCATATTTCCTTAAATTAAAAGACATTTCTGAGTTCCCGTCTTAGTAAATACTTTTTATCTTGAGATATCTTTTGGTAAAATCTGAGAAGTGAGTTTGCTCTTTGCTGAGTTCCCGTCTCAGAGTTTTCCTTTGATACTTGAATACCTGTTTCAGTATCTTTGATTGTCTGAATGCCCGCTTCAACAATCCTTAAGGTTTTTCTTTTATTGAGTGCCCATCTCAGCAAGTGATCAAGTTTCCTAACAAATACCCGTTTTGAAGGAATTACTTGTTGAATGCCTGTTTCAACAATCATGTAGTGAACTATCATTTCTTTTTAGAGGAAATCAGTGGAAGGAGCTTTTATTCAAGTAAGCACACTTTGGCTTGCTGAATGCCTGTTTCAACAATATGCCAATTGTATCCCTTATTGAGGTAATTCAATCAATCCAAGGTTATACCTTAGCATTGCGAATCTATTATCTGGTAGGGGCTTGGTAAAGATGTCAGCAAGTTGCTCATCAGTACCAACTTTTACAACCTCAATGTCTCCTTTTTCCACATGATCGCTAATGAAATGATGTATAATATCAATGTGCTTTGTCCTTGAGTGGAACTTAGGATTTTGCGTGATAGTAATAGCACTTGTATTATCACAAAAGATTGGTGTTTTCTTTGCAGAAATACCTTAATCTCTTAATTGTTGCTGAATCCATAGGATTTGAGCTGTGCAACAACCAGCCGCAATGTATTCAAATTCAGTGGATGAATTGGCAACACAGGTTTGCTTCTTGCTGAACCATGATATTAATCTAGTACTGAGAAACTGACAAGTTCCAGAAGTACTTTTTCTATCAAGAGTTGATCCTCCATGATCAGCATCAGAATAACCAACCAATTCAAGTCCAGCATCTTTAGGATACTATAATCCAACATTGACTGTACCTTTGACATATTTCAGTATCTTAAGTGCCTTTTTGTAGTGTGATTCTCTTGGATCAGATTGGAATCTTGCACACACACAAACAACATACTGAATGTCAGGTCTACTTGCTGTTAAATACAACAAGGAACCAATGAGCTTCCTATACTTGTGTTCTTCAACACATTTATCTTCTTTAGTATAGCCCAATTTGGTACCAACACTCATAGGGATCTTTTCAGGTTTTTCTTCCTCTTTGATCCTAAACTTTATGAGCATTTCTTTCGCAAACTTTGCTTGATTTATGAATATTCCATCCTTGAGTTGCTTGACTTGCAATCCTAGGAAATAATTCAATTTTCCCATCATACTCATTTCAAATTTGTTTGTCATGAGTTTGGCAAAATCATCACAAAGTTGCTTGTCCTTAGATCCAAATATTATGTCATCCACATATATCTGAACTAAGAGTATTTTACCATCATGGTTCATGGTAAACAAAGTTTTGTCAACTTCACCTTTCTTGAAACCATTATCCAGCAAGAACTTAGCCAAGGTATCATACCTAGCTCTAGGTGCTTGATTTAGACCATATACAGCTTTCTGAAGCTTGTATACCATCTTGGTTTCTGAGGGAAGTTCTGTAACACCCCGTTTTTTTATTTATTTATTACCTTATTATTTAATTAATTTATTTAATTATTTAATTATCGAAGTAAATTATTTTATTCGGTAATTACTTAATTTACTTCCCGCGTAAACGAATTCCCCATGTGATAGTTCGCGTAGAATTTAATTCGTTTCGTTCCGTTGGATTAGCTAGCAATCTAAATTTTGTGGCCCAATTTCGTGACCCTCCATTGCTGGCCCAAATTCATTTCATGGCCTATCTACTGGCCCATATCCTCCTTGGCCCATTCTTTTCCTCACCCTAAAACCCTAACCCTAATCTAACTTCCCACCACCCCCTCATTTCTCCTCCACGCCACTTTATGATGAACCGGTTTGTTAGAGTCAATTAATCAAATAAATTTGTATTTAGCCAAAGGCAATTCACAAATACAACGAAAACCGTAGTGTAGCAGTAGAATAACCTCGAGTGTCGATCTCTAAGGACTATAACTAGCTTTATCTAATCTAACTTAAGAATATAAATCAACAGACGACTTAGCAAAGGTTTTTCTTAACAGATAATGGAGATTGGTGATAGTATGGTCATTCAAAGCATAGCAGGTTAATAATCATGCATAAATTCTCCGGTTTTGCATGGAGATCTTTGATCAATGAATTGTCCAATTGTGTTCGGTAATTATTCAACACTACGAAGATAGAGATTTAGATAAATCAAAGAAATAAAGCAATAACTCAAAGTATAATGCGCGATATAGCCATTAGCATAATTATTAACCCTTCGCTAAGAAATCACATACTATCACCAACGAGAAGTTTAGCTACTCATAGATGTCATGCAATCAACAGAAATCATACCACGAATGAATGAAAACATGATGAAAGATATATAAATATAAATAGAAAAACTGTAAGATACAATGTTACCGAAGGTTGTCAATCTCCAAAGAATCGCGATCTTACAAGCTCCAAAACGCTAAGAAAAAGTATCTCCTAAGCTAAGAACCCCCAGAACAGGCTCTCGGAAATTCCTACCTAAAACTACTGAGAAAGGTGAGAGAAAAGGTCTGGAAAAGTATGAAAAACGGAGAAAACTGAGCTCATATATATAAGCATTCGAATTGTGTGGGGCAAAGGGCCCCACACACCGGGCGATTCGCCCCACGTCCCGGGCGACTCGCCCGGGAGTAAATTTCGGCCCTTTACACGTTTTCGATGCGTTTTTGGATTTCTTCCTCTTTTCGGACTCGGTTTTTATCTTCTAGTGACCTTTTAGCCTTCAGACTCGACCCCTAGACTTCAAATCCTATCGGAAATCTTTCAGATACTCCAATTAGGCTTCTGGAACAGCAATTCCTTGTCTACTTCAATATAATTGCCCGGAAAACATCGTTTTTCAACCAAAACCTGTAAAATAAAAATTAAAGGGAAACGTGACACTATTCTAATAAAATGCACTAAAATATAGCTAAATTAACATAGAGGATGGCGAAAATAGGTGAAAAAGATTCAAATGAAAGTGTAAAATACACATTCATCAAACTCCGCAAACCGAACCTTTGCTTGTCCTCAAGCAACTAAGCTAGACTCTAATGCAAAAAACAATGCAACACAAAAAATGGAGTCTCATGCCAAATGAAATGAACTAATCTACTGAATCTATCAAAAAACATATGAACAAGAACCATATAAATCACAACATGAATATAGGTTGAAGAATGCATCGATTGACTCATACACATCCACATAAGCACTTATGTCAAGACAAGATAGTCTCTCGTAACATTCTCTACCTGGACCTAGTCAGTGACGACGTAATGAAACATGTTAGAATACGAATGGTTGTCCCATGCCTATGAAACTGAGGACTTACTGCTGTTCACCAATTTAAGACTTTTCCTCAAAGAGGTCGAACCAATACTGGCTCTCATCAAACGAAGGAGGATTCCCTAAAAAGATAACACTCCCCTATTCTACCCATCTCTCAAGCGAAGCCTTAAGTTATTCACCACTTCCTGAATGGCAGGACGAGGGTCGTCTAGAACAGATGACACTCAAAAACAAAAGAAAAGATAGAAAATTACAACACGATTACGAACATTACAAGAATTGGAAAATGAGACACAACACTTTGCTATACTGCTTTTTGGCTTTTTTTTGGCCCCTTCCTTGCTTTTTTGGAGTCTTTTTCCCTTTTTTTTCATTTTTTTCTTTTCGAGTTTTTTTTCTTTTTTTCTGGAATTTTCCTTTTCCTTTTTTTTTTTCTCTTCTTTTAGCCAGCAGTAGCACAACTAGGTTGGAGTACAAAATTTATGAAAGAAAAAAAGGAAAATAAACTCACAACACACACTCAAAAATCGAAAAACAAGTCTAATGATAGCGTAACCCCCTCCCCAAACCTATTCGAAAGAATAGGTTGCAAACAAAGGATCACACAATCTCACACTACCTCCTTCCTAGGCATTTAGCAATCTCAAAGCAAGGTGAAGACTTGTTGCCTCTTAGGTACATAATTACTCGGGAAAACAACCATAAGACCCTAACATGCATCATCTTATTATAAAGGCCTTCGTGAACCGCAGTAGAGAAAACACCACTAAGTGATGTCGAGACTACCAATCTTAACTAAGTGCAATACATAAATGTGATAAGCCAAGCGAGAAAAACCTCGAACAAATTCATAGAGATGAAGTATATGATTAATGTCATAATTAATTAATCTACCCAATAAAAAAGTTCAAAAAATTTGGCAATAAACTCCACATAAAACATGCAAGACTATCCTAGGATGAATGTAGTGTATGCAACTAAAAACTAAGAAAGCAGTAAATGTGCAAATGCAAACAAAAAACAAGATACTAACACAAAGCCAAACAATACTTAACATCATGGTTCACATCCCATCCCCCTCATGAAACTTAAGCTAGTCCCTAGCAAAAGAGAATGAGTAAATAAAAAGTTATACTAGATGTTACCGAACGGTTTGGCCTCGGTCGGCTGAGAGCGGACATGTGAAAAGACTAATTATCGGGATTGAAATCCCCATAATAGTCCCTCCACATGTCAGACAGGAGATCATTACCACTAATGTTATCCATTATCAAATGGAAACAAATCTTGTGCATCCGTTCCATTACTCCTCGCATCTTGGGAACCATCCTTGGCTCCTCTCCGTATCTGCTCAAGCAAGTCCACGATTCCCTGAAAACTAAAATTAACAAAACCAAGAAAAACAAAATCTAAAAAATAACTAAGGGAATTAGATGGAAAATAAAAAGAGTAAAGAGGATCAAAACTCCTTTGGGACTCATAGGTGGGTGCATGGACCAGAACGTAGGAGTCAAGATCAAGAGTATCTGCCGCAATTCATTCAAAGACACCAAAATCATCAGAGATTGGCTCCTCGACCTCAACACAACTCACGCCATCACCTTCTGACTCAAGTGGAGTAATGGATTCAGTTATTACTTACTCCACGACTTCCTCTTGACCATCAACTTCGCCATCCGCAAGTAAGGACGTGGAATCCAAGCTAAGCACTGAGGAGACTTCATCAATGGATTCTTCTCCACATTCCTCTTCATCGGCAATGTCGATTTCTTGTGGCTGACTACTGAAGCGAGACGTCCATGCCCTTGTCCCGGGAGGTGAGTCCCTATCCCAATGTTCCAGAAACTTGCCGGTTACTTCACCCCAAGTGCGCAACGATTCTTCCGGCGGGATTCTGAGCCATCTTCGAGCGTACCCTTTCAAGGCTCCCATAAATCCTCTCATACAAAGTTGCTCATGTGATAAGATAACCCCCTCCTCATTCTCACGAGGTATCCTCAACACACCTTCCTCGTACGTGTCTAAGAACCCTCTTGGATCATCACCCATTGAAAACGTGGAGAGAATGGAGTAGTACGAAGGATCAAGGTCATAATTCCTGCAATCGTCATCCAATGTTATGCAAGGCCCTCGAGGCATCACATACCGGCGCAACGGTGGTTGACTCATCCTTCATATAACTAGTTTCTGCACAGGAGGAAACAAGAAACCAAGGAGCAGAATCCACAAAAGAAAAATAAAAACTTGCAAAGAAAAGCACAAAGAGTGCAAAGCAAACACAATGTAACCGAGAACTACGAGAGGGAAAGCACGTAAGGTAACCGAGATCAGATTAGATGAATTTTCTGAAAAAGATAGGGGGGAAGAAATAGGGTAAGAAAGTGAGATTTCCTGAGAGCAAACCCCCAGAGCCTGTTCTTCTGTAGGGAACTGAATGCTGAAAATATAAATAAGCTAAACAGAAAAAAGGAGTATATTCCCCGGCAACGGCGCCAATTTGATGAACCGGTTTGTTAGACTCAATTAATCAAATAAATTTGTATTTAGCCAAAGGCAATTCACAACTACAACGAAAACCGTAGTGTAGCAGTAGAATAACCTCGAGTGTCGATCTCTAAGGACTATAACTAGCTTTATCTAATCTAACTTAAGAATATAAATCAACAGACGACTTAGCAAAGGTTTTTCTTAACA
The DNA here is from genome assembly GCA_028274465.1 of Plantago ovata. Taxonomy (NCBI): domain Eukaryota; kingdom Viridiplantae; phylum Streptophyta; class Magnoliopsida; order Lamiales; family Plantaginaceae; genus Plantago; species Plantago ovata. The sequence goes on along the minus strand of CM051456.1, from coordinate 85,687,253 downwards.
GATAATGGAGATTGGTGATAGTATGGTCATTCAAGCATAGCAGGTTCATAATCATGCATAAATTCCCCGGTTTTGCATTGAGATCTTTGATCAATGAATTGTTCAATTGTGTTCCGTAATTATTCAACACTACGAAGATAGAGATTTAGATAGATCAAAGAAATATAGCAATAACTCAAAGTATAATGCGCGATATAGCCATTAGCATAATTATTAACCCTTCGCTAAGAAATCACATACTATCACCAACGAGAAGTTTAGCTACTCATAGATGTCATGCAATCAACAGAAATCATACCACGAATGAATGAAAACATGATGAAAGATATATAAATATAATTAGAAAAACTGTTAGATACAATGTTACCGAAGGTTGTCAATCTCCGAAGAATCGCGATCTTACAAGCTCCAAAACGCTAAGAAAAAGTATCTCCTAAGCTAAGAACCCCCAGAACAGGCTCTGGGAAATTCCTACCTAAAACTACTGAGAAAGGTGAGAGAAAAGGTTTGGAAAAGTATGAAAAATGGAGAAAACTGAGCTCATATATATAGGCATTCGAATTGTGTGGGGCGAAGGGCCCCACACACCGGGCGATTCGCCTGGTGTGGGGCGATTCGCCCCACGTCCCGGGCGACTCGCCCGGGAGTAAATTTCGGCCCTTTACGCGTTTTCGACACGTTTTTGAATTTCTTCCCCTTTTCGGACTCGGTTTTTGGCTTCTAGTGACCTTTTAGTCTTCAGACTCGACCCCTAGACTTCAAATCCTATCCGGAATCTTTCAGATACTCCAATTAGGCTGCTGGAACACCAATCCTTGTCTACTTCAATATAATTGCCCGGAAAACCTTGTTTTTCAACCGAAACCTGTAAAATAAAAACTAAAGGGAAACGTGACACTATTCTAATAAAATGCATTAAAATATAGCTAAATTAACATAGAGGATGGCTAAAATAGGTGAAAAAGACTCAAATGAAAGTGTAAAATACACCTTCACCACTTTACTGAGAAAAGAAAGAAGAATCACTTCTCTGCCTCTATCATCAACACCAAACTTCATCTTCATCTCACCTTCATCAACAGATCGAAGCTATATCATCATCAAAACGACCACCATTCATCATCACCTCATCGTTTCCATCAACCGGGGCACCGTGTTTTGTTCCGGCCGCGTGAAGCCACCGCCCCGTTCGTCTAAGCCCAGTCCGCTCGTCTCTCTGTTCTCTGACCGGATCTGCTCTTCTCGGGTCATCTGCTCGGCTCCGATCCCGTATTCCTTCCGGTAAGTCTCCGTTTGGTTTGTTAAATTCGAATCTCGATTGAGTTTTGATTTTGATTTCTTAAGTGTTCGTCGGTTTCTATCCGTATCAGTGCCATTTCTGCTATGTTCTGTTCGTACATCATTGACCCGACCCGCCGGCTTCCTTTCCGTTCGTCTTCCTCACTCTGTTTTCCGGTAAGAGAAGTGACTCACTCCGTTTTGCTCGTTTCAAGTTCAATTCTCGATTAGGATTTTGATTTTAATCTCCCTGTTTTCATTTGATTTGCAGTTCTTTCCCGTTCCGTTCAAAGGTAAATTATGCTTCTCCTTTCGTTTTCTGTTTTTCTGTGGACAATTATGCCCCTGTACGTTTCTGACTGTGTTGAATCGAACCTTTTGAACCTTGAAATGATCTCGAGTTCGAGTTCGTTTTCTGTTTTTCAGAGATTGAAAGAGTGTTTTCTGAAAACGTTTCAAGTTAACTAGTTTCTGCTTTGGTACTTTGGTAGTGAATTACCTTCTAGCTTAGTTGGTTAGGGGTTGTGTGACTAACTTAGAGTTCTCGAGTTCGAGCCCCGCCTTACCACTTTGTTACCGACCTTTTATTTTCCGTTCATTCGACTTCTAGAGTGTAACTAGTTACTTCCTATTTAGGTTCTCTGTTGCTCGTTAGCTCATAAGTTCGCTGCTCGTTGAAGACTTTTGCTTTCAAGTTGAGGTGAGTGTTCACCCCAAAACTTATCTATTTGCGAAAAACTGGAAGGCTATGTGATAACTTGTATCTATTAATATATGTCTGTTATATCGTATGCTTCCGCGTAAAAGTAACTAAGTCCTAAGTATGGTTGTTTACTTATCGTTGTTTGTTGCTACTCTGTTCTGGATTAACTCTTCTGCAGGAACACTTCTCGATGTTTCGAGATCTGATTATTATTATCTGTTTATTCTGTATCTGTATCTGTTCTGTCTATTTCTGTGTGACCGGTCGATTAGGTCGTAATTAGGTAGGCTTGGGTAGTGAGGACTATCGGGCTTGCTTAGTTATTGCCTAGTCTAATCCCTTTTAGGCGCGAGGTAGAAGTCGCTGAGGTCTATTAGGATCGTAGGTTCTGTTTCCCCAAAGTACACGGGGGTTTTTGTTTCTGTCCGGAGTTGTATACCCTATGGAGGGAGCTATAAGGGCAATCTGAGATGAGTAACAAGGCGGGATGCACCAACGGACTTCGACTTATCTGTTCTGTCTTTATGTTCTGTTATCTGTTCTGTCTGCTATTTTATCTGCTTCAAATGATTTTGTTTTCAAACTGTTTACTTTTCTTTTGTTAACTTAGAACCTCAATGAGATCCTTTATCTCACGCTCTCTTTGTTTTCAAAAAATTCCTTCCTTCCAGATTCAAATGAAGGCGAGCAAGAGTAGGCATCCAGCGACTGATTGAAGGGACTGGGGCATTTGTTGGGATTTTATGCTTTCAAATAAGAAGAAAAACTCTTTATATTCTTCATTATCCGTTACTTTCTTTTGAAACTTTTCTAGTTACCGTTGGATAATTTTGAATCTGTATGCGCCGTGGCACCAAAGTCGGTTTCTGCATTTACTGTAGACCATTGAATTTGAATTATTTCAAATATTTTATTTTCAAGAAATTTATTTGTTTTTAAAAACCGATATCGTTACAGATGGTATCAGAGCTTGAGTTCAAACTCAAGCTTGCTAGGATAGGATCTTCTGGCCTATGGAGTGTGTGTGAGGGTCCGAGTCGCTGGATATAGGTTGAGTTGTTATTTTTCTATCTCTTATGCCGTTTAGTCTTCCTCACTAACTCTGAGCTGTTCTGTTTGCACGTCACCTGTTCTACTGTTTTGTCCTCCGAAATTGCCTTGTTGTTCATCCTGTTTAACTTCTACTAAGTTCACCAGCTTACTATTGCTCCTTCATTCATTTTCGTTAAGCCGATTATATTATTTCATCTAAATGCATGAGTATTTGTTTAAAAGTATGTTTAATTACTATAATGTCATTAGTTGCATGTTTTACTTATCGAAGTTCACATATGTTCTTGCTTGGTTCTGTCATACTGTAATTTATTGTTTAACCAAAGTCGACATAAATCACTGCAGGCGGTCGACTGTTTAAGTGATTCGTGTTAACTGAGGTCAAATGACTGATCACTTTATGAGAGAACGCTTTTATTGCATGCTTAATGTTTAAGATTCTTTTATACCGCATATGAATTTGCTACCTATGCTTTATCTTTGCTTTTCAATTTATGTATGCCTTGCATGCTAGGTTAGACACACTCGAGGATTTACTTAGTGATTAGTTACTATCTTCCTTTTGACCCCCCCCCCCCCTAGTTAGAATTAGACCTTGGTAATTTTGTTTACTTTCACGCGTCTCTTACTCGTTCACGCTACATTGACTTAAGTTAGTGCCTTAGTCCACGTTTGCGCATTTAGATAGTCACGCTTGAGGACGTTATTTACGTTACTGACCTTAGACTAATTGCGATAGGATGGCTCCAAGAAACAACACCCGCAACGGCAATGGCAATAGCAACACCAATGACAACGACAACAACAACAACAATGCTGACAATCAGGACCAAGTGGAGCGGATCATTGCAGCTTTGGGCAACTTCAGTGAGAGCATGTGCAACGTTGGGCCACAACCTGCTCAGCCAGCTCCGCCGCCACCGCCACCGACTCAAACGATCGATCAAGCTGCTGAACGTTTCGCTCGTTTTCATCCCGACAGGTTCGATGGGGCAGCTAATGCCCGCAGAGCTGAGCTTTGGCTGGAGAACATGGAGAATCTGTTCTCGATCTTACACTATCCTGATAAAAGGAGGATTGAGCTCGCGGCTTTCCAGTTTGAAGGAGCAGCTAGAAATTGGTGGAGGACCGTAGATGCAAGGTGGAGACAAGAGGCAGTTGCCCGCACTTGAGAGAACTTCGAGAAGGAGTTCATGGTTAAGTTCGTGCCTCGCCTAGTTCGCGAGAACATGAGAGATGAGTTCCAAGACTTGGTGCAAGGAAGAATGAATGTCGCCGATTACGACTCCGAGTTCACTCGACTGCTGAAGTACGTGCGGCACTTTCAGAACGACGAGAGGGAGAAGGTTTGCCATTTTGTGATGTGTCTGAACTCAGAGATCCGTTACAGCCTGTTCGGGACTGACATGCCCACCTACATTAAGGCAATGGAGTTAGCTGCTGAGGTAGAAAGTGGTATGGGAGAACTCGAGAGCTTTGAACCCCAACGATCTCGAAAAAGGAGTTCTGGTCACAGGAGTAACAAGGATGGCAAGGGTCGTCGGTCCCCATCCAAGTATTCTCGCCGCCCACAGGAAAGTCGATCTCGTCATGTGGCCGAAAGTACTGAACAACCATCTCGAAGAAATTGCAATTTCTGCGGAGGCACAACTCATGAGGAGAATGTAAGAAAATACGGTCAGAGTTACCCCTAGGGTACGCAGCGGAATTTCAAAAATTTTCTTAACATACAGGTTAATTGAATATGTATATGCCGTATATATTTAAACACGTCAATTAGAAGACTAACCTTACTTCCAAAGCAGCTTCCAAGTCTTCATAATAATCTGGTGTATCTTCTCCTTCGTCGAAGTCGAAGATATCTGCAATACTTTGATTAGACAATAAAAGTTAGTTTCCAGCTCCTAGAACCTCAACCTTGGTATCCACGGATGAACAGCCTATCAGAAAGAATGCTAGGATATTCTTTGTGTGGCCAAGAAGATGGGGCGGCGATTCCTCCGGTAGGTGGTGCACGCGTGGCTTAGGTGAGGTGGGGAAGAGCTTTTGTTTTCTCTAAGAAAGGTAGAATTTCTCTAAGAATTTGATTCTTCAACTGTGTGAAAATCTATATCAAAAGCTCTCTAATAGTCTACTATATATAGTAGTCAATAGAAGCCTAAAGCATAAGCAATTAGACTTCATAAAGGAACGAGAATCTAATTCTTATCGCACTAGGAAACCAATTTCAAGTCTAGATTCATTCCCAATTAAATTAAAACTCAATCAGGAAAATCTAACTTATCCCTTAGACTTCTAATAGAGGAAGGAGTCGAACTCCTTCCCTTACTCCATCTCGCGCGCGCGCGCATCTTAAGGGTGATAGGTGGGTCCCGATTTTGGGACCCACTTATAGTTCTAAGGCAATTCAAACTCCAAGTAGATATTGCCCATGTGCATATGTTAATTCTAAATTAACATATCCTTTCATATCAAACCTCTATTATATTTCTAAAATATAAACTTTAATTGTATTTACATAAAATACAATTAATTAGCCAATTCAATTAATAATTCCAAATCATTAATTGGGCCACTAAATATTATAATTAATTTCAAATTAATTATAATCCATCAATAACAATTAATTCCAAATTGATTGCGATTCCATCTTCAAGGATATTCGGATAAGCTGAATCACCACATAGTGTGACCCATAGGGCCTCATTGTATTAAGCAAGTCCTGGACTAGGCAAAATGGAATTCCTAGACTGTTCCATTGGCAATATTAATACATGAGGACGTTTGAGAGATTTCTCAAAGCAAACCCTTTCGTTGCGAAGTCTGTTGCGCTCAACGCGGCGATGGTAACGTCCCTTCATCTGACTAACTCGAATGCATCTAGGATCGATGAAGTGTCTATCCCAATAATACATCCATGGGCGTCTTCAGTGAGTTGCATGGTGAATCCAATATCTATTATGACCATCATAATAATATTGATACGCTGGCCAACCGTTTTACCAATCACAACTATGAACGACTATGAGCAGTGCGCTCCTGTGCTACACATGAGAGATGAATCCTTCACAGAATCACTTATCATCCCCATTTGTATGTAGCCATAATCCTGGATCGTGTCTTAGGTCAACTGCTTATTCAGAGCTGACATCGACGGATCCACCAAGGATATGGGGCAACAAATGTGATGATAAAGTCCTGTAAGTCCAAAGGACGACTGGCATCACTTCGACAACTTACCGGTTCCCATAGACACTTCGGTGTAGAGTATACATCGATGGGAGTGTCCGGTGGGTATTTCCATTGTTCGGTAATCGCCCATCGAACAACTATGCGCAGTTATGGGAACGTTTCTTGATTGTCCAACAATCCATTTCGTGGCCGTGGGATCGGCTCACACTTGCTCCAACAAGTATAACCTCCACGCATACTAGTCTCAGTTGGTTCATTCAGACCCCTACATCCGAGATGAACCTCGACTAGGGAGAGTTTGGGATAGATGATAACTCACATAGCTCCCACTATCTGTGTGATCGGTCATCTATCCGAGGGGACATGTTTAATATCCATACAGACAGAAATAGAGATATGACATGCTGCATGCCTGGTGTATTATAAATATGAAAGTGATACTCAATAGTCAATGAACAAACATATATTATATTACGTTGACATGTGTAATAGTACATATATGCCCTGTATAAGGGTTGCATGCCCTTAATAAGGACTGTCTCTAGGACATATACACTATCAATCTCCCACTTGGACTAGAGCCAGTCACCTTTATGCCTAATACCCATATTAGCATAATGTCTTAAGTGGACTTCCACTGATAAGACCTTGGTGAAAGGATCTGCCACGTTGTCCGTGGTAGAGACACGTTCTATACTAACTTCTCCTCTATCAATAATCTCACGTATATCGTGATACTTTCTAAGTACATGTTTGTTCTTGTTTATAGATCTAGGCTCCTTAGCTTGAGCGACGGAGCCCGTATTGTCCCAATAAATCGTTATTGGAGTAGGAGCAGGAACAACCCTCAATTCCTTCAAGAACTCTGAAATCCAGACAGCTTCTTTCGAAGCTTCTGATCCAGCAATGTACTCGGCTTCTGTGGATGAGTCAGCAATCGTGGCTTTCTTAGAACTCTTCCACAGATAGCTCCTCCGTTCAATTTGAATACGTATCCTGTCTGTGACTCAAAGTCATCAGGATCTGATTCAAATCCAGCGTCGACATAACCAAACATCTTTAATTCTGGTTCTCCACCAAACACCAAGAACATTTCCTTTAGTCCGTCGAAGGTACTTAAGAATGTTCTTTACAGCAGTCCAGTGAGGTACTCCTGGATTCTGTTGGTGTCGACAAGTGACACTAAGCGCATATGCCACATCGGGCCTTGTGCAATTCATTGCATACATTATAGACCCTACTGCCGAAGCATAGGGCACACGACTCATTGCATTTCTTTCTTCATCAGTTTTAGGACTATCCTTAACTGATAAGACAATCCCATGCCTAGCTGGGAGAAAGCCTCTCTTTGAGTCGTCCATCTTATAACGCTTCAGTATTTTGTCGATGTAGGTGGACTGTGTCAATCCTAACATCCTCTTGGATCTATCTCTATAGATCTTGATCTCTAGGATGTAGTTCGCTTCACCCAAGTCCTTCATTGAGAAGGTACTTGATAACCAAACTTTAGTCTCTTCTAGCATAGAGTCATTGTTTCCCATGATCAAAATGTCATCAACATAGATGATCATGAAAACGACTCCCTTGTCGCTGTGCCTAGTGTAGACACAGGGATCTTCCTTGCTTCTGATGAAGTCAAACGATTTGACAGCTTCATCAAAGCGGATATTCCAGCTCCTAGACGCTTTCTTTAGCCCATAGATGGATCTTTGTAATTTGCATACAGCAGTCGGCCTGGTTTTACTAATAAAACCTTCCGGCTGTACCATATAGACCTCTTCCTCAAGGTTGCCATTGAGGAAGGCAGTCTTTACATCCATCTGCCAGATATCATAATCATAGTAGGCAGCTATCGCAAGTAGAATTCAAATGGACTTCAATTTTGCTACTGGTAAAAAGGTTTCATCGTAATCGATGCCATACCTTTTCGTGTAGCCTTTCGCCACAAGTCTAGCCTTGTGCGTTTGTACCTTGCCATCGGCATCTGTCTTTCGTTTAAAGACCCATTTGCACCCAATAGGTCTAACCCCTTGGGGCAAGTCTACCAAGTTCCAAACTTTGTTCAGGTACATGGAGTCCATTTCCAATTCCATGGCCTCTTGCCATTTGTCTGAGCCAATATCAATTATTGCCTCTTTGTAGGTCTCGGGATCTTCCCGATCTGATAAGCCGACATCAAGTTCACTGATGTCTTCTATCATAAGGCTTTGCTTCTGAGGTCCTTTTAGGATCCTCTTCGACCTACGGAGCTCGACTGGTTCTGGTGCTTTTCTTTTCTGGCTTCGTGTAACACGAATATTATCAGTGGGTACTGATGCAGTTGGTCGCGCCCCGCGACCCTGTTCCCTAGCGGGAGGCTGCTCTTGTGCAACTTGTTGCACAGTTTGGTTGACAACGGGTTCTATTGGTGTGGTTTCAACTGTTGATCTAATCGCAGGACTCCCACTGACTATGACATGCCTAGCAAGTGTCATATCATTACCCTTGTCTGCTTCGAAAGCTCCCACTAAACTTGAGTCCAAATCAGATGATTTAGAGAACTCATGTTCGCGCGTGTCAAAGTCTTGAATTTCTTCAAGTTCTATCATGTCATCTAACATCTCTTCTTCGAGGTATTCTGCTTCTAAAAACTTGACGTTTCTAGATACTATCACCTTGTGATCTTCAGCATGATAGAATTCATAGCCTCTCGTCTGACGAGGATAGCCTATGAAATATACTTTGACACCCTTGGCATCTAACTTATCAGTGAGCATCAGTTTGACTTATCAGTGAGCATCAGTTTGACTATCCAAATTAATTATAATCCATCCATCACAATTAATTCCAAATTGATTGCGATTTCATCTTCAAGGATATTCGGATAAGCTGAATCACCACATAGTGTGACCCATAGGGCCTCATTGTATTAAGCAATTCCTAGACTAGGCAAAATGGAATTCCTATACTGTTCCATTTGCAATATTAATACATGAGGACGTTTGAGAGGTTTCTCAAAGAAAACCCTTTCGTTGCGAAGAAGGAAGCAAGGAGCATAAGATCAATGCTTGTCCACGACTCAACTCCCTGATGGAAGAAGGAAGATCTGGAGGCACCGCTTCAACGAGTCAAGGAAGTAGTGCGAAGGCCAAGCCAAGAGTCTATAGCATGGTTGGACGTGAGGCTCTGTCAGCAAATGTGGCAAAAGGTACGCACGTTTGGACAAACCTCTTCTAAGTCGTGTTTGTTTATCGAACTGCACTTCTTTTGCTAGGATAGATTCATTTGAAGGTTAGGTACCGACTTATTGAGGACTTGTTACTTGGAAGCGTTTGGTTGTAGAGGTAGGCTCCGTTTTCTTTAGGCTAGTTTCGACTTTTATTAACTTTTAACTTGCGAGTATATTCTTTCATCCGTCGTTTGAAGTTGAAGACTTTCGTTTCTCCGTTCCACGTTCCTTAGTTTCGCTTTAGTTAAGTTTCGAGGACGAAACTTCTTTTAAGGGGGGGTAGAGTGTAACACCCCGTTTTTTTTATTTATTTATTACCTTATTATTTAATTAATTTATTAAATTATTTAATTATCGAAGTAAATTATTTTATTCGATAATTACTTAATTTACTTTCCGCGTAAACGAATTCGCCATGTGATAGTTCGCGTAGAATTTAATTCGTTTCGTTCCGTTGGATCAGCTAGCAATCTGAATTTTGTGGCCCAATTTCGTGACCCTCCATTGCTGGCCCAAATTCATTTCATGGCCCATCTGCTAGCCCATATCCTCCTTGGCCCATTCTCTTCCTCACCCTAAAACCCTAACCCTAATCTAACTTCCCACCACCCCCTCATTTCTCCTCCACGCCACTTTACTGAGAAAAGAAAGAAGAATAACTTCTCTGCCTCTATCATCAACACCAAACTTCATCTTCATCTCACCTTCATCAACAGATCGAAGCTATATCATCAGCAAAACGACCACCATTCATCATCACCTCATCGTTTCCATCAACCGGGCCACCGTGTTCTGTTCCGGCCGCGTGAAGCCACCGCCCCGTTCGTCTCAGCCCAGTCCGCTCGTCTCTCCGTTCTCTGATCGGATCTGCTCTTCTCGGGTCATCTACTCGGCTCCGATCCCGTATTCCTTCCGGTAAGTCTCCGTTTGGTTCGTTAAATTCGAATCTCGATTGAGTTTTGATTTCGATTTCTTAAGTGTTCGTTGGTTTCTATCCGTATCAGTGCCATTTCTGCTCTGTTCTGTTCGTACATCATTGACCCGACCCGCCGGTTTCCTTTCTGTTCGTCTTCCTCACTGCGTTTTCCTGTAATAGAAGTGACTCACTCCGTTTTGCTCGATTCAAGTTCAATTCTCGATTAGGATTTTGATTTTAATCTCCCTGTTTTCATTTGATTTGCAGTTCTTTCCCGTTCCGTTCAAAGGTAAATTATGCTTCTCCTTTCGTTTTCTGTTTTTCCATGGACGATTATGCCCCTGTACGTTTCTGGCTGTGTTGAATCGAACCTTTTGAACCTTGAAATGATCTGGAACAAGGATTAGGATGTTAACTGGATTGATTTAGGTTGTTGAGTTTGGACTTTGTTGACTGTTTGACCTTGACGTTTGTTGACCTTTTTCGAACTGAACTAGGACTGAGAATTGAACTGGTTGGTTAATTGGGACTGAATTGCTTTAAGTAAACCTTGTGGACTGTTCTGGGATTTATGAAAACCTAAAGGACCTACAATTAGGATTTGACCATAGTTGACTGATAGATGACTGTTTTGTAACTTTTATGTTTCTGTGGGGAATGTTGTGCACTTTTAGGAAACTACTGGACTTGTTTGAACTTTCTGAAAACAGAAAGGACCTTTTTGCAATTTACCACTGAGGGTATTTCAGTAATTTCCAGAGATTGAAAAAGTGTTTTCTGAAAACGTTTCAAGTTAACTAGTTTCTGCTTTGGTACTTTGGTAGTGAATTACCTTCTAGGTTAGTTGGTTAGGGCTTGTGTGACTAACTTAGAGGTCCCGAGTTCAAGCCCCGCCTTTACCACTTTATTACCGACCTTTTATTTTCCGTTCATTCGACTTCTAGAGTGTAACTAGTTACTTCCTATTTAGGTTCTCCGTCGTTCGCTGCTCGTTGAAGACTTTTGCTTTCAAGTTGAGGTCAGTGTTCACCCCAAAACTTATCTATTTGCGAAAAATTGGAAGGCTATGTGATAACTTGTATCTATTAGTATATGTTTGTTATATCGTATACTTCCGCGTAAAAGTAACCTAGCTAGTCCTAAGTATGATTGTTTATTTATCTTTGTTTGTTGCTACTCTGTTCTCGATTAACTCTTCTGCAGGACACTTCTCGATGTTTCGAGATCTGATTATTATTATCTGTTTGTTTTGTATCTGTATCTGTTCTGTCTGTTTCTGTGTGAACGGTCGATTAGGTCGTAATTAGGTAGGCTTGGGTAGTGAGGACTATCGGGTTTGCTTAGTTATTGCCTAGCCTAATCCCTTTTAGGTGTGAGGTAGAAGTCGCTGAGTTCTATTAGGGTCGTAGGTTCTGTTTCCCCAAAGTACACGGGGGTTTCTGTTTCTTTACGGAGTTGTATACCCTCTGGAGGGAGCTATAAGGGCAATCTGGGAGGAGTAACAAGGCGGGTTGCACCAACGGACTTCGACTTATGTGTTCTGTCTTTATGTTCTGTTATCTGTTCTGTCTGCTATTTTATCTGCTGCAAATGATTTTTTTTTCAAATTGTTTACTTTTCTTTTGTTAACTTAGAACCTCACTGAGATCCTTTATCTCACGCTCTCTTTGTTTTCAAAAAATTCCTTCCTTCCAGATTCAAATGAAGGCGAGCAAGAGTAGGCATCCAACGACTGAGTGAAGGGACTGGGGCATTTGTTGGGATTTTATGCTTTCAAATAAGAAGAAAAACTCTTTATATTCTTCATTATCCGTTACTTTCTTTTGAAACTTTTCTAGTTACCGTTGGATAATTTTGAATCTGTATGCGCCGTGGCACCAAAGTCGGTTTTTGCATTTATTGTTGACCATTGAATTTGAATTATTTCAAATATTTTATTTTCAAGAAATTTATTTGTTTTTAAAAAACCGATATCGTTACAAGTTCAAAGCCAGGGGGTTGTTCCAAGTAGACTTCTTCAGCAAGTTCACCATTCAAGAATGCACTTTTAACATCCATTTGATAAACAATGAAGTCATTGTGAGCAACAAAGGCCAAGAAAAGTCTAATTGCATCCAATCTTGCAACTGGTGCATATCATAGTCCAATCCTTCAGTCTGACAGTAACCTTGAGCAACTAAACGTGCTTTGTTCCTTGTTACTTCACCAGACTCACTCAGCTTGTTTCTGAACACCCACTTTGTACCAATAGCTTTCTTGCCTTCAGCAAGAGGTACAAGTTTCCAAACTTTGTTCCTTTCAAATTGATCCAGTTCTTCTTGCATTGCCTTGATCCATTCAGAATGCTTTAGAGCTTCTTCTATGGTCTTGGGTTCAATTTCTGAAACAAAGCAAGAGAACAAAGCTTCTACTTCTACGACATTTGCTTCTTCAGCAAGTCCATGAGTAGCAGATAATTTGGATCTAGTCACTTGGCGTTTGTCAATATCACCAATCATATCCGTAGAGGGATGACTCTAATCCATTTGTTAACAGGTTTTCTGCTCTTTGGATCTGGAAAAGTTTGCTCATCAGCATGTGACTCTTCAGTATGTACTTGCTCAGTACTACTGGTATTCTGTTGTGTCTCTGCTGAGATTGGTTCATCAGCAACTGCTTGTTCAGCATTGCTAGATTGTGGTAACTCATCAGCAGGCACAGGAAGTTGCATAGATTCAACAACATCCGGAGAAACTGCGTCTTTTGCTGGAAATTCTTTGTCATGAACTATATTTATCTTGTCATGACTTGGGGGAGGAGAGTCATTGTCAGAATCATCATTTAGTTCAATTGACTTGAAATTCCCTAGCATCAGATTCAGTTCTTTGCTCATGTATGAGTAGCTTCTTCATACAATCTGATATTTCTTCTTCAGCAGGCACTCCTTGTGACTTTTTGTAGAATACAACATGCACTGATTCTTCGATCTTTTGTGCCTTTTTGTTGTAAACTCTATAAGCTTTTCTATGCAAGGAATAACCAAGAAATATCGCTTCGTCTGCTTTTGGTTGAAATGTTCTTAGATATTCTCTACCATTGTTAAGAACAAAACATTTACAACCAAATACTCTTAGATGGGTGATGTTAGGAGGTCTTCCAACAAATAACTCATAAGGAGTTTTGTTGTATTCCTTAGTAATCAGACATCTGTTTTGAGTGTAACAGGCGGTATTAATCGCTTCAACCTAGTAAGCCTCACTTATTTCAGTGTCAGCAAGTATTGTTCTTGCGGCTTCTTTTAGGGTGCGATTTTTCCTTTCAGCAACACCGTTTTGTTGTGGTGTCCTTACTGAGGATAACTGATGTTGTATGCCTTTTGAAGTGCAATACTCAGTTATGTACTGGTTTACAAACTTAGTACCATGGTCTGTCCTTATGAATTTTACCTTGTCATTTTTCATGACTTTAAGCTTATTCAGCAAGATAGGTATTTCAGTCCTTGTTTCAGACTTGTGTTTGATAAATACTACCCAAGTGAATCTTGAATAGTCAACTACCACCACCAGACCATACTTCTTACCAGTATAGCTTGTTGAAGAAAATTCAAACAAGTCCATGTGCAAGAGTTGTAAAGGTTTTGTAGTTGACGGTACTTCCTTGTTCTTAAAAGAAGATTTGGTTTGTTTTCCTTGCTGACATGCATTGCAAACACCATCCTTCTTGAAAGTAACCTTAGGTAATCCAACTACAAGTGCCTTTTTAGACAGCTTATTCAGCGTCTTGAAGTTTAGGTGACTTGTTCGTTTATGCCATAACCATGCTTTTTCAGCAAGGCAATCGTGATTTTAGACAAGGCATTTTTCAACGATTGCTGAAGACCAATCTACAGTGTACAAGCCTCCTGATCTTCTAGCAACCATAATAACCTTCTTTGTCTCAAAGTCTATAAGTTTACATTCATCACTTTTGATTTTGATGAAGTATCCTTATCAGCAAATTCACTCATGTTGAAAATGTTAAACTTAAGATTTTTGACATAAAGAACTCCCGAAATGGTAATGCATCCTAACTTCACGTCACCGTAGCCTTTTGTAGAGACAGAGCCTCCACCGGCAAACCTTATTGTTGGACCTTTAGACCACCGTCTATAGTTTATAAGGTTATTCTTGTTGCCCGTCATGTGCTTTCCACAACCACTGTCAAAGTGCCAAATTGCATCGTTTGTCTCCGTGGCTGAAGTCTGCACAATCAAGAGCAAACAAGTTAATTATCCAATATTGGATGTCCATTAAGATGTTCAAGAATGCGTCCAGTGGAAACCCAAGTCTTAAGTTTTTCAACTTTGACTTGTTTTCTACTTGCTGAGGAACTAGAAGGCTCTGAGCCAAAAGACTTTTGATTCGTGCTGATCAAATCCACTTTCTGATGTGGTGTCTTGCTCGGTTGACCTTTTTGCAGAACATACTTTTCAGTAAGTTCTTTTCTAGCAAGGTTCCTTCTAGCCCAAGCGTTTTGAGTTTTGTCAGAACTCTTAGGCTTGGTTTTGTTCATCTCTTTGAAATATCTTTGCTGACTTTGCTTATACTCATGAAAAAGTGGACTTTGCTTGGTTTTGAAACCGAGTCCACTTTTTGGAGAATGCTGAGCTTTTGTCTCAGCAACCTTACTTGATTCAGGTTTGTCAGCAAAGGTCTTCTGATTACTTTTAGTAATCTTGCCTTTTGACTTAACAAATTGCTTTTCAGCAACTTGTTTGGCGGAATGCTTTACAACATCCTTTTTCTTTACAGTTTGCTTTTCAGCAACCTGTTTTCCTTTTAAAGTCTTGTTACTTTGAGTAGCAACAGCGGACTTTACGGTCGTAGGTACTTGATTGCATTTTTCAGCAACCTTAGATTGACCAATCTGATAGAGTTCTGGTTGACCACTATCAGTTGCGCGTACAAAGGTAATTGGTGATTTATCTTTACTCAAGATTATTACGTCATCACCTTCATACGTTGCACCTAAGCCTTCTTTCTGAGATGGATCTCTCAGATAAGAGTTTAGTTCAGTCAGCGTATTACTTGCATCAACATAAGATTTGAAATTGATTTTCATCTTTTTCATCTCTTGTATTTCAGCAAGTAACTTTAGAATTGAGGACTGATATTCTTCCAATTCTATTGCCATCTGAAAATTCTTCTCTGTAGCTTCAGCAATCAACTTCTTAAGATGCAATATTTCAGCATCTTTCTTTTCTGTCTCTTCCTTCAGCAATACGTACTTTTCAGTAGTCTGCTTGGTCAGAGTTTCAGCATTCTGCAGTTTCTCTTGCTGTTTTCTCAGAGTTCTCTCAAATCTTTCGATTTCTCCTTGAATTTTGTCAAGGTCAATCTCATCTTCACTTTCTGAGTCAGAGTCAGAGGTAGGACTTTTTACCTGACCGGCTATGAGGCAGAATTCGTAGTTTGACACATCTTGATAAGCTTCCATAGCTATTCCACAAACTTCCTTGCCAATCTCTACGTCAATAGTGGCTTCTTCATCTTCAGTGTCTGAGCTTTCTTCCTCACTGTCTTCGGAGCTGGTATCAATGCACAACGCATCGATTTTTGCTTGAAGCTTCTTCTTTTCTCCAGCAATAAAAGCTCTTTTGAACTTCTTCTTCTTTTCAGCAGATTTGCCTTTCAGCAAAGGAAAATTTGCTTTGAAGTGTCCAGGCTTTTTGTAGTAAAAGCAGAGATCATTTCCAACTGCTGGTTCTTCAGAGAATTTGCTTGCTGAGCTTGCTTGTTCAGCGAGCTAGCCTCATTCTTGTATTTATGGTAGTTCTTACCAAGATGCTTTTTCAGCTTCTCTTTTGCTTTTCGCCTTTCAAGTTCCTTACTGATGACTTTCTTCATGTTTTTAACAACTAAAGAATTTTCATCAGCATGCTCTTTATCATTCTTCTTTTCAGAAGATGACGACTTTGCAGCAAGAACAATGTTTTGCGAATTTTCAGCAAACACATTTTTTCTTTGCTTTGTCTCGTAGTTGACAGTAGCAAGATGATAGAACAACTATGTAGGTGTGATGTTTGGCATTCCTTGATTGTAGTAGAAATTCTGAGTGTGGATCCTTTCTTGATTCAGACTTCTAATAATTTTCACCTTCTCAGAATCTGAGTAAAGATTTCCAACTCCCAAGGCAGCCATCTCACTAACTAGAGTTGTGAATCTGAAGTCCAAGTCTTCCAGTGACTCATTTGTACCTTGTTTAAAGTTCTGGAACTTTAACTTCAGCACTTCGAGTTTGTTTTCCTTGGTTTTGTCAAATCCAGCACAAAGATCTTGAACCATTTTCCAAGCTTCCTTAGTAGTATTGGCACCCCACAGTTTGCACTGTATAGTATCCGGAGTTGATCGAATGATGATGTTTCTTGCTTGGCCATCAAGACGGAATCTCATGGCTTCGTCGGAAGTCCATTCCTCTCTTGGTTTTGGAACGACAGTATCAAGTGGTTCACCTAGGATAATTTCCTTTCCAGCTTCTGTGGTTTTGTGAGGAAAACTTCTTTCAACCTTAGTGATCTTGATAGGTCCATCATTAATGACAGTAACCATCTCATCACTAATGGCCTCAAGATGTAGCATCATGTTGTTTCGCCATTTTTCATAGTTTTCCAGCTTCAGCAAGGTAGCGTCTCCTAAAGACATCCTGTCAGCAAAAGACTACCAAAGTGATCAAGTGAGAGTGATTTACGGAAAGCACCTAAGGGGATCTAGGTTCAGTGCTGAAGGTTAAAGAACCTCCAGCTCTGATACCACTTGTTGGTCCCTTTAAACAACAAGAAAAGACTAGAGGGGGGGGGGGTGAATAGTCTTTTCAAACTTTCGTCGTTTAAAAACTTTCTCAGCAAGGGCTTATTACTTTTCAGTAATGAGTTTGCTGATACTTAACTTTCTCAGCAAGCACTAGTTACTTTTTAGTAACGAGTTTCACTCATACTTAAAATCAGAGAGCGAAAGTCTTTGTACAATAAGTGCTTTGTCAGTAAGTGATAGTTTCAGCAAGTGAACAGTGTGACAGTGTACAGATAGATATGCTTTGCTGAAAACTACATGCAGTAAGTAAATCATACAAACACTTTTATAGTGGTATCTGAGAGTGGCGTAATCTTTCAACTAATCCACTTTGTCCTTTCTAGGACTGAATCCACTAAGATAAGTTTGAGGTTCCTTACAACAGCTATCTAGAACGATTCGACAGAAACCAAAGCACACTTGCTTCGTTTTCAATCTAACTAGAGAACGATGCTTGATTAAGTTTCCCCTGAATCAGCAACACTATGCTTGATTAAGTTTCCCCTGAATTTCACGCCTGAAAGGGTGTTTTTCAGTTAGAGAGGTTTGGGATGAGATAACTTGATTATAACTTATTCAGCTACAACAAATAATCTAAGAAACAAGACTTTGAATACTTTGCAGTAAACAAGTTTGATTGTTTCTGGTGTCAAGACTCGTTCTTGTTCGAAATAAAGAACACTTAACTAATTTCTTAGCCGTGTATGTTCTACTTCTTCACAAGTAGCTTTTTCAAGCTTTAAGTCTTGGAATGGATCAATGGCAGTAAAGAGTATTTGAAGGGTATGTGAGTTTAAGCACAAGTGAGAGTTTGATCACGTTGTTGACACACTTAACTCTTTGCCGGATGACCTCTATTTATAGTGAATCAAGGGAGCCGTTTGAATTTCGAATTCTAAGGCTTTGTTCCTTAAGATGTCACTATCTTGCTTTTGTACTTTCTGTTAGGAATTGTAGGAAATTACCTCCAAGGTTAATGCAGCGGAATTCAAAATTTTCCTACATGGATCGTTGCTTGAATGATTATTCAACATGCTCCATATAAATGACATACCCGTTATCCAGTTTCCAGCTTCCAATCATTGATCTAATCATGAATTTGTTCTCCAAGAACAATTGATGATCTTCTAAAGATTCTGACTGAACTTAGAATAATTCTAAGCTGCCTACGTACCATCAGGATCAAGTCAAACGTAGTTCAATTCTTCGTTGATGAATTCTCCATGGATGCTAGGAAATCCATATTCAAAATCTACATTAAGCAAAACAAGAAATCTCAAAGATCATAATAATATAATTGAGAATTAATCAAAGAAGAAAAGAAAAGAGTTAGAACGAATACAACCGTGTAGAATAAACCCAAAAGATGATGGAAGCTCTCTGCCATAACAGCAACAACACGTTTCTTATCCCTTATTTTCTGATGCAGCCGCATCAGATAGATTTTTGGGAATATAAAACGCATAAATTGTTTTATACAGGCCTAGCCCAGTTGGTATGTGTGCAGACTATTTTTCTGCAGGTCACAGGTTCGAAGCCCATCACTACCAACTTCATTCTTTTGGGCTTTTAACACTTGAACTATATTCTAAACTGGTTCAATTGCACTTTCTAACTTTAATTGAATTAAATCTAATTAATCTTTTCTTCTTTTATTAATTAAATCTAATTTAATCAATTTACTTTCTAAAAGTATAAATCAATTAAGTCCAATGAATCAAATTCAACTTAATTAATTATTTCTATCAAATAGAACATTCTCAATAATATTAAATTAAATAGTTATCAATCCAATTCATATTTTATTTAATAGAGTACTTAAGTCATAAATCTAATTATAACTTAATTAATGAATTCTATCAAATGAAATGTCCTTGACAATAGTAAATCAAATGTTATCAATCCAATTGACATTTAATTTACACTAATGATTAATGGGGAGAATTATCACCTAGTTGTATATGACCCATAGGCCCTCACATATCAGACAATGATCAAATCAAGGTCTCAGTGAATATTCCGAGACAATCGTCACTAGACAATAGTAATATGTAAGGAACGTTTGTTGAGGAGATACAAACTGCCTGTGATGTAGAGTACTTTGATTATACGGTCCTTTCATTCTCGAATACTCGAATGAGTCTAGAATATGGATTGGTGTCTATTCCAATAACTCATCAATTGTCTCTCAATCTTCTTAGTCGATCTAGATGATTATGTCCAAACACCATTTTGACATATATCTTTGCAGTGGCCACTGACTAACGATCGCACTAATATGAGATGTAGAGTATTCTCTACTTGAATCCATTCGGAGGAATGAATCCTGATCTTGGTCCATTCACTCACACCATATGCTTCCTAATATACCCAACGCATGTCATATCTACCCTACTTTAAGAGTGCAATGGTTGCGCATGGTCAAAGTATATTATTCCACATATGATATAGTATTGACCTCAAGTCTGAGGACTATTACATCACCCTATAATCCGGTACTCCCATAGACACTTAAATAGAATTTACCAAATGGTTTCTCGGTTGGGTATGCCAACACTCTCCAAAGTGTCCATGTGTCCATCATGAATAACCAAGCTATTCGCAGCAGTGAGAACTACCACATCCTTGAAGGATCTGCTGCAACACATGCTGGTCTCTATCGCATCATTGATATCGCATATCTCAATGACCATCGACTAGTGGCTAATTTTAGGACTTAAGTTCTGACACGCAAGCTCCCACTAACTTGGTGATTATCTTTAGTCCTTGGGAACATCTTACAGAATAATTCGAACAACCAAATAATCTATTCAGTAAATGTAATGCCAATTGTATTTATGTATGCTTAAATAAATGTAACATAAATAAATACCAATAAGCTGAATGCGGTAAAGTACATATCGTCCTTAATGTTGGTTGTCTCTAGGACATATATACTTTCACTTTCAGCAGCGTCCTTTATTTGTCTTCTAGTCTTCATGTTCTTCGCGTGCTTACTTTGCATTTAATGTTCATTTGAATGGAATTCAAATATGAACGTTGGAGCGTAAATGCAAGTACTTTCAGCAAGGAGGTCACATATGTATTTCAGCAAGTGGTCAGTCTCAGTTTCAGCAATCACAACCTACTCTGTCGTTTAGATTTTCACTTATGGAAGTTGTTGCTGAAGTTTCCACTTTCTGAGCAACATGTGCCTTTGTAGATACCATCTTCAGAAATCTTCTTTAGTCTTCAGTCTTCGAATTCTTCAAGTTTCTGAACCGTTCTAATGCTTCAATAGTTTGTTTGTGTAAACAAAGTACATCATCAGCAAATGCTTCAATAGGTTGTTTTTCTTTTCAGAAAACAAGATACATCATAAGCGAATAAAACACATATCTAGCACCTACACTAAGTCTTCAGCAAACGTTCCTCTTTTACAATGTCCTTAAAATTCTAAATTTCTATGGACCTTAAGAGTACTAGTTACTGGACTTTCCTTAATTTAGCATGGTTAATTGCTCATCAAAATTACAAGTTTTCTAACACGTCATTACTCTCATTTTGAGCCTGAATAAGAGTAAAGTTATTTTCAGGAAGGTTTTGGAAAACAGTTTTAGAGTCTAAAATTGTAACATGAATTACCTGCTGACTTTCAGCAAGCTCATGTTGCACACCGAGTTGTGCGGGAACTATTTTCATTGCTTCAGGAGCTGTAGCAGCATCCTTGAATTGTTCATCCTGAAATAACACTTTGTTAGACGGGGTCTTCTAGGGTTAGGCAGGCTTCGCCCTGCCTGATATCAGGCAAACTGATCTAGACCATTAGATCTGATCTTTGATCTAATGGTTCACAACACTTCGCCAAAAAATATTTGGCGATCGCCTTTCGCCTTATCCTCTGCCTTGTCGCCTTATTAATATTTTAATTAATAAATTATAATAAAAATATTAATATTTTATAAAATGTCATTTTTACCCTCCAAAAAATAAAAATTTTAATATTTTTTTTTATAATTTCGATTTATTATTATTTTCTCGACGACTTTTTTTATTATTTTTATTATATTAAATTAGTTATTAATAAATTTGAAAATATTTAATTATAGTTACCAAAAATATTAAAAGCTATGATTTGAACCTGAGCCCTTTGGCTATATAGCACAAGACTAAACAACCAAGCTACCAATTACTTTGTTTATTAATTGCTATTATTTTATACAGTATCATAATAGAAAATTAATAGTCAACCTAAATTTAAAATTAATTGAACACTCATTCACGTCTCTCTCTTGCTGCTGCTACCTCTCTCAGTCGACTTCTCAGAAGAAAAAACAGTGACAGGTCGCTCATTCCCGTCCATTTCTCCATTCGCATTCCCATATAATTGATCTGTTCCAACTCATGAATTAGAGTGGACAAAGGAAGCTAAAAAGTGTTCATGGTCTTCCAAACACAAGATTATTCACAAATAGAAATTATTTAATTTCTTTAATTTTATATAAATGGGTGTATCCTGTTAAAATTGATATGTCAAAATTCAATTTAGTACATAAAGGATCAGAAATATATCAGTTAAATATCTAAATTTAACTTGAGATTTGATCTGACAAAATAATAATAAAGTTGACAACAGTATAACCGATAAATTACCCAAATTAATATTGACACAAATTCATCAGATCAAAAATATATTTGAACTGAATAAATCGAATCAAATTTAACTCGAAATTTGTTATGATAAAAAATAAATCGAATCAAATTTAATCCGAAATTATTCGAATTGAATTTGAGTGGGATACAACCGTTCCTATTTAAATTAGGCTTATATTCACCCAAACGAAAATAATCAGAATTGTGCATACAGATGACAAAAATGGCCAACAAATATTCACATATATATTTATTTTATATGTCTAAATTTAAAATCGATTTAATAGATTATATTAGGGTTATTTTAAATGGGCTACATCTCTCTTAATTTTATTATCCGATTAGAATATTATTCACAATATTAATAGAAATGTCTATTAATTTTAATTATATATATATATATAGGTGTAACCTTAATCCGACGACTCATCATAAATATATAGGTTACTAATCCAAGAGCCAATCCTACAGAACAAGAATAAAATTGACCAAAAGAGAAATTGATTCAAAATTTATTTTCACAGAAATTTATTCGATCCCAATTATACTTGACCATAATTCATTTCATCCGATAACCCAAATAAAATTTATTATGGAACTACACAAATTGAGTTTGAGTTGGATTCAATAAATTTCACTCTAACTCATCCAATAAATAATGATCAACATTAAAAACACAGATGACTAAACGGCCAACATAACGTATGATGGTCCCTTTAAACAACAAGAAAAGACTAGAGGGGGGGGGGGGGGTGAATAGTCTTTTCAAACTGTTGGTCCCTTTAAACAACAAGAAAAGACTAGAGGGGGGGGGGTTGAATAGTCTTTTCAAACTTTTGTCGTTTAAAACTTTCTTAGCAAGTACTTATTACTTTTCAGTAATGAGGTTGCTGATACTTAACTTTCTCAGCAAGTGTAAGTTACTTTACAGTAGCTTGGTTTGCTGATACTTAAAATCAGAGAGCGGAAGTCTTTGAAACAATAAGTGCTTTTTCAGCAAGTAAAGTGTTTCAGCAAGTGATGTGAGTGACTGTGTACAAACAGATAGAATTTGCTGAAAGCTAAATGCAGTAAGTAAATCACACAAACGCTTTTAGAGTGGTATCTGAGAGTGGCGTAATCTCCCAACTAATCCACTTTGTCCTTTCTAGGACTGAATCCACTAAGATATGATTGAGGTTCCTTACAATCTCCTATCTAAAGCGATTCAACAGAAACCAAAGCACACTTGCTTCGTCTCCAACCTAAACTAGAGAACTCAACCTTGTTCTCCACCAAACTTGGTACTTTTAATCAGCAAAACTGTGCTCGATTAAGTTCCCCCTGAATATCACGTCTGAAAGGGTGTATTTTCAGTTAGAGTGTTTTGGGTGAGATAACTTAATTATAACTTATTCAGTTACAACAAGTAATCTAAGAAACACAACTTGGAATACTTTGCAGTAAACAAGTTTGATTGTTTCTGGTGTCAAGACTTGTTCTTGTTCGAAAGAAAGAACACTTAACTAATTTCTTAGCCGAGTTTATTCTACTTCTTCACAAGTAGCTTTTTCAAGCTTTAAGTCTTGGAACGGATCAATGGCAGTAAGAGAGTTTGAAGGTTTGTGAGTTTTAAGCACAAGTGAGAGTTTGATCACGTTGTTGACACACTTCAACTCTTTGCCGGATGACCTCTATTTATAGTGCAAGTAAGGAGCCGTTTGAATTTCAAATCCTAAGGCTTTTGTTCCTTAACATGTCACTATCTTGCTTTTGTACTTTCAGCAGCAACCTTTGTTTGTCTTCTAGTCTTCATGTCCTTTGTGTAAGCTTTGCATTAAATGCACCTTTGAATAGAATTCAAACAGTAACATTGGAGCGCAAAATCACGTACATTCAGCAAGAGGTCACATGTGTTCATCAGCATGTGTTCATTCTCAGTTTCAGCAAGCACAGCCTACTCTGTCTTTCAGATTTTCACTTATGCAATGCTGTTGCTGAAAATTTCACTTTCTGAGTAACACGTGCCTTACCAGTCTTCAGCAATCTTCAAGTCTTCAAGTCTTCAAATCTTCAGATCTTCAAAAGTCTTCAAGATTCTGACCGGTTTCTTATTTGCTTCAATAAATTGTTTGTAATAAACAAAATACATCTTCAGCAAATACTTCAATATGTCATTTTCTTTTCAGAAAAATCAAAGCTACGCATCAATAAGATATTTTCTTTTCAGAAAATAAAATACATCATACGCTAAGGTGTCAATAGATTAATTTCTTTTCAGAAATTAAGGTACGTCATCCACTTAAGTGTCAACAAATTATTTTCTTCTCAGAAAACAAAATGCGTCATACACTAAGATAAAACTTATCTAACACCTATCTAAGTCATCAGCAAACGTTCCTCTTTTACAATGTCCTTTAAAAAAAATCTAAAATCCTATGGACCTTAAGAGTACTAGTTACTGGACTGTTCTTAATTTAGCATGGTTAATTGCTCATCAAAATTACAAGTTTCCTAACAAATTTCCCCCTTTTTGATGTTAGCAATCCATGGCTAAATTAATTGTTACCCTTTTAGAGGTTTCTGATGTTGAATAAATCAGATGATTAATGCAAGCATACTTGAATTAATAAACAGTAAGCATAAGTAAGTTGCATAATCAAAAACCAATAAGAGTCAAAAAGAATTTATTGTTGAAAGTTATCATTCATAAGTTTACAAGAAAGCGTAGATAACAGAGAATCAGCAAACAAAAACTTTTAACAAGAAACTATTGCAGGGACTTAAACTCTTTCAGAGGATTTTCTCAAAATCTCTCTTACACTCTTCTCAGCAAGAGCAGTGAATTCAACACAATCCTTCTCGTAGTTTTCCAGTAGCCTACGGACTTGTAGTTGAAGAATTCTTGCATTTTTGCAGGCAGTATGATGATGCTTTTCAGAATTCATTTCCATGTAGTTAACAACCCACAAATGCATACCCCAATTGCTGGCATGGAGAAGCTGTGTATCTAAAATGTTTCTCGGATGAATCTTTCTTAACCACAGAAGATCATCTTCTTGATCCTGAGCAGTCAGATAGAAGTACTCCTAAGGAATCAATCCAAGTTTCTTCTTAGGTTTCTTTGTTACCGGGTCAGCATAGAAAGCGATGCCAGTTGGTTTGACTATATCTGGTTCTTGTCTAAATGTCTTACCAATGGCAACTCTTCTTACATAAACCTCAAGATTCAACCATTTCTTAGCAATATTTCTTGGGAGGGATTCTTCCCTTTGCTTCTTTTGGACATTGAGTTCAATCCATTTGAACATCTGATTCAAACAGGCTGTAGGAAAGAACTCATTTACCAACAAATCTTCCAGCTTTAGGATCCAGCAACCATGAATGTTTCTGATCACATTCTGAGTGGTTTCATCATTGCTGGTCTTTGTATATTCAATGCCGGAGCCAATAGCAATGTTGGCCAGCCTTTTCTCTTCCTGTCTTTGTCTTCTTCTTCTTGTTTTAGCATTGTCTTGATCTCTTGCTGAAGAGTCAGACGAAAAATGCCTTGAGTGGCCAGACGGAGTTATGGCTGTTAAGGGTCTAGCTCTTATGGCTTGAGCTATTGTTTGATTGTCATCATCTTCTTCATCATCTTCATTCAGATTGTGATGACTTTCAATGTGACATAAATCTTGAGTTTCAGCAGCGGTTTTTCTCTTTTTGGTACTTGCTGAATTTAACTCAGTTTCTGCTTGTCTTTTAGAACTTTGCTCTCTTTCAGCAAGAGGTTCTAGTGGAAGTGGCACATCATCAGCAGGAGTAGGAGGGGTTTGATTGCTTTTTCTAGTCTTCTTTTCCCCCTTAGACATGGATTGCAACATCGGAGTGATGTGCAGAGAATAAAACTCATTGCAATTTTCAACAAAAGTGTTGAGACTGTTATACTTCATGATGATTTCTTATTGATCAGAGTTCATTGTTGCTAACTCTTTTTGAATATTCATCATGTTCTCTTCATGTCTTTTCTCTGTTGCGGCCTTCTCATCCATAATAGTCTGAGCTTTGACAAGAGCACTTTTTGCCAGCAAGAGAGCTTGACTTACATCTTCTTCATAGCTCTGGTGATAAAGACTGATGTCTTTCTGAGCTATGGTTAAAGTTGTAGTGCGTCTCAGCACCGTAGCCAATATTTTACCAATGTCAAGTGGGCTCTCAGCAAGCAATGCCTCATCTTCAGCTTTGCAGGCTTCATGGACTTTCTTTAGTGCGAGAATTCTGGGAGTAAACTCCTCAACTCTTGGGAACGACACTAAATTAGGTGTCAAGGAGTGAGCCTTAAGTTCAGTAGCAAACTGATCATCTTGTAAAGCAACTCAGCCCTTAATGAATCTCCTTCATAGCTTAGATAATTGGGAGGAGGAATCTGAACGACTTTTGGGTCTCGCTTGGATTGTTCATCTTCATTTTCCGACAAGTCGTCATCATCCTCAGATTCATCAAGTTGAGCGACTTTTGAGCCTTTGTCAGTAGCTTCACTTCCTTTTTGTTGAGTGGTTGCTGATGGCAACGCTTCAGACTCAACGACTGGAGTTTCACCAGTAGATAGTTGTTTCAATTGAGTTTGGGGCTCAATTGCTGGAGTTTCGCCAGTAGTTAGTTTTAATTGATTATTTGCTGAAGACAACATTTGAGACTCAACAACTGGAGTTGCGCCAGTAGTAAGTGGAAGGGATGGAACTTCCTTTGATTTTGGTCTTGAAGATTCACCAATTTCCAGATCCTGCGTATGCCTTGCATGGATCACGAGACTATTTTGTAAAGCTCGTTGGTAATCTTCATCTTCTTCATCCTCATCTTCAAGGTTTTCTTCAGTAACCTTGGCATCAGAAACTGGACTTTTGCCATTTTTCAAGGCAGCCCTTTTTCTGGCGTATTCTTCTTCAGTATCAGCACCTTGTACAGGTGCTTGATTTTCAGCAGCAGCTGGAGGAGGTTGAGATTCTTGCTGAGATTGTTGTTGATCAGCTTGCTGATTGTCAGAGGGATTAGTTTCAGCAGCTGTCAATTTTAATCCACCAGCACCAGGACTTGGACCTTGATTGTCATCATCTTCATCCTTTTTGTCCTTAGAACCTTTTCCTTCATCATCACTGGGATCAATGGGAATGTTCTCATCTTCTTCTTCTTCTTCATCATCAGTCAAGATGACTAGCTCAACGTGCTTATACAAAGCAACACTTGTCACTTCCTCTTCCTCAGTTAATTTGTGGGGATCAGCCACCACAGGAACGAATGAGCCTTTGAGCATCACAGCTTGTTCAGCTGGAGAGGCACTCTTAAATTTGGCCTTCATATTCTCTCTGATTTGAGCAATCAGATTTGAACTCATTTGCTGAGAATATGTCATTTCTTCCGGAAGTATGGAGTGGACAAATGTTTCGAGCTTCAGCAGTGAAGATCTCTTTTTCTCATTTGAGAGATGAAGGTGAAGATCTGAGAAGTCCATTCGCCTATATCTTTGCCAGTTGCTGACGGACTTAGCAACTCTAGACAAAGTTGTCCTCTTGAAGCTCAAGTAAAGTTCTTCAGAATTTACTTGCTGATCTTCAGTGATGAGTACCATTTCAGTGGTCTCCTTTTGAGCCTGAAAAAGAATTTTATTTAGATCAGGATTGGTTTGGAGAATTGTTTTAGAGTTTAAATCTGAATCATGATTTACCTGCTGAGAGTCAGCAAGCTCATGTAGTACAATTTCCATTCCATGAGGAGCTGGGGTAGCATCCTCCATTTGTTCATCCTGAAATAAATTAAAATTAGACACAAGTACTAAGCTGTCAAACTTAGTTTTATACCAAAATTATTAACTACCTGCTGAGTAGGGAGTGTTGGTTCTGGTGCAGAGGCTTCAGCAACCATCTGACTTGTATCTTGAGAAGTCTGTAGAGATAGTATAATATTAGCAAAAGAATAAGTTTCAGAATTTGAAGTTTTACTGATGGTTGTATTAACTACCTGCTGAGGAAGGACAGGTTGTGGCTCAGTCCTTTCAGCATTAACAGTTTCTTCAGCTTCTTGGACTGTTTCTTCAGCAGACTTCTGAGTTTGCTCTAACTGAGAAAGCTATGCGGTTTCAGCAATCTCCCTTGTCTCTGAATTGACAAGTTGAGCAGAAGCAACTTGACCTTTAAGCTCACTGCTTGTCATGAAGAGTTCAATTGACTTGTTGGATGATTCTTCAATCTCCAACTCCATTGTTTGCTTAAATCTTCCAGTACAAGCTGGACTTTGTCAATTGAAGTCTTGGGTGAACTTGGGCCAGCATTCTCAGCATCAAGAGATGCGTCTTTGAATGATGCTTCTTGAGTTTCAGCAACTTCAGGAACTGGTACCATTGCTTTCTCAGCAACTGGTCCATCAGCAAGCTGGGCTTCAGCAACTTGATGAGTTGCTTGTTCAGCAACCATCTGTTCAGCAGCATTAGCAAATGCCGCTCTTTGCAAATCAGCAGCAATGTTGCTTACTGGTTCCATGGTTTGATCATCTAGATTATCTACAAAGTAGATATCTGGGACTTGGGCAAGAATTTCATTTCCACTGCCTTGTGGTCTATTCTCAGTAGAGTTATCAACGTTAAGTTGATTGTTGAAGGCTTCCGCAAACACTTCAACATTGCTGATGTATGTTTCAGTAATTATCTCAGCAACATCTACTGGCAAATGCGTTTCAGCATTTGTCTGGGAATTGACTGAGGAGTCTTGGACATTGGGGACTGACTGAGAAGCCAGTGTCTTCTTTCTTTTGTTACTTGTCCGTTTCCTCTTAGGTACGGGATTTGCTGATGACGCTGCAGTCTGAGTGTCATCATCAGCTTTCCTCTTTCTTCTTTTAGATTTCTCCGGTTTCCCAGAGTCATCTATTGTTGCATTTTCAGCAACAGTTCTTGTACACGTACCTTGTTGATTTTCTACAGCAGTTTCATTTGTGTTACCACCACCAATAGCAGTTTCATCTCTAAGTTGCTGAGTGGTAACATCTGCAGCTGTTGTATACCTTTCTTGCTGGCTTGTGCTGACAACATTTGCAGTGTTGTCTTCTTGGATTCTTTCCAGCAATCTTAGGTACATTCTGCTTGTAGAAAGACCTTCCCACATTGCACACAGATTTCTTGATTGGCAATGGGTTTCTTAGCTGAATCCTGAAATGTTCAAGGATATAGCATATCTTGATTCCATACATAACTGGAAAGGAAGGTGAGACCTTGTTGTCTTCTACCTTTACCTTAAACTTAGTAACACAATCAACAAGTTTATTGAAAATGTACTTAGCCCAGTTAAGTTCTGATTTATTATCATGGATATGCATCAGCAATGGCCATCTTCTCAGGCCTACTTGGTCATTCCTCCGACTTGGGAGTCAAGAACTTTAATCAGTAGCAGAGCTACTAGACCAAGTGAAGGACAGAGATGCTTTCTCTTAACGTGCTTTGTCCAAGTCACGGGAGCTATCTCGCCTTTCTTCATTTTTGCATTCTGACGTCACTGTAGAAAGCTTCAATTCTTCGTCAGTGCAGTGACGTCGTCTTCAGTTCCATTGGTTGGAATCTGAAAAATCTCCGCTAAATCAGTCCATTTCAGGACGATTTGCGTGTTCTGAACATAAGTAAGGATCACTTTTTCAGTGACTCCATTACTGTCTGTAAGGGACTGGATTTCTGCATTGTTGTAGAACTCCATAGTATCAATCATGCTCACTTGCTTAGTGCGAGCAGAGATAAAGTTCATGAGGCCTTGCTGCTTGATGAACTCAAGCGCCTCTCATTTTGGTCGTCAAGTTCTTGTTCATAAAAGTACCTAATGTACTTTTCTTTTGCCAAATCCTCCCCATTGCATCAACATCTCAAACTTTGCAGTGTCAAGATATGCCGGAGGCATAGGTTTTCGTGATTCGGTCGTTTTTCAACACAACTTTCGCTGTTTTGGGGTCAGAAAGTCACCGGAGCAGTCACCCGGAGCAATTGCCTGTTTTCAGCACTGTCAAACCTTTGACGAAAAAAAGAAGTTGTACGACAAAAGATATTGCTTTTAGATCGGAGGTACAGTAGTTTCAGGCTAGAAATTGCAGAGAAAGGAATGTGGAGTTAAAGAATTTGTCATTTCTCTAACTCCTTCTTTATATAGTGTCTCTGGTGTGTGAGAAAACTCATCGTTTGAAGTTCTCAGCAAGGGTAAAACAGAGAACACTGGAGATAGTGGAGCCTTTGCATTGAATGCGTAGTGGCCCACTAACTAAAACCGTCGAGCACTCTCTCCTTTGTTTTGTTAGCCGTTAGATTAATAACTCCTTTTAATCAATGGCCACGATTGAATTTCATGTCATGATTTATTGCGAGTTATCTGGCCAGCTTAACGTCACAAATTGATTTTACCGATAATAAGGGATAGATTGCTTGCTGAAATAGACAAGAATCTTTTCAGCGAGTTTGAATAACAATCTAGCTTCTTGCTGAAAGTTCCCCCCTTACTTAGATATCTCATAATTTCTAAGTTTAAAAGATATTTCTGATTTCCCGTATCAGTAAATTCTTTTTGCATATTGAGACATCCTTTGGTTAAAATCTGAGAGAGATTGAGGTTTGCTCTTTCTCTGAATTCAGACGCATTCTTTGATACTTGAATACCTGTTTCAGTATCTTTTGATTGTCTAAGTACCCGTCTCAGCAATCCTTACTAGATTCTTTCACTTACTGAGTTCCTGTCTCAGCACGATCAAGTTTCCTAACAAATACCTGTTTTGAAGGAAATTACTTGTTAATGCCTGTTTCAAAGCCACTAATTGTTGTAACTATCATTTCTTTAGAAGAAAGTCAATTGACTTGGTCTTTTGGACATAATTAGCTTTCGGCTTGCTGAAATACCTGTGTCAGCATTCTGCCAAGTGTATTTATTGA
>CM051456.1:85628416-85656454 GCA_028274465.1 Plantago ovata | reverse complement strand
CTGAGCGGTTCTAAATGCTTCAATAGTTTGTTTGTAAGAACAAAGTACATCATCAGCAAATGCTTCAATAGGTTGTATTTCTTTTCAGAAAACAAGATACATCATAAGCGGTAAAACACCTATCTAGCACCTACTCTAAGTCTTCAGCAAACGTTCCTCTTTTACAATGTCCTTCAAATTCTAAATTCCTAATGACCTTAAGAGTACTAGTTACTGGACTTTCCTTAATTTAGCATGGTTAATTGCTCATCAAAATTACAAGTTTCCTAACAACGTAAGTATGTCCACAAAATGAATCAAAATACATTTGTATGGATACAATATTATTTTTTAATTGTTTTTTTTTCTTTAACTTTTTTGCAAATTCCATGCACGTGATGGATTATAAACCTACAACTCCAATGTTGCATTTGTAATATTAGAGTCTACACACGGTTCGACACACGATTGGTATCTCAACTCTCTTAAATCGATCGAAATAAAGCCAATTAACTCAACTCAAGACCACACACTCGATGGGTATCTCATATCTCTTTAGCAAGTATTAATAAAGCCCACCCCGAACAAGTCCACAACAAATTCTAAAATACAAATTAAACAAAGCTCATCTCATAGACTCATGACTCCAAAGTATCTTTCGGAGGTTGAGGAAGGACATAAATGGTTACTCAACAAACTAAAAAATGATAACATTCACTATAAAATGAGTCAAATCTTCAGACTCATAGATAGCAACTTACATTGTCTTAACTCTATCACAATTATAGAAGCAACTTAGTAGCCTCATATACGTAACAAGTCATGATATATGTTGTTTTATCCGTTCTTAGTGTCAATTAGTTTATTATTTAATATAAATGTAGAAAAATTATAATAATTCAACTAGACAACATGTTTACAAAGTAGTCATTATGTGAGTCTTAATGTAAGGATGGACATTGGTTAGGTTAGAATAATCAGTAATTCCGTTGGTCAATCTACCAGAGTAAAAAAATAATGAGAAATAATTTATTATAGTTTAAGATTAATATTGATATACAGTGAAATGCAAATTCACAATTAAAATGTTAAATGTTTACATTATACAAAATACATTACTTATATTTATAACATCATCAATTCAACCAAATTGAAACTTTCTCCTATTGGTTAGGTAAGCTGACTTTCATTGTGGTGGTTTGGGTTCGAATCCTACATTCAACATTGAAATTACATTTTTTTTAATTAGATGCAAAGATCAGATATGGATCCGGGCCAGACCTTACGCGGTCCGTTTATGACCCGCAACATGTGCTCGGGATCGGCCCGGTCCGTTATCAGCCAACCTATGGGCCCGAAAAAAAATAAATAATAATATATGTAGATATTTTTATTTAAATGTATTTTTTAATAATTGTATTTATTGTTTTAATTCAAGGTTATTTAAGTAAATTTGTATTTAATTGAAAAAATAAATAAGAATAATTATTTTTACTTCTTGGCGAAAGGTTGGCGAAGGCGAATGATGTGGCACCTTTTCATTGGGTGCCTGTTGTCAGGCAAGGCGAAAGCCTGCCTGACCGTAGAAAAACCCTTGTTAGATACAAGTACTAAATTTTTAATCTTAGTAAAATTACCAAAACTTTCATCTACCTACTGAACAGGAGTTGTAGATTCTGGTGCAGAAGTTTCAGCAACCTTCTGACTTGTATCTTGAGAAGTCTGTAAAGAAATAATTGTGTTAGCTAAAGATAAAGTTTCAGATAGTGATGTTTTGCTTATATCTGAGTTAACTACCTGCTGAAAAATGGCAGGTGGCGACTCAGTCCTTTCAGCATTGAAAGCTTCTTCAACATCTGG
Source organism: Plantago ovata (assembly GCA_028274465.1). NCBI lineage: Eukaryota > Viridiplantae > Streptophyta > Magnoliopsida > Lamiales > Plantaginaceae > Plantago > Plantago ovata. The sequence goes on along the minus strand of CM051456.1, from coordinate 85,654,615 downwards.
GACTTGTTCTTCAGCAGACTTCTTCTCTTGCTCTAATTGTGAAGGCTGTGCAGATTCAGCAATCTCCCTTGTCTCTGAATTGACAAGTTGAGCAGAAACATCTAGACCTCTAAGTTTACTGCTTGTCATAAACAGGTCCACTGAATTATTGGAGTTGTCATCAATCTCCATATCAATTTGCTGGCTTAGGTCAGTCAGCACAAGTTGAACTTTGTCAATAGAAGTGATTGGCGAACTTGGTCTAATGATGAACGTATTGTTTACGCGTTCATCTTGTCTTTTTTACCTTCTTTTGCTATCTTTTTGCCTAGTTTTTTGGTTAGTTTTGTAGAATAGTGTCACGTTTTGTGTTTTCTGCATTTTCAGGCACTTAGGTACGAAACGACATTTTTGGAGCTAACAACGAGCCTTTTTGATGAAAAATGGCCCGTTGAAGTTCCTCAACCTCCGGGGCTTTGTTCGTGAGTGTTTGAGCCCCAATAAGCGTTCAGAAGGACGAGTCCAAGGCACACGAGGGCCGGTCGTGGGCAAAAGATTGAGTTTCCAAGACAAAAATCTGCCCAAGAACCAAGCTAAGCGCCTGGAACAGTCAAGTGAAGAGCCTGAGATTCCAGTAGCCAGCAACAGCAGCCAAGCGAAACGCTTGGCTGCTCCCAAGCGCTTCGCTTGCCAAGCGCTTAGTGATGACAGTGCTTTTTACACTTTCATTCGGTTCTTTTTTACCAATTTAGCTATCCTCTTGTATGCATTTTAGTGCATTTTGTTAGAATAGTGTCACGTTTCCATTTTCTTTGTTATTTTCAGGCTTTAGGTGAAAATTGCACTTTTGGATATGAATCATGGCGAAACATTGAAATTTTAGTGCAACAAGATCACCCGTGGTGTGTTAAGGAGTACCGGGACATGTTTCCAGGCCAAAAGACCAAGCTTCGGAGCTCAAAGTCATGCCAAAGACAAAAAAGTTGAAGACTTGGAGGACAAAAGCACGGGCAATACTCTGCCCGTGCGAGCTGCACCGCCTGGCACCACAGGCGGTCCGCCTGGTGTGAGGCGCACCGCCTGGTGCCAGGCGGTCCGCCTGGGAGCGTTTCGGGGGCAGATATATATATATTTGTAAAAGTTGCGAATTTTCATATCTGAGATCATAATTTTACAGACATAAACCCCAGAGCTTGTTCTGGGTTTTCTTTGACTTAGAATTACTTTATCTTAGCAATTTGGAGCATCAAGTTAGAGATTTGGATATCAATTGATCTCACCTTGCTAGATCTTTGTGAGTTTAGCAATTCACCGGAGATTGACAACCCTCGATGGTAACTTTGTATCTCACTATTTTTTGCTATCTATCTTTCAATTCAACCATGATTTCATTTATGATTGTTATGATTGTTATTGTTGATTTCGATTTTGATATGAGTAGCTAAATTTCTAGATGGTGATAGTATGTAAATTCATAGCTAGGGTTCACATTGTGCATGATTGAGTTTCTGAATCTTTTACATGTTGAATTTGTTTATTCGATTCTTTGATCCGACTAAGCCAAATATCTTCGTATAAAAGTGTTAGAAACACTAGGACAATTCAAGATCAACGTTTTCGGTATTTACAATTATCAAGTACTGCTTGCACTAAGCCTGACAACCTTAGCCAAGTATTAGTATAGATAAGAGGCTTTCAAAATACATGTCAAAACCTATCTTTTGGTGTTTGTTTATTCGAATTACTTTTAAAGTAGTACGTGATAGTGTATATGTCCTAGAGACAGTCCTTATTAAGGGCATGCAGCCCTTATAGAGGGCATATATGTACTATTAAACAGTTCAACGTAATATAATATATGTTTGTTGTTTGACTATTGAGTATCGCTTTCATATTTATATTACACCAGGCATGCAACATGTCATATCTCTATTTCTGTCTGTATTGATATTAAACATGTCCCCTCGGATAGATGACCGATCACACAGATAGTGGGAGCTATGTGAGTTATCATCTATCCCCAACTCTCCCTAGTCGAGGATCATCTCGGATGTAGGGGTCTGAATGAACCAGCTGAGACTAGTATGCGTGGAGGTTATACTTGTTGGAGCAAGTATGAGCCGATCCCACGGCCACGGAACGGATTGTTGGACAATCAAGAAACGTTCCCATAACTGTGCATAGTTGTTCGAAGGATGATTACCGAACAATGGAAGTACCCACCTGTTGGTCCCTTTAAACAACAAGAAAAGACTAGAGGGGGGGGGTGAATAGTCTTTTCAAACTTTTGTCGTTTAAAACTTTCTCAGCAAGTACTTATTACTTTTCAGTAATGAGATTGCTGATACTTAACTTTCTCAGCAAGCGTAAGTTACTTTACAGTAGCTTGGTTTGCTGATACTTAAAATCAGAGAGCGGAAGTCTTTGAAACAATAAGTGCTTTTTCAGCAAGTAAAGTGTTTCAGCAAGTGATGTGAGTGACTGTGTACAAACAGATATAATTTGCTGAAAGCTTAATGCAGTAAGTAAATCACACAGACGCTTTTAGAGCGGTATCTGAGAGTGGCGTAATCTCCCAACTAATCCACTTTGTCCTTTCTAGGACTGAATCCACTAAGATATGATTGAGGTTCCTTACAATCTCATATCTAAAGCGATTCAACAGAAACCAAAGCACACTTGCTTTGTCTCCAACCTAAACTAGAGAACTCAACCTTGTTCTCCACCAAACTTCGTACTTTTAATCAGCAAAAGCTTGCTCGATTAAGTTCCCCCTGAATATCACGCCTGAAAGGGTGTATTTTCAGTTAGAGAGGTCAACGTAATATACTATATGTTTGTTGTTTGACTATTGAGTATCGCTTTCATATTTATATTACACTAGGCATGCAGCATGTCATATCTCTATTTTTGTTTGTATTGATATTAAACATGTCCCCTCGGATAGATGACCGATCACAAAGATAGTGGGAGCTATGTGAGTTATCATCTATCCCAAACTCTCCCTAGTCGAGGTTCATCTCGGATGTACGGGTCTGAATGAACCAGCTGAGACTAGTATGCGTGGAGGTTATACTTGTTGGAGCAAGTGTGAGCCGATCCCACGGCCACGGAACGGATTGTTGGACAATCAAGAAACGTTCTCATAACTGCGCATAGTTGTTCGAAGGATGATTACCGAACAATGGAAGTACCCACCGGACACTACCATCGATGTATACTCTACACGGAAGTGTCTTTGTGAACCGGTAAGTTTTCGAAGTGATGCCAGTCGTCCTTTGGACTTACAGGACTTTATACTCACATTTGTTGCCCCATATCCTTGGTGGACCCGTCGATGTCAGCTCTGAATAAGCAGTTGACCTAAGACACGATCCAGGATTATGGCTACATACAAATGGGAATGATAAGTGTTTCTGTGAAGGATTCATCTCTCATGTGTAGCACAGGAGAGTACTGCTCATAGTCGTCATAGTTGTGTTGGTAAAGTCACTAGCCAATGCATCGATATATTATGATAGTCATAAGTATATCTTCGTAACCAAGCAACTCCCTGAGACGCCCGTGGATGTATTATTGGGATAGACACATCATCGATGCTAGATGCATTCGAGTCAGTCAGATGAAGGGACGTTACCATCGCCGCGTTGAGCGCAACAGACTTCGCAACGAAAGGGTTTGCTTTGAGAAACCTCTCAAACGTCCTCATGTATTAATATTGCAAATGGAACCGTTTAGGAATTCCATTTTGCCTAGTCTAGGACTTGCTTAATACAATGAGGCCCTATGGGTCACACTATGTGGTGATTCAGCTTATCCGAATATCCCTGAAGATGGAATCGCAATTGATTTGTAATTAATTGTGATTGATGGATTATAATTGATTTGGAATTTATTTTAATATTTAGTGGCTCAGTTAATGATTTTGAATTATTAATTGAATTGGCTAATTAATTGTATTTTATGTAAATACAATTAAAGATTATATTTTAGAAATATAATAGAGGTTTGATTTGAAAGGATATGTTAATTTAGAATTAACATATGCACATGGCAAAATCTACTTGGAGTTTGAATTGCCTTAGAACTATAAGTGGGTCCCAAAATCGGGACCCACCTATCTCCCTCGGGACACGCGCGCGCGCGAGATGGAGTAGAGGAAGGAGTTCGACTTCTTCCTCTATTAAAAGTCCAAGGGATAAGTTAGATTTTCCTGATTGAGTTTTGATTTGATTGGGAATGAATCTAGACTTGAAATTGGTTTCCTAGTGCGATAAGAATTAGATTCTTATTCCTTTACGAAGTCTAATTGCTTATGCTTTAGGCTTCTATTGACTACTATATATAGTAGACTATTAGAGAGCTTTTGACACACAGTTGAATAGTCTTTCATAAAGTTATTCTACCAGTTTTCTTAGAGAAAATAAAAAGCTCTCCCCTACCTCTCCATACTAGCCACGCGCACCACCCCTCTCACCGGAGGAAAACCGCCGCCCCATCTTCTTGGTCACACAAAGAATATCCTAGCATTCTTTCCGATAGGTTGTTCATCCGTGGATACCAAGGTTGAGGTTCTAGGAGATGGAAACTAACTTTTATTGTCTTGCAGATAATCAAAGTATTGCAGATATCTTCGACTTCGACGAAGGAGAAGATTCACCGGATTATTACGAAGACTTGGAAGCTGTGCTTGCTTTTGGAGTATTGTAAGTCTTCTAATTGACGTGTTTAAATATATACGACATATACATAATCAATTAACCTGCATGTTAAGAAATTTTTTGGAATTCCGCTGCGTACCCTAGGCGTAACTCTGACCGTATTTTCTTACAGTGGTATTAGAGCGAGGTTAATTTATTACATATATACGTATATATGTTGTATGATATTGTAGTTTATGTGGATGCAATTGATTCCATGATTGATTCGATTTTCAAAAGTTTGTTTTTATATAAATTTAGAATTTATATTTTTTCAAAAAAAAATAAAAATTTATATATATATATATACCGTCCGGCCGCCTGCGCGACGCAGGCGGCGGGCGCCTGCGACCGCGGTCACGGTAAGGGACGGGGCTTGGTCCCGTCCCATATATATATATATATATATATATATATATATATATATATATATATATATATATATATATATATATATATATTTTCGGGGTTGGACCCAAAATCGAATTTTTTAATATTTTGAGGATTGAATTTTATATTTGGAATATAAATATGATTTTAATTGTAATTGTTTTTAACTAGAGGGGTTAAATTTAATTAGTATAAAGTTAAAGGGCTTATTTGTAATTTATCAATTTATTATTTATTGCAAATTAGTCCTTCTACTTTTGAATTTTAGATTTAACACCTCCAAGATTTCGAAAATTACAATTAAGTCCTTCGGGTGTTCGAAAATTGCTACCTGGTCAATAGAATTTTCGATTTTTCAATCTAGACCAAATTTTCAATAACTTCATAGAAATCATAAGTATGAGATTATAATTTTCATAATGAAATTATGAAGTCATTTGGCATCCACATAGGCTACTACTTGTTTGTTTGCTTGATATGCTAGTGTTTGACAATGCATGTTTAAATACCACGTATTTTACTTTCCGTTCGACCGCTATGCATGCGAGGGTAGGCGGCGCCCTCTTATTTGTCGGACCGTATAATTTATGTATGGGTAGACGGCGCCCATTATGTGCTTGACCGCGTTTAGAACTAGAATGGATAGGCGGCATCCATTACGTGTAGACCGCTCATGCATGATGGGTAGGCGGCGCCCTTATTTGTTTGTAGATGGCTGATAACAACCCTCAAGCTACAAGCCCCAAACAATATAAGTGCAGAAATATATATATATGTATGTATTTCTGAGATGCTTTCCATAGGGTGCTTTAATTCTGAACTTTCATTGCGTTTTCATGTATTGGCGACCTCGTCTTACAGACTTGCAGTGATCGTCAGATTAGAGTAAGCCTATGGTTATAACTTACTGCATATTGTATCTAGCGACCTCGATAGGTACAATATGTAGAGCATCGGGTTAAATTAGATTTAACAACCAAGAATTGCGTGACGCAATTGGATAGTCCTACCGGTCATATTGTGCTATGCGACCAGCCCCCGTTGGAGTATAGCATAGTATGGATTTGGATCTTGGCCACTACGGTAACTTGTTGGACATTACCCGTATGTTTGTTTTGGGGGCAAGCATATGTGAAAATAGTGGGAGCTAAACAGCTAAGGACCTTGTTGTTTAGTTATGTTGACTGTGTATTTAGAAATAATATTTCAATAGTTGATTTATTATTTTCGTTCTATATTATTTCTCCTTAGGAAATTAGAAATGGCGAGTATCTCGCTCCGTGCTGTCTTAGAGAAGCAAATTTTGACCGGACCAAACTTCCTAGATTGTATCAGGAATATACGTTTGGTGCTGAGGTACGAAAAGATTGAGTACGTCTTGGACGAGGTCATTCCCGTGTGCCCCAAAAATCATACTGCCGATCAGGTTGCTGCTTGGAATCAAGCCAACAAGGCAAAGTTTGATAAGCATCTTGAGGATTCTAGATCCTCGTAGTGTATTATGCTGGCGGCAATGAGAAATGAGTTGTAGAGGCAACATGAAAGCATGTTGCCGTATGAGATGCTGAAGCATCTTGAGTCGCTCTTTAAGACGACAGCTAGAAGTGTTGAATTTGATTTGATCAAAGAGATACACAGGTGCAAGCTCAATGAAGGAGGGAACATATCTGAACATGTTCTCAAAATGATTGGTCTCTTTGAAAAGCTTGCCGATGTCGGTGTTAAGCTAGAGAACAAGATCATGGTGATCTTTGTCCTTCAATCATTGCCGAGTTCGTATTCGCAGTTCATCATTAACTACACGATGAATGCGAAGGACGTAACACTGCCCGAACTCCATAATCTGCTGAAGACATATGATCAAACTCTTCTAAGAAGGAAAAGTCGATCATGTTTGTTGGGCAACCGTCTAACCCAAACCCGAGAAACAAAGGTGCTCAGGGTAAGGGAAAGTCGGGAGCCAAGGCTAACACTTCGAGTGATAAGCCTAAGCGTCTGAACCAGAAAAGGAAGTTCAAGAGAAGCGGAACGGTACGCACAGATGAATGTCTTTTCTGTAAGCAGAAAGGACATTGGAAGAAAGATTGCCCTAAGCTGAGGGCAGATCAAGCTAAGAAGCCACCGGCTTCTAGCTCAGGTATGTTTGTTATTGAAATGAACATGACTACTTTTGACTCCAGTGGTTGGGTATAGATACAGCCTGTGGCTCACACATTTGTAATAATGTGCAGGGGCTAACTGATCACAGGCTAGTCAAGCAAGGTGAAATCGACTTGCATGTTGGAACGGCAATCCAGTTGAAGCCAAACGTGTTGGACGCTGCAAAATAGATTTACCTTAAGGACAATGGTTAGAACTTGATAACGTTTATTTTGTTCCATCCATTGTCAGAAATATTATTTCCATTCCATTGTTAGACAATTTGGGTTTTTGCCTTTCGATTTGCTAATAATACTTGTTATTTTTCATTAAATGACCAATATTATGGAAAAGCTCGCTTAGTGAATGGTTTATATATTTTGCAAAGTAGTCTACCTTTATTACAAATACATAACAAACAACCGTCTTCAAGTAGGAAGAATAATCCATCTTATCTATGGCATTGTCGTCTAGACCATATCAATGAAACACGGATTCAAAGACTAAGAAAGTTGGACTACTTAGAACCATTTGATTTTGAATCATATGGTACATGCGAATCATGTGTTAAGGGTAAGGTGACGAACAAACCTTTTGTTGGACAAGGTGTTCGTGCCACTCGCTGCTTAGAGCTCATACATACCGATGTATGTGGACCTTTTAAAGTCCATGCGCGTGGGGGTTATCCTTACTTCGTTACCTTTACTGACGATTTCTCAAGGTATGGATATATTCATCTTATGAAGAATAAATCCGAGACCTTTGGGAAATTCAAGGAGTTTAGGAATGAGGTAGAATGAATTGAACCTAAGGATAGTCACTCTTCGATCAGATCTAGGAGGTGAATACCTTAGTGAAGAATTTATCGACTACTTGAAGGAAAATGGAATTCAATCGCAATGGACTCCTCCTGGAACACAACAGTTAAATGGTGTGTCTGAGAGAAGGAATCGAACCCTGTTGGACATGGTGAGATCAATGATTGGATTCTCGACTCTTCCAAAATATCTGTGGGGATATGCACTATAAACTGCAATCTACATTCTGAACCGTGTACCATCTAAATCAGTGGAGAAAACTCCTTATGAGTTATGGAAGGGAAAGAAGCCTTCACTAGGCTATCTTAGACCTTGGGGCTGTCCTGCGATAGTCAAACTGATGCTCACTGATAAGTTAGATGCCAAGGGTGTCAAAGTATATTTCATAGGCTATCCTCGTCAGACAAGAGGCTATGAATTCTATCATGCTGAAGATCACAAGGTGATAGTATCTAGAAACGTCAAGTTTTTAGAAGAAGAATACCTCGAAGAAGAGAGGTTAGATGACATGATAGAACTTGAAGAAATTCAAGACTTTGACACGCGCGAACATGAGTTCTCTAAATCATCTGATTTGGACTCAAGTTCAGTGGGAGCTTTCAAAGCAGACAAGGGTAATGATATGACACTTGCTGGGCATGTCATAGTCAGTGGGAGTCCTGTGATTAGATCAACAGTTGAAACCACACCAACAGAACCCGTTGTCAATCAAACTGTGCAACAAGTTGCATAAGAGCAGCCTCCCGCTAGGGAACAGGGTCGAGGGGAGCGACCAGCTGCATCAGTGCCCACTGATAATGTTCGTGTTACACGAAGCCAGAAAAGAAAAGCACCAGAACCAGTCGAGCTCCGTAGGTCGAAGAGGATCCTAAAAGGACCTCAGAAGCAAAGCCTTATGATAGAAGCCATCAGTGAACTTGATGTCAGCTTATCAGATCGGGAAGATCCCAAGACCTACAAAGAGGCAATAATTGGACTCAGACAAATGGCAAGAGGCCATGGAATTGGAAATGGACTCCATGTACCTGAACCAAGTTTGGAACTTGGTAGACTTGCCCCAAGGGGTTAGACCTATTGGGTGCAAATGGGTCTTTAAACGAAAGACAGATGCCGATGGCAAGGTACAAACGCACAAGGCTAGACTTGTGGCGAAAGGCTACACGCAAAGGTAAGGCATCGATTACGATGATTATGAGATCTGGCAGATGGATGTAAAGACTGCCTTCCTCAATGGCAACCTTGAGGAAGAGGTCTATATGGTACAGCCGGAAGGTTTTATTAGTAAAACCAGGCCAAGTGTTGTATGCAAATTACAGAGATCCATCTATGGGCTAAAGCAAACGTCTAGGAGCTGGAATATCCGCTTTGATGAAGCTGTCAAATCGTTTGACTTCGTCAGAAGCAAGGAAGATCCCTGTGTCTACACTAGGCACAGCGACAAGGGAGTCGTTTTCATGATCATCTATGTTGATGACATTTTTATCATGGGAAACAATGTCTCTATGCTAGAAGAGACTAAAGTTTGGTTATCAAGTACCTTCTCGATGAAGGACTTGGGTGAAGCGAACTACATCCTAGGGATCAAGATCTATAGAGATAGATCCAAGAGGATGTTAGGATTGACACAGTCCACCTACATCGACAAAATACTGAAGCGTTATAAGATGGACGACTCAAAGAGAGGCTTTCCCCCAGTTAGGCATGGGATTGTCTTGTCAGTTAAGGATGGTCCTAAAACTGATGAAGAAAGAAATGCAATGAGTCGTGTGCCCTATGCTTCGGTAGTAGGGTCTATAATGTATGAAATGAATTGCACAAGGCCCGATGTGGCATATGCGCTTAGTGTCACTTGTCGACACCAACAAAATCCAGGAGTACCTCATTGGACTGTTGTAAAGAACATTCTTAAGTACCTTTGACGGACTAAAGAGATGTTCTTGGTGTTTGATGGAGAACCAGAATTAAAGATGTCTGGGTATGTCGACGCTGGATTTGAATCAGATCCTGATGACTTTAAGTCACAGACAGGATACGTATTCAAATTGAATGGAGGAGCTATGTGTTGGAAGAGTTCTAAGCAAGCCACGGTTGCTGACTCATCCACAGAAGCCGAGTACATTGCTGTATCAGAAGCATCGAAGGAAGATGTCTGGATTTCAGAGTTCTTGAAGGAATTGAGGGTTGTTCCTGCTCCTAGTCCAATAACGATTTATTGTGACAATACGGGCGCCGTCGCTCAAGCTAAGGAGCCTAGATCTACAAACAAGAACAAATATGTACTTAGAAAGTATCACGTTATACGTGAGATTATTGATAGAGGAGAAGTTAGTATAGAACGTGTCTCTACCACGGACAACGTGGCAGATCCTTTCACCAAGGTCTTATCATTGGAAGTCCACTTAAGACATTATGCTAATCTGGGTATTAAGCATAAAGGTGACTGGCTCTAGTCCAAGTGGGAGATTGATAGTGTATATGTCCTAGAGACAGTCCTTATTAAGGGCATGCAGCCCTTATAGAGGGCATATATGTACTATTAAACAGTTCAACGTAATATAATATATGTTTGTTGTTTGACTATTGAGTATCGCTTTCATATTTATATTACACCAGGCATGCAACATGTCATATCTCTATTTCTGTCTGTATTGATATTAAACATGTCCCCTCGGATAGATGACCGATCACACAGATAGTGGGAGCTATGTGAGTTATCATCTATCCCCAACTCTCCCTAGTCGAGGATCATCTCGGATGTAGGGGTCTGAATGAACCAGCTGAGACTAGTATGCGTGGAGGTTATACTTGTTGGAGCAAGTATGAGCCGATCCCACGGCCACGGAACGGATTGTTGGACAATCAAGAAACGTTCCCATAACTGTGCATAGTTGTTCGAAGGATGATTACCGAACAATGGAAGTACCCACCTGTTGGTCCCTTTAAACAACAAGAAAAGACTAGAGGGGGGGGGGTGAATAGTCTTTTCAAACTTTTGTCGTTTAAAACTTTCTCAGCAAGTACTTATTACTTTTCAGTAATGAGATTGCTGATACTTAACTTTCTCAGCAAGCGTAAGTTACTTTACAGTAGCTTGGTTTGCTGATACTTAAAATCAGAGAGCGGAAGTCTTTGAAACAATAAGTGCTTTTTCAGCAAGTAAAGTGTTTCAGCAAGTGATGTGAGTGACTGTGTACAAACAGATATAATTTGCTGAAAGCTTAATGCAGTAAGTAAATCACACAGACGCTTTTAGAGCGGTATCTGAGAGTGGCGTAATCTCCCAACTAATCCACTTTGTCCTTTCTAGGACTGAATCCACTAAGATATGATTGAGGTTCCTTACAATCTCATATCTAAAGCGATTCAACAGAAACCAAAGCACACTTGCTTTGTCTCCAACCTAAACTAGAGAACTCAACCTTGTTCTCCACCAAACTTCGTACTTTTAATCAGCAAAAGCTTGCTCGATTAAGTTCCCCCTGAATATCACGCCTGAAAGGGTGTATTTTCAGTTAGAGAGTTTTGGGGTGAGATAACTTAATTATAACTTATTCAGTTACAACAAGTAATCTAAGAAACACAACTTGGAATACTTTGCAGTAAACAAGTTTGATTGTTTCTAGTGTCAAGACTTGTTCTTGTTCGAAAGAAAGAACACTTAACTAATTTCTTAGCCGAGTTTGTTCTACTTCTTCACAAGTAGCTTTTTCAAGCTTTAAGTCTTGGAACGGATCAATGGCAGTAAGAGTGTTTGAAGGTTTGTGAGTTTTAAGCACAAGTGAGAGTTTGATCACGTTGTTGACACACTTCAACTCTTTGCCGGATGACCTCTATTTATAGTGCAAGTAAGGAGCCGTTTGAATTTCAAATCCTAAGGCTTTTGTTCCTTAACATGTCACTATCTTGCTTTTGTACTTTCAGCAGCAACCTTTGTTTGTCTTCTAGTCTTTATGTCCTTCGCGTGTAAGCTTTGCATTAAATGCACCTTTGAATAGAATTCAAACAGTAACAATGGAGCGCAAAATCACGTACATTCAGCAAGAGGTCACATATGTTCATCAGCAAGTGTTTATTCTCAGTTTCAGCAAGCACAACCTACTCTGTCTTTCAGATTTTCACTTATGCAATGGTGTTGCTGAAAATTTCACTTTCTGAGCAACACGTGCCTTACCAGTCTTCAGCAATCTTCAAGTCTTCAAGTCTTCAAGTCTTCAGATCTTCAAAAGTCTTTAAGATTCTGACCGGTTTCTTATTTGCTTCAATAATTTGTTTATAATAAACAAAATACATCTTCAGCAAATGCTTCAATAGGTCATTTTCTTTTCAGAAAATAAGTTACATCAAAGCTAAGCATCAATAAGATATTTTCTTTTAAGAAAATAAAATACATCATACGCTAAAGTGTCAATAAATTTATTTCTTCACAGAAATTAAAGTACGTCATCCACCAAGATAAAAACTTATCTAACACCTATCTAAGTCATCAGCAAACGTTCCTCGTTTACAATGTCCTTTAAAAATTCTAAAATCCTATGGACCTTAAGAGTACTAGTTACTGGACTGTTCTTAATTTAGCATGGTTAATTGCTCATCAAAATTACAAGTTTCCTAACAAATTTCCCCCTTTTTGATGTTAGCAATCCATGGCTAAATTAATTGTTACCCTTTTAGAGGTTTCTGATGTTGAATAAATCAGATGATTAATGCAAGCATACTTGAATTAATAAACAGTAAGCATAAGTAAGTTGCATAATCAAAAACCAATAAGAGTCAAAAAGAATTCATTTCTGAAAGTTATCATTCATAAGTTTACAAGAAAGCATAGATAACAGAGAATCAGCAAACAAAAACTTTTAACAAGAAACTATTGCAGGGACTTAAACTCTTTCAGAGGATTTTCTCAGAATCTCTCTTACACTCTTCTCAGCAAGAGCAGTGAATTCAACACAATCCTTCTCGTAGTTTTCCAGAAGCCTACGGACTTGTAGTTGAAGAATTCTTGCATTTTTGCAGGCAGTATGATGATGCTTTTCAGCATTCATTTCCATGTAGTTAACTACCCACAAATGCATGCCCCAATTGCTGGCATGGAGAAGCTGTGTATCTGAAATGTTTCTCGGATGAATCTTTCTTAACCAGAGAAGATCTTCTTCTTGATCCTGAGCAGTCAGATAGAAGTACTCATAAGGAATCAATCCAAGTTTCTTCTTAGGTTTCTTTGTTACCGGGTCAGCATAGAAAGCGATGCCAGGTGGTTTTATCAAATCTGGTTCTTGCCTAAATGTTTTACCAATGGCAACTCTTCTTACATGGACCTCAAGATTCAACCATTTCCCAGCAATATTTCTTGGGAGGGATTCTTCCCTTTGCTTCTTTTGGACCTTGAGTTCAATCCATTTGAACATCTGATTCAAACAGGCTGTAGGAAATAACTCATTTACCAACAAATCTTCCAGCTTTAGGATCCAGCAACCATGAATGTTTCTGATCACATTCTGAGTGGTTTCATCATTGCTGGTCTTTGTATATTCAATGCCGGAACCAATAGCAATGTTGGCCAGCCTTTTCTCTTCCTGTCTTTGCCTTCTTCTTCTTGATTTAGCATTGTCTTGATCTCTTGCTGAAGAGTCAGACGAAAAATGCCTTGAGTGGCCAGACGGAGTTATGGCTGTTAAGGGTCTAGCTCTTATGGCTTGAGCTATTGTTTGATTGTCATCATCTTCTTCATCTTCTTCATCATCTTCATTCAGATTGTGATGACTTTCAATGTGACAGAAATCTTGAGTGTCAGCAGCGGTTTTTCTCTTTTTGGTACATGCTGAAATTAACTCAGTTTCTGCTTGTCTTTTAGAACTTTGCTCTTTTTCAGCAAGAGGTTCTAGTGGAAGTGGCACATCAGCAGCAGGAGTAGGAGGGGTTTGATTGCTTTTTCTGGTCTTCTTTTCCCCCTTAGACATGGATTGCAACATCGGAGTGATGTGCAGAGAATAAAACTCATTGCAATTTTCAGCAAGAGTGTTGAGACTGTTATACTTCATGATGATTGCTTGTTGGTCAGAGTTCATTGTTGCTAACTCTTTTTGAATATTCATCATGTTCTCTTCATGTCTTTTCTCTGTTGCGGTCTTCTCATCTATAATAGTCTGAGCTTTGACAAGAGCACTCTTTGCCAGCAAGAGAGCTTGACTTACATCTTCTTCATAGCTCTGGTGATAAAGACTGATGTCTTTCTGAGCTATGGTTAAAGTTGTAGTGCGTCTCAGCACCGTAGCCAATATTTTTCCAATGTCAAGTGGGCTCTCAGCAACCAATGCCTCATCTTCAGCTTTGCAGGCATCATGGACTTGCTTTAGTGCTAGAATTCTTGGAGTAAACTCCTCAACTCTTGGGAACGGCACTAAATGCGGTGTTAAGGAATGAACCTTAATATCAGAAGCAAACTGATCATCACGCGTCAGCAATTCGACTCTTAGTCCATCGTCTAAATCATCGATGTAATCAGGAGGAGGAATCTGAACGACTTTTGGGTCTCTTTTGGATTGTTCATCATCTTTTTCTGACAAGTCGTCATCATCCTCAGATTCATCAAGTTGAGCGACTTTGGAGCCTTTGTCAGTAGCTTCACTTCCTTTTTGTTGAGTGGTTGCTGATGGCAACACTTCAGACTCAACGACTGGAGTTTCACCAGTAGATAGTTGTTTCAATTGAGTTTGGGGCTCAATTACTGGAGTTTCGCCAGTAGTTAGTTTTAATTGAGTAGTTGCTGAAGGCAACGTTTGAGACTCAGTAACTGGAGTTGCGCCAGTAGTAGGTGGAAGGGATGGAACTTCCTTTGATTTTGGTCTTGAAGATTCACCAATTTCCAGATCCTGCGTATGCCTTGCATGGATCACGAGACTATTTTGTAAAGCTCGTTGGTAATCTTCATCTTCTTCATCCTCATCTTCAAGGTTTTCTTCTGTTGAAGGGTAAATCGTGCTTCTTTCTAAGTTCGCAATGAGTCGCTATTCTAAGTCTTTCTAGTTCTTCTTCTTGTAGTGTTCCTCTAAGGTAGGAAATGTGCCTTCTTGTAGCTTCCTCGTACCTGAAATAGACTAGGGGGGGGGTTAGTGTCTCTTGCCCGGTCTGTAAGGTATCAGACCGGAGAGGCGACTTCACGAGTAGGGAGTTGTGAGGCTTCCCTAGTAAGAGTAGTGAAAGTGGTGCTCGGGTGACGTAGTTAATGCTTACTGTTGGAGAGTAAATGAAGGCCTTTTATACTTGAGACCCTTCATCTTCAGGTCATGTAGGATCACGCCACGTGTACGGCCAGGATTGAGGCCTTCCTCGGCCCAGGCCCATTAAGGAGGTCCGTGGGCCTTGGCCCAAGAGAGCAACCATGGCTGGTCGCTCTGGGGTCCTCGTGCCTTCCTTGTGCGTGGGTGATGCGGGTAGTGTCCTGCTCAGTTTTTGTCAAGGAGCGTTACCTTGACGTAAGGCCTCCTCGAGCCAGAGAGGGATGCTCCTCGAGCCCACTGGCAGGTTTGTCCTTGAGAGGAGCTTATTTTGAGGGTTGTCCCCCAGTGATGGTCGGACCCTATGTTGGTCGATCCACACCTTAGTGACATACTTGGGTGTGGTTGTGCCCCTTGAGGGACGGCCTATGATGCTTTGTCGCGCTCTTAGACCGCTCCAGTTCGTACATGCGGACTGGACATATTTCAACCCTAACATATGTCCCCCTAGTTTCCAAGTATCTTTGTAGAAGATAGTTGAGGAACTATGTTGAAGTAGAGGTCGAGCAGAGCCTCGACTAGTAGTGGGCGAAAAAAGATTTCCGTATTCGCACCTTGGTACCTTTCCCTCCTCCTATCTCTCCCTCCCCCCCCCCTTTTTATAGGGTGCGAGCAGACGTTGCTCGGACCTTATGAAAAGAGGTATTTTTGCTGGGAAAAGATCGGGTCCGGGTAAGTATTCCTTAGTGGAATGGAATGACTTCCTGCCGCTTTTTTGCTTGCGAAGTATCTCGCGGAGAGATACTTGTGTAGAAGGAATCTCGAGGAGAGATGTATTCATGTTTTTGCTAGCAAAGTATCTCGCGGAGAGATACTTGTGTAAAAGGAATGGAATGACTTCCTGCCGCTTTTTTGCTAGCAAAGAATCTCGCGGAGAGATACTTGTGTAAAAAGGAATCTCGAGGAGAGATGTAATCATGTTTTTGCTAGCAAAGTATCTCGCGGAGAGATACTTGTGTAAAAGGAATGGAATGACTTCCTGCCGCTTTTTTGCTAGCAAAGAATCTCGCGGAGAGATGCTTGTGTGAAAAGGTAGGAGGAGTGTCGAGGAGGGTAGCTGCATGGGCGGCTCCTCGGTCCCCTGACACGTGGCCGTCGAGTTTCCGTGGTTCTGAGATTTTTCGCGATGTTGATCCGAGGAGGACAGTTCATGGTCGTCGATCTATCTCCGCTTGTCTCGAGGAAGATTGTGGTCGCGCCGCGGATTTATTGCCGTGGTTAGGTAATTCGTCCCGGATTTGGGAGCGTCTTCGGGCCGGAGCGGGAGCGTGGAGGGCAAAGATGGTAATTCGCCAGGCGGCCGCAATCTTGACCGTCGATCTGGGACACGTGGTCGGTCCGGATGGCGCGAGGACATGCGTCGTTTCGTATCCCCGGGATACCCTTCTATAAATAGGTCAACACTCGGTCATTCCACACTTTTCGCAATCCGAACTTTCAGAGCAAATAGAGAGAGCGAGCAACTTTTGTGAGATCGACCAGTGTTAGTGATCGAGACCGATAGTGATCGAGGAGCATTTCCGACGCCAAGAGTCCCGTTTTCAGGCGAAACTTCAGTTTTTCCGGCTTCTTTCCGGTTTCAACTTCAATCCCTTTAATATCAAGTAAGTTTTCCGGCTTTGCATTGTTTCTTTCTTGCCTTTAATTGCTTCTTTCTTGCCTCGAGGTGTCTCACTTTTGCTGCCGTGTTGCTTTCTTGTCTTCAATTTTTGCATGTTAGCTCTTTTCTTTGATTTTTGCCTCCCGGAATGTTGTATGACGGCCTAAGAACGGCCTTGGACCTAAAAATTGTTAAACGGACCTGTAAACGGACTTCACCGGAATTAATTCGAACCGATTTGGACGGATTTAGCTTGCCAAAGCCTTAGAAATAGCTCCCCTTTATTTGCTGTAATCCCCTGGTAGCCTCCTCATTAGCGTACAGCTGTAGCTTGAAATTTTGGCGGTTGGTCGCTCTTTGCTCTGTGTAACTGCATGTTCTCGCTCCTGTCTGGCTGTACGTGTATGTCGTTACGCTGCTCGGTTTTTTACTCGTTTTTTGAGTGGTTGGTCGCTCCTTTGTATGCTCCTCGCTCTACTTTTGCTGTAAGTAGAGTAACTTCTTGATTTATTGCGTTCTTTTCTTTTTGAGATTTTTCTCCGTTCGGGAGGTCAAATCCTTAATGAACATACCTAAAAGGACCTCTCGGACTATAACAAACCATCCTAACTTCTTTCTTTGCCCACCTTTAGGATGTCCGAGAGGAGCGACGATAGCCAGAACATCTCGGCCGCCGGAGAGTATGGGAGCGACCATACTACGTCGCCTGATACGTCAGACGTATCGGCGACCTTTCTTGACGAAACGATAGAGGAGGCCGTCGAGGAGCCTCAGCTCGAGCAGGGTGGCGAGCAGGCTGCCGAAGAAGCTGAGGAGACGGAGAGTGAGGACCTCTATGAGTTGGTGAGTAGAAAGAGGCGTCGTACCGAGGACGACGATTTTATTGACGACCGTACTGAGGAGAAGGTGGTCCCGCGACACCGGTGTATCCGCGGAGTTGATAACTCGCGCTGCCCAAGTCCATGGGCGAAATTACGGGACGGCCGTGAACGTGGTCGTTCCTGAGATCCGTGTCGAGGAGATGGATGACACGGAGAGGCCGGAGTTGGCCTTAGCATTGTATGAAGAGGGCGAGCACTCGGCGAAGCGCGGGAAGGCTTCGATACCCGTTCAAATCATCGACAGTGATGATACGGATGATGAGAGCGAGGAGGACGATGAGGCGACGTCTCCTCGGACTAGTTCCCCAGTAAAGAGGGTTAGGTTCCCTCCGCAAACAGCTAGGAGAGCTGTAATTACAGACGAGGAGGAGGATGAAGTTCCTCTACCAATTGGAGACACTCATAGGAGTGAAGCTGGTCCGAGTACTAGATCTCCTTCCTTCTCGGAAGGGCAAAGGCGCGCGATAAGGGACGCGAAGAGGTTTGAGCGCGAGGAGGAGACTAGTTACCACACCATAGACCCGACTGCCATAGACTTTACATATCCGAGTGGGACTCGAGGACCCAACCCACTCGAGGAGCAGGAGTATGAGATGCGCCTCGCTCAGATGGCCGCCGATAAGAAAAAGGCTGAGCGCAAAGCGAGCAGGCCTTCTCGCTCCCGTGCTGCCAAATCGAAGAGGGCCAAGGTTACCGTAGAGCCAGAGCCAAAAACTACTAAGGCTGCTGAGAAGAAGTTCACCAAGAGCGCTCGCACGGTCGACCTCCCCGATCCTAATGGGGAGAAGAACGAGGACGGGATCATACCGACCACCTCCTCTACCGTCAAGCTCGACGAGGTTCCCACACTGAGGTGGAAGTATTCTCTCCCCGAGAATAAGTTTGATATCCTCGTGCCCAAAGAGGATCAGACTTTTTATAATGCTCCACCTGGGTACATGGCCGTTCACTGCCTTAGCTTGGATCGAGGATGGATCCTCCCCTTCTGTGACGCTTTCCGCGACATATTCAATACTTTGGGGATCGCTCCTTGGCAGCTGGTGCCAAGTGCCTTCGGCACTTTAGTTTGCTTTGGAGTCTTTTGCATGAAGAAGGGGATCGAGCTCAATTTCCACAACTTCAATCAATTGTTCCGAGTATCGATGAGCTCCGGGAACAAGTATTTTTACTACTTCAACGCTCGACCTGGCCTGGGGTTCATCATGGACGCTCCTAGCTCCTCGGGCTACAAGTGGTTCCACAGGTACTTCTACATTAGGAAGAGAAGGTTGCCTAACATGACCGAGGAGGAGCTGGAGTGGGGAGTGCCGAAACTGATGTTTCGAGGCAAGATCGCGGACAAGCATCCATTGCCCGAGGAGGCCGATCCCTGGGTAGCTGAGCTCGAGGAGCAGAATCGGGGACCCCATCCCGAGAAGTATTTTTATTGGGGGTTGGTCCTTCAGCCGCTTCCCTACTTGGCGGGACTTTCACCCTACGCATACACAGGGTATATCGGGAACCGATATACCCGAAAAGTCCTCTTCGGTAACTAGCTCTTCGCGCTTTTCTTTTGCTTTTGTACTTGTAATTTTTCCTTGCTTACTTTCTGTTGTGATGTGTTCCTCGCTCTCTTGCTTTTCTCTTCGCTTTTTACTACTCCTCGAGTTTGCTAACTTGTGTTTTTGCTCTTGCAGCTTATTGGTTCCAGTGGATAATGTCGAAGACATTGGCTGCCAAGGAGGAGCAAAGGAGGAAACAACGGCTGGCAAATAAGCAAACGAAGATTCTCGGGTCGTTGAATCTGACCCCTCCTCGCAACGCCGCGCATCATCGGGATGCCTTAGTACAGGAGGGGCTCGCGACAAGGGAGAACCCTGTTGAGGCCATAAAGAGGGCCGAGGAGGAAGCCGCCGCGAAGAGGGCGAAGGAGGCGAAGGAGGCCGAGGAGGAGGCCTTGAACACTATTGAGGCCGAGAAGAGGCCGGAGAGGCCTGCCGCTAAGAGAGGAGCGAGGAAGCTCATTTTAGGGGGTAACACCGAGCCTGCCCGTAAGAAGGGTAAGGTGGCCGCTTCCGGAGAGGATGAAGTGAAGCGGCTCATACAAATGAGCGACCTTGATCGGGCGCACGAGCTCAGCCTGTGCTCGCTCCAGGTAACTATCCTTATACTTTTGTTTGTGAAATTTCTCTAAGTATAGAACTTTCTCTCCTCGCTAACATTGTTCTCTTTTTGCAGCTCGAGAACTTGAAGGAGGCCTATGGCACTGTGGCCGCTGATCGCGCCGACATTGGGGTCGTTATCGAGGACCTCGAGAAGAAGCTGGCGGCCTCGGAGAAAAAGGCCAAAGTGTCGGAGACGTGAGGCCGGGAAGCTAAAGATGAAAGTCGAGGAGCTTGAGAAGGAGCTCTCCCGAGAGAAGTCGAGGAGCAAGAGCTTCAAGGGCGCCTACGCTACTTTGTCCATTTGCGTGGAGAAGTTTAAGGCCAGCGTTCTGTCCTTTCTCAAGGGGATCCGCGTCTCTGCTGCTCGAGACTTCATGTCTTCGGTCACCTATAAGTTGGCCCTGAGAGATGTTCAAGTGTCATCGCGCGAGGAGGGCTTCTTCTCGTGCGTTGGCCAACTAAAGAGGGTTAACCTGCTTCCGGCGGACTTTGATGCTGATGACCGCGAGGACCTTCATCCCGGGCGGCGCGAGGACCTCACTCCTTATCCCGATGAGGAGATCACTGAAGAGATGCATGAGGCCTGCGAGTTCGGCGAGCTGGTGACCGACCCAGAGGTACCCTACCCCAGCAAGCCAGCCTATCTCCCAGCCTGGGTGCCCGAATGTCTAAGGAGCGGGATCATCTACCCGTTCGAGAAGGCGGCTCTTCGCAACGCGGCCTGGATAAAGCTGAGCGATCCGGTCCTCGGGAGGGCTGCTGACTTTGTCGAGCCGGAGCTAACCATGTATCAAAAGGCAATCGAGGAGGCTCAAGCTCTGGAGCGCGGCGACGCTGAAGGCCCGGAAGCGAGCACGGTTCGAGGAGGAGCAGGGAGCGCGACGACCCCGGTCACGGAATTCACTGATAGCCGCACACGCTAGGATCGGGGAGCCTCCTTGAAGATCGAGTATGCTCGGATCATGTTGTAGCCTTTGTCATTTTCTGTACTTGTTTTTATTTTCAAACAATCTTTATTCGGCCCTTTGTGGCACTACTCGCGACATTATGCTTGTAACTTATGTCACTGTTGTTGTTTCCTTGCTACTCTTTCCCTTTCAATAAGAATGCATTGCTCTTCGATTTCCACACTTGTGTTTTTTCTAAATCCAATTTTTGTTATGACGTATAACTTGGATAAAGTAATTGAACAAGTATAGGACAGAATCGAGAACCAATGTTCTTCACTGCGAGCTCCTCGATCTACTGACGCTTCTCGATCGTCTGGGTGATTTGAGAAAAATTCTAAGTGTTTAAACCAAGAAAAATTTCTAAGTGTTGAGTTAGAAAGACTGGAAGTCTCTCTACTCGATCACTTCCATCTACTCGCTTTTTCTTCTTTGAGTGGTTTCCTGATCGATCCTCTTATAGAGTTTAGAGCGCGGGGAGGGTTCCCCTTAATCATTGAAATCGAATAGCTTTTCTTAAAGTAAGCTTTCTCGCTCGAGTAGTCTTATTTTTTGAGTATAGTAGCTCTATACTTGCATATTTTCTTGTTGAAAGAGACATTGTATTGATTTGTCGGAAATGCAATTACAATGGGGGCTCTTCGGCCAGCTTGCTTACAACAACTTTTTAACAAAAGCAAGGGGTGCCTCTCACTTGGATCAGTGAGGAATCCTCCTCGATCAATGGACCTTCCACATAAGTTTCCAAAAAGCTTTTTCTCTTGACAACTTCAAGCGTAGAATCTCTGGAGGTTAGAAGTATTCCAAGGATTTTTCAATACCCTTCCCTCCATGTCTTGAAGACGATAACTTCCGTTGGACCTTGCTTCAATTATCTTGTAGGGGCCTTCCCAATTGGGTTGCATCTTCCCAACTTTTCCCAAGATGTCTGCTCTTCGGAGTACTAGATCTCCTACTTGGAAGTCTCTTTCTCTTACGCCTTTGTTGTAGGTCTTCGCGATGAGTGCTTGATATCTGAGGATATTGGCCAAGGCGTTGGTCCTCGATTCGCTGATCGTCTCGAGGTCGAAGAGTCTCTCTGTATGATTGTCCTCGGGTTGGTACCCTTGGATTCTGAGGGTTTCCACCGCCACTTCTGCTGGTATGACCGCCTCGGACCCATAAACTAGCGAGAAGGGAGTCTCTCTCGTAGCTGTTTTTGAAGTAGTGCGGTATGCCCACACCACTCCATCAAGCTCGTCGACCCAGTCCCTATTGGTAGCGAACCTCTTCTGCAAGTTGTTGACGAGGATTTTGTTGACGGCTTCTGTTTGCCCATTGGATTGAGGATGCCCTACAGAGGTATACCTTCTCTCAATCTTCATTTCCTTGCACCATTCATTGAATCTTTGGCCGCAAAATTGAGCACCATTATCCGAGATGAGGACCCTTGGCAAGCCAAATCGACACACGATGTTTCTCCATACGAAGTTCATGACTCTTTGTTCGGTGATGGTAGAGACTGCCTCAACTTCCGCCCACTTGCTAAAGTATTCGACCGCAACGATGATGAACTTCTTTTGACCCGTACCTCTTGGGAAGGGACCGACTATGTCGATGCCCCATATGTCAAAAGGGCAAGTTATGGCGATGGGCATGAGAGGTTTCGCCGGGACGTTGATCAAATTGGCGTGCAATTGACACTCCTCGCACTTTCTCACAAATTGGGCAGCGTCTTCCCGAATAGTGGGCCAGTAGTATCCTTGTCGAATGACTTTTTGGGCGAGGGTTCTTCCTCCGGCATGGTCGCCGCAACTTCCTCGATGCATCTCTCCGAGAAGTTTCTGAACTTCATGCTCGGCGACGCATCTCAAGTAGACTCCCTCGAAAGATCTTTTGTACAAGTAGTCTCCTTGCATGATGTATCGAGGAGCTTTCCCCTTGATTCTTCTTGCTTCGGCCTTGTCTCGAGGAAGGCTTCCATTTTTGAGATATGTTGTTATCTCTTGCATCCAATTCGGTTGATCGTCAATTGCCAAGACGTTTGGCTTTGATGACCACAGAGATGATGCATTGATCCTCATGAGTATCACATTCCTGGTATCAACTCCTCCGGAGGCTGAAGCATACTTTGATAGGGCATCTGCCCTTTGATTGAGATCTCTTGAGAATTTTTCAATCTCACAGCTTTCAAACTTTTGAATTTCTTCCGTGATGGCGCTCTTGTACTCAGCAAGTGAGTCTTTCTTGGTTCTGAATTTCCCCGAGATTTGCTTCTCGGCCAGTTGAGAATCGGTGAAGAGATGTAGCTTCTTCACTTCCAATGATTTTGCCATACGTAGAGCGATGAGGATGGCCTCATATTCTGCTTCATTGTTGGAAACCGGGAAACTAAGAGTAACGGCGTACTCTAGTTCAGCCCCACCGGGACTCTTGAAGTATATTCCTATCCCGCCGTTTTTTCCTGACGAGGATCCATCAACATGAAGAATCCAGACGTCTCCGTGGTCGACTAGCTCTTTGGGTTTTGGAGAGACGGTCTCCGCACCCTTTGGCTCGTCGGTTTTCTCTGTTAGGAACACTTCATGCCTCTTCCTTTTTGTTTGGGACATCGCCTTAAGCTCTTTTAAAGCATCCTCAAGAGCTTGCATCGGGTTGTTTTGATGAGGTTGCTCTTCGACAATCATCATAGCACTCTTTGTTGCTGAAGAGTTTTCCTCTGAAGTTCCTTTTGAGGGATACTCCACGAGGAAATCGGCTATGACTTGTGCTTTCTTGGCTACGGGTGCTTGGTAGTCGATGTCGTACTCGCTTAGCTCAATCGCCCACCTTGCCATTCTTCCCGAATTTTCGGGCTTTCCGAGGACTTGCTTGAGAGGTTGCTTTGTTAAAACAACAACCTTGTGGGCACCAAAATAGGGTTTTAGCCTCCTTGCCGTATAAACGAGGGCAAAGGAAAGCCTCTCGATATCCATGTACCGCGTTTCGGCCCCGGCAAGTACTTTGCTCAAGTAGTAGATGGGCAAGTGGTCATTCCCTTGGATTCGCACCAAAACTGAGCTGATGGCTTCCCCGGTTGCTGCTAAGTACAGATAGAGTACCTCTCCGTCCACGGGCTTTGACAATAGAGGAGGAGCGAGTAGGTACTCTTTCAGCTTCTCGAAGGCTTCCTCGCACTCCTTTGTCCACTCGAAGTGGCTGCTCTTTCTCAATACCTTGAAAAAAGGTAGATTTTTCTCGGCCGACCTTGAGATGAACCTACTCAATGCAATTGATTTTCCAACCAATTGTTGCACCTCGTTGATGGACTGAGGTTGGGGAAGATCGAGGATGGCCTTTATCTTTTCGGGGTTCGCTTCTATTCCTCTTTCTGTCACCATGTAACCGAGGAACTTCCCGCCTTTGACCCCGAAGGTACACTTCGCCGGGTTGAGCTTCATGCCATACTTTCTCAAGATTGAGAAGCACTTTGCCAGGTAACCTACATGTTGCTCCTCGGTCTTGCTCTTGACGAGCATGTCATCGACGTAAACTTCCATGGTTTTACCAAGCTCATCCTTGAACATCTTGTTAACCAGCCTTTGGTAGGTCGCTCCGGCATTCTTAAGACCAAATGGCATCACGTTGAAGCAATACACATTGCCGTTGGCGAAAAAGGCGGTTTTAGGCACATCATCTTTGGCCATTTTGACCTGGTAGAAGCCCTGGTACGCATCCATGAAACTCAGGAGGGCGCATCCAGCGGTAGAATCAACGAGCTGGTCGATCCTAGGGAGAGGGTATGGATCCTTCGGGCAAAACTTGTTGAGCCTTGTAAAGTTGTTGCACATTCGCCATTTTCCCGGACCCTTCTCCACGAGGACCACGTTGCATACCCAGTCTGAGTATCTCACTTCTTTGATGTGGCCAGCTTTAAGAAGCCTTTGTACTTCCGCTTCTATGATGGCGTTATCTTCCGCACTGAAGTCTCTTCGCTTTTCTCTGATGTGGGTGATCGATGGATCTACGTTCAGACGGTGAACGGCGACACGTGGGTCGATCCCCTTCAGGTCCTCGGTGCTCCACGCGAAGACATCATTGTTGTCTTTCAAACATTGGATGAGCTTCATCCTGACTTCGGTGGCCATCTCTGTGCCAATTTTTGTGACCTTGTCGGCACTTCCTTCGACAATTTGGATTTCTTCTAGGGCTTCTCTTGCTTCGATTTTGTTTTCCTCAAAGAACTTCTTCTTTTTGGAAGAGGGTGGGACTGGTGGAATGAGTCGCTAAGTGAAGGGTAAATCGTGCTTCTTTCTAAGTTCGCAATGAGTCGCTATTCTAAGTCTTTCTAGTTCTTCTTCTTGTAGTGTTCCTCTAAGGTAGGAAATGTGCCTTCTTGTAGCTTCCTCGTACCTGAAATAGACTAGGGGGGGGTTAGTGTCTCTTGCCCGGTCTGTAAGGTATCAGACCGGAGAGGCGACTTCACGAGTAGGGAGTTGTGAGGCTTCCCTAGTAAGAGTAGTGAAAGTGGTGCTCGGGTGACGTAGTTAATGCTTACTGTTGGAGAGTAAATGAAGGCCTTTTATACTTGAGACCCTTCATCTTCAGGTCATGTAGGATCACGCCACGTGTACGGCCAGGATTGAGGCCTTCCTCGGCCCAGGCCCATTAAGGAGGTCCGTGGGCCTTGGCCCAAGAGAGCAACCATGGCTGGTCGCTCTGGGGTCCTCGTGCCTTCCTTGTGCGTGGGTGATGCGGGTAGTGTCCTGCTCAGTTTTTGTCAAGGAGCGTTACCTTGACGTAAGGCCTCCTCGAGCCAGAGAGGGATGCTCCTCGAGCCCACTGGCAGGTTTGTCCTTGAGAGGAGCTTATTTTGAGGGTTGTCCTCCCAGTGATGGTCGGACCCTATGTTGGTCGATCCACACCTTAGTGACATACTTGGGTGTGGTTGTGCCCCTTGAGGGACGGCCTATGAGCTTTGTCGCGCTCTTAGACCGCTCCAGTTCGTACATGCGGACTGGACATATTTCAACCCTAACATCTTCAGTAACCTTGGCATCAGAAACTGGACTTTTGCCATTTTTCAAGGTAGCCCTTTTTCTGGCGTATTCTTCTTCAGTATCAGCACCTTGTACAGGTGCTTGATTTTCAGCAGTAGCAGGAGGAGGTTGAGATTCTTGCTGAGATTGTTGTTGATCAGCTTGCTGATTGTCAGAGGGATTAGTTTCAGCAGTTGTCAACTTTAATCCACCAGCACCAGGACTTGGACCTTGATTGTCATCATCTTCATCCTTTTTGTCCTTAGAATCTTTCCCTTCATCATCACTGGGATCAGTGGGAATGTTCTCATCCTCTTCTTCTTCTTCATC
>CM051456.1:85493931-85628316 GCA_028274465.1 Plantago ovata | reverse complement strand
GGGCTTGTAAAGATGTCAGCAAGCTGATTTCAGTACCTACTTTCACAACCTCAATATCACCTTTTCCACATGATCTCTAATGAAATGATGTCTAATATCAATGTGCTTGGTCCTAGAGTGAAACTTAGGATTTTGCGTAATTGCAATAGCACTTGTATTATCACAAAAGATTGGTGTTTTCTTTGCAGAAATACCATAATCTCTTAATTGTTGCTGAATCCATAGGATTTGAGCTGTGCAACAACCAGCTGCAATGTATTCAGATTCGTAGATGAATTGGCGACACACGTTTGCTTCTTGCTGAACCATGATATTAATCTAGTACCAAAAACTGACAAGTTCCAGAGGTACTTTTTCTATCAAGAGTTGATCCACCATGATCAGCATCAGAATAGCCAACCAATTCAAGTCCAGAATCTTTTGGATACCATAATCCAACATTGACTGTACCTTTAACATATTTCAGTATTTAATTGCCTTTTGTAGTGTGATTCTTTTGGATCCGATTGGAATCTTGCACACACACAAACAGCATACTGAATGTCAGGTCTACTTGCTGTTAAATACAACAAGGAACCAATGAGCTTCCTATACTTGTGTTCTTCAACACTTTTGTCCTCTTTAGTATAGCCCAATTTGGTACCAACACTCATAGGGATCTTTTCAGGTTTTCATCCTCTTTGATCCTAAACTTTATGAGCATTTCTTTCGCATACTTTGCTTGATTTATGAATATTCCATCTTTGAGTTGCTTGACTTGCAACCCTAGGAATAATTCAATTTTCCATCATACTCATTTCAAACTTATTTGTCATGAGTTTGGCAAAATCATCACAAAGTTGCTTGTCCTTAGATCCAAAAATTATGTCATCCACATAAATTTGAACTAAGATTAATTTACCATCATGGTTCATGGTAAAAAGAGTTTTGTCAACTTCACCTTTCTTGAAACCATTTTCCAGCAAGAACTTAGCTAAGGTATCATACCATGCTCTTGGTGCTTGCTTTAGACCATATACAGCTTTCTGAAGCTTATATACCATCTTGGTTTCTGAGGGAAGTTCAAAGCCGGGGGGTTGTTCTAGGTAGACTTCTTCAGCAAGTTCACCATTTAAGAATGCACTCTTAACATCCATTTGGTAAACAATGAAGTCATTGTGAGCAGCAAAGGCCAAGAAAAGCCTAATTGCATCCAATCTTGCAACTGGAGCGTAAGACTCATCATAGTCCAATCCTTCAGTCTGACAGTAACCTTGAGCAACTAAGCGTGCTTTGTTTCTTGTTACTTCACCAGACTCGCTCAGCTTGTTTCTGAACACCCACTTTGTACCAATAGCTTTCTTATTTTCAGCAAGTGGCACAAGTTTCCAGACTTTGTTTCTTTCAAATTGATCCAATTCTTCTTGCATTGCCTTTATCCATTCAGAATGCTTCAAAGCTTCTTCTATGGTTTTAGGTTCAATTTCTGAAACAAAGCAAGAGAATAAAGATTCTACTTCTACGACAGTTGCTTCTTCAGCAAGTCCTTGAGTAGCTTTGGATCTAGTCACTTGGCGTTTATTAATATCGCCAATCATATCCGTAGAGGGATGATCTCTAATCCATTTATTAACAGGTTTCCTGTTTGTTGGATCAGGATATGTTTGCTCATCAGCATGTGACTCTTCAGTATGTACTTGTTCAGTACTACTGGGAATTTGTGTCTCTGCTGAGATTTGATCGTCAGCAACTGCTTGTTCAGCATTGCTGGTTGAGATATTTCATCAGCAGGCACTGGAGATTGCGTAATTTCAGCAACTTCCGGAGCAACCGCATCTTTTGCTGGAAATTCCTTGTCGTGAACTATATTTATCTTGTCATGACTCGGGGGAGGAGAATCATTGTCAGAATCATCATTTAGTTCAATTGACTTGATTTGCCTAGCATCAGATTCAGTTCTTTGCTCATGTATGATTAGCTTTTTCATACATTCTGATATTTCTTCTTCAGCAGGCACACCTTGTGTCTTTTCGTAGAATACAACATGCACAGATTCTTCAATCTTTTGTGCCTTTTTGTTGTAAACTCTGTAAGCTTTACTATGCAAGGAGTAGCCAAGAAATATCGCTTCGTCTGCCTTTGGTTGAAATGTTCTTAGGTATTCTCTACCATTGTTAAGAACGAAACACTTGCAACCAAATACTCTTAGATGAGTGATGTTAGGAGGTCTTCCAACAAACAATTCATAAGGAGTTTTGTTGTATTCCTTAGTAATCAAACATCTATTCTGAGTATAGCAGGCGGTATTAATCGCTTCAACCCAGTAAGCCTCACTTATCTCAGTGTCAGCAAGCATTGTTCTTGCGGCTTCTTTCAGGGTACGATTCTTCCGTTCAGCAACACCATTTTGCTGTGGTGTCCTTACTGAGGATAACTGATGTTGAATACCTTTGGAGGTACAATATTCAGTTATGTACTGGTTTACAAACTCAGTACCATGGTCTGTCCTTATGACTCTTACCTTGTCATTTTTCATGACTTCAAGCTTATTCAGCAAGTTAGGTATTTCAGTCTTGGTTTCAGATTTGTGCTTGATGAATACTACCCAAGTGAATCTTGAATAGTCATCTACCACGACTAGACCATACTTCTTACCAGCATAGCTTGTTGAAGAAGATTCAAACAAGTCCATGTGCAAGAGTTGTAAAGGTTTTGTAGTTGACGGTACTGCCTTGTTCTTGAAAGAAGATTTGGTTTGCTTTCCTTGCTGACATGCATTGCAAACACCATCCTTCTTAAAAGTAACCCTAGGTAATCCAACTACAAGTGCCTTTTTAGACAGCTTATTCAGCGTCTTGAAGTTTAGATGACTTGTTCGTTTATGCCATAACCATGTTTTTTCAGCACGGCAATCATGATCTGAGACAAGGCATTTTCAACGTTGCTGAAGACCAATCAACGGTGTACAATCCTCCTGATCTTCTTGCAATCATTATAACCTTTTTAGTCTCAAAATCTACAAGTTTACATTCATCACTTTTAATTTCGATGAAGTAACCTTTGTCAGCAAATTGACTCATGCTGAAAAGGTTAAACTTAAGATTTTTGACATAAAGAACTCCAGAATTGGTTATACATCCCAACTTCACATCACCATAGCCTTTTGTAGATCCGGAGCCTCCACCAGCAAACCTTATTGTTGGACCTTTAGACCACCGTCTATAGTTTATAAGGTTATTCTTGTTGCCCGTCATGTGCTTTCCACAACCACTATCAAAGTGCCAGATTGCATCGTTTGTCTCCGTGGCTGCAGTCTGCACAATCAAGAGCAAACAAGTTAATTATCCATTGATGGATGTCCATTAACATGTTCAAGAATGCGTCCAGTGGAAACCCAAGTCTGAAGTTTTTCAACTTTGACTTGTTTTCTACTTGCTGAGGAACTAGGAGGTTTTGAGCTAAAAGACTTTTGACTCGTGCTGGTCAAATCCACATTCTGATGTGGTGTCTTGCTCTGTTGACCTTTTTGCTGAACATACTTTTCAGTAAGTTCTTTTCTAGCAAGGTTCCTTCTAGTCCTAGCATTGGGAGTCTTTTCAGAACTTTTAGGCTTAGTTTTCTTCATCTCTTTGAAGTATCTTTGCTGACTCTGCTTATACTCATGAAAGAGTTGACTTTGTTTGGTTTTGAAACCGAGTCCACTCTTTGGAGAATGCTGAGCTTTAGCATCAGCAACCTTACTTGATTCAGGTTTGTCAGCAAAGGACTTCTTATTACTTTTGGTAATCTTGCCTTTAGACTTAACAACTTGCTTTTCAGCAACTTGTTTGGCGGAATGCTTCACGACATTCTTTTTCTTTCCAGTTTGCTTCACAGCAACCTGTTTTCCTTTTAAAGTCTTGTTACTTTGAGCAGCAACAACGGGCTTTATGGTCATAGGTACTTGATTGCATGTTTCAGCAACCTTAGTTTGACCAAACTGATAGATCACTGGTGAACTACTATCAGTAGCACGTACAAAGGAGATAGGTGATTTATCTTTTCTCAAGATTTCTACGTTATCACCTTCACACGTTGCTCCTAAACCTTCTTTCTGAGATGGGTCTCTCAAATAAGAGTTTAGTTCAGTCAGCGTATTACTCGCTTCCACATAAGATATGAAATTGATTTTCATCTTTTTCATTTCTTGGATTTCAGCAAGTAACTTTAGAATTGAGGACTGATACTCTTCTAATTCTAATGCCATTTGAGAATTTTTCTCTGCAGCCTCAGCAATCAACTTCTTAAGACGCCTTATTTCAGCATCCTTTTCTTCTGTCTCTTCCTTCAGCAAAACGTACTTTTCAGTAGTTTCCTTGGTCAGAGTTTCAGCAAGTTGAAGTTTTTCTTGCTGTTTGCTGAGAGTTTTCTCAAATCTTTCGATTTCTCCTTGAATCTTGTCAAGGTCAATCTCGTCTTCATTTTCTGAATCAGAGTCAGAGGTAGAATCATTTACCTGACCGGCCATGAGGCAGAATTCGTAGTTCGACACATCTGGATAAGCTTCCATAGCTATTCCACACACTTCTTTGCCAATCTCCACGTCTAGAGTGGCTTCCTCATCGTCGGTGTCTGAACTTTCATCCTCACTGTCCTCGGAGCTTGTCTCAATGCACAATGCATCGATTTTTGCTTGAAGCTTCTTCTTTTCTTCAGCAATGAAAGCTCTTTTGAACTTTTTCTTCTATTCAGCAGATTTGCCTTTCAGCAAGGGGCAATTTGCTTTGAAGTGTTCAGGCTTTTTGCAGTAAAAACATAGATCATTTCCAACTGCTGGTTCTTCTGATGATGTAGCTTGCTGAGCTTGCTTGTTCAGCGAGCTAGTATCATTCTTGTACTTATGGTAGTTGTTACCAAGATGCTTTTTTAGCTTCTCTTTTGCTTTTCGCCTTTCAAGTTCCTTACTGATGAATTCTTCATGTTTTTAACAACTAAAGCATTTTCATCAGCAGGCTCTTTATCATTCTTCTTTTCAGAAGATGACGGCTTTGCAGCAAGAGCAATGTTTTGCGATTTTTCAGCAAACACATTTTCTCTTTGCTTTGTCTCATAATTGACAGTAGCAAGATGAGAGAACAACTCAGTTGGTGTAATGTCAGGCATTCCTTGATTATAATAGAAATTTTGAGTATGGATCCATTCTTGATTCAAACTCCTGATGATAGTTTTCACTTTCTCAGAATCTGAATAAAAATTTCCAACACCCAGCGCTGCCATTTCACTAACAAGAGTTGTGAATCTGAAGTCCAAGTCTTCCAGTGACTCGTTAGCACCTTGCTTAAAGTTTTGAAACTTCAGCTTAAGTACTTCAAGTTTGTTTTCCTTGGTCTTGTCAGATCCAGCACAAAGATCTTGAACCATTTTCCAAGCCTCCTTAGCAGTCTTGGCACCCCACAGTTTGCACTGTATGGTATCCGGAGTTGATCTGATGATGATATTTCTTGCTTGGCCATCAAGGCGGAATCTCTTAGCTTCGTCAGAAGTCCATTCCTCTCTTAGTTTAGGCACAACCGCATCTGATGGTTCGCCTTGGATGGTTTCCTTTCCAGCTTCAGTGGTTTTATGAGGGAAACTCCTTTCAATCTTGGTGATCTTGATAGGTCCATCATTAATGACGGTGACCATCTCATCACTAATGGCCTCAAGATGTAACATCATGTTGTTTCGCCATTTCTCGTAATTTTCCAGCTTCAGCAAGGGAGCATCTCCTAAAGACATCCTGTCAGCAAAGCACTACCAAACTTGATCAAGTGAAAGTGATTTAAGGAAAGCACTTAAAGGGATCTAGGTTCAGTGCAGAAGGCTAAAGAACCTCCTGCTCTGATACCACTTGTTGGTCCCTTTAAACAACAAGAAAAGACTAGAGGGGGGGGGGGTGAATAGTCTTTTCAAACTTTTGTCGTTTAAAACTTTCACAGCAAGTACTTATTACTTTTCAGTAATGAGATTGCTGATACTTAACTTTCTCAGCAAGCGTAAGTTACTTTACAGTAGCTTGGTTTGCTGATACTTAAAATCAGAGAGCGGAAGTCTTTGAAACAATAAGTGCTTTTTCAGCAAGTAAAGTGTTTCAACAAGTGATGTGAGTGACTGTGTACAAACAGATATAATTTGCTGAAAGCTTAATGCAGTAAGTAAATCACACAGACGCTTTTAGAGTGGTACCTGAGAGTGGCGTAATCTCCCAACTAATCCACTTTGTCCTTTCTAGGACTGAATCCACTAAGATATGATTGAGGTTCCTTACAATCTCCTATCTAAAGCGATTCAACAGAAACCAAAGCACACTTGCTTTGTCTCCAACCTAAACTAGAGAACTCAACCTTGTTCTCCACCAAACTTGGTACTTTTAATCAGCAAAAGCTTGCTCGATTAAGTTCCCCCTGAATATCACGCCTGAAAGGGTGTATTTTCAGTTAGAGAGTTTTGGGGTGAGATAACTTAATTATAACTTATTCAGTTACAACAAGTAATCTAAGAAACACAACTTGGAATACTTTGCAGTAAACAAGTTTGATTGTTTCTGGTGTCAAGACTTGTTCTTGTTCGAAAGAAAGAACACTTAACTAATTTCTTAGCCGAGTTTGTTCTACTTCTTCACAAGTAGCTTTTTCAAGCTTTAAGTCTTGGAACGGATCAATGGCAGTAAGAGTGTTTGAAGGTTTGTGAGTTTTAAGCACAAGTGAGAGTTTGATCACGTTGTTGACACACTTCAACTCTTTGCCGGATGACCTCTATTTATAGTGCAAGTAAGGAGCCGTTTGAATTTCAAATCCTAAGGCTTTTGTTCCTTCACATGTCACTATCTTGCTTTTGTACTTTCAGCAGCAACCTTTGTTTGTCTTCTAGTCTTTATGTCCTTCGCGTGTAAGCT
Source organism: Plantago ovata (assembly GCA_028274465.1). Classification (NCBI taxonomy): domain Eukaryota; kingdom Viridiplantae; phylum Streptophyta; class Magnoliopsida; order Lamiales; family Plantaginaceae; genus Plantago; species Plantago ovata. Next base: position 85,621,424 of record CM051456.1, on the reverse strand, counting down.
TTGCATTAAATGCACCTTTGAATAGAATTCAAACAGTAACAATGGAGCGCAAAATCACGTACATTCAGCAAGAGGTCACATATGTTCATCAGCAAGTGTTTATTCTCAGTTTCAGCAAGCACAACCTACTCTGTCTTTCAGATTTTCACTTATGCAATGCTGTTGCTGAAAATTTCATTTTCTGAGCAACACGTGCCTTACCAGTCTTCAGCAATCTTCAAGTCTTCAGATCTTCAAAAGTCTTTAAGATTCTGACCGGTTTCTTATTTTCTTCAATAATTTGTTTATAATAAACAAAATACATCGTCAGCAAATGCTTCAATAGGTCATTTTCTTTTATGAAAATAAGTTACATCAAAGCTAAGCATCAATAAGATATTTTCTTTTCAGAAAATAAAATACATCATACGCTAAAGTGTCAATAAATTTATTTCTTCACAGAAATTAAAGTACGTCATCCACCAAGATAAAAACTTATCTAACACCTATCTAAGTCATCAGCAAACGTTCCTCTTTTACAATGTCCTTTAAAAATTCTAAAATCCTATGGACCTTAAGAGTACTAGTTACTGGACTGTTCTTAATTTAGCATGGTTAATTGCTAATCAAAATTACAAGTTTCCTAACACCACCGGACAGTCCCATCGATGTATACTCTACACCGAAGTGTCTATGGGAACCGGTAAGTTGTCGAAGTGATGCCAGTCGTCCTTAGGACTTACAGGACTTTATCATCACATTTGTTGCCCCATATCTTTGGTGGACCCGTCGATGTCAGCTCTGAATAAGCAGTTGACCTAAGACACGATCCAGGATTATGGCTACATAAAAATGGGAGTGATAAGTGTTTCTGTGAAGGATTCATCTCTCATGTGTAGCACAGGAGAGTCCTGCTCATAGTCGTCATAGTTGTGTTGGTAAAGTCACTGGCCAGTGCATCGATATATTATGATAGTCATAAGTATATTTTCGTAACCAAGCAACTCCCTGAGACGCCCGTGGATGTATTATTGGGATAGACACATCATCGATCCTAGATGCATTCGAGTCAGTCAGATGAAGGGACGTTACCATCACCGCGTTGAGCGCAACAAACTTCGCAACGAAAGGGTTTGCTTTGAGAAACCTCTCAAACGTCCTCATGTATTAATATTGCAAATGGAACCGTCTAGGAATTCCATTTTGCCTAGTCTAGGACTGGCTTAATACAATGAGGCCCTATGGGTCACACTATGTGGTGATTCAGCTTATCCGAATATCCTTGTAGATGGAATCGCAATTGATTTGGAATTAATTGTGATTGATGGATTATAATTGATTTGAAATTAATTATAATATTTAGTGGCTCAATTAATGATTTGGAATTATTAATTGAATTGGCTAATTAATTGTTTTTATGTAAATACAATTAAAGATTATATTTTAGAAATATAATAGAGGTTTGATTTGAAAGGATATGTTAATTTAGAATTAACATATGCACATGGGCAAAATCTACTTGGAGTTTGAATTTCCTTAGAACTATATGTGGGTCCACAATCGGGACCCACCTATCTCCCTTGGGACACGCGCGCGCGCGAGATGGAGTAGGGGAAGGAGTTCGACTCCTTCCTCTATTAGAAGTCCAAGGGATAAGTTAGATTTTTCTGATTGAGTTTTGATTTGATTGGAAATGAATCTAGACTTGAAATTGGTTTTCTAGTGCGATAAGAATTAGATTCTTATTCCTTTACGAAGTCTAATTGCTTATGCTTTAGGCTTCTATTGACTACTATATATAGTAGACTACTAGAGAGCTTTTGACACACAGTTGAATAGACTTTCATAAAGTTATTCTACCAGTTTTATTAGAGAAAATAAAAAGCTCTCCCCTACCTCTCCATACTAGCCACGCGCACCACCCCTCTCACCGGAGGAAAACCGCCGCCCCATCTTCTTGGTCACAAAGAATATCCTGGCATTCTTTCCGATAGGCTGTTCATCCGTGGATACCAAGGTTGAGGTTCTAGGAGCTGGAAACTAACTTTTATTGTCTTGTAGATAATCAAAGTATTGCAGATATCTTCGACTTCGACGAAGGAGAAGATTCACCGGATTATTACAAAGACTTGGAAGCTTGCTTGCTTTTGGAGTATTGTAAGTCTTCTAATTGACGTGTTTAAATGTATACGGCATATACATAATCAATTAACCTGCATGTTAAGAAAATTTTTGAAATTCCGCTGCGTACCCTAGGGGTAACTCTGGCCGTATTTTCTTACAGTACGTGGGTCACTTTCATGCATAATTAGAACCCGATGCTTAGAATGAGCATTACTATCACCAGCTCTCGTCATATATTGTTAAGTTAAGCTAAGTTAAATTTGTTTACTGAATTTATATATATTTATCGTAGTTAAAGCTAGTTAAGTCCCTAGAGATCGAAACTCGAGGTCATCTTACCTCTGCACTACGTGTTTTATGTAGTTGTTAGTTGCCCTTTGGCTTTTAAACAAATTCATTTGATTGTTCGAGTCTGACAATCTCGTTCATCAAATTGGCGCCGTTGCCAGGGACTTTTACTCCTTTTTACTCTTTAGCTTATTTATATTTCCAGGATAAGTGATCTTAGTTTGTCTAGTTTAGAAGTTGAATTACAAATTTTGGTCAGAACTAACAGGACTGATTTTTGGTTGTGAGTTACTCCTGTCACAGATATCCAGGTATGACGTCCATGAGGGCTCGCATGACGCCCCAATTTTCGCAGGTTAAGAGAGGATGGGCTATATACCTGGAGGATGAGTTAACTGGGTATGAAGTGACAAGTTCTGTGGTAAGGAACATACCAAGGTTTGAGGAAGGAATAGGGATGAATCCATTGAGTTTCATTCGATCCTACGAGGAGGAAATAGCCCGAATTCCGGCGAAGGGGTTTACAGAGGACCAAGTGTGCAGGAAGTTATTTTCTTTCACCTTGGGGTATGAGCCAAGGCTTTGGATGGCAAGGTTAGCACTAGGATCGCTGAAGACTTGGGACCAAGTAGTAGAGGAGTTCTTGGCGCGATTTATGTCTTACCAAGAGACATGGCCTTACGAGGAAGGATTGAACACTTCAAGCAAGAAGAAGATGAGCGGTTTTGTGACACCTATGAGCGTTTTGAGAAGTATAAACGAGAGTGTCCCCATCACTGTTTCGACGATGGGGAGTTAATTTGGCATTTCGTTGGTGGGTTACGTCATGAGGTTAGGCTTAGAGTGGATGGGTTGTGCGGAGGATTGGAAGAATGTACGGTTGAAGAGGTAGAAAAGGTCTTCCGTAAGTACGCCAGTGCATCCGCGCAGTCTGAGAGACTAACACCAAGTCACATCACTAGTGAGAAACTAGACCGAGGTGGAGCTGAAAGCTTATCTGAGGCGTATCCCTTAAGCACACTTCCAAATGATCGGGAGAATGAAGAAGAAGATATTAGTGAGGAGGATGAACTTGCATATTATGCAGGAATTAAGGCCATTGAGAGTGTATTTGAACTCGCACATGCAGGGCAAGTTGAACAGAACCTTCGTATAGCAAAGGTTTTTGAAGGAGTAGCAGTAACTGAGCGACTAATGGAGGAATTCAGCTTGTTAGAGTGTGAGAAGGTAGAAAAACTTCGTGCACCTGAGCACGGAGAAGAATTCACAGGGGACGCCCCACTGGAGGTGAAGGGCGGTACGCCTGGTGTGGGGGGCGGTGCGCCCTCACGAGAAGAACGATGGCGACGCCCCTGGTCACCCCAGGCGCACCGCCCACCAGGCGGTGCGCCCCACACGACCAGAGATCTGGCGACGCCCCTGGCCGCTCCAGGCGCACCGCCTGAGGTGGGGGGCGGTCCGCCCAACAGCACCAGGGAGCTGGACGACCCCAGCTCCCCGATTTCACCAGTAGTCGACGATCTTCATGATGCGGAGCACATTCCAGCAGTTACCACCGAGACCCCTAAGTTCGAGGAAGTAAACCTACTTCTCCGTGGTGTAAAGGTAACTAAAATCCCTAATTTTGTACGTCCTAAACATGTTAAATCTACTGTGAGTAATGATGCAGGGATAAGTAAGGAGAATGAAGTTGGTAAGAGCTCAACAGACTCTCAAGTGCAGGACGATACACCCCGCGCATCTGAAGGCGGCGGTGACGATGGGAAAAAGGGGGACACACCAAACATTTAGGAGGGACTTCATAAGTCCTCCAACCCTTATGTGTCCCCGAAACCTCACATGCCATTCCTTGGTAGGATCAAGCCAGCCAAGAAGGATATACAGGAGTCACCGCTATACAAGCTCCTCTCTAAAGTCGAATTTAATGTTCCTCTATTGGAGCTAATCCAAAATGTTCCCGCCTATATGAAGTTCTTTCGGGAGGTTAAGAGCAACAAAATAATTGCTCTAGGGGGAGACGTTAAGAGGATTGAGACGGTGAATTCTATAGCGGGGCTTCCTGCGAAGCAAAGAGACCCAAGAAACTTCATCATCGATATTACCATGGGGAATGGACGGTCCACCAAGGCTATGCTCGACTTGGGAGCTAGCATCAACCTGATGCCCTACTTAGTATACGAAGCCCTAGACCTTGGAGAAGTGAAGCCAACCGAAATGGTTGTACAGATGGCGGACCAAAGCGTGAAGCGCCCTGTGGGAATAATTGAGGATATCCTCGTGAAGGTAGACAAATTCATAATTCTGCAGATTATGTAGTGATGAAGTCAGCTGAGGAAGTAAAGAGCCATGTTCGCGAACACGTGGTGCTGCTTGGAAGACCATTTATGGCAACTACCAATACATGCCTTGAACTACAAGGCAAGAAAATCACCATGGAGGTAAGGGGTGAGAAAATTCAATTGGTAGGATGTAGTATAGTAGATAAAGAAGTTATAGAAGAATTGAAGTTCATTGATTGCTATGATTCTGTGATCTCTGAATTTCACCATTGCCATGATAATATTGAACCTCTTGAAGAGGCACTAACCATGCAGGTAGAGACGTGTTACATGTCTGAGGAAGCAAGGGAACTAGTTGAGAGAATGGATAGCACACCCGAAATCCAATTCGGAGAAGAGGTGCTTGAACTCATAGAGGAAGAAGAGGGAGAGAACCGACTTCCAGAAGAGCCTAGTCTAGAATTAAAACCCCTTCCTGGGCACCTTAAGTATGTGTACTTAGGAGAAAATGAGAAAAAGCATGTAATAATCTCTTCACACCTATCTAGCATAGGCTAGTCCAAGTCTTGAAAGAAAATTCTGCAGCCATAGGATGGGGAATCAGCGATATAAAGGGGATTAGCCCTACACGGTGTGTGCACAGTATCACTCCAAAACAAGATGCCAAACTCGTTAGGCAACCTCAACGTAGGATAAACCCCTCCATGTAAGAAGTAGTGAAATGCTAGATGCCGATATGATCTACCCCATTCCTGATAGTAGGTGGGTAAGCCCCGTACACGTTGTACCTAAGAAATCTGGGATTACAGTAGAGGAGAATGAGAAGGGAGAGCTAGTTCCAGTTAGAAAAACCACGGGTGGGCGGATGTGCATTGATTATAGGAGATTAAATGTCGCCGCAAAGATAGACCATTTTCCTCTCCCATTTATTGATGACATGTTGAACCGCCTCGCGGCGCAGAAATTTTATTGTTTTCTTGATGGCTTGTCAAGTTTCTATCAAATTCCGATTGCGCTAGAGGACCAGGAGAAGACGACATTCACTTGCCCTTTCGGAACGTTTGCTTACAGGAGAATGCCATTTGGGCTATGTAACGCCCCCGCCACTTTTCAAAGGTGCATGCTTTCTGTCTTTTCTGATATGGTGACTAAGTTTGTTGAGGTTTTCATGGATGATTTTTCCCTTTTTGGTGATTCGTTTGATGAATGCTTGCATAGATTAGATCTTGTTCTGAAAAGTTGTATCGAATGCAATTTAACTCTAAGTTGGGAGAAAAGTCATTACATGGTTAGGGAAGGCATTGTTCTAGGACATGTGGTCTCCGATAGAGGTATCAAAGTTGATAAGGCAAAGATAGATATAATTGAGAAGCTTCCCCCACCCACTTTTGTCAAAGAACTTCAGTCATTTCTTGGTCATGTAGGATTCCATAGGAGGTTTATCAAAGATTTTTTGAAAATTGCAAAACCCTTAAGCAACTTTATTGCAAAAGATGTGAGTTTCGATATTTCTGAAGATTGCTTACAGGCCTTTAACACCCTTAAGGAAAGATTAATCACTGCTCCTATAGTTGTGCCACCGAATTGGAAACTTCCTTTCGAGATAATGTGTGATGCCTCAAATTTTGCTATGGGGGTTGGTTTATGTCAAAAGGTGGATAAGCAGTATCGTGTGATTTACTATGTTAGTAAGACCCTAGACTCAGCTCAAGTTAACTATACAACTACTGAAAAAGAATTTTTAGCTGTTGTGTTTGCTTTACAGAAGTTTAGGTCTTATTTGTTAGGACACCCTGTGAATGTCCATACTGATCATGCTGCTTGATGACATTTAATAGCTAAACAAGATTCTAAGCCAAAATTATTCCGTTGGGTCTTATCGTTACAAGACTTTGATTTGACCATAGTGGATAGAGCTGGTAAGGAAAATTGCATAGCTGATCATTTGTCTAAAATCCCGAATATCCATGTAGATGCAATTCCTGTTAATGAGGACCTTCCCGATGAACACTTGATGAGAGTAGATGAAGAACCATGGTATGCTAATATTGTAAATTATTTGGCTACGGGTATTTGCCCAATTAATTTCTCAGCCTCCGATAGGACAGCTCTTTCAAAACAGTGCAGGTTTTACATATGGGATTATCCGAACCTTCTTAGAGAAGGGGCTGATGGAATCTTGAGGAGATGCGTTCCACAAGGAGAAAAACGAAGTGTACTGAGTCATTGCCATGAGCTTCAGTGCGGTGGACACTACAGTGGGGCTAAAACAGCCCGTAAGGTGTTACAAGCAGGATTTTTCTGGCCATCCTTGCACCGAGATGCAAGGGAATTTGTGAAGAATTGTGACCCATGTCAGCGAGGGGGCAATATTGGCAAGAAGGAAGAAATGCCCCAACAAGGGAATCTAGTGGTAGAACCTTTTGATGTATGGGGAATTGATTTCATGGGACCATTCCCATCACGCTCGGGATATGAGTACATTCTAGTCGCAGTGGATTATGTAACTAAATGGGTGGAGGCAATTCTCACCAGAAAGAATGATGCTTCGGTAGTCTTGGGATTCTTGAAGGATGTGATTTTCTCCCGGTTTGGAGTTCCTATAACAATTATCAGCGATGGAGGTTCACACTTCGTCAACCGGTCCTTTGCCTCACTCATGAAGAAATACAGTGTTACCCATAATGTTGCTACACCATATCATCCGCAGACTTCGGGGCAAGTAGAGGTTAGAAACCATCAAATTAAAAAGATCCTTGAGCATGTGGTGAACCCTAGCAGGAAAGATTTGGCTGGAAAACTGAATGATGCGCTCTGGGCATATAGAACCAGCTACAAAACAGTAATCGGCACCACTACGTACAGACTAGTGTTTGGGAAAGCATGCCACCTTCCGGTTGAGCTGGAACACCGAGCTTATTCGGCAATAAAGGAGCTAAACCTTGATATGGGAAAAGCTGGGGAAGAAAGGTTGATGCAACTCGACGAGCTTGATGAACTACGCCTCGATGACTATGAGAACACCAAGCTTTACAAGGAACGCACCAAAAAGTATCACGACCGTGGTATTGTGCGGAAAGAGTTGATCCCTGGTCAGAAAGCCTTAGTGTTCAACTCCAGACTTCGCTTATTTCAAGGGAAGCTCCGTACTCGATGGGATGGACCAGACGAGATTGTCCAAGTTGCTCCCCATGGAGTTGTAGAACTCTTGGACCCGAAGACTGGCGACACCTTCAAGGTGAATGGGCAACGAGTGAAACCATACTTTGAGCTTCCCAGTGATGAAATTGAGGTTGATCATCTCAAACTCACCTCTCCCACCTTCTCATGAGAGTATGTAGCTTGTAATTTTTCCTTTTGAATATTTAGTTGTTTTTCCCCTTGTGTTAGAGTGTGTTTTTGGTGATAAAATAGGTAAAAAAGTTGGTATTTTTGAGTTCGGGGATTATTAACTCGGCGCCAGGCCTCCGCCGCTCCCAGGCGGACCGCCCCTCACACGGGGGTCGTGCGCCCGGGAGAGTCAGAACGCCTGGGAGCCCCTGTCGCTCCCAGGCGGACCACCCCTCACACGGGACGGTGCGCCCGGGAGAAGCAGAACACCTGGGTGCCCCTGGGCACCCCAGGCGGATCGCCCCTCACACGGGGCGGTGCGCCCAGGAGAGGCAGAAGCCTGGGCGCCCTTGGGCACATCAGGCGGACCGCCCCTCACATGGAGCGGTGCGCCTGTGGGCACCAGAGCTACGGGTGTCCAGATTTTCATCCGGACACCTGAAATCACCCCCGTATGCAAGCATATTAATCTTTTTACCCCTTTTATCATCCGTCTTGATTTCTCACGAGTTTCATTGAGTAATACAGGTTACAGGTACACTTCCAGCTCTCACCCAACATCCACTTTCGACGTTCGAGACGGACGATGAAGTTCAGGTTAGGGGGGGTTATCTCTGGATATTCGGATATTCCAATGACTTATTTTTCTTAATTTAATTCGTGAAAGCCTTTGTTTGAACGTTTACCACTTTCTTAGGATTAGTTTGTTCGTATGCATTCATCCTTAGTCTAGTTTTGCATGTTGTTGTGTCGAGTTTATTGCCAAATATTTAGAACTTTTTTATTGTATAGACTAAGTGTTTTTTACCATTGACCATGCATTGCATTTCTATGGAATAGTTTGAGGTTTGTCTCGCTTGGCTTGTCATATTCGTATGTGCACTAGTTAAACTTGGTAGTCTCGACATCATTATGTGGTGTTGTCTCTACTGCGGTTCACGAAGGCCTTATAAAATGTTGCATGTTAGAGTCTATGGTTGTATTCTCGTGTAATTATGTACCTAAGAGGCAACAAGTCTTCACCTTGCTTTTTGAGATTGCTAAATGCCTAGGAAGGAGGTAGAGTGAGGTGTGTGATCCTTTGTTTGAAACCTATTCTAACGAATAGGTTCGGGGAGAGGATTACCATTGTTATGACTTGTTTTTCATCTTATTGAGTCATGTTGAGTTTGTTTTTTCTTTTTCTTTGTGAGTTTGTGCTACAACCTATTCTTTCGAATAGGTTTGTGGAGGTCGTTGTAGAGTCGTTGTTATTTCTTTTCATTGTTGCTACTGCTGGCTATATACAAAAAATTAAAAAAAAAAGAGAAGGAAAAAATCGAAATAAAATCGATTCCAGAAATCTGGAAAAAGAAAAAAAAAAGAGAAAGGAAAAAAAAAAGAAAAAAAAGAATAAGACCCAACAAACAAAAGAAGGGTCCAAGCAAGCCAAAAAGCAGTTTAGCAAAGTGTTGCATTTTTATTTTTCAGCTTTTGTAGTAGTTTGTAATCGAGTTGTAAATTCTTCCTTGTGTTTTCGTGTCGCCTAGTCCAAGGCCAGTTCTAGACCACCCTCGTCCTGCCATTCAGGAAGTGGTAAAGAGTCTTTGCTCTAAGAGTCGGGTAGAATAGGGAAGTGTTGTCTATTAGGGAACCTCCTTCGTTTGATGAGAGCCAGTACTGGTTCGACCTTTATTGAGGGAAAGTCTCACTTGGTGAACAGTAGTAAGCCCTCAGTTTCATAGGCATGGGGAAACCACTTGAATTTTAATATGCATCATTGCGTCGTCACTGACCGGGTCCAGGTAGAGAATTTTACGTGAGACTCCCTTGTTTAAGAAAGTGCATATGTGAATGTGTATATGTTCAATCGAGGCATTTTTCAACCTACTTCCATGTTATGATTTGTATGGTCTTTGTTCATAAGCATTTGGTAAATACAATAGATTAGTTCTTCTTGTTTGGCATGAGATTCCTCTTTGTGTTGCATGTAGTTGGCTTAGAGTCTAGCTAGTTGCTTGAGGAGAAGCAAAGGTTCGGTTTGGGGAGTTTGATGACATTGTTTATACACTTTCATTCGGTTCTTTTTCACCAATTTAGCTATCCTCTTGTATGAATTTTAGTGCATTTTGTTAGAATAGTGTCACGTTTCCATTTTCTTTATTATTTTCAGGATTTAGGTGAAAATCTCACTTTTGGATATGAATCATGGCGAAACATTGAAGTTTTGGTGCAAAGAGATCACCCGTGGTGTGTCAAGGAGTACCGGGACATGTTTCCAGGCCAAAAGACCAAGTTTCGGAGCTCAAAGTCGTGCCAAAGACCAAAAAGTTGAAGACTTGGAGGAGAAAAGCACAGGCAATGCTCTGCCCGTGCGAGGCGCACCTCCTGGCACAACAGGCGGTCCGCCTGGTGTGAGGCGCACCGCCTGGTTCCAGGCGGTCTGCCTGGGAGCGTTTCGGGGGCAGATATATATATTTGTAAAAGTTGCGACTTTTAATATTTGAGATCATAATTTTGCAGACATAAACCCTAGAGCTTGTTCTGGGTTTTCTTTGACTTAGAACTACTTTATCTTCGCAATTTGGAGCATCAAGGTAGAGATTTGGATATCAATTGATCTCACCTTGCTAGATCTTTGTGAGTTTAGCAATTAACCAGAGATTGACAACCCTCGGTGGTAACTTTGTATCTCACTATTTTTTGCTATCTATCTTTCAATTCAACCATGTTTTCATCTATGATTGTTATGATTGCTATTGTTGATTTCGATTTTGATATGAGTAGCTAAATTTCTAGTTGGTGATAGTATGTAAATTCATAGCTAGGGTTCATATTGTGCATGATTGAGTTTCTGAATCTTTTACTTGTCGAATTGTTTTATTCGATTCTTTGATCCGACTAAGCCAAATATCCTCGTATAAAAGTGTTAGAAACACTAGGACAATTCAAGATCAACGTTTTCGGTATTTACAATTATCAAGTACTTCTTGCACTAAGCCTGACAACCTTAGCCAAGTATTAGCATAGATAAGAGGCTTTCAAAATACATGTCAAAATATGTCTTTTGGTGTTTGTTTATTCGAATTACTTTTAAAGCAGTATGTGTTGCACATTCATGCATAATTAGAACCCGATGCTTAGAATGAGCATTACTATCACCAGCTCTCGTCATATATTGTTAAGTTAAGCTAAGTTAAATTTGTTTACTGAATTTATATATAGTTATCGTAGTTAAAGCTAGTTAAGTCCCTACAGATCGACCCTCGAGGTCATCTTACCTCTGCACTACGTGTTTTGTGTAGTTGTGAGTTGCCCTTTGGCTTTTAAACAAATTCATTTGATTGTTCGAGTCTGACAATCTCGTTCATCACTTAGCTTGGCAAATCTCAAGCTAAGCGCTTGGCAGCAGATACATTTCGGGATTTCCCTTCTTTACACAGATTTTCAGTTACATTTTGACATTCAGACATTAACAAACCCTTTTGGAGAGCTTCTAAGCCCCAATTTGATAGAAAACTCAGATCTACTTGTAATTTTGCATTGGATTGAAGGATTTGGCCACAAAATTGCATCCCTTTTTCATCTACGGAGGGGTTTCATTCAATTCCAATCGAATAGTGACAGCTTTGGTGGAAACTTGTATCAATATCTCTTGTCTAGTAGTTTGATCTGATGTATTCTTATAACAATTCATATGATTTGATGTCTATGTTGATGATTACGAGTAGCTAAACCCCTTTGTGTTGGTGGTAGAATGTAGAATATGCATGTTATGGATTATGTTTATGCCTACATGAGATTGTGATTCAATCTTGTTGCAAATTTACTTCATATGATTCATAGTTGCCTCTAAAATATATTCGAATAGAGTATGTGACAAACTCATGGTCAATGAAAGCTATAGAATTGTATGTTAGTGATTTGCAACATGCTAGATAAATGGTGTTAGTGACAAACACCTCTAAATTATTGATAGTGATCTTTCATGATGTGTGTCTTGAAAGTTACCTAGACGGTTGCTTAGCGGACTTAGTCGAAGGTTTTACGCACTGAACTTGTGAGCATATTCGTAACCCATGCATGTTTATTCGATTTCTACCACCAACCATTTTCCAAACTTGATTACAACAAATCTGTTTTCTTGCTTGCTTTTGTCTAAAACGATTCTAAAAAACAAACTTGAACTCGTTGACTGAATTATCTAGCAAAAACCTCAAACAAAGCCACATTAGGTCCCGAGAGAACGACACTCGGGGACAACTTGCCATTGCACTCTAGTTTGTGTAATGATAAGTGTTCTTTGACTTATAAAACAAATTTAATTGATGAATACGACGACCATCATCTAACATTCTCAGCATCATGAGATGCGTCGTCGAACGATGTTTCTTGTTGAGTTTCAGCAAACTCTGGGACTTGAACTGTTGCAGTCTCAGCAACTGGTTCTTCAGTAATTGTAGCTTCATCAACTTCTTGGACTTGACTAGTTGCTATTTCAGCAACTGTCTCTTTTACTTATGTTGCTTTGCTGGCAACATTCTCAACAAGTGCACCCTTTCTTAGGTCTGCAGTAATGTCACTTGCAGGTTCCAGAATAGTATCATCAAAATTATCTACAATGTAGACATCTTCTATTCTTTCTAAGGTAGGATTTTCATTTCCACTGCCTTGTGGTCTTGCTTCAGTCGATGGATCCAAGTTAATTGGATTTGTGAAGGCTTCTGCAAGTACTTCAGCAACATCTACTACTGTGGTTTGCTTTTCCGTGTTGGTCCCTTTAAACAACAAGAAAAGACTAGAGGGGGGGGGGGGTGAATAGTCTTTTCAAACTTTCGTCGTTTAAAAACTTTCTCAGAAAGTACTTATTACTTTTCAGTAATGAGTTTGCTGATACCTAACTTTCTCAGCAAGCGCAAGTTACTTCTCAGTAACTAGGTTTGCTGATACTTAATATCAGAGAGCGGAAGTCTTTGATACAATAAGTGCTTTGTCAGTACGTGATAGTTTCAGCAAGTGAAGTGAGTGACTGTGTACAGATAGATATGCTTTGCTGAAAACTAAGTACAGTAAGTAAATCACACAAACACTTTTTATAGTGGTATCTGAGAGTGGCGTAATCTCTCAACTAATCCACTTTGTCCTTTCTAGGACTGAATCCACTAAGATAAGTTTGAGGTTCCTTACAACACCTATCTAGAGCGATCCAAACAGAAACCAAAGCGCACTTGCTTCGTTTCCAACCTAACTAGAGAACGAAACCTTGTTCTCCACCAAACTTGGGACTTTTAATCAGCAACACTATGCTAGATTAAGTTCCCCCTGAATATCACGCCTGAAAGGGTGTATTTTCAGTTAGAGAGGTTTGGGATGAGATAACTTAATTATAACTTATTCAGTTACAACAAGTAATCTAAGAAACAAAACTTTGAATACTTTGCAGTAAACAAGTTTGATTGTTTCTGGTGTCTAGACTTGTTCTTGTTCGAAAGAAAGAAAGAACACTTAACTAATTTCTTTGCCTAATAAGTTCTACTTCTTCACAAGTAGCTTTTTCATGCTTTAAGTCTTGGAACGGATCAATGGCAGTAAAGAGTATTAAAGGGTATGTGAGTTTAAGCACAAGTGAGAGTTTGATCACGTTGTTGACACACTTCAACTCTTTGCCGGATGACCTCTATTTATAGTGAAAATAAGGAGCCGTTTGAATTTCAAATTCTAAGGCTTTTGTTCCTTAAAATGTCACTATCTTGCTTTTGTACTTTCAGCAGCGTCCTTGTTTGTCTTCTAGTCTTCATGTCCTTCGCGTGCATGCTTTGCATTTAATGCTCATTTGAATGAAATTCAAACAGTAACATTGGGGCGCAAATACAAGTACTTTTAGCAAGAGGTCACAAATGTTCCATCAGCAAGTAGTCAGTCTCAGTTTCAGCAAGCACAACCTACTCTGTCGTTTAGATTTTCACTTATGCAAGCTGTTGCTGAAGTTTCAACTTTCTGAGCAACATGTGCCTTTGTAGATACCAGTCTTCAGAAATCTTCTAGTCTTCAGATCGTCGAAATCTTCAAGTTTCTGAGCGGTTTCTAAATGCTTCAATAGTTTGTTTGTGTAAACAAAGTACATCATCAGCAAATGCTTCAATAGGTTGTATTTCTTTTCAGAAAACAAGATACATCATAAGCGGTAAAACTAACCTATCTAGCACCTACTCTAAGTCTTCAGCAAACGTTCCTCTTTTACAATGTCCTTAAAATTCTAAATTCCTATGGACCTTAAGAGTACTAGTTACTGGACTTTCCTTAATTTAGCATGGTTAATTGCTCATCAAAATTACAAGATTCCTAAAAAATTTCCCCCTTTTTGATGTTAGCAATCCATGGCTAAATTAATTGTTACCCTTTTAGAGGTTTCTGATGTTGAATAAATCAGTTGATTAATGCAAGCATACTTGAATAATTAAACAGTAAGCATAAGTAAATTGCATAATCAAAAACCAATAAGAGTCAAAAGCTTCATTGATGATAGTTATCTTTCAGTAAGTTTACGGGAAAGAGCAGAGATAATTACACAGAATTAGCAAACAAAACTTAAAAAGAACTATTACAGAGAGTTAAGCTCTTTCAGAGGATTTCTCAAAATATCTCTTACACTATTCTCAACAAGTGCAGTGAATTCAATATAGTCCTTTGCGTAATTTTCAAGTAGCCTACGGACTTGTAGTTGAAGAATCCTTGCATTTTTACAGGCAGTATGATAATGCTTTTCAGCATTCATTTCCATGTAGTGAGTTACCCACAAATGCATGCCCCAATTGCTGGCATGGAGAAGCTGTGTATCTGAAATGCTTTTAGGATGAATCTTCCTTAGCCAGAGAAGATCTTCTTCTTGTCCTTAGCAGTGAGATAGAAATACTCATAAGGAATCAATCCAAGTCTCTTCTTTGTTTTCTTGGTCACGGGGTCAGAGTAATAAGCAATGCCAATTGCTTTTATCAATTCAGGTTCTTGTCTTATGGACTTACCAATTGCAATTCTTCTTACTGAGACTTCCAGATTCAACCATCTCCCAACAATATTTCTTGGTAGGGCCTCAGCCGTTTGTTTCCTTTTTACCTTGAGATCAATCCAAGTGAACATTTGGTTCAGTATGGCTGCTGGAAAGAACTCGTTCACCAGCAAATCTTCCAGCTTTAAGATCCAACAACCATGAACGTTTCTTATCACGTTCTGAGTGGTTTCATCATTGTTGGTCTTTGTATATTCAATGCCGGAGCCAATAGCAATGCTGGCCAGCCTCTTTTCTTCCTGTCTTTGCCTTCTTCTTCTTGACTTTGCATTGTCTTGATCTCTTGCTGAAGATCTTGAGTCAGAAGAGAAATGCTTTGAATGGCCAGACGGAGTTAAGGCTGTAATTGGTTTAGCTCTTATGACTTGAGCTATTGTCTGATTGTCATCATCATCATCATCTTCATTCAGAGCTTGATGACTTTCAGTATGACAGAATCCTTGAGTTTCAGCAGCAGTTTTTCTCTTTTTTGGACTTGCTGAATTTAACTCAGATTCTGCTTGTCTTTTAGAACTTTGCTCTTTTTCAGCAAGAGGTTCTATAGTCAGTGGCGCTTCAACAGTAGGAGGGGTTTTCTTCCTTGAAGTTCTCTTTTGTTTATCTTCCCCCTTAGAAATGGATTGCATCATCGGAGTAATGTGCAAAGAGAAGAACTCATTGCAATTTTCAGCATGAGTACTTAGGCTATTGAATTTCATGATGATTGCTTGCTGATCAAAAGTCAACTTTGACAATTCTTGCTTAATACTCGCCATATTCTCCTCATGTGTGTGCTCTGTTGCGGCCTTTTCTTCCATGAAAGTCTGAGCCTTGACTAATGCAGACTTTGCTAGCCGGAGTGCTTGACTTACATCTTCTTCATAGCTCCTGTGATAAAGACAGATGTCTTTCTGAGCTATTGTAAGTGTAGTAGTGCGTCTCAGCACAGTAGCCAATATTTTTCCAATATCAAGCGGGCTCTCAGCAAGCAGTGCATCATCTTCAGCTTTGTGGACTTCCCTAAGTGCCAAAATTCTTGGAGTAAACTCCTCCACACGTGGAAACGGCACAAGATTAGGGGTCAGGGAATGAACTTTATGTTCTGAAGCAAATTGATCATCTTGTAACAGCAATTCTCCTCTCAAGTCATCTCCTTCATCATTTTCATAGTCAAGAGAAGGAATTTCAACCACTTTGGGTTCTTTCTTGGAATTTTCATCCTCATTTGCTGATAGATCATCTTCATCCTCAGATTCATCAAGGCCAGCAACCTTGGAACCTAAGTCAGCAGCTTCATTCCCTTTTGGTTGAGTGGTTGCTGATGGCAACGCTTCAGACTCAACGACTGGAGTTTCACCTGTAGTAGGTTTTAATTGAGTAGTTGCTGAGGGTAACGTTTGAGACTCAATTGCTGGAGTTTTACCAGTAGTAAGTGGAAGGGAGGGGACTTCCTTTGGCCTTGAATGAATTTGGAGACTGTTTTGTAGTGCTCTTTGGTAATCTTCATCCAATTGTTTTTCATCATCAAGGTTTGTATCAGTGACCTTGGCATCGAGTAAAGATAACTCGGCATCAGAAAGCTTGCCTTTGCCATGTTTCAAAGCGGCTCGCTTTCTGGCGTATTCTTCTTCAGTATCAGCGCCTTGTATAGGTGCTTGATTTTCAACTTCAGCAGGAGCAGGTTGAGATTCATGCTGAGTTGGTGTTTGTTCAGCTTGCTGATTGTCTTGTTTCTCAGTTTCAGCAACTGTCATTTTTAGTCCACCAGCATCAGGACTAGGACCTTGATTGTTTTCATCATCACTGGGATCAGTGGGGATGTTTTCACTGGGATCAGTGGGGATGTTTTCCTTTGAATCTTTCCCTTCATCATCACTGGGATCAGTGGGGATGTTTTCATCTTCTTCCTCTTCATCATCATCAGTCAAAATAACTAGCTCGAGATGCTTGTATAAAGCAACACTCGTCACTTCCTCTTCTTCATTGATTTTGTGGGGATCGGCCACCACATGTACAAATGAACCTTTGAGCATCACAACTTGTTCAGCTGGAGAGGCACTCTTAAATTTGGCCTTCATATTCTCTCTGATTTGAGCAATCAGATTTGAGCTCATTAGCTGAGTATATGACATTTCTTCAGGAAGTATGGAGTGGACAAAAGTCTCGAGCTTCAGCAGAGAAGATCTCTTTTTCTCATTTGATAGATGAAGATGGAGATCAGAAAAATCCATCCTTCTATACCTTTGCCAGTTGCTGACAGACTTAGCAACTCTTGACAAGGTTGTTCTTTTGAAGTCGAAGTAAAGTTCCTCAGAACTCACTTTTTAATCTTCAGTGATGTGAACCACTTCATTGGTCTCCTTTAGAGCCTGGAAAAGAATAACATTTAGATCAGGAGAGGTTTGGATAATTGTCTTAGAGTCCAAAGCTGAAACATGAATTACCTGCTGAGTTTCAGCAAGCTCATGTTGCACACTTGTTTGTGCTGGTACAATTTCCATTCCTTGAGGAGCTTGAGAAGCATCCTCCATTTGTTCATCCTGAAATAAATGTGAGTTAGATACAAGTACTAAGTTGTCAAACTTAGTTGTATTACAAAAAAACTTTAACTACCTGCTGAGCAGGAATTGTTGATTCTGGTGCAGAGGCTTCAGCAACCGTCTGACTTGCATCTTTAGAAGTCTGTAGAGAAATCATAATATTAGCAAAAGATTGAGTTTCAGAAAGTGAAGTTTTTCTTATGGTTGAGTTAACTACCTGTTGAAGAGGGACAGGTGGTGACACAGTCCTCTCAGCATTCACAATTTCTTCAGTTTCTGGGACTGTTTCTTTAGCAGACTTCTTCTCTTGCTCTGTTTGAGAAAGCTGCGCGGTTTCAGCAATCTCCCTTGTCTCTGAAATGACAAGTTGAGCAGAAGCATCTTGACCCTTAAGCTCACTGCTTGTCATAAAAACATCAATGGATTTGTTGGATGTTTCTTGAATATCCAATTCCATCTGTTGGCTTATTTCTTCCAGTACAAGCTGGACTTTATCAATTGATGTCTCTGGTGAACTGGGGCCATTATTCTCAGCATCACGAGATGCGTCATCGAATAATGCTTCTTGTGTTGCTTCAGCAACCTCTGGGAGTTAAACCATTGCAGTCTCAGCAACTGGTTCTTCAGCAACCTGATGAGTTGCTTGTTCAGCAACCATCTTTTCAGCAACGGCAGCTTCAGCAAGTGCCGCAGTTCTTATATCAGCAGCAATATCAGTTACCGGTTCCAGAGCTTGGTCATCAAGATTATCTACAATGTAGATATCTGGGACTTGGGCAGGAATTTCATTTCCACTGCCTTGTGGTCTATTCACAGTAGAAGGATCAACATTAAGTTGATTGTTGAAGGCTTCCGCAAACACTTCAACGTTGTTGACATAGGTTTCAGTAACCACCTTGTCAACGTCTACTGGAGTTTGCTTTTCAGCAACTGCTTGGGAATCGTCCGAGAGATCATGGACAATTGGTACTGACTTGCGAGCCAGTGTTTTCTTTCTTGGGTTATTTGTCCTTTTTCTCTTGGGGACGGGGTTTGCTGATGACGCTGCAGTCTGAGTGTCATCATCAGCTTTCCTCTTTTTCTTCTTTGATTTTTCGAGTTTCCCAGCAGAGGCGTCAGTAGTTGCATTTTCAGCAACGGGTGTAGTGGTGTGATGAATGTGTATTTTACACTTTCATTTGAGTCTTTTTCACCTATTTCAGCTATCCTCTATGTTAATTTAGCTATATTTTAGTGCATTTTATTAGAATAGTGTCACGTTTCCCTTTAGTTTGTATTTTACAGGTTTTGAGTGAAAAACGAGGTTTTCCGGGCAATTATATTGAAGTAGACAAGGAATTGGTGTTCCGAAGGCCTATTTGGAGTATCCAGAAGATTCCGGATAGGATTTGAAGTCTAGGGGTCGAGTCTGAAGGCTAAAAGGTCACTAGAAGGCAAAAACCGAGTCCGAAAAGGAGAAGAAATCCAAAAACGCGTCGAAAACGCGTATCTGGCCGAAAAAGTCTCCCGGGCGAGTCGCCCGGGACGTGGGGCGAATCGCCCCACACCAGGCGAATCGCCCGGTGTGCCGAATGCCTATATATAGTTGCTCAGTTTTCTCCGTTTTTCATACTTTTGCAGACCTTTTCTCTCACCTTTCTCATTAGTTTTAGGTAGGAATTCTCCAGAGCCTGTTCTGGGGATTCTTAGCTTAGGAGATACTTTTTTTTAGCGTTTTGGAGTTTGTAAGATCACGATTCTTTGGAGATTGACAACCTTCGGTAACATTGTATCTTACAGTTTTTCTATTTATATTTATATATCTTTCGTCATGTTTTCATTCATTCGTGGTATGATTTTTGTTGATTGCATGACATCTATGAGTAGGTAAACTTCTCGTTGGTGATAGTATGTGATTTCTTAGCGAAGGGTTAATAATTATGCTAATGGTTATATCGCGCATTATACTTTGAGTTATTGCTTTATTTCTTTGATCTATCTAAATCTCTATCTTCGTAGTGTTGAATAATTACGGAACACAACTGGACAATTGTTTGATCAAAGATCTCTATGCAAAACCGGGGAATTTATGCATGATTATTAACCTGCTATGCTTTGAATGACCATACTATCACCAATCTCCATTACCTGTTAAGAAAAACCTTTGCTAAGTCGTCTGTTGATTTATATTCTTAAGTTAGATTAGATAAAGCTAGTTATAGTCCTTAGAGATCGACACTCGAGGTTATTCTACTGCTACACTAGAGTTTTCGTTGTAGTTGTGAATTGCCTTTGGCTAAATACAAATTTATTTGATTAATTGAGTCTGACAAACCCGGTTCATCAAATTGGCGCCGTTGCCGGGGACTATACTCCTTTTTTCTGTTTAGCTTTTTTATATTTTCAGCATTCAATTCCCAGAACAGCTCTTGGATTGTTTCTCAGAAATTTCACTTTCTTACCCTATTTCTTTCCTCCTATCTTCTTCAGTAAATTCATCTAATCTGATCTTGGTTACCTTGCGTGTTTGTGCTCTCGAAATTTTTGGTGATACTGTGTTTGATTACGCTAATAGAATTAATTTTTAGTTTTGAGTTACTCTTACTACAGAAATACAGGTATGATGTCCATGCGCGCTCGCATGACACCCCAATTCTCGCAGGTGAGGAGAGGATCTTCCGTATACCTGGAAGATGAGTTAAGGAGGTATGAGGTGACGGAGTCCATGGTGAGGTACTTACCAAGGTATGAAGATGGAGTAGGGATGGACCCATGGAGTTTCATTCGATCCTATGAGAAGGAAATAGAAAGAATTCCAGCAGAAGGGTTTACTAAGGACCAATTGTGCAGGAAATTATTTTCTTTTACTCTTGGGTATGAGCCGAGGCGTTGGATTGCAAGGTTAGAACCAGGATCGCTGAAAACTTGGGGCCAAGTAGTAGAGGAGTTCTTGGCTCGATTCATGCCTTATCATGAGACGATTGCCTTACGTGATAGGATCCAATATTTCGAGCAAGGAGAGTATGAGCAGTTTTGTGACGCCAACGAATGTTTTGAGATGTATAAACGTGAGTGCCCCCATCACCGTTTCGAAGATGGGGAGTTGATTTGGTGCTTCGTCGGTGGACTTCGTGAAGAGGAACGACTTAGAGTGGATAGGTTGAGCGGCGGTCTGGGAGAATGTACGGTCGACGAGGCAGAAGAAGTCCTCCGTAAGTACGCCAGAGGTTCAACACAATCTGAGCAGGTCATACCAATTCACATCACCGGAAAGGAAGTAGATCGAGGTGAAGCAGGAAGCTCATCCGAGGAGTATTTTGAAGTCGAAGAAATCAGTGAGGAAGATGAAATTGCAGATGCCGAGCAAGTTGAAGATGACCTTCGTATAGCAAAAGTTGTTGAAGAAGTTGAAGTAACTGAGCATCTTACGGAAAAATTCAGCTTGTTAAAATGTGCGGAAGTAGAAGAGATTCGGAAACTTGAAGAGGAGGAAGGATTGGAAGGCGACGCCCCCCAGGAGGTGGGGGGCGGTTCGCCCAGCATGGGGGGCGAACCGCCTCCCATGACCACCATGACCAGTGAGCTGGGGGGCGGTTCTGGGAGCTGGACGATCCCAGCTCCCCTATTTCTTTACTCACAGACATTCGCATCAATCCAAAGCCACTTCCTTCCGTTACTACTAAGGTTCTTGAGTACAAAGAGGTGAATCTACCCCTCCGAGATGGAAAGCTTGACAAGCAAGATACACAGGAGTAACCACTAAACAAGAACCTCGATAAAGTCAAAGTGAATGTCTTCCTATTGATGAAGTCCTTATTGGATATGCCTGCAAAGCAAACCAGTCCATTCACCATGGTGAGATCTTTGAAGCTTCCTAGGTCTCTTTGCTACATCGGACCAAGAGAATGGCGGCCACCGTGGGGAGGTACTCTTCAATACTCAGCCGACCAAGGCCAAACCGTTCGGTAACATCTAGTATCACTTTTTTATTTACTCATTCTCTTTTGCTAGGGGATAGCTTAAGTTTCATGAGGGGGATGGGATGTGAACCATGATGTTAATTATTGTTTGGCTTTGTGATGTTGAGTATGGTATCTTGTTTTTTGTTTGCATTTGCATTTGCACGTTTACTGCTTTCTTAGCTTTTAGTTGCATACACTACATTCATCCTAGGATAGTCTTGCATGTTTTATATGGAGTTTATGGCCAAATGTTTTGAACTTTTTTATTGGGTAGATCAACTAATTATGCCATTAATCATATGCTTCATCTCTGTGAATTTGTTTGAGGTTTTTCTCGCTTGGCTTGTCACATTTATGTATTGCACTTAATTAAGCTTGGTAGTCTCGACATCACTTAGTGGTGTTTTCTCTACTGCGGTTCACGAAGGCCTTTATAATAGGATGATGCATGTTAGGGTCTTATGGTTGTTTTCCCGAGTAATTATGTACCTAAGAGGCAACAAGTCTTCACCTTGCTTTGAGATTACTAAATGCCTAGGAAGGATGTAGTGTGAGATTGTGTGATCCTTTGTTTGCAACCTATTCTTCCGAATAGGTTTGGGGAGGGGGTTACACCATCATTAGACTTGTTTTTCGTTTTTCAATTTTGTGTTGTGAGTTTATTTTTCCTTTTTCGTAAATTTTGTACTCCAACCTATTCTTTCGAATAGGTTTGGGGAAGTCGTTCGTGAGTCATTTGGTTTCTTTTACTTGTGCTACTGCTGGCTAAAAAAATCGGAAAAAAAAAGAAAAAGAAAAATTCCAGAAAAAAAAGAAAAAAATCTGGAAAGAAAAAAAGAAGAAAAAAAAAAAAGACCCCAAAAAAGCAAAAAAGGGTCCAAAAAAGAGAAAACCAAAAAGCAGTTTAGCGAAGTGTTGTGTCTCATTTTCCAATTCATGTAATGTTCGTGATCGTGTTGTAATTTTCTATCTTTTCTTTTTGTTTGAGTGTCATCTGTTCTAGACCACCCTCGTCCTGCCATTCAGGAAGTGGTGAATATCTTAAGGCTTTGCTTAAGAGATGGGTAGAATAGGGGAGTGTTATCTTTTTAGGGAACCCTTCTTCGTTTGATGAGAGCCAGTATTGGTTCGACCTCTTTGAGGAAAAGTCTTAACTTGGTGAACAACAGTAAGTCCTCTGTTTCATAGGCACGGGACAACCATTCGTATTCTAACATGTTTCATTACGTCGTCACTGACTAGGTCCAGGTAGAGAATGTTACGAGAGACTATCTTTCTTGACATAAGTGCTTATGTGAGTGTGTATGAGTCAATCGAGGCATTTATCAACCAATATTCATGTTATGATTTGTATGGTTTTTGTTCATATGTTTTTTGATAGATTCAATAGATTAGTTCATTTTATTTGGCATGAGACTCCATTTTTTGTGTTGCATTG
Organism: Plantago ovata; assembly: GCA_028274465.1. NCBI lineage: Eukaryota > Viridiplantae > Streptophyta > Magnoliopsida > Lamiales > Plantaginaceae > Plantago > Plantago ovata. The sequence continues at coordinate 85,598,481 of CM051456.1, read as the reverse complement.
TTTTTTGCATTAGAGTCTAGCTTAGTTGCTTGAGGACAAGAAAAGGTTCGGTTTGTGGAGTTTGATGAATGTGTATTTTACACTTTTATTTGAGTCTTTTCACCTATTTTAGTTATCCTCTATGTTAATTTAGCTATATTTTAGTGCATTTTATTAGAATAGTGTCACGTTTCCCTTTAGTCTGTATTTTACAGGTTTTGGGTGAAAAACAAGGTTTTCCGGGAAATTATATTGAAGTAGTCAAGGAATTGGTGTTCCGAAGGCCTATTTGGAGTATCTAGAAGATTCTGGATAGGATTTGAAGTCTAGGGGTCGAGTCTGAAGGCTAAAAGGTCACTAGAAGGCAAAAACCGAGTCCGAAAAGGAGAAGAAATCCAAAAACGCGTCGAAAACGTGTATCTGGCCGAAAAATTCTCCCGGGCGAGTCGCCCGGGACGTGGGGCGAATCGCCCCACACCAGGCGAATCGCCCGGTGTGTGGGGCCCTTCGCCCCACACCTGCCGAATGCCTATATATAGTTGCTCTGTTTTCTCCGTTTTTCATACTTTTGCAGACCTTTTCTCTCACCTTTCGCATTAGTTTTAGGTAGGAATTCTCCAGAGCCTGTTCTGGGGATTCTTAGCTTAGGAGATACTTTTTCTCAGCGTTTTGGATCTTGTAAGATCGCGATTCTTCGGAGATTGACAACCTTCGGTAACATGGTATCTTACAGTTTTTCTATTTATATTTATATATCTTTCATCATGTTTTCATTCATTCGTGGTATGATTTCTGTTGATTGCATGACATCTATGAGTAGCTAAACTTCTCGTTGGTGATAGTATGTGATTTCTTAGCGAAGGGTTAAAAATTATGCTAATGGCTATATCGCGAATTATACTTTGAGTTATTGCTTTATTTTTTTGATCTATCTAAATCTCTATCTTCGTACTGTTGAATAATTACGGAACACAACTGGACAATTCATTGATCAAAGATCTCTATGCAAAACCGGGGAATTTATGCATGATTATTAACCTGCTATGCTTTGAATGACCATACTATCACCAATCTCCATTACCTGTTAAGAAAAATTTTGCTAAGTCGTCTGTTGATTTATATTCTTAAGTTAGATTAGATAAAGCTAGTTATAGTCCTTAGAGATCGACACTCGAGGTTATTCTACTGCTACACTACGGTTTTCGTTGTAGTTGTGAATTGCCTTTGGCTAAATACAAATTTATTTGATTAATTGAGTCTGATAAACCCGGTTCATCATGGTGTCAGCATGATCACCATCTAGAGCAGTTTCATCTCTGTCACCACCATCTACAGCAGTTTCATCTCTAAGTTGCTGAGTGGTGACATTTGCAGCTGTTGTATACCTTTCCTGCTGGCTTGTGCTGACAACATTTGCAGCTGTTGTCTTCTTAGATTTTTCAAGTTTCTTGCCAGCAGTCTTAGGTACATTCTGCTTGTAGAAGGCTCTTCCCACATTGCATACAGATTTCTTGATTGGCAATGGGCTTCTCAGCTGAATCCTGAAGTGTTCAAGGATATAGCATATCTTCAGTCCATACATGACTGGGAAGGTAGGTGAGACCTTTTTGTTTTCAACCTTAACCTTGAACTTAGTAACACAATCAACAAGTCTGTTGAAAATGTACTTAGCCCAGTTGAGTTCCATTTTGTTCTCATGGATATGCATCAGCAGCGGCCACCTTCTCAGGCCTACTTGGTCTATTTCTCCAACTTGGGAGTCCAAAACTTTGATTAGTAGTAGAGCTACTAGACCAAGTGAGTGGCAGAGATGCTTCCTCTTAACGTGCTTTGTCCAAGTCACGGGAGCAATCTCTCCTTTCTTCATTTTCTCATTTCTGACATCACTGTAGAAGGCTTCTATCTCTTCATCAGTAGCAGTGATGTCATTTTCAGTTCCAGTGGTTGGAATCTGAAAGCTTTCCGCTAAATCAGTCCATTTCAGGACGATTTGCGTGTTCTGAACTGTAGTAAAGATCACTTTTTCAGTGACTCCTTGACTATCAGTTAGGGACTGGATTTCTGCATTGTTGTAGAACTCCATTGTATCCAACATGCTCACTTGCATAGGGTGAGCAGTTATAAAATGAATGAGGCCTTGCTGCTTGATAAAGTCAAGCGCCTCTTCATTGTCACCGTCAACTTCTTGTTCATAGAAGTATCGGATATACTTCTCTTTAGCAAAACCACCCCATTGCATCATCATCTCACACTTTGCAGTGTCAAGATATGAAGGAGGCATGGGTTTTTCGGTAATTCTGTCGTTTTTCAACACAACTTTCGTTGTGTTTGTTGCCGGAGTAGTCACCGGAGCAGTGCGTTTCTCAGCACTGTCAACCTTAGATGACTTGGAGGTCTTAGAAGATTGTCTTTTCCGTGCCATTTCTTTATATAGAGAAGAAAAGTGTACGAAAAAGATTGTTTGCTTTTTGACCGGAGGTACAGTAGATTCATGCTAAAATTTGCAGAGAAAGGAAATGTGAGTTAAAGAATTTTGTCATTTCTCTAACTCCTTCTTTATATAGTGTCTCTGATGTGTGAGAAACTCAATCGATTTGAGTTTTCAGCAAGGGTAAAACAGAGAAACAGAGGCGTTAGTGGAGTCTTTGCATTAAATGCGTAGTGGCCTACTAACTAAAACCGTCAGAGCACTCTCTCTCTTTGTAATGTTAACCGTTAGATCAATAACTCCTTTTAATCAATGGCCACGATTGTATTTCATGTCATAATTATTACGAGTTTATCTGTGCCAGATTAACGTCACAAATTGATTTTACCGAGATTTATGGGATTAGATTGCTTGCTGAAATATACAAGAATCTTTTCAGCGAGTTTGCATAAATAGCCTAGATACTTGATGAAAGTTCCCCTTTAATCAGATATCTCATATTTCCTAAAGTTCAAAAGATATTTCTGAGTTCCCGTATCAGTAAATTCTTTTTATACTTGAGACATCTTTTGGTAAAATCTGAGGGATGAGTTTTGCTCTTTTCTGAGTTCCCGTCTCAGAATATTCCCTTGATACTTGAATACTTGTTTCAGTACCTTTGATTGTCTGAATACCCGTTTCATCAATCTTTAAGGTTTTTCTCTTATTGAGTGCCTGTCTCAGCAAGTGATCAAGTTTCCTAACAAATACCTGTTTTGAAGGAATTACTTGTTGAATGCCTGTTTCAGCAATCATGTAGTGACCTATCATTTCTTAGAAGAAATTAGTGGAAGGAGCTTTTAATAGAGTAAGAATACTTTGACTTGCTGAATACCCGTTTCAGCATTCTGCCAATTGTATCCTTTATTGAGGTAATTCAATCAATCCAAGGTTATACCTTAGCATTGCGAATCTATTATCTGGTAGGGGCTTGGTAAAGATGTCAGCAAGTTGATCATCAGTACCTACTTTGACAACCTCAATATCTCCCTTTTCCACATGATCTCTAATGAAATGATGTCTAATATCAATGTGTTTGGTCCTTGAGTGAAACTTAGGATTTTGCGTGATAGCAATAGCACTCGTATTATCACAAAAGATTGGTGTTTTCTTTGCAGAAATACCATAATCTCTTAATTGTTGCTGAATCCATGGGATTTCAGCTGTGCAACATCCAGCCGCAATGTACTCAGATTCAGTAGATGAATTGGCAACACAGGTTTGCTTCTTGCTGAACCATGATATTAATCTAGTACCCAAAATCTGACAAGTTCCAGAGGTACTTTTTCTATCAAGAGTTGATCCTCCATGATCAGCATCAGAATAACCTACCAACTCAAGTCCTGAATCTTTAGGATACCATAATCCAACATTGACTGTACCTTTGACATATTTCAGTATCTTAATTGCCTTTTTGTAGTGTGATTCTCTTGGATCAGATTGGAATCTTGCACACACACAAGCAGCATACTGAATGTCAGGTCTACTTGCTGTTAAATACAACAAGGAACCAATGAGCTTCCTATACTTGTGTTCTTCAACCCTTTTATCTTCTTTAGTATAGCCCAATTTGGTACCAACACTCATAGGGATCTTTTCAGGTTTCTCTTCCTCTTTGATCCTAAACTTTATGAGCATTTCTTTCGCATACTTTGCTTGATTTATGAATATTCCATCTTTGAGTTGCTTGACTTGCAATCTTAGGAAATAATTCAATTTTCCCATCATACTCATTTCAAATTTGTTTGTCATGAGTTTGGCAAAATCATCACAAAGTTGCTTGTCCTTAGATCCAAAAATTATGTCATCCACATAAATTTGAACTAAGAGTATTTTACCATCATGGTTCATGGTAAATAAGGTTTTATCAACTTCACCTTTCTTGAAACCATTATCCAGCAAGAACTTAGCCAAGGTATCATACCATGCTCTTGGTGCTTGCTTTAGACCATATACAGCTTTTTGAAGCTTGTATACCATCCTAGTTTCTGAGGGAAGTTCAAAGCCAGGGGGTTGTTCTAAGTAGACTTCTTCAGCAAGTTCACCATTCAAGAATGCACTTTTAACATCCATTTGGTAAACAATGAAGTCATTGTGAGCAGCAAAGGCCAAGAAAAGCCTAATTGCATCCAATCTTGCAATTGGTGCATAAGACTCATCATAGTCCAATCCTTTAGTCTGACAGTAACCTTGAGCAACTAAACGTGCTTTGTTTCTTGTTACTTCACCAGACTCACTCAACTTGTTCCTGAACACCCACTTTGTACCAATAGCTTTCTTGCCTTCAGCAAGTAGTACAAGTTTCCAGACTTTGTTCCTTTCAAATTGATCCAGTTCTTCTTGCATTGCCTTGATCCATTCAGAATGCTTTAAAGCTTCTTCTATGGTTTTAGGTTCAATTTCTGAAACAAAGCAAGACAACAGTGATTCTACTTCTACGACAGTTGCTTCTTCAGCAAGTCCATGAGTAGCAGAAACTTTGGATCTAGTCACTTGGCGTTTATCAATATCACCAATCATATCCGTAGAGGGATAATCTCTAATCCATTTATTAACAGGTTTTCTGCTTGTTGGATCTGAATATGTTTGGTCATCAGCATGTGACTCTTCAGCATGTACTTGTTTAGTACAACTGGGATTTTGTGTCTCTGCTGAGATTGGTTCATCAGCAACTGCTTGTTCAGCATAGCTAGATTGTGGTAACTCATCAGCAGGCACGGGAGGTTGCGTAGTTTCAGCAACTTCCGGAGCAACTGCGTCTTTTGCTGGAAATTCCTTGTCGTGAACTATATTTATCTTGTCATGACTTGGGGGAGGGGAGTCATTGTCAGAATCATCATTTAGTTCAATTGACTTGATTTGCCTAGCATTAGATTCAGTTCTTTGCTCATGTATAATTAGCTTTTTCATACATTCTGATATTTTTTCTTCAGCAGACACTCCTTGTGTCTTTTCATAGAATACAACATGCACTGATTCTTCGATCTTTTGTGCCTTTTTGTTGTAAACTCTATAAGCTTTACTATGCAAGGAGTAACCGAGAAATATCGCTTCATGTGCCTTTGGTTGAAATGTTCTTAGGTAATCTCTACCGTTATGAAGAACGAAACACTTACAACCAAATACTCTTAGGTGAGTGATATTAGGAGGTCTACCAACGAACAACTCATATGGAGTTTTGTTGTATTCCTTAGTAATCAAACATCTGTTTTGAGTGTAACAGGCGGTATTAATCGCTTCAACCCAACAAGCCTCACTTATTTCAGTGTCAGCAAGCATTGTTCTTTCGGCTTCTTTTAGGGTACGATTCTTCCGTTCAGCAACACCGTTTTGTTGTGGTGTCCTTACTGAGGATAACTGATGTTGTATGCCTTTTGAAGTGCAATACTCAGTTATGGACTGGTTTACAAACTCAGTACCATGGTCTGTCCTTATGACTTTTACCTTGTCATTTTTCATGACTTCAAGCTTATTCAGCAAGTTAGATATTTCAGTCCTTGTTTCAGATTTGTGCTTGATAAATACTGCCCATGTGAATCTTGAATAGTCATCTACCACCACCAGACCATACTTCTTACCAGCATAGCTTGTTGAAGAAGATTCAAACAAGTCCATGTGCAAGATATGTAAAGGTTTTGTAGTTGACGGTACTGCCTTGTTCTTGAAAGAAGATTTGGTTTGCTTTCCTTAATGACATGCATTGCAAACACCATCCTTCTTAAAAGTAACCTTAGGTAATCCAACTACACGTGCCCTTTTAGACAGCTTATTCAGCGTCTTGAAGTTTAGATGACTTGTTCGTTTATGCCATAACCATGCTTTTTCAGCAAGGCAATCGTGATCTGAGACAAGGCATTTTTCAACAATTGCTGAAGACCAATCTACGGTGTACAGGCCTTCTGATCTTCTTGCAATCATAATAACCTTTTTAGTCTCGAAATCTATAAGTTTACATTCATCACTTTTGATTTTGATGAAGTATCCTTTGTCAGCAAACTGACTCATGCTGAAAAGATTAAAATTAAGATTTTAGACATAAAGAACTCCCGTAATGGTAATGCATCCTAACTTCACGTCACCATAGCCTTTTGTAGAACCAGAGCCTCCACCAGCAAACCTTATTGTTGGACCTTTAGACCACCGTCTATAGTTTATAAGGTTATTCTTGTTGCCCGTCATGTGCTTTCCACAACCACTGTCAAAGTGCCAGATTGCATTGTTTGTCTCTGTGGCTGAAGTCTGCACAATCAAGAGCAAACAAGTTAATTATCCAATATTGGATGTCCATTAACATGTTCAAGAATGCGTCCAGTGGAAACCAAAGTCTTAAGTTTTTCAACTTTGACTTGTTTTCTACTTGTTGAGGAACTAGGAGGTTTTGAGCTAAGAGACTTTTGATTCGTGCTGATCAAGTCCACTTTCTGATGTGGTGTCTTGCTCGGTTGACCTTTTTCCTGAACATACTTTTCAGTAAGTTCTTTTCTAGCAAGGTTCCTTCTAGCCCTAGCATTTAGAGTCTTTTCAGAACTCTTAGGCTTGATTTTGTTCATCTCTTTGAAGTATCTTTGCTGACTTTGCTTATACTCCTGAAAAAGTTGACTTTGCTTGGTTTTGAAACCGAGTCCACTTTTCGGAGAATGCTGAGCTTTTGTGTCAGCAACCTTACTTGATTCAGGTTTGTCAGCAAAGGTCTTCTGATTACTTTTAGTAATCTTGCCTTTTGACTTAACAAATTGCTTTTCAGCAACTTGTTTGGCGGAATGTTTTACAGCATCCTTTTTCTTTACAGTTTGCTTGTCAGCAACCTGTTTTCCTTTTAAAGTCTTGTTACTTTGAGTAGCAACAACGGGCTTTACGGTCGTAGGTACTTGATTGCATTTTTCAGCAACCTTAGATTGAACAAACTGATAAAGTTCTGGTTGACCACTATCAGTAGCACGTACAAAGGAAATCGGTGATTTGTCTTTACTTAAGATTATTACGTTATCACCTTCATACGTTGCACCTAAACCTTCTTTCTGAGATGGATCTCTCAAATAAGAGTTTAGTTCAGTTAGCGTATTACTTGCATCAGCATTATATTTGAAATTGATTTTCATCTTTTTCATCTCTTGAATTTCAGAAAGTAACTTTAGAATTGAGGACTGATACTCTTCCAATTCTAATGCCATTTGAGAATTCTTCTCTGTAGCTTCAGCAATCAACTTCTTAAGACGCCTTATTTCAGCATCCTTTTCTTCTGTCTCTTCCTTCAGCAAGATATACTTTTCAGTAGTCTGCTTGGTCAGAGTTTCAGCAATCTGTAGTTTCTCTTGCTGTCTGCTCAGAGTTTTCTCAAATCTTTCGATTTCTCCTTGAATCTTGTCAAGGTCAATCTTGTCTTCACTTTCTGAGTCTGAGTCAGAGGTAGGATTGTTTACCTGACCGGCCATGAGGCAGAACTCGTAGTTTGACACATCTGGATAAGCTTCCATAGCTATTCCACAAACTTCTTTGCTAATCTCTACGTCAAGAGTGGCTTCTTCATCGTCAGTGTCTGAGCTTTCATCCTCACTGTCTTCGGAGCTAGTATCAATGCATAATGCATCGATTTTTGCTTGAAGCTTCTTATTTTCTTCAGCAATAAAAGCTCTTTTGAACTTCTTCTTCTTTTCAGCAGATTTGCCTTTCAGCAAAGGACAATTTGCTTTGAAGTGTCCAGGCTTTTTGCAGTAAAAGAAGAGATCATTTCCAACTGATGGTTCTTCTGATGAGGTTGCTTGCTGAGCTTGCTTGTTCAGCGAGCTAGTCTCATTTTTGTACTTATGGTAGTTGTTACCAAGATGCTTTTTCAGCTTCTCTTTTGCTTTTCGCCTTTCAAGTTCCTTACTGATGAATTTGTTCATGTTTTTGACAACCAAAGCATTTTCATCAGCAGGCTCTTTATCATTCTTCTTTTCAGAAGATGATGGCTTTGCAGCAAGAGCAATGTTTTGCGATTTTTCAGCAAACACATTTTCTCTTTGCTTTGTCTCGTAGTTGACAGTAGCAAGATGAGAGAACAACTCTGTTGGTGTAATGTCTGGTATTCCTTGATTGTAGTAGAAGTTCTGAGTGTGGATTACATTCTTGGTTCAGACTTCTGATGATGGTTTTCACCTTCTCAGAATCTGAGTAAAGATTTCCAACACCCAAGGCTGCCATTTCACTAACAAGAGTTGTGAATCTGAAGTCCAAGTCTTCCAGTGACTCATTTGTACCTTGTTTAAAGTTCTGGAACTTTAACTTCAGCACTTCGAGTTTGTTCTCCTTGGTTTTGTCAGATCCAGTGCAAAGATCTTGAACCATTTTCCAAGCTTCCTTAGCAGTTTTAGCACCCCACAGTTTGCACTGTATGGTATCCGGAGTTGATCGAATGATGATGTTTCTTGCTTGGCCATCAAGACAGAATCTCTTAGCTTCGTCGCAAGTCCATTCCTCTCTTGGTTTTGGAACGACCGTATCAACTAGTTCGCCTAAGATAGTTTCCTTTCCAGGTTCTGTGGTCTTGTGAGGAAAACTTCTTTCAACCTTAGTGATCTTGATAGGTCCTGATGAACCGGAATTTGTCAGATTCTAATTAATCAAATAAATTTTTATTTAGCCAAAGTCAATTCACAACTACAACGAAAACCGTAGTGTAGCAATAAAATAACCTCGAGTGTCGATCTCTAAGGACTATAACTAGCTTTATCTAATCTAACTTAAAAATATAAAATCAACAAACGACTTAGCACAGGTTTTTCTTATCAGATAATGGAGGTTAGTGATAGTATGATCATTCAAAGCATAGCAGGTTAATAATCATGCATGAAGTACCCGATCGTTTTGCATAGAGATCTTTGATCAATGAATTGTCCAATTGTGTTCGTTATAATTCAACACTACGAAGATAGAGGTTTTAGATAGAGCAAAGAAATAAAGCAATAACTCAAAGTCTAATTCGCTTTACAGCCATCAGCATAATTATTAACCCTTCGCTAAGAAATCACATACTATCACCAACGCTAAATTTAGCTACTCATAGATGACATGCAATCAACAGAAATCATAGCAAGATTGAATGAAAACATGTTGAAAGATAAATAAATATGAATAGAAAAACTGTAAGACACAATGTTACCGAAGGTCGTCAATCTCCGAAGAATCGCGATCTTACAAGCTCCAAAACGATAAGAAAAAGTGTCTCCTATGCTAAGAATCCCCAGAACAGGCTGTGGAGAATTCCTACCTAAAGCTAATGAGAAAGGTGAGAGAAAAGGTCTGGGAAAGTATGAAAAACGGAAAAAACTGAGCAACTATATATAGGTATTCGACAGGTGTGGGGCGAGTCGCCCCACACACCGGGCGAATCGCCTGGTGTGGGGCGATTCGCCGCACGTCCCGGGTGAATCGCCCGGGACCTCCAGTCGGCTGGTTACGCGTTTTCGACGCGTTTTTGGATTTCTTTTCCTTTTCGGACTCGGTTTTTGCCTTCTAGTGACCTTTTAGCCTTCAGACTCGACCCCTAGACTTCAAATCCTATCCAGAATCTTCTAGATACTCCAAAAAGGCCTTCGGAACACCAATTCTCTGCCTACTTTAATATAATTGCCCGGAAAACCTCGTTTTTCCCCCAAAACCTGTAAAATACAAACTAAAGGGAAACGTGACACTATTCTAATAAAATGCACTAAAATATAGCTAAATTAACATAGAGGATAGCTAAATTGGTGAAAAGAGACTCGAATGAAAGTGTAAAATACACGTTCATCAAACTCCCCAAACCGAACATTTGCTTGTCCTCAAGCAACTAAGCTAGACTCTAATGCAAAAAACAATGCAACACAAAAAATGGAGTCTCATGCCAAATGAAATGAACTAATCTATTGAATCTATCAAAAAACATATGAACAAAAACCATAAAATCATAACATGAATATAGGTTGAAGAATGCCTCGATTGACTCATACACATTCACATAAGCACTTATGTCAAGACAAGATAGTCTCTCGTAACATTCTCTACCTGGACCTAGTCAATGACGACATAATGAAACATGTTAAAGTACGAATGGTTGTCCCGTGCCTATGAAACTGAGGACTTACTAATTTTCACCAAGTTAAGACTTTTCCTCAAAGAGGTCGAACCAATACTGGCTCTCATCAAACGAAGGAGGGTTCCCTAAAAACATAACACTCCCCTATTCTACCCATCTCTCAAGCAAAGCCTTAAGCTATTCACCACTTCCTGAATGGCAGGACGAGGGTGGTCTAGAACAGATGACACTCAAACAAAAATAAAAAGATAGAAAATTACAACACGATTACGAACTTTACAGGAATTGGAAAACAACACTTTGCTAAACTGCTTTTTGGCTTCTTTTTTTTTGGACCCTTCCTTGCTTTTTTTGGGGTCTTTTCTTTTTTTTTCTCTTTTTTTTTTCTTTTCCAGTTTTTTCTTTCTTTTTTTTTTTCTGGAATTTTTCCTCTTTTTTTTTAGCCAACAGTAGCACAACGAAAAAGAAAACAAAAATGACACACAAACGACCTCCCCAAACCTATTCGAAAGAATAGGTTGGAGTACAAAATTTACGAAAAAGAAAAAAGAAAAATAAAAATCACAACACACACTAAAATGTGAAAAACAAGTCTAATGAAAGTGTAACCCCTTCCCCAAACCTATTCGAAAGAATAGGTTGCAAACAAAGGATCACACAATCTCACACTACCTCCTTCCTAGGCATTTAGCAATCTCAGAGCAAGGTGAAGACTCGTTGCCTCTTAGGTACATAATTACTCGGGAAAACAACCATAAGATCCTAACATGCATCATCCTATTATAAAGGCCTTCGTGAACCACTAAGTGATGTCGAGACTACCAAGCTTAACTAAGTGCAATACATAAATGTGGCAAGCCAACCGAGAAAAACCTCAAACAAATTCATAGAGATGAAGCATATGATTAATGTCATAATTAGTTAATCTACCCAATGAAAAAGTTCAAAAAATTTGGCAATAAACTCCACATAAAACATGCAAGACTATCCTAGGATGAATGTAGTGTATGCAACTAAAAACTAAGAAAGCAGTAAACGTGCAAATGCAAACAAAAAACAAGATACTAACACAAAGCCAAACAATACTTAACATCATGGTTCACATCCCATCCCCCTCATGAAACTTAAGCTATTCCCTAGCAAAAGAGAATGTGTACATAAAAAGTGATACTAGATGTTACCGAACGGTTTGGCCTCGGTCGGCTGAGAGTGGACATGCGAAAAGACAAATTATCGGGATTGTCATCCCCATAATAGTCTCTCCACATGTCAGACAGGAGATCATGTTGCTGCTGGATGAGCTGTTGCTGCTCCCACATTATCTGCCTCTCATTCCGGTGATGCTCCTCAATCATCTCCCAATCGCGGTTGCGCTGGGCAATGTGTCCATCAAGGTCATGTCGCATTCCTTGGACAGTGGTGGTCAAGGATGCAACACTGGCATCGAAGTGGGCCCGAAAATCAGAGAAGTCAAAACCTTGAGACCCATGTGGTACTCGAGGTGGGGCATGTGGTGCTCTATGGACAAAAGGAATATCCGGGATAGGAACTCGGCCATCTTCATCTTCCATAGCATCCTCATCTTCATCGTCAGAATCAGTTGCTTGAAATGGAGCTTCAACATCAGCAGCAGCAACAATGGGGTTCTTCATTTGATACCTAGTTAGCTGCACGTCAATAGTCGAAGGGGAAAGGGCAGCGACCTCGCAATCCCCCTCATCAATGTCCTCCACCCCGTAATATTTGCAATATGCTGTGATGAAGCTCGGAAAAATGAAGGGATTCTTCTTTTTCTCCCAATGGTGCTCATATTCGGCATACATGATCTGACCGATGTCTATTCGATGCTTGTCTATGAAGTAGCAGAGGAGCTCGGCATATTTCGGTTGTATCCACGTGTCATTCTTTCTAGGGATCAAGTTGAAAATGCAGAATTTCATGACCACCTTAGCCTCGATGCTAAGGTCACTCTGACGGATCCGTGCAGGTTGAGCTCCGGTATCTGGATACCTATACTCCCTGTTGCAGATCACATCTGTAATGGCACTTCCGATCCCCCTAGTGGCCCTTGAATATTCGTAGGAGTGGTTGCTTCATGTGAACTCCCGTTCCCCAAGATGGATGAATGCCGAAATTGAGGCCGACGTCCATGGCACAATTATACCTCGAACGAGTACCCCCACCTTTTCCTCAAAATCAGTGAATCCGACATAGAACTCATGGAGGAGGCTCGTATCGTACCCCTTGAATCGGTTGGAAGTATACCAACCCCAATTCCTTTTCCTTGCCAAACGGGAGAGCGTCCTGTACCCCGCCCTGTGAGCTACTTCATCCGGAATGTCTATCCTTCTGTCCGGTATAATCGATTGCCCACCTTGAGATAGCTCCGCTTCGAGCCTCTGTCGGACATCTATTGCGGCTAGAGACAACTCGTACAGCTCGTGGGAAGGTTGGGAGCTTGATGCTGCCCCCTTACCCTTCTTGCTTGAGCCAGCTTTCTTCGATCCTCGTGGAGCCATGATTCCTACAAACATCAATTAGTATCTTGTATGACACAAAACAGACTTATGCATATGCAAATGCAAGAGCGAACATACGAGCGATATCTACAACAATCGAACTCCTCAAAACCTCTATGTCTAGTCTAGCTACTTCAACATGCAACATATCAATGTAACTACTACATGCACATATCACATGATGCTCTTGCTAGACAACAAATAGCCTTGAATCATAAGGCTCAATTCATACCATAGTAGCAAAAAAATCTAGCATCATAAATCCTCAACTTCATCAATCATGCATTCTACCAACATGCCCATCATTATCACATCAACAAACACAAGTTTAAACATGGAATGAAAGTGAAAGATACATTGCATAACTAGATATAGACATCTAATAGAAAAATTCTCAAACCAACAAACCAAGCCTAATTGAACATGCAATTGATAGTGAATAACGTTTCTAATCACACAAATCATCAACCCATACATCATATAAGCTTAATTGAAGCATAAATCAAAAAACCCGGGGTTCATGTGAGATTACCTAAAATACGAAGATTGAATGAACTAGGAAGAAATTTGTTCGGATGAAAAGAAAGAGCACGTAATCGGCTTCGATTGAAGCTAAAGAACACGCAATTTGATGGAGTAATGAAGATTTTATGAAGGATTGAAGAGATTTTAAAATTTTGGAAATTTTTGGAGTAAGAAGTGAAGAAGATGAGAAAAATTGGGAAATGGGAGCTTTCTCCCGTTTTTTAATCTCCAGATTTCGTGGGGCGAGTCGCCTCGGGTGTGGGGCGAATCGCCCCGCACGTCCAGAGAGCGCGGAGCTCTCTGGACATGTGGGGCGAATCGCCCCGCACGTCCAGAGAGCACGGAGCTCTCTGGACATGTGGGGTGATTCGTCCCCCACCTCCTGAGGTGGGGAGACGAAACTTTCGAAAAAATGCGGTTTTTTAATCCCCGAAAACCATTTTACTCATAAAAAGCACTCGAAAAAGTTCACTCAAACACAAACATATGCACATACGACACAGAGACGAACAAATTCACATATGAAAAGCAAATTGTTCAGTGTATGAATGCATGCAAAAAAGCAGTAAAAAAAAAAACGATAAAAACTCCGGGTTGCCTCCCGGATAGCGCCATTGTTTATAGTCTTTGACTCGACTCCTTCTTGTGCCTAGCTCTTCTTCTTGAGGGTACTAGACTTCCCTTCATGGATCTTCTCCTCATGCCACGAACCTGTGAATAAGAATGAACATAGACAGCAAGACCACAGTAGTTAACAGTGTGAGAAGCATTGAAGTGATCAGGTGGATCAGATATGGCTCGCAACACATGTCGCTTGCCATCCACCTCAATGGTGCAAGTCCTTCGGTAGATGTCTGTCACGGAGCGTAGTTTAGTCAAGAACGTTCGTCCCAAGAGAACAACATCCCCCATCCCAGGTGTAGACGCCGGCATAACTAAAAAATTGGTGTACACAGATGCTTCACCAATCTTAACCAATATGTTCTTCACAACGCCTTCGGGTCTCACAAAGGATCCATCTGCCAATTGCACAATAGCCTTATGCTCAGATAGTTTTCCAAGGCTACTCTTCTGAAACACATTCATTGGGAGCACATTAGAGTAAGATCCCGTATCTAGTGTAGCACGGACATCTTCAAGTTCACCAATCCCGACCTTAACATCGAAACTTTGAGGGAGTGGCTCGGGATCCTCTTGCTCCTCTTCAGTTTCATCAGTACCAAGGTCCTTCTCTTCTTCCTTGGCTAGTGGGGGTTCTTTATCCTTGCAACACTCACACTTAGCAACCTTCTTGATGGTGATTTCAACAGGTAGATCACCCACCAAGGTAATGGACATCGACTTCTCAGTGTTGCAAGGCAGCTTCCCTTGCTCCGTACTTGATCCTCGGTCAATCAACTCTTGCATCTTTTGATGGGCAAGCCTAGTGCTCTCATCCAATCGATCAAGTCTCGCCCTAGTCTTCTCAGAATCTTCTTCATAACGCTTCAGAAAACTTTGGGTGTGATCAACCATCTTTTGCAAGTTCTCCATCAGTAGAGCTGTCTTCGACTTCGGTTGCTCTTTCGGAGCGGGATTTTCGCAGTGATCATTACCATAGTTAAGCCTACTACGGTCTTGGTTAGGGCCATAAGTTTGGCTAGCCGGTGCATATCCTTGATTGTTTTGGAACCCTCTTCTCCAAAATCCACCTCGAGGATTCCTACCGTCTTGTCCGTAGCTAGCTTCTTGAGTACCAAATTTCGTAGCAAAGGCTTCCTCTTCGCCTCCTTGAACCCAATTGCCATCATCATATGCAAGCTCCGATCTACACATGAGCTCCATGCCCATAGTTCTTGCATATTCGGCAAACCTCGTTTGACACAGATGTTCCAGTGGCTCTCTTGAGGACTTGCTTCAATTCGTTGGTAAAGCACTCGAATCGATCCCCATTGCCCCCATACATATGGGCTTCTTGAGTAGGTGGAGCTTCAGGTCCACGTCTCCTAACCATCGCTCTTGGGTCCTTGAATTGCGAACCCTCAGCAAGCCTTTCGAAAACCGCCCAGACGGCTTCCGCGGTTTCTTCCCAAATATTGCCACGGCATTGGAAATCCACCACTTGTTGGTTCTCGAATGTTAGTCCATAGTAGAAGTGTTGGAGTAGATCCGAAAGCTCAAAACCATGGTGAGGGCACTTGTTCATGAGGTCTTGAAACCTCTCAAACGCGGTGTAGATGGTCTCATCATAGTCTTGTTTGAACCCAGTGATTTGCGCCTTTAGCGCGGTAGTCAAGGTGTGAGGGAAGTATTTCTCCATGAAAGCTAAAAAAACCTTCTCCCAAGTGTCCAGCAAGCCTGCCGGTAAAGAACTCAACCATGACTTGGCTCTGTCGCCAAGCCCCATAGCAAAAACCTTCATCCTCAACTCATCCGTTGTTATTTCAGCTCCGGGTCGTGGGAGTTGGTTGACGAAATCATCGATATCGTGCAAGTACCCATCACATCTTCCCTTGCTAAGCCATAGAACCTCGGAAGTTGTTGGAATGCGTGGATCTTGATTTCAAGATCTCGAGTTGCAGACGAAAGAACAATCGCTGGTCCCCTCATACGATCCTTGGAGGGTTGAACCCATGCTTTCAGTGGTCTAGCTTCTGCCATTCCGTCGATTTCCTTGAAAAGACTATGTAGAGATTCAGAGAAATCGGTATCCTCTATTTCCTCTAGTTCACGCCTTCGAAGTAGTCGCCTTCTTTGGTGGTAGACTCTGTCGATCTCAGCAAGCGGTGTTCCTCTAGATCGTGTATGTCGCATACACTATCTATAACAAGCTAGGAAAGGAGTATCAGAGAGAGATTAAATAGGAAAACAAAAACTACTTGAACTAGGAATTGAATGCTGAAAATAACTAAAAGCTAAACAGAAAAAAGGAGTATAGTCCCCGGCAACGGCGCCAATTTGATGAACCGGAATTTGTCAGATTCTAATTAATCAAATAAATTTGTATTTAGCCAAAGGCAATTCACAACTACAACGAAAACCGTAGTGTAGCAGTAAACTAACCTCGAGTGTCGATCTCTAAGGACTATAACTAGCTTTATCTAATATAACTTAAAAATATAAAATCAACAAACGACTCAGCACTGGTTTTTCTTATCATATAATGGAGGTTAGTGATAGTATGATCATTCAAAGCATAGCAGGTTAATAATCATGCATGAACTACCCGATCGTTTTGCATAGAGATCTTTGATCAATGAATTGTCCAATTGTGTTCGTTATAATTCAACACTACGAAGATAGAGGTTTTAGATAGATCAAAGAAATAAAGCAATAACTCAAAGTCTAATTCACTTTACAGCCATCAGCATGATTATTAACCCTTCGCTAAGAAATCACATACTATCACCAACGATAAATTTAGCTACTCATAGATGACATGCAATCAACAGAAATCATAGCAAGATTGAATGAAAACATGTTGAAAGATAAATAAATATGAATAGAAAAACTGTAAGATACAATGTTACCGAAGGTCGTCAATCTCCGAAGAATCGCGATATTACAAGCTCCAAAACGATAAGAAAAAGTGTCTCCTATGCTAAGAATCCCCAGATCAGGCTCTGGAGAATTCCTACCTAAAACTAATGAGAAAGGTGAGAGTAAAGGTCTGGGAAAGTATGAAAAACGGAGAAAACTAAGCAACTATATATAGGTATTCGGCAGGTGTGGGGCGAGTCGCCCCACACACCGGACAAATCGCCTGGTGTGGGGCGGTTCGTCCCACGTCCCGGGCGAATCGCCCGGGACCTCCAGTCGGCTGGTTACGCGTTTTCGACGCGTTTTTGGATTTTTTTTCCTTTTCGGACTCAGTTTTGCCTTCTAGTGACCTTTTAGCCTTCAGACTCGACCCCTAGACTTCAAATCCTATCCGGAATCTTCTAGATACTCCAAAAAGGCCTTGGAACACCAATTCCTTGTCTACTTCAATATAATTGCCTGGAAAACTTCGTTTTTCCCCCAAAACCTGTAAAATACAAACTAAAGGGAAACGTGACACTATTCTAATAAAATGCACTAAAATATAGCTAAATTAACATAGAGGATAGCTAAATTGGTGAAAAAAGACTCGAATGAAAGTGTAAAATACACGTTCATCAGGTCCATCATTAATGACAGTAACCATCTCATCACTAATGGCCTCAAGATGTAGCATCATGTTGTTTCGCCATTTTTCGTAGTTTTCCAGCTTCAGCAAGGGAGCATCTCCTAAAGACATCTTGTCAGCAAAAGACTACCAAACTGATCAAGTGAGAGTAATTTACGGAAAGCACCTAAGGGGATCTAGGTTCAGTGCTGAAGGTTAAAGAACCTCCAGCTCTGATACCACTTGTTGGTCCCTTTAAACAACAAGAAAAGACTAGAGGGGGGGGGGGATTTGAATAGTCTTTTCAAACTTTCGTCGTTTAAAAACTTTCTCAGCAAGTACTTATTACTTTTCAGTAATGAGTTTGCTGATACTTAACTTTCTCAGCAAGCGCAAGTTACTTCTCAGTAATTAGGTTTGCTGATACTTAAAATCAGAGAGCGGAAGTCTTTGATACATAAGTGGTTTGTCAGTAAGTGATAGTTTCAGCAAGTGAAGTGAGTGACTGTGTACAGATAGATATGCTTTGCTGAAAACTAAGTACTGTAAGTAAATCACACAAACACTTTTTATAGTGGTATCTGAGAGTGGCGTAATCTCTCAACTAATCCACTTTGTCCTTTCTAGGACTGAATCCACTAAGATAAGTTTGAGGCTCCTTACAACACCTATCTAGAGCGATCCAAACAGAAACCAAAGCGCACTTGCTTGGTTTCCAACCTAACTAGAGAACGAAACCTTGTTCTCCACCAAACTTGGGACTTTTAATCAGCAACACTATGCTAGATTAAGTTCCCCCTGAATATCACGCCTGAAAGGGTGTATTTTCAGTTAGAGAGGTTTGGGATGAGATAACTTAATTATAACTTATTCAGTTACAACAAGTAATCTAAGAAACAAAACTTTGAATACTTTGCAGTAAACAAGTTTGATTGTTTCTAGTGTCAAGACTTGTTCTTGTTCGAAAGAAAGAAAGAAAACTTTAACTAATTTCTTAGCCGTGTAAGTTTTACTTCTTCACAAGTAGCTTTTTCAAGTTTTAAGTCTTGGAACGGATCAATGGCAGTAAAGAGTATTGAAGGGTATGTGAGTTTAAGCACAAGTGAGAGTTTGATCACGTTGTTGACACACTTCAACTCTTTGCCGGATGACCTCTATTTATAGTGAAAATAAGGAGCCGTTTGAATTTCAAATTCTAATGCTTTTGTTCCTTAAATTGTCACTATCTCGCTTTTGTACTTTCAGCAGCGTCCTTGTTTGTCTTCTAGTCTTCATGTCCTTCGCGTGCATGCTTTGCATTTAATGCTCATTTGAATGAAATTCAAACAGTAACATTGGAGCGCAAATACAAGTACTTTCAGCAAGAGGTCACAAATGTTCCATCAGCAAGTGGTCAGTCTCAGTTTCAGCAAGCACAACCTACTCTATCGTTTAGATTTTCACTTATGCAAGCTGTTGCTGAAGTTTCCACTTTCTGAGCAACATGTGCCTTTGTAGATACCAGTCTTCAGAAATCTTCTAGTCTTCAGATCTTCGAAATCTTCAAGTTTCTGAGCGGTTTCTAAATGCTTCAATAGTTTGTTTGTGTAAACAAATTACATCATCAGCAAATGCTTCAATAGGTTGTATTTCTTTTCAGAAAACAAGATACATCATAAGCGGTAAAACTAACCTATCTAGCACCTACTCTAAGTCTTTAGCAAACGTTCCTCTTTTACAATGTCCTTAAAATTCTAAATTCCTATGGACCTTAAGAGTACTAGTTACTGGACTTTCCTTAATTTAGCATGGTTAATTGCTCATCAAAATTACAAGATTCCTAACATTCCGCAACCACTGGAATGTCATCATCTTGAATGACATGGACAACCGGCACGGATTTTCTTGTCGTTGTTTTCTTTCTTGGAAAGCGGTCTTTGTCCTTGCCTTCTTAGGAATGGGATCAGCTGATGAAGCTGCAGTCTGAGTATCATCATCAACTTTCCTCTTTTTCTTTGATCTTTTGCTGGGTGCAGCAGTGTCAGCAACCGCAACAGTATTAGTAGCAGTCTCAGCAACATTTGCAGCTGTTGCATTCTCAGAAACATTTGCAGCTCTTGCATTCTTAGACTGTTTGTCAGTTTCAACAACATTTGCAGATGTTGCATTCCTAGACTGGTTATCAGTCTCAGCAACATTTGCAGCTATTGCTTTCATTGACTTCTTGTCAGCAACCTTGGGTCCATTTAGCTTGTAGAAAGCTCTTCCCACATTGCATACTGATTTCTTAATTTGCAATGGGTTTCTCAGCTTAATCTGGTAATGTTCAAGGATGTAGCATATTTTCAGTCCATACATCACAGGAAGTGAAGTTGAGACAGTGTTGTCTTCAACCTTGACCTTGAACTTTGTAGCACAATCAACAAGTCTGTTGAAAATGTACTTAGCCCAGTTGATGTCTGTTTTCTTTTATAGATATGCATCAGTAATGGCCATCTTCTCAGGCCTACTTGGTCTATTCCTCCAACTTGGGAGTCTAGAACTTTGATTAGTAGTAGTGCTACTAGAACAAGTGAACGACATAGATGCTTCCTTTTTGTGTGCTTATCCCAAGTCACAGGAGCAATCTTTCCTTTCTTCATCCTTTCATTTCTGACATCACTGTAGAAAGCTTCTATTTCTTCATCAGTGATAGTGATGTCATCTTCAGTTCCAGTAGTTGGAATCTGAAAGATGTTTGCTAAATAAATCCATTTCAGGATGATTTGCTTTCCTTGAACTGTTGTAGAAATCACATTTTCAGTGATTCCTTGTCCATGAATAAGGGTCTGGATTTCTGCATTATTGTCGAATTCCATAGTGTCCAACATGCTCACTTTCTTAGTGCGAGCAGTGATGAAGAAAAGTAGGCCTTGTTGATTGATGTAAATCAACGCCTCAAGATTTTCTTCATTCAGTTCTTGTTCATAGAAGTATCTGATGTACTTCTCTTTGGCAAATCCACCCCATTGCATCATCTGCTCACACTTTACAGTGTGGAGATATGCAGGAGCCATGGGTCTCTCTGTGATTCGGTTGGTTTTCAATAAGATTTTCACCGTGTTTTTCACCGGAGTTGTTACCGGAGTAGGAGCAGTGCTTTTTCCAGCACTGTCTGCCTTTGATGACTTAGTGTTCTTAGATAATTGTCTCTTGGGAGCCATCTCTTTATATAGTAGGTAAGGTTGGGGGAGTACGAAAAAGAGACTTTTTGTTGGTCCCTTTAAACAACAAGAAAAGACTGGGGGGGGGGGGTGAATAGTCTTTTCAAACTTTCGTCGTTTAAAAACTTTCTCAACAAGTGCTTATTACTTTTGAGTAATGAGTTTGATGATACTTAACTTTCTCAGCAAGTACTTGTTACTTTTCAGTAACGAGTTTACTGGTACTTTAAAAACAGAGTGCGGAAGACTTTATACAATAAGTGCTTTTCAGTGAGTGCTAGTTTCAGCAAGTGAGTAGAGTGACAGTGTACAATAACTGTAGCTTGCTGAAAACTAAATGCGGTTAAAGTAAATCACACAAACACTTCTATAGTGGTATCTGAGAGTGGCGTAATATCTCAACTAATCCACTTTGTCCTTTCTAGGACTGAATCCACTAAGATAAGATTGAGGTTCCTTACAAATCCTATCACTAATGATTCTTTAGAAACCAAAGCACACTTGCTTCGATTCCAACCTAACTAGAAAACTGTAACCATGTTCTCCACCAAACTTGGGACTTATAATCGGCAACACAATGCTTGATTAATTCCCCTGAATTTCACGCCTGAAAAAGGGTGTTTATCAGTTAGAGAGGTTTGGGATGAGATAACTTGAGTATAACTTTTCAGCTATAACAAGTTATCTAAAGAAACACAACTTGTAATACTCTTCGGTAAGCAAGTTAAGTTGTTTCTGGTGTCAAGACTTGTTCTTGTTCAAAAGAAAGAACACTTAACTAATTTCTTAGCCGTGAATGTTCTACTTTTTCACAAGTAGCTTTTGTTTCAAGCTTAAGTCTTGGAACAGATCAATAGGCAATAAAGATTAAGGAAGATTGAGCGTTTAAGCACAAGTGAGAGTTTGATCACGTTGTTGACACACTTCAACTCTTTGCCGGGTGACCTCTATTTATAGTGTATCAAGGGAGCCGTTTGAATTTCAAATTCTAAGGCTTTGCACCTTAAGATGTCACTATCTTGCTTTTGTACTTTCAGCAGCGTCCTTCATTTG
Organism: Plantago ovata; assembly: GCA_028274465.1. NCBI lineage: Eukaryota > Viridiplantae > Streptophyta > Magnoliopsida > Lamiales > Plantaginaceae > Plantago > Plantago ovata. The sequence goes on along the minus strand of CM051456.1, from coordinate 85,576,574 downwards.
TCTTCTAGTCTTCATGTTCTTCGCGTGCCTACTTTGCATTTAATGTTCATTTGAATCGAATTCAAATGTGCACGTTGGAGCCAAAATGCAAGTACCTCTTCAGCAAGGAGGTCACATATGCTTTTTCAGCAAGTGGTCAGTCTCAGTTTCAGCAAGCACAACCTACTCTGTCATATAGATTTTCACTTATGCAAGCTGTTGCTGAAAATCTCACTTTCTGAGCAACATGTGCCTTTGTAGATACCTTTCTCAGAATTCTTCTAAATCTTCAGTCTTCAAATCTTCAAGTTTCTGAGCGGTTCTAGTGCTTCAATAGTTCATTTGTAAAAAGCAAAGTACATCATCATCAAACGTTCCTCTTTTACAATGTCCTTAAAATTCTAAATTCCTATGGACCTTAAGAGTACTAGGTACTGGACTTTCCTTAATTTAACATGGTTAGTTGCTCATCAAAATTACAAGTTTCCTAACAAACTTCCCCCTTTTTGATGTTAGCAATCCATGGCTAAATTAATTTTTACCCTTTTAGAGGTTTCTGATGTTGAATAAATCAGTTGATTAATGAAAGCATACTTGAATAATACAACAGTAAGCATAAATAGTTTGCATAATAAAAAACCAATAAGAGCCAAAAGTTTATTGCTGATAGTTATCTTTCAGTATGTTTACAAGAAAGCTCATAGATAACTAAAGTATTCAGCAAACAAAACAAAACCACGCTTTTACAAGGGACTAATCTATTCCAACAGAAGATTTTCAAAGAATCTCCCTTACACTCTTCTCAGCAAGAGCAGAGAATTCAACACAGTCCTTCTCGTAATCTTCAAGTAGCTTATGGACTTCAAGTTGAATAATCCTTGCATTCTTGCAGGCAGTATAATGATGGTTTTCACCATTCATCTCTTTCTAGTGAATTACCTAATTATCCGAAGTTTGTCAGACTCAATTAATCAAATAAATTTGTTTTTAGCCAAAGGCAATTCACAACTACAACGAAAACCGTAGTGTAGCAGTAAAATAACCTCGAGTGTGGATCTCTAAGGACTATAACTAGCTTTATCTAATTTAACTTAAACTATAAACTCAACAAACGACTTAGCACAGATTTTCTTATCAATAATAATGGAAGTTAGTGATAGTATGATCATTCAAAGCATCAGGTTAATAATCATGCATGAAGTACCCGATCGTTTTGCATAGAAATCTAAGATCATGAATTGTCCAATGTGTTCCGTTCAATTCAACACTACGAAGATAGAGGGCTTAGATAGATCAAAGAAATAAAGCAATAACTCAAGTCTGATTCGCGTTACAGCCATCATGCATAATTAAGAACCCTAGCTAAGAAATCACATACTATCACCAACGATAGATTTAGCTACTCATAGATGAATTGCAATCAACAGAAATCAAAGCGAGATTGAATGAAAACATGTTGAAAGAAATATATATAAATAGAAAAATCGTGAGATACAATGTTACCGATGAAGGTTGTCAATTTACGAAGAATTGCGAACTCACAAGCAGGATAATCCTCCAAATTGATAAGAAAATTAGACTCCTATGCTAAGAATTCCCAGAACAGGCTCTGGAGAATTCCTATCTAAAACTGATGTGAAAAGTATGAAAAAAGGTCTAAAGAGGTGTGAAAAACATAGAAACAGAAGCAACTATATATAGGAGCTCGGAAGGAGTGGGGCGAATCGCCCAAGACACCGGGTGAACCTCCTGGCGTGGGGCGAACCGCCCCACATCCCGGGCGAACCGCCCGGGAGCTCCAGTCGGTGAGGACGCGTTTTTGGTCTTCTTTTCCTTTTCGGACTCGGATTTTGCCTTCTAGTGACCTTTAAGCCTTGAAACTCGACCCCTAGACCTCAAATCTCATACGGAACCTTCTAGATACTCCACGAATGTCCTCGAAACACCGATTCTTCGTTCTCTTCAATATAATTGCCCGGAAAATCATGTTTTTCACCTAAAACCTGAAAAATGCTAAGAAAAGGGAAACGTGACACTATTCTAATAAAATGCACTAAAATATAGCTAAATTAACATAGAGGATAGCTAAATAGATGAAAAAAGACTCGAATGAAAGTGTAAAATACACGTTCATGAAACTCCCCAAACCGAACCTTTGCTTGTCCTCAAGCAACTAAGCTAGACTCTAATGCAAAAAACAAAGCAACGCAAAAAATGGAGTCTCATGCCAAATGAAATGAACTAATCTATTGAATCTATCAAAAACTCATGAACAAAGACCATACAAATCATAACATCGATATAGGTTGAAGAATGCCTCGATTGACTCATACACAATCACATATGCACTATGTTAAACAAGATAGTCTCTCGTAACATTCTCTACCTGGACCTACTCAGTGACAACGTAATGAAACATGTTAAAATACGAATGGTTGTCCCGTGCCTATAAAACTGAGGGCTTACTGCTGTTCACCAAGTTAAGACTTTTCCTCAAAGAGGTCGAACCAATACTGGCTCTCATCAAACGAAGGAGGGTTCCCTAAAAGTTCACACTCCCCTATTCTACCCATCTCTCAAGCATAGCCTTAAACTATTCACCACTTCCTGAATGGCAGGACGAGGGTGGTCTAGAACAGATGACACTCAAAGAAATAAAAGACAAAAAATTACAACTCGATTACGAACATTATATGAATTGAAAAACAAGACAAACACGTTTTTTCATTTTTCCTGGAATTTTTCCTTTTTTTTTTTTTTTCGATTTCTTTTTTCCTTTTTTTTTAGCCAGCAGTAGCACAACGAAAAAGAAATTACAATGGCACACACCGACCTCCCCAAACCTATTCGGAAGAATAGGTTGGAGCACAAACTTTACGAAAAAGGAAAACAAACTCACAACACACACTTAAATCGAAAAACAAGTCTAAATAGCGTAACCCCCTCCCCAAACCTATTCGAAAGAATAGGTTTCAAACAAAGGATCACACAATCTCATACTACCTCCTTCCTAGGCATTTAGCAATCTCAAAGCAAGGTGAAGACTTGTTGCGTCTTAGGTACATAATTACTCGGGAAAACAACCATAAGATCCTAACATGCATCATCCTATTATAAAGGCCTTCGTGAACCGCAGTAGAGAAAACACCACTAAGTGATGTCGAGACTACCAAGCTTAACTAAGTGCAAACACAAATGTGACAAGCCAAGCGAGAAAAACCTCAAACAAATTCATAGAGATGAAACATATGGTTAAAGGTCATAACTACTTAATCTACCCAATAAAAAAGTTCAAAAAATTTGGCAATAAACTCCACATAAAACATGCAAGACTATACTACGATAAATGTAGTGTATGCAACTAAATACTAAGAAAGCGGTAAACGTGCAAATGCAAACAAAGAGTTTCACGAGTTTATCATAAGCAAAACAAGTATAGAGATAGCCAGCGATAACCCCCCCCCCCAAACCTGAACGTCGTCGCTCGTCCCGAACGTCGAAAGTGGATTTAAGGTGAGAGCTAAACTTGTACCTGTAACCTATAGTACTCAAAGAAACTCGTGAGAAACCAAAACAGGTGAGAAAAGAGATAAAAAGATCAATAATTTAGTATATGCGGAGAAAATGGGGTGTTCGGATGAAAATCCGGACACCAGGTTTACTGGATGCCCGGGGCGAACCGTCCCACGTGGGGGGCATTCGCCTAGGGCTTCCAGTAAGCCCCAGGTTACCTGGTCGTTCCAGGCGAATCGCCCCTCGTGGGGGGCAGTTCGCCCGGCACCTCCAGACTCCTGGTGGTGTCGGTTGTCCTCCTAAAATGTTAAATTATCATCTAGAGACCTATTTTATCACCAAAAATATACGAAAATATAAAATAAAACACAATGATATGCATGCAAAGCAAGAAAGCGATAAAACTCCGGGTTGCCTCCAGGATAGCGCCATTGTTTAAAAAGTCTCTGACTCGACTTCTTCGCGCTCCTTAGGTCTTGCCCTTACGGGTACTAGACTTCCCCTTCATTGATCTCTGATGAACGTGGGATTGTCGGATCCCAATTAATCAAATAAATTTGTATTTAGCCAAAGGCAATTCACAACTACAACGAAAACCGTAGTGTAGCAGTAGAATAACCTCGAGTGTCGATCTCTAAGGACTATTGATGAACGTATTTTTGACGCGTTCATCTTGTCTTTTTTACCTTCTTTTGCTATCTTCTAGCCTTGTTTTTTTGGTTAGTTTTGTAGAATAGTGTCACGTTTTGTGTTTTCTGCATTTTCAGGCACTTAGGTACGAAACGGCGTTTTTGGAGCTGAAAACGAGCCTTTTTGATGGAAAAGATGGCCCCGTTGAAGTTCCCCAATCTCCGTGGCTTGTTCGTGAGTGTTTGAGCTTCAATAAGCATTGAGAAGGATGAGTCCAAGGCACCCGAGGGCCGTACGAGGGCAAAAAGATTGAGTTTGAAGACAAAAATCTGCCCAGGAGCCAAGCTAAGCGCCTGGAATAGTGAAGCGCTCCGCTTCATTTTTCAGGAGCTTTGGCACAGCAGCCAAGCGAAGCGCTTGGAGGGCCAAAGCGCTTCGCTTGCCAAGCGGTCCGCTTGGCCTCTCCAAGCGGTCCGCTTGGCAGCGGTTACGTCTTCGAATTTTCCTTCTTAGATTTGATCTTCTGTTACTTTTTACATACTTTTGAACCGTAGCTTCATTTTGGAGAGCTCCTAAGCCCCAACACTCAGAGAAAACTCAGATTACATTGTATTTTAGATTGGATTAAAGGTTTTGGCATTGGATTGCAACCGTTGTTTCATCTACGGAGAGGTTTTCATCAATACCCACCGATTAGTGACAGCTTGGTGGTAACATTGTATCATTATCTCTAGTCTAGTAGTTTGAGTTGATGTATTCTATTTGCAATTCATATGATTTGATGTCTATGTTGATGAATATGAGTAGCTAAATCCTTTGTGTTGGTGGTAGAATGTAGAATATGCATGCTATGGGTTATGTTTATGCTTACATGAGATTGTGATTCAATCTTGCTGCAAATTCCTTCATATGATTCTTAGTTGCCTATAAAATATATTCGAATTGAGTATAGTGATAAACTCTTGGTCAATGAAAGCTATAGGATTGTATGTTAGAGATTTGCAGCATGCTAGATAAATGGTGTTAGTGACAAGCACCTCTAAAGTATTGATAGTGGTCTTTTATGATGTGTGTCTTGAAAGTTACCTAGACGAGTTGCTTGGCAGACTTGATCGAAGGTTTTACGCACTGAACTTGTGAGCATATTCGTAACCCATGCATGTGTATTTGATTTCTACCACCAACCGTTTTCCAAACTTGATTACAACAATCTGATTTCTCGTTGCTTTGTTCAAAGAAAACGATTCTATAAACATTTGAACTCGTTGACTGAAATTACTAGCAAAGCCACGTTAGGTCCCGAGAGAACGACACTCGGGGACAACTTGCCATTGCACTCTAGTTTGTGTAGTGATAAGTGTTCTTAGGCTTTTAAACAAATTTAATTGGTGAAAAACGACATCATCAACTATAACTAGCTTTATCTAATTTAACTTGAGAATATAAAACAGCAGACGACTTAGCAAAGGTTTTTCTTAATAGATAATGGAGATTGGTGATAGTATGGTCATTCAAAGCATAACGGGTTAATAATCATGCATAAATTCCTCGGTCTTGCATGGAGATCTTTGATCAATGAATTGTCCAGTTGTAATTATTCAACACTACCAAAATATAGATTTAGATAGATCAAAAGATCAATGAATTGTCCAATTGTGTTCAATAATTATTCAACAATACGAAGATAGAGATTTAGATAGATCAAAGAAATAAAGCAATAACTCAGAGTATAATGCGCGATATAGCCATTAGCATAATTATCAACCCTTCGCTAAGAATCACATACTATCACCAACGAGAAGTTTAGTTACTCATAGTTGTCATGCAATCAACTGAAATCATACCACGAATGAATGAAAACATGATGAAAGATATATAAAAATAAGTAGAAAAACTGTAAGATACAATGTTACCGAAGGTTGTCAATCTCCGAAGAATCACGATCTTACAAGCTCCAAACTGCTAAGAAAAAGTATCTCCTAAGCTAAGAACCCCCAGAACAGGCTCTGGGGAATTCCTACCTAAAACTACAGAGAAAGGTGAGAGAAAAGGTCTTGAAAAGTATGAAAAACGGAGAAAAACTGAGCAACTATATATAGGCTTCGAATTGTGTGGGGCGAATGGCCCACACACCGGGCGATTCGCCTGGTGTGGGGCGATTCGCCCCACATCCCGGGCGACTCGCCTGGTGTGGGGCGATTCGCCCCACATCCCGGACGACTCGCCCGGGAGTAATATTTGGCCCAGAACGCGTTTTCGACGCATTTTTGGATTTCTTCCCCTTTCTGGACTCGGTTTCTGACTTCTAGAGGCCTTCTAGCCTCCAGATTCGACCCCTAGACTTCAAATCCTATCCGGAATCTTTCAGATACTCCAAATAGGCTTCTGGAACACCAATTCCTTGTCTACTTCAATATAATTGCCCGGAAAACCTCGTTTTTCAACCAAAACCTGTAAAATAAAAACTAAAGGGAAACGTGACACTATTCTAATAAAATGCACTAAAATATAGCTAAATTAACATAGAGGATAGCTAAAATAGGTGAAAAAGACTTAAATGAAAGTGTAAAATACACATTCATCAAAGTACCCAAACCGAACCTTTGCTTCTCCTCAAGCAACTAAGCTAGACTCTAATGCAAAAAACAATGCAACACACAAAATGGAGTCTCATGCCAAATAAAATGAACTAATCTACCGAATCTATCAAAAAACATATGAACAAAAACCATACAAGTCATAACATGAATATAGGTTGAAGAATGCCTCGATTGACTCATACACATCCACATAAGCACTTATGTTAAGACAAGATAGTCTCTCGTAACATTCTCTACCTGAACCTAGTCAGTGACGACGTAATGAAACATGTTAAGATACGAATGGTTGTCCCGTGCCTATGAAACTAAGGACTTACTGGTGTTCACCAAGTTAAGACTTTTCCTCAAAGAGGTCGAACCAATACTGGCTCTCATCAAACAAAGGAGGGTTCCCTATAAAAGATAATACTCCCCTATTCTACCCATCTCTCAGGCAAAGCCTTAAGCTATTCACCACTTCCTGAATGGCAGGACGAGGGTGGTCTAGAACAGATGGCACTCAAAGACAAACGAAAAAAAATAGAAAATTACAACACGATTACGAACATTACAAGAATTGGGAAATGAGACACAACACTTTGCTAAACTGCTATTTGGCTTTCTTTTTTGGACCATTCTTTGCTTTTTTGGGGTCTTTTCTTTTTTTTCTTTCCAGTTTCTTTTTTCCTTTTTTCCTGAAATTTTTCTTTTTCTTTTTTTTTCGATTTTTTTAAGCCAGCAGTAGCATAACGAAAAAGAAACAAAATGACTCATAAACGACTTCCCCAAACCTATTCGAAAGAATAGGTTGGAGTAAAAAATTTACGAGAAAGGAAAAATAAACTCACAACACAGAATTGAAAAACGAAAAACAAGTCTAATGATAGTGTAACCCCCTCCCCAAACCTATTCGAAAGAATAGGTCGCAAACAAAGGATCACACAACCTCACACTACCTCCTTCCTAGGCATTTAGCAATCTCAAAGCATGGTGAAGACTTGTTGCCTCTTAGGTACATAATTACTTGGGAAAACAACCATAAGACCCTAACATGCATCATCCTATTATCAAGGCCTTCGTGGACTGCAGTAGAGAAAACACCACTAAGTGATGTCGAGACTACCAAGCTTAACTAAGTGCAATACATAAATGTGACAAGCCAAACGAGAAAAACCTCAAACAAATTCATAGAGATGAAGCATATGATTAATGGCATACTTAGTTGATCTACCCAATAAAAAAGTTCAAAAAATTTGGCAATAAACTCCACATAAAACATGCAAGACTATCCTAGGATGAATGTAGTGAATGCAACCTAAAAACTAGGAAAGCGGTAAACGTGCAAATGCAAATGCAGACGGATAAAACATGCAAGGTACTATACTCAACCTACCAATTCCAAGCTCATCAATGGCAAGCTCCAAACTAACAACTCTAGTTCACTTAAATCCCATCCCCCCTCATGAAATTAACGCTAGTCCCTAGCAGTAAGAAAATGAGGAAATAAGATGTGATACTAGATGTTACCGCATGGTTTAGCCTCGGTCGGCTGAGTATGCTGCTTGTGAGTTATTGGGAGTGCTCTGGGAGCCTTATAGGTGATCATCATGTCTTCTGGTAGGTGCGGTAGTTCCATTTCTAGGCCGGATAGGAACAACTCCTCCATCTGTATCATCATTGTCCGTATGGCCTTCATTGTCACTACTGTCACCAACATCATCACCAATAGAGTTGCATTGTCGAAGAGAATCTTCAAGATTGGCCGCCACTGTTATGGAATCTTCCACCCGGTATCTCTCCAATAGGTTGTGAACTGTTGAAGGGGAAAGAGCAGTGGTATCAGAGCCTCCCTCTCCAATGTTTTACACCTCGAGGAGGTTACAACAAGCTGCTCGGATACTCAGAGGTTTTCTTCCATTTTTTCCAATGTCGACCACATTCCCTACGGTTGATGCCCCCGATGTCTATATGATGCTCCCTTTAGAGGCAGTCAAGGGGCACCCCTAAGAGGGGCTGGGCACCCATGTCATTATGTTTTGGAACCAAGCTAGCGCTTCGGAACCTTCTAGCAACTGTCGACTCGAGACTGAATCCGTTTTGGCGAGATCGTCCCGAAGCCTTCCTATTCACTCGAACTTTGCAATTCTTGTGATAGATTGCTGACGTAATAATTGTTTTTGTCCCTTCGGTGGTGCATGAATAGGCATAGGAGTCCTTACTCCAAGTGTACTCTAGCTCCTCCTTTTGGATAATCCGCAACGTTGTTGCAAGAGCCCGTGGCTCGAACGCACCTCTAACGAGATCACTCTCCTTGACATGGTTGTAATCAATCCCCCTCCAATACTTCATAGTAATCATACGGGAGTGCTCCTCTCCCTTGGCATGGTTCCTACAAACAACAGTTAGTACCTCGTATGACACAAAATTGACTCATGCATATGCTAATGTAAGAACGAAACACACAAGCGATATCTACAACAATCGAACTCCTCAAAAAACCAAATGTCTAGTCTAGCTACTTCATCATGCAACATATCAATGTACCTACTACAATCACATATCACATTATGCTCTTGCTAGACAACAAATGCCTTGAATCACAAGGCTCAATTCATACCATAGTAACAAAAATCTAACAACATAAATCCTCAACTTCATCAATCATGCATTCTACCATTACATCCATCATTATCACATCAACAAACACATGTTTAAACATGGAATGAAAGTAAAAGATACATTGCCTAACAAGATATATCATCTAATAGCAAAAATCTCAAACTAACAAACCAAGCCTAATTGAACATGCAATTGATAGTGAATAACGTTTCTAATCACACAAATCATCAACCCATACATCATACAAGCTTAATTGAAGCATAAATCAAAAAACCCCCAAATTTGAAAAATTAGGGTTCATGTGAGATTACCTCAAATCCGAAGATTGAATGAACTAGGAAGAAATTTGTTCGGATGAAAAGAAAGAGCACGTAACGGGCTTCGATTGAAGCTAAAGAACACACAATTTGATGGAATAATGAAGAAGTTATGAAGAATTGAAGATATTTTGAAGGTTGGGGAATTTTTTGGCGTAAGATGAAGAAGATGAAGTAAAATGAGAGAAAATGGGGGAGACCCCCGTTTTTATTTTCTGCAGGGACGCGGGGCGAGTCGCCCGCGTGTGGGGCGAATCGCCCCGCGTGTCTAGAGAGCGCGGCGCTCTCTGGACTCGTGGGACGATTTGCCCCCACCTCTTGAGGCGGGGAGACGAACTTTTCGAAAAATGCGGTTTTTAAGTCCCCGAAAACCATTTTTCTCATAAAACCACTCGAAAAATCTCACTCAAACATAACATAAGCACATACGACACAGAGACGAACAAATTCACATATGAAAAACAAATTGTTCAAGTATGAATGCATGCAATAAAGCGGTAAAAAAGTGATAAAAACTTCGGGTTACCTCCCGGATAGCGCCATTGTTTAAAGTCTTTGACTCGACTCCTGTCTGCGCCTAGCTCTTCTTCTTGAGGGTACTAGACTTCCCCTTCATGGATTCGCTCCTCATGCCACGAACCAGTGAATAAGAATGAACATAGACAGCAAGACCACAGTAGTTAATTGTGTGAGAAGTATCAGGTGGATCAGATATGGCGTGCACCACATGTCTCTTCCCATCCACCTCAATGGTGCAAGTCCTTCGGTAGATGTCTATCACTTAGCGTAGCTTGGTCAAGAACGTTCGCCCCAAGAGAATGACATCCCCCATCCCAGGTGTAGACGCCGGCATAACTACAAAATTGGTGTATATAGAAGCTTCACCAATCTTGACCAATACATTCTTCACAACGCCTTCGGGTCTCACAAAGGATCCATCCGCCAATTGCACAATAGCCTTATGCTTAGATAGTTTTCCAAGGCTACTCTTCTCGAACACATTCATTGGGAGCACATTAGAGTAGGATCCCGTGTCTAGTGTGGCACGGACATCTTCAAGCTTACCAATCCCGACCTTAACATCGAAACTTTGAGGGAGTGACTCGGGATCCTCTTGCTCCTCTTCACTCTCGTCAGAACCAAGGTCCTTCTCTTCTTCCTTGGCTAGTGAAGGTTCTTCCTTCCTGCAACACTCGCACTTTAGAAACCTTCTTGATGGTGATTTCGACTGGTAGATCACCCGCCAAGGTAATGGACATCGACTTCTCAGTGTTGCTAGGCAGCTTGCCTTGCTCCCTACTTGCTCCTCGCTCGATCAACTCCTGCATCTTTTGTTGGGCAAGCCTAGTAATCTCTTCCAACCTATCAAGCCTTGCCCTAGTCTCAGAATCTTCTTCATAAAGTTTGAGAAAACTTTGGGTGTGATCAACCATCTTTTTCAAGTTCTCCATCAGTTGAGCCGACTTCGACTTCGGTTGCTCTTTCGGAGCGGGATTTTCGCAGTGATCATTACCATAGTTAAGCCTACTACGGTCTTGGTTAGGGCCATAAGTTTGGCTAGCCGGTGCATATCCTTGATTGTTTCGGAACCCTCTTCTCCAAAATCCACCTCGAGGATTCCTACCATCTTGTCCGTAGCTAGCTTCTTGAGTACCAAACGCCGTAGCAAAGGCTTCCTCTTCGCCTCCTTGAGCCCACTTTCCATCATCATACGCAAGCTCCGATCTACACATATGAGCCCCATGCCCATAGTTCTTGCATATTCGGCAAACTTCGTTCGAAACAGTTGTTCCAGTGGCGCTCTTGAGGACTTGCTTCAATTCGTTGGTAAAGCACTCGAATTGATCCCCATCCCCCCTATACATAGGGGCTTCTTGAGTAGGTGGAGCTTCAGGTCCATGTCTCCTAACCATTGCCCTTGGGTCATTGAACTGCGAACCCTTAGCAAGCCTTTCGAAAACTGCCCAGACGGCTTCTGCGGTTTCCTCCCAAATATTTCCACGGCATTGGAAGTCCACCACTTGTTGGTTCTCGAAGGTTAGTCCATTGTAGAAGTGTTGGACTAGGTCAGAAAGCTCAGAAACCATGGTGAGGGCACTTGTTCATGAGGTCTTGGAAACTCTCAAACGCGGTGTAGATGGTCTCATCATAGTCCTGTTTGAATCCAGTGATTTGCGCCTTCAGCGCGGTAGTCAAGGTGTGAGGGAAATATTTTTCCATGAAAGATGAAAAAACCTTCTCCCAAGTGTCCAGCGAGCCTGCTGGTAGAGAACTCAACCATGACTTGGCTCTGTCGCCAAGCCCCATAGCAAAAACCTTCATCCTCAACTCATCCGTTGTTATTTCAGCTCCGGGTCGTGGGAGTTGGTTTACGAAATCATCGATATCGTGCAAGTACCCCATCACATATTCCCTTGCTAAGCCATAGAACCTCGAAAGTTGTTGGAATGCGTGGTTCTTGATTTCCAGATCTCGAGTTGCAGAAGAAAGAACAATCGCCGGCCCCCTCATACGATCCTTGGAGGGTTGAACCCATGCTTTCAGTGGTCTAGCTTTTGTCATTCCATCGATTTCCTTGAAAAGACTGTGTAGAGATTCAGAGAAATCGGTATCCTCTATTTCCTCTAGTGCACGCCTTTGAAGTAGTCGCCTTCTTTGGTGGTAGACTCTGTCGATCTCAGCAATTGAATCAGCAAGCGGTGTTCCTCTAGATCGTGTATGTGGCATACACTATCTGTAACAAACTAGGAAAGCAGTGTCAGAGAAAATAGGAAAACTAAAAACTACTTGAACTAGGAATTGAATGCTGAAAATATAAACAAATTAAACAGAAAAAAGGAGTATAGTCCCCGGCAGCGGCGCCAATTTGATGAACGTGGGATTGTCGGGTCCCAATTAATCAAATAAATTTGTATTTAGCCAAAGGCAATTCACAACTACAACGAAAACCGTAGTGTAGCAGTAGAATAACCTCGAGTGTCGATCTCTAAGGACTATAACTAGCTTTATCTAATTTAACTTGAGAATATAAAATAGCAGACGACTTAGCAAAGGTTTTTCTTAACAGATAATGGAGATTGGTGATAGTATGGTCATTCAAAGCATAATGGGTTAATAATCATGCATAAATTCCTCGGTCTTGCATGGAGATCTTTGATCAATGAATTGTCCAGTTGTAATTATTCAACACTACGAAAATATAGATTTAGATAGATCAAAAGATCAATGAATTGTCCAATTGTGTTCAATAATTATTCAACAATATGAAGATAGAGATTTAGATAGATCAAAGAAATAAAGCAATAACTCAGAGTATAATGCGCGATATAGCCATTAGAATAATTATCAACCCTTCGCTAAGAAATCACATACTATCACCAACGAGAAGTTTAGCTATTCATAGTTGTCATGCAATCAACAGAAATCATACCACGAATGAATGAAAACATGATGAAAGATATATAAAAATAAGTAGAAAAACTGTAAGATACAATGTTACCGAAGGTTGTCAATCTCCGAAGAATCGTGATCTTACAAGCTCCAAACTGCTAAGAAAAAGTATTTCCTAAGCTGAGAACCCCCAGAACAGGCTCTGGGGAATTCCTACCTAAAACTACAGAGAAAGGTGAGAGAAAAGGTCTGCAAAAGTATGAAAAACGAAGAAAAACTGAGCAACTATATATAGGATTCGAATTGTGTGGGGCGAAGGGACCCACACACCGGGCGATTCGCCTGGTGTGGGGCGATTCGCCCCACATCCCGGGCGACTCGCCCGGGGATAATTTTCGGCCCAGAACGCGTTTTTGGATTTCTTCCCCTTTTCGGACTCGGTTTCTGACTTCTAGTGGCCTTCTAGCCTCCAGATTCGACCCCTAGACTTCAAATCCTATCCGGAATCTTTCAGATACTCCAAATACGCTTCTGGAACACCAATTCCTTGTCTACTTCAATATAATTGCCGGGAAAACCTCGTTTTTCAACCAAAACCTGTAAAATAAAAACTAAAGGGAAACGTGACACTATTCTAATAAAATGCACTAAAATATAGCTAAATTAACATAGAGGATAGCTAAAATAGGTGAAAAAGACTTAAATGAAAGTGTAAAATACACATTCATCAATCTCTTCCTCATACCTAGTACCTAAGAATGAGAATGGACATACACAGCAAGACCAAAGTAGTTAATTGTGTGAGAAGTATTGAAGTGAATATTTGAATCAGATATGGCTCGCAACACATGTTGCTTGCCATCCACCTCAATGGTGCAAGTTCATCGGTAGATGTCTATCCCGGAGCGTAGCTTAGTCAAGAACGTTCGCCCCAAGAGAACTACATCCCCCATCCCAGGTGTAGACGCCGGCATAACTACAAAGTTGGTGTACACAGAAGCTTCACCAATCTTAACCAGTACGTTCTTTACAACGCCTTCGGGTCTCACAAAGGATCCATCCGCCAATTGCACAATAGCCTTATGCTCAGATAGTTTTCCAAGGACACTCTTCTCAAACACATTCATTGGGAGCACATTGGAGTAAGATCCCGTATCTAATGTAGCACGAACATCTTCAAGTTCACCAATCCCGACCTTAACATCGAAACTCTCAGGGATTGGCTCGGGATCCTCTTGCTGCTCTTCACTCTCATCAGAACCAAGATCCTTCTCTTCTTCCTTGGCTAGTGGAGGTTCTCCATCTTTGCAACACTCACATTTAGCAACCTTCTTGATGGTGATTTCAACAGGAAGATCTCACACCAAGGTAATAGACATCGACTTCTCAATGTTGCTAGGCAACTTCCCTTGCTCCCTACTTGCTCAACGGTCAATCAACTCTTGCATCTTTTGATGGGCAAGCCTAGTGCTCTCTTCCAAACGATCCAGCCTCGCCCTAGTCTTCTCAGAATCTTCTTCATAACGCTTAAGAAAACTTTGGGTGTGATCACCCATTTTCTGCAAGTTTTCCATGAGTAGAGCTGTCTTCGACTTCGGTTGCTCTTTGGGAGCGGGAATTTCGCAGTGATCATTACCATAGCTAAGCTTACTACGGTCTTGGTTTGGGCCATAAGTTTGGCTAGCCGGTGCATATCCTTGATTGGTTCGGAACCCTCTTCTCCAAAATCCACCTCGAGGATTCCTACCATCTTGTCCATAGCTAGCTTCTTGCGTAGCAAATTCCGCAGCAAAAGCTTCCTCTTCGCTTCCTTGAACCCAATTGCCATCATCATATGCAAGCTCCGATCAACACATATGAACTCCATGCCCATAGTTCTTGCATATTCGGCAAACTTCATTCGACATAGCTGTTCCAGCGGAGCTCTTGAGGACTTGTTTCAACTCATAGGTAAAGCACTCGAATCGATCCCCATTCCCCCCATACATAGGGGCCTCCTGAGTAGGTGGAGCTTCAGGTCCACATCTCCTAACCATTGCTCTCGGATCCTTGAATTGTGAACCCTTAGCAAGCCTTTCGAAAACGGTCCAAACGGCTTCCGCGGTTTCCTCTCAAATATTGCCACGACATTGGAAATCCACCACTTGCTGATTCTCAAAGGTTAGTTCATTGTAGAAGTGTTGGACAAGATCCGAAAGCTCAAAACCATGGTGAGGGCACTTGTTCATGAGGTCTTGGAACCTCTCAAACGCAGTGTAGATGGTCTCATCATAGTCTTGTTTGAATCTAGTGATTTGCGCCTTAAGCGCGGTAGTCAAGGTGTGAGGAAAGTATTTCTCCATGAATGCTGAAAAAACCTTTGCCCAAGTGTCAAGCGAACCCGCCGGTAGAGAACTCAACCATAACTTGGCCCTGACGCCAAGCCCCATAGCAAAAGCCTTCATTCTCAACTCATCCGCTGTTATTTCAGCTCCGGGTCGTGGGAGTTGGTTGACGAAGTCATCGATATCGTGCAAGTACCCCATCACATCTTCCCTTGCCAAGCCATAGAACCTCGGAAGTTGCTGGAACGCGTGGTTTTTTATTTCCAGATCTCGAGTTGCAGGCGAAAGAACAATCGCCGGTCCCCTCATACGATCCTTGGTGGGTTGAACCCATGATTTCAGTGGTCTAGCTTCTGCCATTCCGACAATTTCTTCAAAAAGACTGTGTAGAGATTCAGAGAAATCGGTATCCTCTATTTCCTCTAGTTCACGTCGTCGAAGTAGTCGCCTTCTTTGGTGGTAGACTATGTCGATTTCAGCGATTGGTTCAGCAAGCGGTGTTCGTCTAGATCGCGTACTTCGCATACACTATCTGTAACAAGCTAAGAGAAAGTATCGGAGAGATCAAATTAAATAAAACTACTAAAACTAGGAATTGAATGCTGAAAATATAAATAAGCTAAACAGAAAAAAGGAGTATAGTCCCCGGCAACGGTGCCAATTTGATGAACCGAAGTTTGTCAGACTCAATTAATCAAATAAATTTGTTTTTAGCCAAAGGCAATTCACAACTACAACGAAAACCGTAGTGTAGCAGTAAAATAACCTCGAGTGTCGATCTCTAAGGACTATAACTAGCTTTATCTAATTTAACTTGAACTATAAACTGAACAAACGACTTAGCACAGATTTTCTTATCAATAATAATGGAAGTTAGTGATAGTATGATCATTCAAAGCATCAGGTTAAAAATCATGCATAAAGTACCCGATCGTTTTGCATAGAAATCTAAGATCATGAATTGTCCAATGTGTTCCGTTCAATTCAACACTACGAATATAGAGGGCTTAGATAGATCAAATAAATAAAGCAATAACTCAAGTCTGATTCGCGTTACAGCCATCATGCATAATTTAGAATCCTAGCTAAGAAATCACATACTATCACCAACGATAGATTTAGCTACTCATAGATGAATTGCAATCAACAGAAATCAAAGCGAGATTGAATGAAAACATGTTGAAAGAAATAAAATCGCGAGATACAATGTTACCGACGAAGGTTGTCAATCTCCGAAAAATTGCGAACTCACAAGCAAGATAATCCTCCAAATTGATAACAAAATTAGTCTCCTATGCTAAGAATTTACAGAACAGGTTCTGGAGAATTCCTATCTAAAACTGATGTGAAAAGTATGAAAAAAGGTCTAAAGAGGTCTGAAAAACGTAGAAACAGAAGCAACTATATATAGGAGTTCGGAAGGCGTGGGGTGAATCGCCCCAGACACCGGGCGAACCGCCCCACATCCCGGGCAAAGCGCACGGGAGCTCCAGTCGGCGAGGACGCATTTTTGACGCGTTTTTGGTCTTCTTTTCCTTTTCGGACTCGAATTTTGCCTTCTAGTGACCTTTAAGCCTTGAAACTCGACCCCTAGACCTCAAATCTCATCCGGAACCTTCTAGATACTCCACGAATGTCCTCAGAACACCGATTCTTCGTTCTCTTCAATATAATTGCCCGGAAAATCACGTTTTTCATCTAAAACCTGAAAAATGCTAAGAAAAGGGAAACGTGACACTATTCTAATAAAATGCACTAAAATATAGCTAAATTAACATATAGGATAGCTAAATAGGTGAAAAAAGACTCGAATGAAAGTGTAAAATACACGTTCATCATTACCCACAAGTGCATGCCCCAATTGCTAGCATCTAGAAGTTGAGTGTCTGAAATACCCTTGTTGGCATGAATCTTCCTTAACAAGAGAAGATCTTCTTTAGACATAGTGAAAGATCAGAGTCATCCTTAGCAGTGAGATAAAAATACTCATAAGGAATCAAGACATACTTCTTTTTGGACTTCTTGGTTAAAGGGTCACTTTAGTAAGCAACATCTATCGGTTTGATTAAATCAGGCTCTTGTTTTATCTTCTTGCTGATAGAAGTTCTTCTTACCAAGATTTCTAAGTTCAGCCATTTTGCAGCAATGTTCCTTGGGTAGGGAGGAGGATCCCTTTCTTTTTCTTGCAACTTTTAATTCAATCTAAGTGTACATTTGATTCAGTATAGCAGCTGGAAAGAAATCATTGGCCAAAAGATCTTCCAGCTTTATGATCCAGCAACCATGTAGGTTTCTGATCACATTCTGAGTGGTTTCCTCATTGTTGGTCTTTGTATAATCAATGCCAGTGCCAATTGCAATGTTGGCTAGCCTTCTTCCTTCCTGTCTTCGCTTTCTTCTTCTTGACTTAGCATTTTCATGATATCTTGCTGAAGATCTGGAGTCAAAAGAGAAGTGTTTGGATTGGCCAGATGGAGTTAAGGAAAAAATAGGCTTAGCTCTTATAGCTTGAGCTATTGTTTGGTCATCATCATTATCATCATCTTCATTCAGATCTTGATGACTCTCAGTGTGACAGTATTCTTGAGTTTCAGCAGAAGTTCTTCTCCTTTTTGGATTTGCTGAACTTCTCTCAGAATCTGTTTCATCTCTTTTCTTAGAACTTTGCTCTGTTTCAGCAAGAGGTTCTCTGGGAGGTGGTCCAGTCAGCTTTAATGGCGCTTCAGCAGAAGAGGGATTGGTTGATCTGTCTCTTGAAGACTTTCTTTTTCTATCTTCCCCCTTAGACATGGATTGCATCATAGGTCTGATGTGTAGAGAGAAAAAACTCATTGCAATTTTCAGCAAGAGTGTTTAGGCTGTTGTATTTTAGAATCATGTCTTGCTGATCTGTGGTTAGCTTAGACAATTCCTCCTTAATAAAAGCCAGATTCCCCTCATGTCTGCGCTCATTGTCGACTTTTTCTTCAAGCATAGCTAGAGCCTTTTTCAATGCGCTTTTAGCAAGCTTGAGTGCCTGACTGACATCTTCTTCATAGCTTTTGTGGTGTAGACTGATGTCTTTTTGAGCTATGGTAAGTGTAGTGATGAACGTATTTTTGACGCGTTCATCTTGTCTTTTTTACCTTCTTTTGCTATCTTCTAGCCTTGTTTTGGTTAGTTTTGTAGAATAGTGTCACGTTTTGTGTTTTCTGCATTTTCAGGCACTTAGGTACGAAACGACGTTTTTGGAGCTAAAAACGAGCCTTTTTGATGGAAAAGATGGCCCCGTTGAAGTTCCCCAATCTCCGTGGCTTGTTCGTAAGTGTTTGAGTATCAATACGCATCGCGGAAGATGACTCCAAGGCACCCGAGGGCCATGCGAGGGCAAAAAGATTGAGTTTGAAGACAAAAATCTGCCCAGGAGCCAAGCTAAGCGCCTGGAATAGTGAAGCGCTCCGCTTCAATTTCCAGGAGCTTTGGCACAGAAGCCAAGCGAAGCGCTTGGAGTTCCCGAAGCACTTCGCTTGCCGAGCGCTCCGCTTGGCTTCTCCAAGCGGTCCGCTTGGCAGCGGTTACGTTTTCGGATTTTGCTTCTTAGATCTGATCTTTGATCATTTTTTGGAGAGCTTTTGAACTGTAACTTCGTTTTGGAGAGCTCCTAAGCCCCAAAACTCAGAGAAAACTCATATTACATTGTATTTTAGCTTGGGATTCAAGGTTTTCATTGGGATTCATCCTTTGTAATCATCTACGGAGAGGTTTTCTTTGCTTTCCACCGATTAGTGACAGCTTTGGTGGTAACTTGTATCACTCTCTTGTCTTGTAGTTTGATATGGTGTATTCTGATTATTATTCATATGAATTGATGTCTATGTTGATGAATATGAGTAGCTAAATCTTTTGTGTTGGTGGTAGAATGTAGAATATGCATGCTATGGGTTATGTTTATGCTTACATGAGATTGTGATTCAATCTTGCTGCAAATTCCTTCATATGATTCTTAGTTTCCTATAAAATATATTCGAATTGAGTATAGTGACAAACTCTTGGTCAATGAAAGCTATAGGACTGTATGTTAGAGATTTGCAGCATGCTAGATAAATGGTGTTGGTGACAAGCACCTCTAAAGTATTGATAGTGATCTTTTATGATGTGTGTCTTAAAGTTGCCTAGACGAGTTGCTTAGCAGACTTGATCGAAGGTTTTACGCACTGCACTTGTGAGCATATTCGTAACCCATGCATGTGTATTTGGTTTCTACCACCAATCGTTTTCCAATCTTGATTTACAACAATCTGATTTCTCATTGCTTGTTCAAAGGAAACGATTCTACAAACATTTGAACTAGTTGTCTGAAATTAATAGCAAAAACCTCAAACAAAGCCACGTTAGGTCCCGAGAGAACGACACTCGGGACAACTTGCCATTGCACTCTAGTTTGTGTAGTGATAAGTGTTCTTAGGCTTTTAAACAAATTTAATTGGTGAAAAACGACATCATCAATTTGGCGTCGTTGCCGGGGACTTAACTCCTTTGGTTGGTGTTTTTGTTTTGGTTTTTCAGCCAACATCACTTTCTCACCCCATTTCTTTCCCCCTATTTCTTTGTGCTAAATTCTATGTGTTCTTGTTTTTGTTTCACTAACGAGAACTAATTCTTGTCTGAGTGTTGTGTTGATTGCACTAGATTTCAGGCGAGATGGCTGAGCAACCACTGAAGTTACTCTGAAAAGTTACGGTTGGACCTAGTGGTCCAGCTATTGTTCTCAATGATGCAACGAGGAATCTGGAGCTTAAAGGACACGTGTTCCAGCAATTACCCAAGTTCTATGGCGTGGACAATGAGGACGTCATTGGGTATGTGAATGACTTAGAGAATTTCGTGCTCTACTTGCCTAGACCGGATGGAATTACTGATGATGATTTGCGGATGAAGGTTTTCGCTATGGGAGTTGGGGATAGAGCGAAGGCTTGGTTGAGAACCTTAGAAGCTGGATCTTTGACCACATGGGCTCAAGTGTTTGAACAATTTATGGATCGGTATTATCCCGCTTCCAAGACTATGGTTATGAAGAGACAAATCAGCACTTTTGAGCAGAAGTATGATGAAGCTTTCCATGAGGCTTATGATCGGTTGAAGGGGGGGTTGCAATATCGGTGTCCACATCACGGCTTCGATGGAGGTCAGCTCATCCAATTCTTCTATAATTGTTTGCATCCTGGTTTTCAAGCACAAGTGGATAGCATTTTTGGAGGAAGCATGGGAGAGTTGTTTCCAAGTCAAGCTCAAGCTAAGTTGGATATAATGTACCGGAATTCTCAGAACCGGAATATAAGAGCCAAGATTCATTCAAAAGAAACTAGAGAAGAACCCATAGCGGCTTTTGAAGAGAAAGTGGGTCGTGGTGATAACTGTGAGCAAGGATTCGCCAGTCAACGTCAACATGCTGAGGTAAACTATGGGGTACCCGGATATGCTCCATCCTCTTTGGTCGCCATGATGCAAAGCTTGGTAAGAAGAACACGACAAATCACATGAACTTGAGTAAAATCAGGCATGTACGAACCACACAAGCATATAGTACTGCAAATCCAATACCCCCTCCCCAAACCTAAACTTTTGCTCGTCCTCGAGCAAAGAAAAGTTGAATGAAAAGGAAAAATTGGATTGAAAGTACACTTCTCTGAGATAAAGGTTCGTGTCCAATCTCCTATATAAGAGTAGTACCCAGATTTTCCTCGTTTTTTCCATTCTTCTCACCTTTGCGCACCCGTTTTCAATTGTTTCTTGAGTCTTTTCAGGTACTACTCTTATATAGGATATTGGACACGAACCTTTATCTCAGGGAAGTGTACTTTCAATCCAATTTTTCCTTTTCATTCAACTTTTCTTTGCTCGAGGACGAGCAAAAGTTTAGGTTTGGGGAGGGGGTATTTGATTTGCAGTACTATATGCTTGTGTGGTTCGTACATGCCTGATTTTACTCAAGTTCATGTGATTTGTCGTGTTTTTTTTCAAATTTTTGCATGCATATCATCCCTAGAATAGTTGTTGCACGTTGTTGTGTGTGGAGTTTATTGCCCAAGTCTTTTGAACTTTTTTATTGAGTAGAGTAAGTGTATATGACCATTGATCATATGTTGCATCACTTTGCAAGTAGTTTGAGGCTTGTCTCGCTTGGTTTGTCACATTCGCATGTGCACTGGTTAAGCTTAGTAGTCTCGACATCACCTTGAGTGGTGTTTCTTCTGCTGCGGTTCACGATGGCCTTATAAAATGATGCATGTTAGAGTCTATGGTTGTAACCCGTGTAATTATGTACGTAAGAGGCGACAAGTTCTTTACCTCGATTAGAGATTGCCAAATACCTAGGAAGGAGGTAGTGTGAGGTGTGCGATTCCTTGTATTAAACCTATTCGATAGGGGGTTGCTTCGTTGATCTTGTCTTTCGTCTTGAGTCGTTGTAAAGTTTCCTTTTTCTTTTTCTTTTTGTTTTTCTGTCCCGACCTATTCTTTCGAATAGGTTTGGGGAGGTGTCTTTGTAAAGAGTCTTTCCTTTTTCTTTTTCGTCTTTGTGCTCAAACCTATTCTTTCGAATAGGTTTGGGGAGGTGTTTTTGACACTTAGTACTGCTAGTTGCCCCTACTTAAAAAAAAAGAGAAAGAGAAAAAGAAAAGAATAAAAAAAGAGAAAAGAAAAAGAGAAAATAAAAAAAAGAAGAAGAAAGAAAATAAAGAATAAGACCCAAAAACAAAAGAAGGGTCGTTGCAAGCCAAAAGCAGTCTAGTAAGGTGTCAAGTGTCATGTAAATATTTGTTATTGAAGTTATCGAGTTGTAAATTCTATCTTTCGTTTCGTGTCGCTTTGTCAAAGGCCTGTTCTTGACCACCATCGTCTTGCTATTCAAGAAGTGGTTGAAAGAGGCTCATTCTTGAGAGTCTGGGTAGAATAGGGGAGTGTTATCTTTCTACGGAAACCCTCCTTCGTTTGATGAGAGCCAGTATTGGTTCGCCCTCTCTTGAGGAAAAGTCTCACTTGGTGAACAGTAGTAAGCCCTCGGTTTCATAGGCACGGGGCAATTGTAGTATGATAACATGCATCATTGTGTCGTCACTGACCAGGTCCAGGTAGAAGATGTTACGAGAGACTCCTTTGTTTAACCAAGTGCACATGAGAATGTGTATATTCGCAATCGAGACATTCTTGAACCTACTTGCATGTCATGCTCATTTGGTTTTGTTCATAAGAATTTGGTAGATTCAATAGATTAGTTCACTTTACTTGGCATGAGACTCCTTTTGTGTTGCATTTAGGATAGTTTGTTGCTTGAGGACAAGCAAAGGTTTGGTTTGGGGAGTTTGATGAATGTATTTTTGACGCGTTCATCTTGTCTTTTTTACCTTCTTTTGCTATCTTTTAGCCTTGTTTTTTTGGTTAGTTTTATAGAATAGTGTCACGTTTATTGTTTTCTGCATTTTCTGGCACTTAGGTACGAAATGGCGTTTTTGGAGCTAAAGACGAGTTGTTTTGATAGAAAATGTCCCCGTTGAAGTTCCTTGATCTCCACGGCTTGTTTCGTGAGTGTTTGAGCATCAATAAGCATCGAGAAGGATGAGTCCAAGGCACCCGAGGGCCGTACGAGGCCACACACAACAACGTGCAACAACTAATCTAGGGATGATATGCATGCAAAAATTTGAAAAAAACACGACAAATCACATGAACTTGAGTAAAATCAGGCATGTACGAACCACACAAGCATATAGTACTGCAAATCCAATACCCCCTCCCCAAACCTAAACTTTTGCTCGTCCTCGAGTAAAGAAAAGTTGAATGAAAAGGAAAAATTGGATTGAAAGTACACTTCCCTGAGATAAAGGTTCGTGTCCAATCTCCTATATAAGAGTAGTACCTGAAAAGACTCAAGAAACAAGTGAAAACGGGTGTGCAAAGGTGAGAAGAATGGAAAAAACTAGGAAAATCTGGGTACAGGGTCCAGGCGGACCGCTTGGTGGGAGCCAAGCGGTTCGCTTGGTCAAGCGGAGCGCTTGGGAGGCTCCAGGCGCTCCGCTTGAATTTCCAGGAAGTTGCAAAACTTCCTGGAATTTCAAGCGGACCGCTTGGCCCTTCCAAGCGCTTCGCTTGGCCCTGTTTCTAGATTTTCGATGTTTTTTCCTATCTTAATCACCTAAGGCACCAAGACAAAAACTAGACTAAACGAATCAAGACAAAAGGCACCCAGGCCACAACTACAAAAGCAAATAAAGAGAGCTAAGTAAATGCAAAACACTTACCACCTCGGGTTGCCTCCCGAGAAGCGTCTTTGTTTACACGTCGTTGGCTCGACTCTTCAAGGCTCAATTGGGGTTGAATTCATATTGGGTACTAGACTTTCCCATCAATACCCTCTTTAATCGGTGAAATCCCTGCACATTTTAACGAAGGAATAGAGGACCAAAGTATCCTATAAGTTTGTTAGTGCAAGTCTTCTCAACACATGAATTAACAATGGCTCGCAACATGTGTCGCTTTCCATCTACCTCAAAACTACATGTACGACGGTACATGTCAATCACCATGTGCACCTTATTGATGAAGGCTCTTCCCAACAGGACCACATCCTTAAGATTGGCTTCCGAAGTCGGCATAACTATGAAGCTCGTCTTCACCTCAACACCGGCAACTCTAATAACCAAGTCTTCGAGAACTCCCAAAGGTCTCCTCATAGACCCATCAGCAAGTTGAACCATAGCTTTCATAGCTTCAAACTAGTCAACCAGGACTCTTCATACACATTCATCGGCAAGACATTGACTCCAGCTCCTGTGTCCAATGTAGCCAATATACCATCCTTCGTGCCAAGACCGATTTCCACATCGAAGCTCTCAAGTGCGGGTACTTCCACCATCTCATCCTCAGACGATGAGCTTTCTTCTTCAATATGTGAAGCTTCTTCCTCAACCATTGAGGGCTTAGGCTCCTCGTTAGCAACGCAAGGCTCAGAGATTTTCTTGCTACTTGGAACCTCTACTCGTGCTCCTTCTCTTGTGACCGTGATCTCAACTGGAATATTAGTCACCACCGTGATGGCCATAGCTCTCTCGGTATTACCCAAAAGCTTCTCTTGCTCAGGACTAGCTCCTCTATCAATGAGCTCTTGCAACTTCCTGTTAAGAGAAGAAGTACTAGCCTCCAAGTTCTCAAACCGCTTCTCGTTCATAGCCTGATTATTGTAATAAGATTCCATAAACTTGTCGGTCTTTTCTACCAAGCTTTGCACCATGGCGACCAAAGAGGATGGAGCATATCTGGGTACCCCACAGTTTACCTCAGCATGTTGACGTTGACTGGCGAATCCTTGCTCATAGTCATCACCACGACCCACTTTCTCTTCAAAAGCCGCTATGGGTTCCTCTCTAGTTTCTTTTGAATGAATCTTGGCTCTTATATTCCGGTTCTGAGAATTCCGGTACATTATATCCAACTTAGCTTGACTTGGAAACAACTCTCCCATGCTTCCTCCACAAATGCTATCCAGTTGTGCTTGAACACCAGGATGCAAACCATTATAGAAGAATTGGATGAGCTGACCTCCATCAAAGCTGTGATGTGGACACCGATATTGCAACCCCTTAAACCGATCATAATCCTCATGGAAAGCTTCATCATACTTCTGCTCAAAAGTGTTGATTTGTCTCTTCATAACAATAGTCTTGGAAGCGGGATAATACCGATCCATAAATTTTTCAAACACTTGAGCCGATGTGGTCAAAGATCCAGCTTCTAAGGTTCTCAACCAAGCCTTCGCTCTATCCCCAACTCCCATAGCGAAAACCTTCATCCGCAAATCATCATCAGTAATTCCATCCGTTCTAGGCAAGTAGAGAACAAAATTCTCTAAGTCATTCACATACCCAATGACGTCCTCATTGTCCACGCCATAGAACTTGGGTAATTGCTGGAACACGTGTCCTTTAAGCTCCAGATTCCTCGTTGCATCATTGAGAACAATAGCTGGACCACTAGGCCCAACCGTAACTTTTGAGAGTAACTTCAGCGGTTGCTCAGCCATCTCGCCTGAAATCTAGTGCAATCAACACAACACTTAGACAAGAATTAGTTCCCGTTAGTGAAACAAAAACCAGAATACATAGAATTAAGCACAAAGAAATAGGGGGAAAGAAATGGGGTGAGAAAGTGATGTTGGCTGAAAAACCAAAACAAAAACACCAACCAAAGGAGTTAAGTCCCCGGCAACGGCGCCAAATTGATGATGTCGTTTTTCACCAATTAAATTTGTTTAAAAGCCTAAGAACACTTATCACTACACAAACTAGAGTGCAATGGCAAGTTGTCCCCGGGTGTCGTTCTCTCGGGACCTAACGTGGCTTTGTTTGAGGTTATGCAAGTAATTTCAGTCAACGAGTTCAAATGTTTAGAGAATCGTTTCCTTTGAACAATAGCAACGAGAAATCAGATTGTTGTAAACAAGTTTGGAAAACGGTCGGTGGTAGAAATCAAATACACATGCATGGGTTACGTATATGCTCACAAGTTCAGTGCGTAGAACCTTCGATCAAGTCTGCTAAGCAACTCGTCTAGGCAAATTTAAGACACACATCATGAAAGATCACTATCAATACTTTAGAGGTGCTTGTCACCAACACCATTTATCTAGCATGCTGCAAACTCTAACATACAATCCTATAGCTTTCATAGGCTTCAAACCAGTCAACCAGGACTCTTCATACACATTCATCGGCAAGACATTGACTCCAGCTCCTGTGTCCAATGTAGCCAATATACCATCCTTCGTGCCAACACCGATTTCCACATCGAAGCTCTCAAGTGCGGGTACTTCCACCATCTCATCCTCAGACGATGAGCTTTCTTCTTCAATATGTGAAGCTTCTTCCTCAACCATTGAGGGCTTAGGCTCCTCGTTAGCAACGCAAGGCTCAGAGATTTTCTTGCTACTTGGAACCTCTACTCGTGCTCCTTCTCTTGTGACCGTGATCTCAACTGGAATATTAGTCATCCTAGAGGTGCTTGTCACCAACACCATTTATCTAGCATGCTGCAAATCTCTAACATACAATCCTATAGCTTTCATTGACCAAGAGTTTGTCACTATACTCAAAAGCAAAACAAGGGTCATTGCAAGCCAAAAGCAGTCTAGTAAAGTGTCAAGTGTCATGTAAATATTTGTTATTGAAGTTATCGAGTTGGAAATTCTATCTTTCGTTTCATGTCGCCTTATCCAAGGCCTGTTCTTGACCACCATCGTCTTGCTATTCAAGAAGTGGTTGAAAGAGGCTCATTCTTGAGAGTCTGGGTAGAATAGGGGAGTGTTATCTTTCTACGGGAACCCTCCTTCGTTTGATGAGAGCCAGTATTGGTTCGCCCTCTCTTGAGGAAAAGTCTCGCTTGGTGAATAGTAGTAAGCCCTCGGTTTCATAGGCATGGGGCAATTGTAGTATGATAACATGCATCATTGTGTCGTCACTGACCAGGTCCAGGTAGAAGATGTTACGAGAGACTCCTTCGTTTAACCAAGTGCACATTAGAATGTGTATATTCGCGATCGAGGCATTCTTCAACCTACTTGCATGTCATGCTCATTTGGTTTTGTTCATAAGCATTTGGTAGATTCAATAGATTAGTTCACTTTACTTGGCATGAGACTCCTTTTGTGTTGCATTTAGGATAGTTTGTTGCTTGAGGACAAGCAAAGGTTTGGTTTGGGGAGTTTGATGAACGTATTTTTGACGCGTTCATCTTGTCTTTTTCACCTTCTTTTGCTATCTTCTAGCCTTGTTTTTTGGTTAGTTTTGTAGAATAGTGTCACGTTTTGTGTTTTCTGCATTTTCAGGCACTTAGGTACGAAACGGCGTTTTTGGAGCTAAAAACGAGCCTTTTTGATGGAAAAGATGGCCCCGTTGAAGTTCCCCAATCTCCGTGGCTTGTACGTAAGTGTTTGAGTATCAATAAGCATCGAGAAGGATGAGTCCAAGGCACCCGAGGACCATGCGAGGGCAAAAAGATTGAGTTTGAAGACAAAAATCTGCCCAGGAGCCAAGCTAAGAGCCTGGAATAGTGAAGCGCTCCGCTTCAATTTCCAGGAGCTTTGGCACAGAAGCCAAGCGAAGCGCTTGGAGTGCCTGAAGCGCTTCGCTTGCCAAGCGCTCCGCTTGGCTTCTCCAAGCGGTCCGCTTGGCAGTGGTTACGTTTTCGGATTTTCCTTCTTAGATCTGATCTTTGATCATTTTTTGAATATCTTTGGAACTGTAACTTAGTTTTGGAGAGCTCCTAAGCCCCAAAACTCAGAGAATATTCAGATTACTTTGTATTTTAGCTTGGGATTCAAGGTTTTGACTGGGATTCATCCTTTGTAATCATCTACGGAGAGGTTTTCTTTGCTTTCCACCGATTAGTGACAGCTTTGGTGGTAACTTGTATCACTCTCTTGTCTTGTAGTTTGATATGATGTATTCTGATTATTATTCCTATGAATTGATGTCTATGTTGATGAATATAAGTAGCTAAATCTTTTGTGTTGGTGGTAGAATGTAGAATATGCATGCTATGGGTTATGTCTCTCCCTCAGCAGCATATACTTCTTGACGGACATCGTTCGTGATATATTGCTCTCTAGCAAATTCAGAACGGCATAAGTAGTTGGAGATGTGAACTACGGGCAAGGTTATGGCAATGTGAGGCCACAAAACCGTGGACCCCGAGGTGGGTACCAGAATCATGGCAACCGTGGTTATTTTCATAACTCGGATCAAAATGCCTATGGGCCTAATCAAGATAGAAGTCGTCTCAGCTATGGGAACAATTGGTATGAAGGAGCACCGCCTTCTAATCCTACACCTCCACCTCAGGTTGCTAGTTCGGGACCACAAGGTGGAGGGGTCCTTCCTTCACCTCTTGTCTCTTCACTCAATGATCTGGTTATGAAGACGAACAAATTCATGGAGCATTACTATCGTAATGAGGCTACTAACAATCAACGCTTTGAGAAGCTTGAGGCTAGTAGTAGCAACCTCCATAAGAAGCTACAAGAGCTTATAGATCGAGGGGCGAGTAGAGAGCAAGGGAAGTTTCCCGGAAACACGTAGAAGGCTATGGCCATAACCGTGGTGACTGATTTGCCCGTGGAGATCACGGTTGTGAGAGACAATGCACTAGTTGAGGTGCCAAGTTGCATGATGTCGTTTTTCACCAATTAAATTGTTTTAAAAGCCTAAGAACACTTATCACTACACAAACTAGAGTGCAATGGCAAGTTGTCCCCGAGTGTCGTTCTCTCGGGACCTAACGTGGCTTTGCTTGAGGTTTTTGCAAGTAATTTCAGTCAACGAGTTCAAATGTTTAGAGAATCGTTTCCTTTGAACAATAGCAACGAGAAATAAGATTGTTGTAAACAAGTTTGGAAAACGGTTGGTGGTAGAAATCACATACACATGCATGGGTTACGTATATGCTCACAAGTTCAGTGCGTAGAACCTTCGATCAAGTCTGCTAAGCAACTCGTCTAGGCAAATTTAAGACATACATCATGAAAGATCACTATCAATACTTTAGAGGTGCTTGTCACCAACACCATTTATCTAGCATGCTGCAAATCTCCAACATACAATCCTATAGATTTCATTGACCAAGAGTTTGTCACTATACTCAATTCGAATATATTTTATAGGCAACTAAGAATCATATGAAGGGATTTGCAACAAGATTGAACAATAATCTCATGTAAGCATAAACATAACCCATAGCATGCATATTCTACATTCTACCACCAACACAAAAGATTTAGCTACTCATATTCATCAACATAGACATCAATTCATATGAATAATAATCAGAATACATCATATCAAACTACAAGACAAGAGAGTGATACAAGTTACCACCAAAGCTGTCACTAATCGGTGGAAAGTAAAGAAAACCTCTCCGTAGATGATTACAAAGGATGAATCCCGATCAAAACCTTGAATCCCAATGCTAAAATACAATATAATCTGAGTTTTCTCTGAGTTTTGGGGCTTAGGAGCTCTCCAAAACCAAGTTACAGTTCAAAAGATATTCAAAAAGTGATCAAAGATCAGATCTAAGAAGGAAAATCCAAAAACGTAACCGCTGCCAAGCGGACCGCTTGGAGAAGCCAAGCGGAGCGCTTGGCAAGCGAAGCGCTTCGGGAAGTCCAAGCGCTTCGCTTGGCTTCTGTGCCAAAGCTCCTGGAAATTGAAGCGGAGCGCTTCACTATTCCAGGCGCTTAGCTTGGCTCCTGGGCAGATGTTTGTCTTCAAACTCAATCTTTTTGCCCACGCATGGCCCTCGGGTGCCTTGGACTCATCCTTCTCGATGCTTATTGATACTCAAACACTTACGAACAAGCCACGGAGATTGGGGAACTTCAACGGGGCCATCTTTTCCATCAAAAAGGCTCGTTTTTAGCTCCAAAAACGCCGTTTCGTACCTAAGTGCCTGAAAATGCAGAAAACACAAAACGTGACACTATTCTACAAAAATAACCAAAAAACAAGGCTAGAAGATAGAAAAAGAAGGTGAAAAAGACAAGATGCACGCGTCAAAAATACATTCATCAAACTCCCCAAACCAAACCTTTGCTTGTCCTCAAGCAACAAACTATCCTAAATGCAACACAAAAGGAGTCTCATGCCAAGTAAAGTGAACTAATCTATTGAATCTACCAAATGCTTATGAACAAAACCAAATGAGCATGACATGCAAATAGGTTGAAGTATGCCTCGATTGTGAATATACACATTCTCAAGTGCACTTGGTTAAACAAAGGAGTCTCACGTAACATCTTCTACCTGGACCTGGTCAGTGACGACACAATGATGCATGTTATCATACTACAACTGCCCCGTGCCTATGAAACCGAGGACTTACTTCTGTTCACCAAGCGAGACTTTTCCTCAAGAGAGGGCGAACCAATACTGGCTCTCATCAAACGAAGGAGGGTTCCCTTAGAAAGATAACACTCCCCTATTCTACCGAGACTCTCAAGAATGAGCCTCTTTCAACCACTTCTTGAATAGCAAGATGAGGGTGGTCAAGAACAGGCCTTGGACAAAGGCGACACGAAACGAAAGATAGAATTTACAACACGACACTTCACAAGAACAAAATATTTACATGACACTTGACACTACGAGACTGCTTTTGGCTTGCAACGACCCTTCTTTTGCTTTTGGGTCTTATTCTTTATTTTCTTTCTTCTTTTTTTTTTATTTTCCTTTTCTCTTTTTTTTTTTTTTTCTCTTTTTTTTTTTCTTTTCTTTTATATAGGGGCAAGCAGCAGTACTAAGTGTCAAAGACACCTCCCCAAACCTATTCGAAAGAATAGGTTTGAGCACAAAGACGAAAAAGAAAAAGGAAAGACTCTTTACAAAGACACCTCCCCAAACCTATTCGAAAGAATAGGTTGGGACACAAAACAAAAAGAAAAAGAAAAAGGAAACTTTACAACGACTCAAAGACGAAAGACAAGATCAACGAAGCAACCCCCTCCCCAAACCTATTCGATAGAATAGGTTTAATACAAGGAATCGCACACCTCACACTACCTCCTTCCTAGGCATTTGGCAATCTCTAATCGAGGTCAAGAACTTGTCGCCTCTTACGTACATAATTACATGGGTTACAACCATAGACTCTAACATGCATCATTTCATAAGGCCATCGTGAACCGCAGCAGAAGAAACACCACTCAAGGTGATGTCGAGACTACTAAGCTTAACTAGTGCGCATGCGAATGTGACAAACCAAGCGAGACAAGCCTCAAACTACTTGCAAAGTGATGCAACATATGATCAATGGCCATAAACACTTAGTCTACTCAATAAAAAAGTTCAAAAGACTTGGCAATAAACTCCACACACAACAACGTGCAACAACTAATCTCTTCTTTGTCTCATTTCTGTTTTTGTTTCTTTTTGCTTGAGATACTCACTATCTTGTATTTCAGGTGAATGCATGCCTAGAACCCGAACGGGTGGACCTATTATTGAACCTTTTGTAGTCAAGATTGATCGTTTGTTTCAAAGGAGAAGGAGGAATTTGAATCTCGAGTTTGATGGAGTAGCATCTAGAGCTTCCACTTCTGGTATTCGGCAAGAGTCTTCTTCTTATCTTTTGGAGCCAATTCTTGAATCGGTTTACTTGGAAGGTGAAATGGCGGAGAGACCTATACGTACACTTACTAAGCCTACGGTTGGGGCTAGAGGACTAGCAATTGTCCTCAGTGATGCCACCAGGAACTTGGAGATCAAGAATCACATGTTCCAACAACTTCCCAAATTCTATGGGATGGCTAATGAGGACGTGATAGGATACTTGAATGAGCTCGAGAACTTTGTTCTCCATCTTGGGCGACTGGGAGCTGGTGTTACGGATGATGACCTCCGCATGAAGGTCTTTTCTATGGGGCTAGGTGATCGTGCAAAGGCTTGGCTTAATACTTTGGAGGCCGGGTCTTTGACAACATGGGACCTATGTTTTGATAAGTTCATGAAGCGTTACTACCCCGCTTCCAAGACAATGGCTATGAAGAGCCAAATTAGCTCCTTCGAGCAGAGGTACGATGAGCATTTCCACGAGGCCTATGATCGTTTCATGGAGTTGCATCATCGATGCCCACATAACGGGTATGATAAAGGTCAGCTTCTCCAATTCTTTTACAATGGTTTACATCCTGAGATTCAATCTCAAGTGGATAGTATTTGTGGAGGTAGTATGGGGGAGTTGCTTCCTTCTCAAGCCCAAGTGAAGCTGGACATGATGTACCGGAATTCCCAAAATCGGAATGTGAGGGCTCGTGTGCTCCAAAAGGAGCAAAGAGGTGAGGCCAAGGTACGTAGTAGTGGAACAAAATGCCTTCGATGGGTTCGCCCATGAAGTGAAGCAAGCTTTGAGGCAAAGCGTTCCTTCTCCTTCTACGGAAGTTTGTGGTGTGTGCAAAAACTATGGGCACCCGGCCTACTTATGCCGTTCTGAATTTGCTAGAGAGCAATATATCACGAACGATGTCCGTCAAGAAGTATATGCTGCTGAGGGAGAGCAAGTAGTTGGAGATGTGAACTACGGGCAAGGTTATGGCAATGTGAGGCCACAAAACCGTGGACCCCGAGGTGGTTACCAGAATCAAGGCAACCGTGGTTATTTTCATAACTCGGATCAAAATGCCTATGGGCCTAATCAAGATAGAAGTCGTCTCAGCTATGGGAACAATTGGTATGAAGGAGCACCGCCTTCTAATCCTACACCTCCACCTCAGGTTGCTAGTTCGGGACCACAAGGTGGAGGGGTGCTTCCTTCACCTCTTGTCTCTTCACTCAATGATCTGGTTATGAAGACGAACAAATTCATGGAGCATTACTATCGTAATGAGGCTACTAACAATCAACGCTTTGAGAAGCTTGAGGCTAGTAGTAGCAACCTCCATAAGAAGCTAAGAGAGCTTATAGATCGAGGGGCGAGTAGAGAGCAAGGGAAGTTTCCCGGAAACACGGAGAAGGGTATGGCCATAACCGTGGTGACTAATTTTCCCGTGGAGATCACGGTTGTGAGAGACAATGCACTAGTTGAGGTGCCAAGTTGCAAGATAACTGAAACTTGCAAAGTGAGTGAGGAGCTTGAGACTCCTAAGGTAGTTGTGGAAGAGAAAGTGGTCGCACAATCTGATGCGATAGGTGAAGAAGTGAATGAAAACTCATCGTCTGAGGATGAGTTGGTGGATATGGTGGAAGTGCCTATCCAAGAGGGCTTTGATGTGGAAATCGGCTTGGGTAAGAAGGATGGAATAGTGGCAACTCTAGACACGGGAGCGGGTGTGAATGTCATACCTTTGAACGTGTACGAAGAGTCGGGTTTGTCTGGCTTAAGACCAATGAAGTGCATGGTGCAATTGGCGGATGGGTCTATGAAGAAGCCATTGGGTGTGATCGAGAATCTAGTGGTAAGAGTCGCCGGTGTAGAGGTCAAGACGAACTTCATCGTCATGCCTACATCCTCCGCAAAGCTCAAGGATGTGGTTCTTTTGGGTAGAGCCTTCATCAACAAAGTACATATGGTGATAGACATGTACCGTCGTACATGTAGCTTCGAGGTAAATGGCAAGCAACATACGTTGCGAGCCATAGTTAATTCATGTGCTTATTTTGATACTAACGAACTTGTAGGATTCTTTGGTCCTCTTTATGTTCGTCAAGATGTGCAAGGACTTGGTGATTTGAAGAGCACTTGGACGGGGAAGTCTAGTACCCGATGCAAAATTGATCCCGCATGAGCTAAGACAAGTCGAGCCAACGACTTCTAAACAAAGGCGCTTCTCGGGAGGCAACCGAGGTTGTAGGTAATTGCATGTAGATTAGAAGCACGTTTAAAGTTTTTTTTTGTTGTTTAGACAAGGTTTTTGGGGTGAAAATTTGGCAAAAGTTGAAAAAAAATGAATTTGGGAGCTTCAGGTCCCAAGCGAACCGCTTGGAAAGCCCAAGCGGTCCGCTCGGATTTCCAGTAAGAATCCCATTCTTACTGGAAATCCAAGCGAAGCGCTTGGCACGCCCAAGCGGTCCGCTTGAATTTCAAGTAGGAATGAAAATTCCTACTGGAAATCGAAGTGGAGCGCTTGGGAGTTCCCAAGCGGACCGCTTGCCAAGCGCTTCGCTTGGGACGCCCAAGCGCTTCGCTTGGCTTTCCTTAAGGAAGCTAAGCGGGGCACTTGAGATTAAAAGCCCCCCACTTCGTTTTCTTCCTCCATTGCCGATTTTGCACCCTAAAAATCTCAATCTCTCTCAATTCTCCACCAATTCTTGCAATCTTGTGCATTTTACAAAGCCCATCACCTCCTCTATCATCTAAGCCGATCAAATTTCACGTTTGAAGCATCCATAACAAGGAGTCAAAGGTACCTCTCATGAACCCTAACTTTCTTGAATTTGGGATTTTATCTTAATTAGCTTCAATTGTGATATGCATTGGTGAATTAGAGTTTGATAATGATTATTGAGCATGTTTCTTACTAGGTGATGTCTAAATTCGAATTTTGCTCCTCTTGATTTATGATGAACTCTAGTGCTCGAATTTTCGCTATGTAATTGTTTGATGATTGTTAGCTTTGAATTTGAGTTATGTTATGATTCGAATTTTTGCTATGTAATTGTTTGATGATTGTTAACCTTGAATTTGAGTTATGTTATGATTATGGTGATGTTGTGTTTGCATGAGAATGTGTTGGATTGGTTGGGTAATTTCATTGGAGAGTTTGTTTGCTTGGTTTAGATTCGTATGGATTTATCGTAACGAAGTGTTAAAGCTTCTCGATTTTTTTCATATGAACTTTAGCAAGCCTTCAAACTCACCATGAGATTAATTGAGTGAGTTTTGACGTCTAAGAGTCGACTTGTTGCGTTATGACTTGTTTTAAACGAAGAACGTATACTTGTCTTAGAGTACAAGTAGATTGTTTGGTAGTAGTATAAGAGTCTAAGTCTCATTGTCTCTTGAAGTTATCTAATAAGATTTTTTCTAGGTACCATGGACACAAGAGCCAAGAAGAAAGCAAGGAAGGATGGAGCTTCAACTTCCAACGAGAATCCCCGTGATGAAAGCAACCGTGACCCATATATAGGAGATTGGACACGAACCTTTATCTCAGGGAAGTGTACTTTCAATCCAATTTTTCCTTTTCATTCAACTTTTCTTTGCTCGAGGACGAGCAAAAGTTTAGGTTTGGGGAGGGGGTATTGGATTTTCAGTGCTATATGCTTGTGTGGTTCGTATATGCCTGATTTTACTCAAGTTCATGTGATTTGTGATTTGTCGTGTTTTTTCAAATTTTTGCATGCATATCATCCATAGATTAGTTTTTGCACGTTGTTGTGTGGAGTCTATTGCCATGTTTTTTCGAACTTTTCTATTGTGTAGACTAGGTGCTTATGACCATTATCATTTGTTGCATCACATTGCAAGTAGTTTGAGGCTTGTCTCGCTTGGTTTGTCACATTCACATGTGCACTAGTTAAGCTTAGTAGTCTTGACATCACCTCGAGTGGTGTTTCTTCTACTGCGGTTCACGATGGCCTTATAAAATGATGCATGTTAGAATCTATGGTTGTAATCCGTGTAATTATGTACGTAAGAGGCGGCAAGTTTTTCACCTCGATTAGAGATTGTCAAATGCCTAGGAAGGAGGTAGTGTGAGGTTTGTGATTCCTTGTATTAAACCTATTGTATCGAATAGGTTTGGGGAGGGGGTTGCTTCGTTATACTTGTCTTTCGTCTTTGAGTCATTGTAAAGTTTTCTTTTTCTTTTTGTTTTGTGTCCCTTCCTATTCTTTCAAACAGGTTTGGGGAGGTGTCTTTGTAAAAAGGTCTTTCCTTTTCATTTTTCGTCTTTGTGCTCAAACCTATTCTCTCGAAATAGGTTTGGGGAGGTGTTTTTTGACACTTAATACTGCTGCTTGCTTATAAAAAAATAAAATAAAAAAAAAGGAGAAAAGAAAAAAAAGGAAAAAAAAAAAAGCAAAATAAAGAATAAGACCGAAAAGCAAAAGAAGGGGTCATTGCAAACCAAAAGCAGTCTTGTAAAGTGTCGAGTGTCATGTAAATATTTTGTTCTTGTGAAGTTATCGAGTTGTAAATTCTATCTTTTGTTTCGTGTCGCCTTTGTCCAAGGCCTGTTCTTGACCACCCTCATCTTGCTATTCAAGAAGTGGTTAAAAGAGGCTAATTCTTGAGAGTCTGGGTAGAATAGGGGAGTGTTATCCTTCTAGGGGAACCCTCCTTCGTTTGATGAGAACCAGTATTGGTTCGCCCTCTCTTGAGGAAAAGTCTCGCTTGGTGAACAGAAGTAAGCCCTCGGTTTCATAGGCACGGGGCAATTGTAGTATGATAACATTCATCATTGTGTCGTCACTGACCAGGTCCAGGTAGAAGATGTTACGAGAGACTCCTTTGTTTAACCAAGTGCACTTGAGAATGTGTATACTCGCAATCGAGGCATACTTCAACCTTTTTGCATGTCATGCTCATTTTGTTTTGTTCATAAGCATTTGGTAGATTCAATAGATTAGTTCACTTTACTTGGCATGAGACTCCTTTTGTGTTGCATTTAGGATAGTTTGTTGCTTGAGGACAAGCAAAGGTTTGGTTTGGGGAGTTTGATGAATGTATTTTTGACGCGTTCATCTTGTCTTTTTTACCTTCTTTTGCTATCTTCTAGCCTTGTTTTTTGGTTAGTTTTGTAGAATAGTGTCACGTTTTGTGTTTTCTGCATTTTCAGGCACTTAGGTACGAAACGGCGTTTTTGGAGCTAAAAACGAGCCTTTTTGATGGAAAAGATGGCCCCGTTGAAGTTCCCCAATCTCCGTGGCTTGTTCGTAAGTGTTTAAGTATCAATAAGCATCGAGAAGGATGAGTCCAAGGCACCCGAGGGCAAAAAGATTGAGTTTGAAGACAAAAAATCTGCCCAGGAGCCAAGCTAAGCGCCTGGAATAGTGAAGCGCTCCGCTTCAATTTCCAGGAGCTTTGGCACAGAAGCCAAGCGAAGCGCTTGGAGTGCCCGAAGCGCTGCGCTCCGCTTGGCTTCTCCAAGAGGTCCGCTTGGCAGCGGTTACGTTTTTGGATTTTCCTTCTTAGATCTGATCTTTGATCATTTTTTGGAGAGCTTTTGAACTGTAACTTCGTTTTGGAGAGCTCCTAAGCCCCAAAACTCAGAGAAAACTCAGATTACATTGTATTTTAGCTTGGGATTCAATGTTTTGATTGGGATTCATCCTTTGTAATCATCTACGAAGAGGTTTTCTTTGCTTTCCACCGATTAGTGACAGCTTTGGTGGTAACTTGTATCACTCTCTTGTCTTGTAGTTTGATATGATGTATTCTGATTATTATTCATATGAATTTGATGTCTATGTTGATGAATATGAGTAGCTAAATCTTTTGTGTTGGTGGTAGAATGTATAATATGCATGTTATGGGTTATGTTTATGCTTACATGAGATTGTGATTCAATCTTGCTGCAAATTCCTTCATATGACTCTTAGTTGCCTATAAAATATATTCGAATTGAGTATAGTGACAAACTCTTGGTCAATGAATGCTATAGGACTGTATGTTAGAGATTTGCAGCATGCTAGATAAATGGTGTTGGTGACAAGCACCTCTAAAGTATTGATAGTGATCTTTTATGATGTGTGTCTTAAAGTTGCCTAGACGAGATGCTTAGCAGACTTGATCGAAGGTTTTACGCACTGAACTTGTGAGCATATTCGTAACCCATGCATGTGTATTTGGTTTCCACCACCAACCGTTTTCCAATCTTGATTTACAACAATCTGATTTCTCGTTGCTTGTTCAAAGGAAACGATTCTACAAACATTTGAACTAGTTGTCTGAAATTACTAGCAATAACCTCAAACAAAGACACGTTAGGTCCCGAGAGAACGACACTCGGGGACAACTTGCCATTGCACTCTAGTTTGTGTAGTGATAAGTGTTCTTAGGCTTTTAAACAAATTTAATTGGTGAAAAACCACATCATCATGTAGTAGTGCGTCTCAGCACAGTAGTCAGTATTTTGCCAATGTCAAGCGGACTCTCAGCAAGCAAGGCATCATCCTCTTCTTGGCATGCTTTGTGAACAGCCATTAGTGCCTTTATTCTAGGAGTAAACTCCTCAACATTTGGGAACGACAATAGAGAGGGAGTAAGTGAATGAGCTTTGATTTCAGTTGCGAATTGATCATCATTTCTCGGCAAACGACTTCTCTCAGCATCTTCTTCATCATTGATGAGAGATGGTGGAGGAATTTCAACCACTGTGGGTTCAGCTTTCTTTGTCTTTTCTTCTTCATTTGCTGAGAAGTTAGATAGATCTTCTTCTTCATCAGATTTGTCAAGGCCAGCAACCTTGATTCCCAAATCTTTAGCTTCAGACACTTCTGGTTGAGTGGTTCCTGAGGGCAACTGTTTGGACTCAACGACTGGAGTTTCACCAGTAGTAGGTGGAAGGAAGGAGACTTTCGTGCTGTTCACTCCTGAAGATTGAGCAATATCTCGATTCTTTGTATGTCTTTCATGAGTCTGTAGAAGCTCTTTGATAATCTTCATCCATTTCTTCTTCTTCTCCAAGGTTTGGATCAGTGACCTTAGCTTCGAGTAATGCTAACTCGACATCAGAAAGCTTAGCTGTTAGGAAACTTGTAATTTTGATGAGCAATTAACCATGCTAAATTAAGGAAAGTCCAGTAACTAGTACTCTTAAGGTCCATAGGAATTTAGAATTTTAAGGACATTGTAAAAGAGGAACGTTTGCTGAAGACTTAGATTAGATGTTAGTTAAGTTGGTTTTTACCGCGTATGATGTATTTTATTTTCTGAAAAGAAAATAACTTATTGATGCTTTAGCTTATGATGTATCTTATTTTCTGAAAAGAAAATAACCTATTGAAGCATTTGCTGACGATGTACTTTGTTTTTTTACAAACAAACTATTGAAGCATTTAGAAACCGCTCAGAATCTTGAAGATTATTGAAGATCTGAAGACTTGAAGAATTCGAAGATCTGAAGACTTGAAGATTGCTGAAAACTGGTATCTATAAAGGCACGTGTTGCTCAGAAAGTGGAAACTTCAGCAACAACATTGCATAAGTGAGAATCTGAAAGACAGAGTAGGTTGTGCTTGCTGAAACTGAGACTGACCACTTGCTGATGGAACATATGTGACCTCTTGCTGAAAGTACTTGAATTTGCGCTCCAATGTTACTGTTTGAATTCTATTCAAATATGCATTAAATGCAAAGCTTGCACGCGAAGGACATGAAGACTAGAAGACAAACAAGGACGCTGCTGAAAGTACAAAAGCAAGATAGTGACATCTTAAGGATCAAAAGCCTTGGAATTTAAAATTCAAACGGCTCCTTACTTGCACTATAAATAGAGGTCATCCGGCGAAGAGTTGAAGTGCGTCAACAACGTGATCAAACTCTCACTTGTGCTTAAACTCACAAACCTTCAAACTCTCTATACTGCCATTGATCCGTTCCAAGACTTAAAGCTTGAAAAAGCTACTTGTGAAGAAGTAGAACAAACTCGGCTAAGAAATTAGTTAAGTGTTCTTTCTTTCGAACAAAAACAAGTCTTGAAACCAGAAACAATCAAACTTGTTTACTGCAAAGTATTCAAAGTTGTGTTTCTTAGATTACTTGTTGTAACTGAATAAGTTATAATTAAGTTATCTCACCCCAAAACTCTCTAACTGAAAATACACCCTTTTAGGCGTGATATTCAGGGGGAACTTAATCGAGCATAGTTTTGTTGATTAAAAGTACCATGTTTGGTGGAGAACAAGGTTACGTTCTCTAGATTAGGTTGGAGACAAAGCAAGTGTGCTTTGGTTTCTGTTGAATCGCTCTAGATAGGAGATTGTAAGGAACCTCAATCATATCTTAGTGGATTCAGTCCTAGAAAGGACAAAGTGGATTAGTTGAGAGATTACGCCACTCTCAGATACCACTATAAAAGTGTTTGTGTGATTTACTTACTGTACTTAGTTTTCAGCAAATCATATCTGTCTGTACACAGTCACTCACATCACTTGCTGAAACCTTTACTTACTGAAAAAAGCACTTATTGTATCAAAGACTTCTGCTCTCTGATTTTAAGTATCAGCAAACCAAGCTACTGAAAAGTAACTTACGCTTGCTGAGAAAGTTAAGTACCAGCAAACTCATTACTGAAAAGTAATAAGTACTTGCTGAGAAAGTTTTAAACAACGAAAGTTTGAAAAGACTATTCACCCCCCCTCTAGTCTTTTCTTGTTGTTTAAAGGGACCAACAAGTGGTATCAGAGCGAGGTTCTTTAACCTTCAGCACTGAACCTAGATCCCCTTAGGTGCTTTCCGTAAATCACTCTCACTTGATTAGTTTTGTAGTGCTTTGCTGACAGGATGTCTTTAGGAGATGCTCCCTTGCTGAAGCTGGATAATTATGAGAAATGGCGAAACAACATGATGCTACATCTTGAGGCCATTATTGATGAGATGGTTACTGTCATTAATGATGGACCTATCAAGATCACTAAGATTGAGAAAATCTTTCCTCACAAAACCACGGATCCTACTGGTAAGCAAACTATCTTAGGAGACCCGGTTGACGCCGTCGTTCCAAAACCAAGAGAGGAATGGACTTCTGACGAAGCTAAGAGATTCCGTCTTGATGGCCAAGAAAGAAATATCATCATTCGATCAACACCGGATACCATACAGTGCAAACTGTGGGGTGCTAAGACTGCAAAGGAAGCTTGGAAAATGGTTCAAGATCTTTGTGCTGGATCTGACAAGACCAAGGAAAACAAACTTGAAGTACTTAAATTAATGTTTCAAAACTTTAAGCAAGGTACAAACGAGTCACTGGAAGACTTGGATTTCAGATTCACAACTCTTGTTAGTGAAATGGCCGCCTTGGGTGTTGGAAACCTTTACTCAGATTCTGAGAAAGTGAAAACTATCATCAGAAGTCTGAATCAAGAATGGATCCACACTCAGAACTTCTATTATAATCAAGGAATGCCAGACATTACACCAACAGAGTTGTTCTCTCATCTTGCTACTGTCAACTATGAGACAAAGCAAAGAGAAAATGTGTTTGCTGAAAAATCCCAAAACATTGCTCTTGCTGCAAAGCCGTCATCTTCTGAAAAGAAGAATGGAAAAGAACCTACTGATGAAAACTCTTTGGTTGTCAAAAACATGAAGAAATTCATCAGCAAGGAACTTGAAAGGCGAAAAGCAAAAGAGAAGCTGAAAAAGCATCTTGGTAACAACTACCATAAGTACAAGAATGAGACTAGCTCGCTGAACAAGCAAGCTCAGCAAGCTACTTCATCACAAGAACCAGCAGTTTGAAATGATCTATGTTTTTACTGCAAAAAGCCTAGACACTTCAAAGCTAATTGCCCTTTGCTGAAAGGCAAATCTGCTGAAAAGAAGAAGAAGTTCAAAAGAGCTTTTATTGCTGAAGAAAAGAAGAAGCTTCAAGCAAAAATCGATGCATTGAGTATTGATACTAGCTCCGAAGACAGTGAGGATTAAAGTTCAGACGCCGACGATGAAGAAGCCACTCTAGACGTGGAGATTGGCAAAGAAGTTTGTGGAATAGCTATGGAAGCTTATCCAGATGTGTCAAACTACGAATTCTGTCTCATGGCCGGTCAGGTAAACAACCCTACCTCTGACTCAGACTCAGAAAGTGAAGACGAGATTGACCTTGACAAGATTCAAGGAGAAATCAAAAGATTTGAGAAAACTCTGAGCAGACAGCAAGAGAAACTACAATTTGCTAAAATTCTTACCAAGCAGACTACTGAAAAGTACGTCTTGCTGAAGGAAGAAACAGAAGAAAAGGATGCTGAAATAAGGCGTCTTAAGAAGTTGATTGCTGAAGCTACAGAGAAGAATTCTCAAATGGCATTAGAATTGGAAGAATATCAGTCC
Source organism: Plantago ovata (assembly GCA_028274465.1). Classification (NCBI taxonomy): domain Eukaryota; kingdom Viridiplantae; phylum Streptophyta; class Magnoliopsida; order Lamiales; family Plantaginaceae; genus Plantago; species Plantago ovata. The sequence continues at coordinate 85,534,712 of CM051456.1, read as the reverse complement.
TCAATTCTGAAGTTACTTGCTGAAATCCAAGAGATGAATATCAATTTCAAATCTTATGTGGACGCAAGTAATACGCTGACTGGACTAAACTCTTATTTGAGAGACCCATCTCAGAAAGAAGGTTTAGGCGCAATGTATGAAGGTGATGACGTAGAAATCTTGAGTAAAGATAAATCACCTATCTCCTTTGTACGTGCTACTGATAGTGGTCTACCAGAAATCTATCAGTTTGGTCAATCTAAGGTTGCTGAAACAAGCAATCAAGTACCTATGACCATAAAGCCCGCTGTTGCTACTCAAAGTAACAAGACTTTAAAAGGAAAACAGGTTGCTGAGAAGCAAACTGGAAAAAGGATGTTGTGAAGCATCCCGCCAAACAAGTTGCTGAAAAGCAAGTTGTTAAGACTAAAGGCAAGATTACTAAAAGTAATCAGAAGTCCTTTGCTGACAAACCTGAATCAAGTAAGGTTGTTGACGCTAAAGCTCAGCATTCTCCGAAAAGTGGACTGGGTTTCAAACCAAGCAAAGTCAACTCTTTCATGAGTATAAGCAAAGTCAGCAAAGATACTTCAAAGAGATGAATAAAAACCAGTCTAAGAATTCTGAAAAGAATCTTAATGCTAGGGCTAGAAGGAAACTTGCTAGAAAACAACTTACTGAAAAGTATGTTCAGCAAAAAGGTCAACCGAGCAAGACACCACATCAGAAAGTGGACTTGACCAGCACGAGTCAAAAGTCTTTCAGCTCAAAACCTCCTAGTTCCTCAGCAAGTAGAAAACAAGTCAAAGTTGAAAAACTTAAGACTTGGGTTTCCACTGGACGCATTCTTGAACATGTTAATGGACATCCATTATTGGATAATTAACTTGTTTGCTCTTGATTGTGCAGACTTCAGCCACGGAGACAAACGATGCAATCTGCAACTTTGATAGTGGTTGTGGAAAGCACATGACGGGGAACAAGAATAACCTTATAAACTATAGACGGTGGTTTAAAGGTCCAACAATAAGGTTTGCTGGTGGAGGCTCTGGTTCTACAAAAGGCTATGGTGATGTGAAGTTAGGATGCATAACCATTACTGGAGTTCTTTATGTCAAAAATCTTAAGTTTAACCTTTTCAGCATGAGTCAGTTTGCTGACAAAGGATACTTCATCAAAATTAAAAGTGATGAATGTAAACTTATAGATTTCGAGACTAAAAAGTTAATAATGATTGAAAGAAGATCAGGAGGCTTGTACACCGTTGATTGGTCATCAGCAATTGTTGAAAAATGCCTTGTCTCAGATCATGATTGCCTTGCTGAAAAAGCATGGTTATGGAATAAACGAACAAGTCATCTAAACTTCAAGACGCTAAATAAGCTGTCTAAAAAGGCACTTGTAGTTGGATTACCTAGGGTTACTTTAAGAAGGATGGTGTTTGCAATGCATGTCAGCAAGGAAAGCAAACCAAATCTTCTTTCAAGAACAAGGCAGTACCGTCAACTACAAAACCTTTACAACTCTTGCACATGGACTTGTTTGAATCTTCTTCAACAAGCTATGCTGGTAAGAAGTATGGTCTAGTCGTGGTAGATGACTATTCAAGATTCACTTGGGTAGTATTCATCAAGCACAAATCTGAAACGAAGACTGAAATACCTAACTTGCTGAATAAGCTTGAAGTCATGAAAAATGACAAGGTAAAAGTCATAATGACAGACCATGGTACTGAGTTTGTAAACCAGTATATAACTGAATATTGTACCTCAAAAGGTATACAACATCAGTTATCGTCAGTAAGAACACCACAGCAAAACAGTGTTGCTGAACGGAAGAATCGTACCCTGAAAGAAGCCGCAAGAACAATGCTTGCTGACACTGAAATAAGTGAGGCTTATTGGGTTGAAGCGATTAATACCGCCTGTTATACTCAAAACAGATGTTTGATTACTAAGGAATACAACAAAACTCCTTATGAATTGTTTGTTGGAAGACCTCCTAACATCACTCATCTAAGAGTATTTGGTTGCAAGTGTTTCGTTCTTAACAAAGGTAGAGAATACCTAAGAACATTTCAACCAAAGGCAGACGAAGCGATATTTCTCGGCTACTCCTTGCTTAGTAAAGCTTATAGAGTTTACAACAAAAAGGCACAAAAGATTGAAGAATCAGTGGATGTTGTATTCTACGAAAAGTCACAAGGTGTGCCTGCTGAAGAAGAAATATCAGAATGTATGAAAAAGCTAATCCTACATGAGCAAAGAACTGAATCTGATGCTAGGCAAATCAAGTCAATTGAACTAAATGATGATTCTGACAATGAGCAAAGAACTGAAGTAGAATCATTGTTCTCTTGCTTTGTGTCAGAAATTGAACCTAAAACCATAGAAGAAGCTTTAAAGCATTCTGAATGGATAAAGGCAATGCAAGAAGAACTTGATCAATTTGAAAGAAACAAAGTCTGGAAACTTGTGCCACTTGCTGAAGACAAGAAAGCTATTGGTACAAAGTGGGTGTTCAGAAACAAGCTGAGCGAGTCTGGTGAAGTAACAAGAAATAAAGCACGCTTAGTTGCTCAAGGTTACTGTCAGACTGAAGGATTGGACTATGATGAGTCTTATGCACCAGTCGCAAGATTGGATGCAATTAGGCTTTTCTTGGCCTTTGCTGCTCACAATGACTTCATTGTTTACCAAATGGATGTTAAAAGTGCATTCTTAAATGGTGAACTTGCTGAAGAAGTCTACCTAGAACAACCCCCTGGCTTTGAACTTCCCTCAGAAATCAAGATGGTATACAAGCTTCAGAAAGCTGTATATGGTCTAAAGCAAGCACCAAGAGCATGGTATGATACCTTGGCTAAGTTGTGATGATTTTGCCAAACTCATGACAAATAAGTTTGAAATGAGTATGATGGGAAAATTGAATTATTTCCTAGGATTGCAAGTCAAGCAACTCAAAGATGGAATATTCATAAATCAAGCAAAGTATGCGAAAGAAATGCTCATAAAGTTTAGGATCAAAGAGGATGAGAAACCTGAAAAGATCCCTATGAGTGTTGGTACCAAATTGGGCTATACTAAAGAGGACAAAAGTGTTGAAGAACACAAGTATAGGAAGCTCATTGGTTCCTTGTTGTATCTAACAGCAAGTAGACCTGACATTCAGCATGTTGTTTGTGTGTGTGCAAGATTCCAATCTGATCCAAGAGAATCACACTACAAAAAGGCAATCAAGATACTAAAATATGTTAAGGGTACAGTCAATGTTGGATTATGGTATCCTAAAGATTCTGGACTTGAATTGGTCGGTTATTCTGATGCTGATCATGGAGGATCAACTCTTTATAGAAAAAGTACCTCTGGAACTTGTCAGTTTTTGGGTACTAGATTAATATCATGGTTCAACAAGAAGCAAACCTGTGTTGCCAATTCATCTACTGAATCTGAATACATTGCAGCTGGTTGTTGCACAGCTCAAATCCTATGGATTCAACAACAATTAAGAGATTATGGTATTTCTGCAAAGAAAACACCAATCTTTTGTGACAATACAAGTGCTATTTGTTAGTGTTGAAATATGTCCAGTCCGCATGTACGAACTGGAGCGGTCTAAGAGCGCGACAAGGCATCATAGGCCGTCCCTCAAGGGGCACGACCATACCCAAGTATGTCACTAAGGTGTGGACCGACCAAACTTAGGGTCCGACCATCACTGGGAGGACAACCCTCAAAATAAGCTCCTCACAAGGACAAAGCTGCCAGCGAGCTCGAGGAGCATCTCTCGGGCTCGAGGAGACCTTACGTCAAGGTAACGCTCCTTGACAGAAACTGAGCAGGATACTACTCGCACCTTTCACGTACAAGGAAGGCACGAGGACCCTGAGCGACCAGCCATGGTTGCTCCCTTGGGCCAGGGCCCATGGACCTCCTTAATGGGCCTGGGCCGAGGAAGGCCTCAATCCTAGCCGAACACGTGTCGTGATCCTACACTACCGGAAGTCGAAGGGTCACAAGTATATAAAGGCCTCATTTACTCCTCAACAGTAAGCGATATTAACTCCTCTCAACCACCACATTTACTACTCGTACTAGGAAAGCCTCACAACTCCCTACTCGTAAAGTCGCCTCTCCGGTCTGATATCTTACAGACCGGGCAAGAGACACTAACCCCCCCCTAGTCTATTTCAGGTACGAGGAAGCTACAAGAAGGCTCACTTCCTATCTCAGAGGAACACTACATGAAGAAGAACTAGAAGATTAGTGATTTACTGCGAACTTAGAAAGAAACACGAATTACCCTTCAACATTTGGCGCCGTCTGTGGGAATCGAAACAAAAGGTCATTCCTCGCCCTACTAGTCGAGCCACAACCCTCCTCGTGACTCTTTACGAGCATGCCTCCCAGAAGAAGCAACCGTCTTGCTAATGCACCACCCAGGTATCCTCCTCGACCTAGAGGTCGTCCCTCTAGTAACGGTCGTGGAGGAGGAACGGAGGATGCTCCAAGGGAACCAAGAAACAACAATGTTGCAAGGAACCGGGATTACACGGAGGGGGCATTTACTAATGTCACCCACTCCCGAAATGAAAGATCGGGCGAAAACAACCCGCAAGGAATCCCGGTAAGAAATGCCTATGGAGCGTTGAGAGTCCCGAACAACGCCGAGCCTAGGGGGCAGCCTCCTCCAGTAGCAATCAACCAACCTCCCGTAGCAGTGAACCCTCCTCAACCGGCCGCATTGACCTTCACCCTTCCTGATGGACGTGTAGTCCGACCATCAGACTTCGGGATGGGCGAAGCTCAATACGGTCTCTTCCTTCTTACTCTACAAGGATACGTCGGGGGTAATGAGGCTGTTAGGGTTAACACTGAGATACAAGCTCAGGGAGCACAACCAGCGCCGGTGCAAGAGCAACCTCATGACACCGTGGTCGCTCCACGTCAATCCCAAGGAAGAGCACCAGTTGCACAAGATGAAGCACATTCGAGAGCCAACACAAGGCTGATCCAATCTCGACTTGGACCATCAAGAATTCAATCGAGGTTAGGACCCCAAGGTGCCCCGGATGACTTGAGAGACTTGATTGATAGAAGGATACGGGCATCGCTACAAAATGTAGCGCAACAAGAAAATAGAGTTTAGGTGGTCGCTACACCACCCGTTCTCCCCAATCAAGTTACCCCCAACCAGGTAACACCTCAGAACCAACAAGAGGCAGTGGAGGAGAATCAAGCATTGAGAACAGTAATTGAGGTAACCCCCCTGATCGACCCGATCACGGGGAGGAGGCTCACTCTGGAGGAACTCAACGCGAGGAAATCAGCACTTGATGCTCAGATAGAGACTCTACGAGAAACTGTCCAAGAGAAAGAGCAAGACCAAGATCCGAGCCATTTGTGTGATGAGATCAGAAGCCACCAAGCCAAAATCGAAAGACGGTTCCCCACCTTCGAAAGCTATGATGGAACAAGTTGTCCAAAAGACTACTTGGTAAGATTTGGCACTAAAATGGACGCTTACGGTCATGACTCAAGGACCAAAGCACTCCTCTTCCCGGCTAACCTCTCCGGAGAAGACATGAAGTGGTGGTCGCGCCTCCCTCACCGATCCATCAAGTCATATAGAGATCTCTGTAAGGAGTTCTCTAAGAGTTTCGAGAAGGTAATGAACGCCAAGAGACGGGTGAGGTACTTGGCTGAAATCGTTCAGAGAAACAATGAAGACTTGAGGGACTTCATCAATCGCTTTCATGAAGCAGCCCTACAAGTCGAAGATCACTCGATCAATGAGAGGAAAGAATATTTGTATGGTAACACTACCAATATCAAATTCCAAGATGTACTCTCAGCATCGTGTGTGGAGAATGAATCACAACTTGCCAAAGTTTGCAAGGATTTCCTCGAGGCTGAGGAATTCCGAAAAACGGTCACCGTGAGAACCAATCTTCCCAAGGAAAAAGGGAAAGAAAAAGAAAAAGAGAAGGAGTACCCTCCTCGTCCCCAAAATCCCGGAAAGCAAAGGAAAGAGCAAAAATTTGGCTTGATCAAGGAGGGCAACTCCAGAAATGATTTCAGAGACAAGAGGTCTCCTCCTCGAAGGTCACCTCCAAGACGATATAGCAACTACACAGACTTGAATAGACCAAGATCCGACATCTTGAACTATATAGTCTCGAGGAAGCTAGACGTCTCGTGGCCACCCCCGATTAAGGAAAATCAAAGGAACAAGAGCTCGGAAAAATTTTGCAAGTTTCACAAGGGGAAAGGGCACACCTCAGATGAGTGTGTCGAGCTCAAGAACGAAATTGAGAGGATGATACGTAACGGTCAATTGGTTAACTACATCCGGAAGGAGGAACCCCTGGCACTCCTGCCCCCACCACCTCGAAGTGGGAGCGAGCACCCTTACCAAGGAAACCCTCATGACGATGACATTCATAATTACAACAATTATGAGAACCGCCCTGTGAATGGAAGCATCCACACTCTCACAATTGCGGGAGGACCCGCCGGCGGCGACACTCGTAATCAAAGGGAGATTACGGCGGACAACCTTAGGGTCCGAGATGTGAAGTATGCTCAAGCCGCACGACCAGGAACCAATGTTATCTCTTTCGATGATAGCGAGATACCTCTGAAGCATGCCGAAGGAGGGAACATATATGATCCTTGCGTTCCACTCGTAGTTTCCTTGGATGTTCAATCATACAAGCTAGGAAGGATCCTCGTCGACACCGGGTGCTCGGCGAACTTGATTTTCACAGGAACCTTGAAAAGGATGCAAATGAACCCAAGAGAAGGGCTCAGAGAAGTGAGGAGCGCATTGGTAGGATTTGGAGGACAACCTATCATGCCACTCGGAATGATCAACCTCACGGTGTCAATGGGTAGCGCTCCTAGACGAGTGACGCAACAGGTTCCTTTTGTGGTCGTCGATATGCCATTTGACTATTTTGCAGTCCTAGGCCGACCCGGTCTCTCCCAATTCCGAGCCGTAGTGTCCACGGTCCACAACAAGTTGAAGTTCCCCACTCCTTTGGGAATTGGACAAGAAGTAGGAGACATCCGAGAAGCATGGGAATGCTACACCATGTCAGCCAAGTTCACTTCTAGGGTTGCAATCGGAGAACCAACCCCAGGGCAGTCATCCGAGGAAACACCCCTGGTTCACAATGCACCTTATCGTTTCTACACGGTTCGGCGAGTGAAGAGAAAGTCAAAAAAGCCAAGTCCGTCACTTAGGCGAAGAAAAGCAATCATGAAGAAAGACAAGGATACTCTAGTAGGAGCTGTTAAGGAGCTTGAGGAGTATCAAGTGATTCCACCAGTCCCACCCTCTTCCAAACAGAAGAAATTCTTTGAGGAAAACAAAATTGAAGCAATAGAAGCCCTAGAAGAAATCCAAATTGTCGAACGAAGTGCCGACAAGGTCACAAAAATAGGCACCGAGATGACTACTGAAGTTAGGATGAAACTCATCCAGTGCTTGAAGGATAACAACGATATCTTCGCATGGAGTACCGAGGACCTTAAGGGGATCGACCCACGTGTCGCCGTTCACCGTCTAAACGTAGACCCATCGATCACCCACATCAGAGAAAAGCGAAGAGACTTCAGTGCGGAAGATAATGCCATCATTGAAGCGGAAGTCCAAAGACTTCTTAAGGCCGGCCACATCAAGGAGGTGAGATACTCTGATTGGGTATGCAATGTGGTCCTCGTGGAGAAAGGCCCGGGGAAATGGAGAATGTGCAACAATTTCACAAGGCTCAACAGATTTTGCCCGAAGGATCCATACCCTCTCCCAAGGATCGACCAGCTGGTCGATTCAACCGCTGGATGCGCCCTCCTGAGTTTCATGGACGCATACCAGGGCTTCTACCAGGTCAAAATGGCCAAAGATGATGTGCCTAAAACTGCCTTCTTCGCTAATGGCAACGTGTACTGCTTCAACGTGATGCCATTTGGCCTTAAGAATGTCGGAGCGACCTACCAAAGGTTAGTTAACAAAATGTTTAAAGAAGAGCTGGGTAAAACAATGGAAGTATATGTCGATGACATGCTCGTCAAGAGCAAAACCGAGGAGCAACATGTAGACTACCTGACAAAATGCTTCTCAATCTTGAGAAAGTATGGCATGAAGCTCAACCCAGCGAAGTGTACCTTTGGTGTCAAAGGGGGGAAGTTCCTCGGTTACATGGTAACAGAAAGAGGAATAGAGGCAAACCCCGAAAAGATAAAGGCCATCCTCGATCTTCCCCAACCTCAATCCATCAATGAGGTGCAACAATTGGTCGGAAAATCAATTGCATTGAGTAGATTCATCTCGAGGTCTGCCGAGAAAAATCTACCTTTTTTCAAAGTGCTAAGAAAGAGCAGCCACTTCGAGTGGACAAAGGAGTGCGAAGAAGCCTTCGAAAAGCTGAAAGAGTATCTACTCGCTCCTCCACTATTGTCGAAACCCGTAGAAGGAGAGGTACTCTATTTATACCTGGCCGCGACAGGGGAAGCTATCAGCTCAGTCTTAGTGCGAATCCAAGGAAACGACCACTTGCCCATCTACTACTTGAGCAAAGTACTCGTCGGGGCTGAAACGCGGTACATGGATATTGAGAGGCTTTCCTTTGCCCTTGTTTATACTGCAAGGAGGTTAAAACTCTACTTCGGTGCTCACAAGGTTGTAGTCTTGACGAAGCAACCTCTTAAGCAAGTCCTCGGAAAACCCGAAAATTCGGGAAGAATGGCAAGGTGGGCGATTGAACTAATTGAGTACGACATCGACTATCAAGCACCCGTGGCCAAGAAAGCACAAGTCATCGCCGACTTCCTCTTAGAGTATCCCTCAAAAGGAACTTCAGAGGAAAACTCTTCAGAAACAAAGAGTGCTATGATGATGGTCGAAGAGCAACCCCAGCAAAACAACCCCATGCAAGCTCTGGAAGACGCTTTAAAAGAGCTTAAAGCGATGTCCCAAACCAAAAGAAAAAGGCATGAAGTATTCCTGGCTGAGAAAATCGACGAGCCAAAGGGTGCGGAGACCGCCTCTCCAAAACCCAAAGAATTAGTCGACCATGGAGACGTCTGGATTCTTCATGTTGATGGATCCTCATTACGAAAAAATGGCGGGATAGGAATATACTTCAAGAGTCCCGGAGGGGCTGAACTCGAGTACGCCATTACTCTTAGTTTCCCGGTCTCCAACAATGAAGCAGAATATGAAGCCATCCTCATAGCTCTACGTATGGCAAAATCATTGGAAGTGAAGAAGCTACACCTCTTCACTGATTCCCAACTGGCCGAGAAGCAAATCTCGGGGAAATTCAGAACCAAGAAGGACTCACTGGCCGAGTACAAGAGCGCCATCACTGAAGAAATCCAAAAATTCGAAAGTTGCGAGATTGAAAAATTCTCGAGGGATCTCAATCAAAGGGCAGATGCCCTATCGAAGTATGCTTCAGCCTCCGGAAGAGTTGATACCCGGAATGTGATACTTATGAGAATCAATGCATCATCTTTGTGGTCATCAAAGCCAAACGTCTTGGCAATTGACGATCAACCGAGTTGGATGCAAGAGATAACTACATATCTCAAAAACGGAAGCCTTCCTCGTGACAAGGCTGAAGCGAGGAGAATCAAGGGAAAATCTCCCCGATACATCATGCAAGGAGACTACTTGTACAAAAGGTCTTTCGAGGGAGTCTACTTGAGATGCGTCGCCGAGCATGAAGTTCAAAAACTTCTGGGAGAGATGCATCAAGGAAGTTGCGGAGACCATGCCGGAGGAAGAACCCTCGCGCAAAAAGTCATTCGACAAAGATACTACTGGCCCACTGTTCGCGAAAACGCTGCCCAATTTGTGAAAAAGTGCGAGGAGTGTCAAAGGCACGCGAATCTGATCAACATCCCGGCGAAACCTCTCATGCCCATCACCATCACTTGCCCTTTCGACATATGGGGCATCGACATAGTCGGTCCTTTCCCAAGAGGCACGGGTCAAAAGAAGTTCATCATTGTTGCGGTCGAATACTTTAGCAAGTGGGCGGAAGCCGAGGCAGTATCTACCATCACCGAACAAAGAGTGATGAACTTCGTATGGAGGAACATCGTGTGTCGATTTGGCTTGCCAAGGGTCCTCATCTCGGATAATGGGGCTCAATTTTGCGGCCAAAGATTCAATGAATGGTGTAAGGAAATGAAGATTGAGAGGAGGTATACCTCTGTAGGACATCCTCAATCCTCGTCAACAACTTGCAGAAGAGGTTCGCCACCAACAAGGACTGGGTCGACGAGCTTGATGGAGTGGTATGGGCATACCGCACTACTTCAAAAACAGCTACGAGAGAGACTCCCTTCTCGCTAGTTTACGGGTCCGAGGCGGTCATACCCGCAGAAGTGGCAGTAGAAACCCTCAGAATCCAAGGGTATCAACCCGAGGACAATCATACAGAGAGACTCTTCGACATGGAGACAGTCAGTGAAGCGAGGACCAACGCCTTGGCCAACATCCTCAGATATCAAGCACTCATCGCGAAGACCTACAACAAGGGCGTAAGAGAGAGAGACTTCCAAGTAGGAGACCTAGTACTCCGAAGAGCGGACGTCCTGGGCAAAGTTGGGAAGATGCAACCCAATTGGGAAGGCCCCTACAAGATAATCGAAGCAAGGTCCAATGGAAGTTATCGTCTTCAAGACGTGGAGGGAAGAGTATTAAAAAACCCATGGAATACTTCCAACCTCCAGAGATTCTACGCTTGAGTTGTGGGGAGAAAAAAGCTTTTTGAAAAAACACATGTGAAATGCCTATAGACCGAGAAGGATTCCTCACTGGTTCAAGTGGTACCTCTCGTTTTTGCTAAGAAGTTGTTGTAAGCAAGCCGGCCGAGGAGCCCCCATTGTAATTGCATTTCCGACAAATCAATACAATGTCTATCTTTCAACAAGAAAATGTTCAAGTATAGAATTACTATACTCAAAAAATAGGGCTACTCGATCAAGAAAGCTTACTTGACCCACATAAAAGCTATTCGATTTCCATGATTAAGGGGAACCCTCCCCGCTCTCTAAACTCTATGAGAGAATTAATCAGGAAACTATTCAGCGTTGTCGCGCCCCTGAGCTTGAGCTTCCTTGATAGCCTTCTCATACATGACCAGCTCTGGCTCGACGAAGTCAGCTGCTCGCCCGATGACCGGATCACTCAGCTTCACCCAAGCAGCATTCCGGAGAGCCGCCTTCTCGAAACGGTAAAGGATCCCGCTCCTTAAACACTCGGGCACCCAGGCGGGGAGGTAAGCTGGTTTGCTAGAGTATGGAACTTCGGGATCGGTCACCAGCTCACCAAACTCGCACGCCTCGTGCATCTCCTCGGTGATCTCCTCGTCGGGATAAGGAGTCAGGTCCTCGTGCCTTCCAGGATGTAGGTCCTCGCGGTCATCAGGATCGAAATCAGCAGGGAGCAAATTGACCCTCTTCAGTTGGCCAACGCATGAGAAGAAACCCTCCTCGCGAGATGCCACTTGCACGTCTCTCTGAGCCATCTTGTATGTGGCCGAGGACATGAAGTCGCGGGCAGCAGCGACTCGACTTCCTTTCAGGAAAGAGAGGATGCTTGCCTTAAACTTTTCCATGCAAATGGATAAAGTAGCATACGCACCCTGAAAGCCTTTGCTCCTCGATTTCTCTTTGGAGAGCTCCTTCTCGAGCTCGTCCACCTTGATCCTCAGCTTCCCGGCCTCAGTTTACGAAGCCTTCACCCTGGTTTCCGAAGCCCTGAGCTTTTTCTCGAGGTCCTCGATCACCACCCCTATATCGGCTCGATCAGCAGCAACTTGGCCATACGCCTCCTTCAAGTTCTCGAGCTGCAAAAAGAAGACACAGTTAGCGAGGAGAACAAAATTTACACTTATGAGATTTTACAACGAAAGAAAGGGAGAAAAATACCTGGAGCGAGCACATGCTCAGCTCATGTGCCCTATCAAGGTCGCTCATCTGGATGAGCCGCTTCACTTAGTCACCAGAAGCGGCCACCTTACCCTTTTTCCGGGCAGGTTCATTGTTTCCCCCGAGGTTGAGCTTCCTCGCTCCCTTCTTGGCCACCGGCCTCTCAGGCCTCTTTCCGCCTCGATCGTGTTTCGGGCCTCCTCCTCGGCCTCCTTGGCTTCCTTGGCCTTCTTAGCCGCATCCTCCTCCTCGGCCCTCTTGATGGCCTCCACAGGATTCTCTCTCGTATCGAGCCCCTCCTGCACTAAAGCATCCCGATGATGCGCGGCGTTTCGAGCAGGGGTCAAGTTCAGAGAACCAAGGATCTTGGTTTGCTTGTTGGCTAGCCTTTGCTTCCGCCTTTGTTCCTCTTTCGCGGCTAGAGTCTTCGACATGATCCACTGGAACCAATAAGCTGCAAGGGAAAAAACACAAGTTAGTAAGATCGAGGAAGATTGAAAATCGATGAGGAGAGAAAAAAGCGAGGACATATTACAAACAACCAAGGCAAGCAAAGAAAAAATACAAGTGTAAAAAGCTACTTTTTTCTATCTTACCGAAGAGGACCTTTTTGGTATATCGGTTCCCGATATAGCCCGTGTACGAGTAGGGCGAAAGACCAGCCAAGAACGGAAGTGGCTGGAGGACCAACCCCCAATAAAAGTACTTCTCGGGATGGGGTCCCCGATTCTGCTCCTCGAGCTCCAAGACCCAAGGGTCGGACTCCTCGGGCAAGGGATGCTTGTCCGCTATCTTTCCTCTGAACATAAGCTTGGGAACTCCCCACTCCGCGTCCTCCTCGCTCATGTTAGGCAACCTCCTCTTCTTGATGTAGAAGTACCTATGAAACCATTTGTAGCCCGAGGAGCTGGGGGCGTCCATGATGAAACCTAGGCCTGGTCGCGCATTGAAGTAGTAAAAGTACTTGTTCCCAGAGCTCATCGAGACTCGAAACAGTTGGTTAAAATTGTGGAAGTTGAGCGCGATTCCTCTCTTCATGCAAAAGACCCCAAAGCACACCAAGGTTCCAAAGGCACTTGGCACCAGTTGCCAAGGAGCGATCCCCAGAGTGTTGAAGATATCTCGGAAGGCATCACAAAATGGTAGTATCCATCCTCGATCTAAGCTCAAGCAATGAACTGCCATGTATCCAGGAGGAGCATTGTAAAAAGTCTGGTCCTCCTTGGGCACGAGGATGTCAAATTTATTCTCAGGAAGAGAATACTTCCATCGGAGGGTAGGAATCTCCTCGACTTTGACAATAGAAGAGGTGGTCGATATAATACCATCCTCATTCTTCTCGCCCTCCGGATCGGGGAGATCAACGGTGCGGGCACTCTTCGTAAACTTCTTCTCAGCAGCCTTAGTGGCTTTAGGCTCAGGCTCCTCGACAACTTTGGCCTTTTTAGCCTTACCAGAGCGACGACGCTTGCTTGCTCGCTTCTTCCCCTTCTCCTCATCGGCAGCCATCTGAGCAAGGCGCATCTCATACTCCTGCTTCTCGAGCGGATTGGGTGCTTGGGTCTCACTAGGAAAAGAGAAATCTATCGTGGTCGGATCAATGGTGTGATAACTAGTCTCCTCCTCGCGCGCGAATCTCTTCGCATCTCTAATGGCCCGTCTTTGCCCTTCCGAGAAGGAAGGAGACCTAGTGCTCGGACCAGCTTCATCCCGGTTGGCATCTCCGATGATCAAAGGAACTTCTTCCTCCTCCTCGTCAGTAATAACGGCCCTCCTAACAGTTTGAGGGGGAAATCTGACCCTCTTCGGGGGAGGACTAATCCGAGGAGAGGTAGCTTCATCATCCTCCTCACTCTCCTCCTCAGTCTCGTCGCTATCAACGATCTGAACCGGGATAGGGGCCTTCCCGCGCCGGACCGAGTGTTCACCCTCCTCATAAAGTGCCAAGGACAACTCCGGCCTCTCTGTATCATCCATCTCCTCGATCCTGACTTCTGCAGGAGGTACCACATGAACCGCCCCATAGTTGCGGCCATGAATTTGGGCAGCGCGAGTAATTAACTCCGCGGACACACCAGGGTTGGAAGGACCACCCTCAGCCTCCGTCCGGTCGTCGATAAAATCATCATCCTCAGTACGACGCCTCTTTCGGGTAACAAGCTGATAGAGACCCTCCTCGCTCTCGGTCTCTTCATCCTCTTCCTCAGCAGCCTGCTCGCCACCGTGCTCGATATGAGGCTCCTCGGCAGCCTGCTCCATGGTATCATCCAGGAAGGTCACCGATACGTCTGACGTATCAGGCGACGTAGTGTGGTCGCTCCCATACTCTCCAGCGGCCGACTGGTTCTGGCTGTCGTCGCTCCTCTCGGACATCCTAAAGGTGGGAAAAGAAGAAATTAGGATGGTTTGTGATAGTCCGAGAGGTCCTTTTAGGTATATTCATTACGTTCGACCTCCCGAACGGAGAAAAATCTCAAACGAAAGAAAAGAAGTTACTCTACAGTAAAGCATACATGGAGCGACCAACCACTCGAAGCATAAGTAAAGCGAGCAGCATACCCACATGCATATAAACAGATAAGAGCGAGCATGATAACGAGTAAACCGAGGAGTACACGAGCGACCAACCGCTCGAAGAAACAGAGGATTCCTACAGTTACAGTTACGACCTTATTCTAAGGAGGAGGCAACGGGGACATACAGCAAAGAAAATAAAGGCATAAGGGGGAACTACTCCTACGGCCATGCAAGTCGAATTGACACAATTCGATCCAATAAAAGTCTATCTAAAGGTCCATTTACAGCTTATTAGGTCCAATGCCGTTCTCAGGCCGTCATCCATCGGCAATTATTCAGATAACAACATTCCGGGAAGGCGAAATCAATAAAGGGCGAAACCGAAAAGCAAAAGAGGAAACCGAAAAGCAAAAGAGCAGAAAAATTCAAGCAAAAAGAGATGAAATTAAAGGCAAGTAATCAGAAACTTACTTGTTTTTAAGTGGGTAAAGGTTTGAAACCGGAAAGCAAGCCGGAAAAGTCGAAAATTCGCCTGAAAATCGGATTCTGCACACCGGAAATTCTCCTCGCGCGCTACTTGTCTCGACCACGTTGCTTGTCGATCTCAGAAACTCTCCTCGCTCTCTCTTTTTAGCTCTGAATATTCGGATTGCGAAAAGTGTGGAATGACCGAGTATTGAACTATTTATAGAAGGGTATCTCGGGGATACGAAACGACGCATGCCCTCGCGCCATCCGGATCGACCACGTGGCCATGATCAACGGCCCAGATTACGGCCGCCTGGCGAATTACCAATTTTGCCCTCCACGCTCCCGCTCTGGCGCGGGCACAGTTTCCAATGTCGGCTCGAATTACCTAATCACAGTAGACAATTCGCAGCGCGAGCACCGCACTACTCGGACCAAAGATAGATCGACGACCATGATCTTTCCTCCCCGAGAACACACAAAGAAAAAGGTTAGAAAGACAAAAATTCGACGGACACGTGGGGGGAGTTCGAGGAGCCATTCTCACAAATATCTCTCCTCGAGATATTTTGCAAAGAAAAAGCGGCAGGAAGTCATTCCATTCCTTTCTCACAAACATCTGTCCTCGAGATATTTTGCAAAGAAAAAGCGGCAGGAAGTCATTCCATTCCTTTCTCACAAACATCTCTCCTCGAGATATTTTGCAAAGAAAAAGCGGCAGGAAGTCATTCCATTCCTTTCTCACAAATATCTCTCCTCG
The DNA here is from genome assembly GCA_028274465.1 of Plantago ovata. Classification (NCBI taxonomy): domain Eukaryota; kingdom Viridiplantae; phylum Streptophyta; class Magnoliopsida; order Lamiales; family Plantaginaceae; genus Plantago; species Plantago ovata. The sequence goes on along the minus strand of CM051456.1, from coordinate 85,519,043 downwards.
AGATATTTTGCAAAGAAAAAGCGGCAGGAAGTCATTCCATTCCTTTCTCACAAACATCTCTCCTCGAGATATTTTGCAAAGAAAAAGCGGCAGGAAGTCATTCCATTCCTTTCTCACAAATATCTCTCCTCGAGATATTTTGCAAAGAAAAAGCGGCAGGAAGTCATTCCATTCCTTTCTCACAAATATCTCTCCTCGAGATATTTTGCAAAGAAAAAGCGGCAGGAAGTCATTCCATTCCTTTCTCACAAACATCTCTCCTCGAGATATTTTGCAAAGAAAAAGCGGCAGGAAGTCATTCCATTCCACCAAAGAATACTTAACCGGATCCGATCTCTGCCCAGCAAACATACCTGTTTTCATACGGTCCGAGCAACGTCTGCTCGCACCCTATAAAAAGGGGGGGGGGAGGGAGAGATAGGAGGAGGGAAAGATACCAAGGTGCGAATACGGAAATCTTTTTTCGCCCACTACTAGTCGAGGCTCTGCTCGACCTCTACTTCAACATAGTTCCCCAACTATCTTCTACAAAGATACTTGGAAACTAGGGGGACATATGTTAGTGTTGAAATATGTCCAGTCCGCATGTACGAACTGGAGCGGTCTAAGAGCGCGACAAGGCATCATAGGCCGTCCCTCAAGGGGCACGACCACACCCAAGTATGTCACTAAGGTGTGGACCGACCAAACTTAGGGTCCGACCATCACTGGGAGGACAACCCTCAAAATAAGCTCCTCACAAGGACAAAGCTGCCAGCGAGCTCGAGGAGCATCTCTCGGGCTCGAGGAGACCTTACGTCAAGGTAACACTCCTTGACAGAAACTGAGCAGGATACTACTCGCACCTTTCACGTACAAGGAAGGCACGAGGACCCTGAGCCACCAGCCATGGTTGCTCCCTTGGGCCAGGGCCCATGGACCTCCTTAATGGGCCTGGGCCGAGGAAGGCCTCAATCCTAGCCGAACACGTGTCGTGATCCTACACTACCGGAAGTCGAAGGGTCACAAGTATATAAAGGCCTCATTTACTCCTCAACAGTAAGCGATATTAACTCTTCTCAACCACCAAATTTACTACTCGTACTAGGGAAGCCTCACAACTCCCTACTCGTAAAGTCGCCTCTCCGGTCTGATATCTTACAGACCGGGCAAGAGACACTAACCCCCCCCTCCCTAGTCTATTTCAGGTACGAGGAAGCTACAAGAAGGCTCACTTCCTATCTCAGAGGAACACTAGATGAAGAAGAACTAGAAGATTAGTGATTTACTGCGAACTTAGAAAGAAACACGAATTACCCTTCAACACTATTGCAATCACGCAAAATCCTAAGTTTCACTCTAGGACTAAGCACATTGATATTAGACATCATTTCATTAGAGATCATGTGGAAAAAGGTGATATTGAGGTTGTGAAAGTAGGCACTGATGATCAGCTTGCTGACATCTTTACCAAGCCCCTGTCGGATAATAGGTTCGCAATGCTAAGGTATAACCTTGGATTGATTGAACTACCTCAATAAAGGATACACTTGGCAGAATGCTGAAACAGGTATTCAGCAAGCCAAAGTATTCCTGTTTAAAAGACTCAGTCACTGATTTCTTCTAAGAAATGATAGGTCACTACATATTTGCTGAAACAGGCATTCAGCAAGTAATTCCTTCAAAACGGGTATTTGTTAGGAAACTTGATCACTTGCTGAGACAGACACTCAGTAAGAGAAAGAGCTTAAGGATTGCTGAGACAGGCACTCAGACAATCAAAGATACTGAAACAGGTATTCAAGTATCAAAGGAATTTTCTGAGACGGGAACTCAGAAAAAGAGCAAAGCTCATCTCTCAGATTTTACCAAAGGATATCTCAAGTACAAAAGAATTTACTGGTACGGGAAATCAAAAATATCTTTTAAACTTAAGAAAATATGAGATATTTAAGTAAGGGGGAACTTTCAACAAGTATCTAGGTTGATAATTCAAACTCGCTGAAAAGATTCTTGTCTATTTCAGCAAACAATCTATTCCCTTAAAACTCGGTAAAATCAATTTGTGACGTTAATCGGGCACAGATAAACTCGTAATAATCATGACATGAAATTCAATCGTGGCCATTGATTAAAAGGAGTTACTAATCTAACGGTTAATAAAACAAAGAGAGAGAGTGCTCTGACGGTTTCAAGTTAGTGGGCCACTACGCATTTAATGCAAAGTCTCCACTAACTCTAGTGTTTCTCTGTTTTACCCTTGCTGAGAGCTCAAATCGATTGAGTTTCTCACACACCAGAGAAACTATATAAAGAAGGAGTTAGAGAAATGACAAAATTCTTTAACTCACATTTCCCTTCTCTGCAAATTTTAGCCTGAATCTACTGTACCTCCGGTTAAAAAGCAAACTATCTCTTTTCGTACACATTTCATTACTCTATAAAAGAAATGGCTCCCAAGAGATAGTCTTCTAAGTCCTCAAAGTCATCAAAGGTTGACAGTGCTGAAACACGCACTGCTCCGGTGACTACTCCGGCTACAAACACAACGAAAGTTGTGTTGAAAAACGACCGCATATCCGAAAAACCTATGCCTCCGTCATATCTTGACACTGCAAAGTGTGAGATGTTGATGCAATGGGAGGCTTTGCAAAAGAAAAGAACATTAGGTACTTTTATGAACAAGAACTCGATGACGAAAATGAAGAGGCGCTTGAGCTTATCAAGCAGCAAGGCCTCATGAACTTTATCTCTGCTCGCACTAAGCAAGTGAGCATGATTGATACAATGGAATTCTATAACAATGCAGAAATCCAGTCCCTTACTGATAGTAAAGGAGTCACTGAAAAAGTGATCTTTACTACAGTTCAGAACACGCAAATCGTCCTGAAATGGACTGATTTAGCGGAGATATTTCAGATTCCAACTACTTGAACTAAAGATGATGTCACTGCCACTGACGAAGAAATTGAAGCTTTCTACAGTGACGTCAGAAATGAGAAAATGAAGAAAGGCGAGATTGCTCCCGTGACTTGGACAAAGCACGTTAAGAGAAAGCATATCTGCCATTCACTTGGTCTAGTAGCTCTGCTACTAATAAAAGTTCTTGACTCCCAAGTTGGAGGAATTGACCAAGTAGGCCTGAGAAGATGGCCATTGCTGATGCATATCCATGAAAATAAAACGGAACTTAACTGGGCTAAGTACATTTTCAACAGGCTTGTTGATTGTGTTACTAAGTTTAAGGTAAAGGTAGAAGACAACAAGGTCTCACCTTCCTTTCCAGTTATGTATGGAATCAAGATATGCTAAATCCTTGAACATTTCAGGATTCAGCTAAGAAACCCATTGCCAATCAAGAAATCTGTGTGCAATGTGGGAAGATCATTCTACAAGCAGAATGTACCTAAGACTGCTGGAAAGAAAACTAAGAAGACAACAACTGCAAATGTTGTCAGAATAAGCCAGCAAGAAAGGTATACAACAGCTGTAGATGTTACCACTCAGCAACTTAGAGATGAAACTGCTGTTGGTGGGGGTAACACAAAAGAAACTGCTGTAGAAAATCAACAAGGTACGTGTACAACAGCCGTTACTGAAAATGCAACTATAGATGACTCTGGGAAACTGGAGAAATCTAACAAGAAAAAGAGGAAAGCTGATGATGACACACAGACTGCAGCGTCATCAGCAAACCCCGTACCTAAGAGGAAATGGACCAGCAACAAAAGGAAGAAAACACTGGCCCGAAAGTCAGTCCCTGCTGTCTAAGACCTCTCAGACAATTCCCAGACAAATGCTGAAACGCATTTGCCAGTAGATGTTGCTGAGGTGATCACTGAAACCTATGTCAGCAATGTTGAAGTGTTTGCGGAAGCCTTCAACAATCAACTTAACGTTGATACCTCTACTGAGAATAGACCACAAGGCAGTGGAAATGAAATTCCTGCCCAAGTCCCGGATATCTACATTGTAGATAATTTAGAAGATCCAACTTTGAAACCAGCAAGTGATATTGCTGCTGATCTGCAAAGACCGGCACTTGCTGATGCTGCTGAAAAGATGGTTGCTGAACAAGCAACTCATCATGTTGCTGAAACCCCGCTTGCTGAAGGACCAGTTGCTGAGACAGCAATGGTTCCGGTTCAAGAAGTTGCTGAAACACAAGAAGCATTATTCAACGATGCATCTCGTGTGCTGAGAATACTGGCCCAAGTTCACCCAAGACATCAATCGAAAAAGTCCAGCTTGTACTGGAAGAAATAAGCAAACAAATGGAGTTGGAGATTGAAGAATCATCCAACAAATCCATTGATGCCTTCATGACAAGCAGTGAGCTCAAGGGTCAAGATGCTTCTGCTCAACTTGTCATTTCAGAGACAAGGGAGATTGCTGAAACCGCACAGCTTTCTCAAATAGAGCAAAACCAGAAGTCTGCTGAAGAAACAGTCCAAGAAGCTGAAGAAACTGTTAATGCTGAAAGGACTGAGCCACAACCTGTCCTTCTTCAGCAGGTAGTTAATTCAACCATCAGTAAAACTTCTATTTCTGAAACTTGTTCTTTAGCTAAAATTATATTATCTCTACAGACTTCTCAAGATGCAAGTCAGATGGTTGCTGAAGCCTCTGCACCAGAACCAACACTCCCTGCTCAGCAGGTAGTTAATGATTTTGGTATTAAAACTAAGTTTGACAACTTAGTACTTGTGTCTAACTCTAATTTATTTCAGGATGAACAAATGGAGGATGCTACTCAAGCTCCTCATGGAATGGAAATTGTACTACATGAGCTTGCTGACTCTCAGCAGGTAAATCATGTTTCAGATATAAACTCTAAACCAATTCTCCAAACCAATCCTGATCTAAATAACGTTCTTTTTCAGGCTCAAAAGGAGACCACTGAAGTGGTACTCATCACTGAAGATCATCAAGTAAGTTCTGAGGAACTGTACTTGAACTTCAAAAGGACTACTTTGTCAAGAGTTGCTAAGTCCGTCAGCAACTGGCAAAGGTACAGGCGAATGGATTTCTCTGATCTTTACCTTCATCTTTCCAACAAGAAAAAGAGATCTTCTCTGCTGAAGCTCGAAACATTTGTCCACTCCATCCTTCCTGAAGAAATGTCATATTCTCAGCAAATGATCTCGAATCTGATTGCTCAAATCAAAGAGAATATGAAGGCAGAATTCAAGAGTGCCTCTCCAGCTGAACAAGCTGTGATGCTCAAAGGTTCATTTGTACCTGTGGTGGCTGATCCCCACAAAATCAATGAGGAAGAGGAAGTGACAAGTGTTGCTTTGTATAAGCATGTTGAGCTAGTCATTCTGACAGACGATGATGAAGAAGAAGAAGATGAGAACATTCCCACTGATCCCAGTGATGATGAAGGGAAAGATTCCAAGGACAAGAAAGACGATGATGATGACAATCAAGGTCCAAGTCCTGATGCTGGAAGAGTGAAGTTGACAGTTGCTGAAAATGCTCAACCCGAAAATCAGCAAGCTGAACTACTACAACCTCAGCAAGAATCTCAACCTCCTCCTGCTGCTGCTGAAAATCAAGCACCTAAGCAAGGTGCTGATACTGAAGAGGAATATGCCAGAAAAAGGGCTGCCTTGAAAAATGGCAAAAGTCCAGTTTCTGATGCAAAGGTTACTGAAGAAAACCTTGATGATGATGAAGAACAAGATGAAGATTACCAACGCGCTCTCCAGAACAGTCTCTTGATCCATGCAAGGCATACGTAGGATCTAGAAATTGGTCATTCTTCAGTAGTAAGATCAACGGAAGTCCCCTCCCCTCCATTTACTACTGGCGAAACTCCAGTAATTGAGTCTCAAACTCAATTAAAACTAACTACTGGCGAAACTCCAGTCATTGAGTCTCAAACGTTGCCTTCAGCAACTACTCAATTAAAACTAACTACTGGTGAAACTCCAGTTGTTGAGTCTGAAGCGTTGCCATCAGCAACCACTCAACAAAAGGAAGTGAAGCTACTGATAAAGGTTCAAAAGTTGCTCAACTTGATGAATCTGAGGATGATGACTACTTGTCAGAAAATGAGGATGAACAATCCAAGCGAGACCCAAAAGTTGTTCAGATTCCTCCTCCTGATTACATCAATGATTTAGACGATGGTCTAAGAGCAGAATTGCTGACGCGTGATGATCAGTTTGCTTCCGAACTTAAGGTTCATTCCTTGACACCACATTTAGTGTCGTTCCCAAGAGTTGAGGAGTTTACTCCTAGAATTTTAGCACTAAAGGAAGTCCATAATGCCTGCAAAGCTGAAGATGGGGCATTGCTTGCTGAGAGCCCACTTGACTTTGGAAATATATTGGCTACAGTGCTGAGACGCACTACTACTTTGACCATAGCTCAGAAAGACATCAGTCTTTATCACAAAAGCTATGAAGAAGATGTAAGTCAAGCTCTAAAGCTAGCAAAGACTGCTCTCGTAAAGGCACAGACTTTCATGGATGAGAAGGCCGCAACAGAGAACAGACATGAAGAGAACATGATGAGTATTCAAAGAGAGTTGTCAAAAATGACTTCTGACCAACAACAAATCATCATGAAGTATAACAGTTTAAGCACTCTTGCTGAAAATTGCAATGAGTTTTATTCTCTGCACATCACTCAGATGTTGCAATCCATGTCTAAGGGGGAAAAGAAGAGTACCAGAAAAAGAAACCAAACCCCTCCTGCTGTTGATGAGCCACTGCCCATAGACCCACTTGCTGGAAAAGAGCAAAGTTCTAAAAGGCAAGCAGAATCTGAGTTGAATTCAGCAAGTACCTAAAAGAGAAAAACCGCTGCTGAAACTCAAGATTTTTTCCATACTGAAAGTCATCACAATTTGAATGTAGATGATGAAGATGATGACAATCAAACAATAGCTCAAGCCATAAGAGCTAGACCCTTAACAGCCTTGACTCCGTCTGGCCACTCAAAGCATTTTTCGTCTGACTCTTCAGCAAGAGATCAAGACAATGCTAAGACAAGAAGAAGAAGGCAAAGACAGGAAGAAAAGAGGCTGGCCAGCATTGCCATTGGCTCCGGCATTGAATACACAAAGACCAGCAATGAAGAAACCACTCAGAATGTAATCAGAAACATTCATGGTTGCTGGATCTTAAAGCTGGAAGACTTGTTGGTGAATGAGTTCTTTCCTTCAGCCATATTGAATCAAATGTTCAAAGGGAAGAATCCCTCCCAAGAAATATTGCTGGGAAATGGTTGAATCTTGAGGTCCAAGTAAGAAGAATTGCCATTGGTAAGACATATAAACAAGAACCAAATCTAATCAAACCACCTAGCACCGCTTACTACTCTGACCCAGTAACAAAGAAAACAAAGAAGAGACTTGGATTGATTCCTTATGAGTTCTTCTATCTCACTGCTAAGGATCAAGAAGAAGATTCATCCGAAAACATTCATCCGAAAAGATTCTATCTTACTTCTCTGGCTAAGAAAGATTCATCTGAAAAGCATTTCAGATACACAGCTTCTCCATGCCAGCAATTGGGGCATGCATTTGTGGGTAACTCGCTACATGGAAATGAATGCTAAAAAGCATCATCACACTGCCTGCAAAAATACAAGAATTCTTCAACTACAAGTCCGTAGGCTTCTGGAAAACTACGAAAAGGACTGTGTTGAATTTACTGCACTTGATGAGAAGAGTGTAAGAGAGATTTTGAGAAAATCCTCTGAAAGAGCTTAAGTCCCTGTAATACTTTTTGTTAAAGCTTTTGTTTGCTGATTCTGTTTAAGTTATCTCTGCTATTTCATGTAAACTTCTGAAAGATAACTATCAGCAATGAAACTTTTGACTCTTATTGGTTTTTGATTATGCAATTTACTTATGCTTACTGTTTAATTATTCAAGTATGCTTGCATTAATCAACTGATTTATTCAACATCAGAAACCTCTAAAAGGGTAACAATTAATTTAGCCATGGATTGCTAACATCAAAAAGGAGGAAATTTGTTAGGAAACTTGTAATTTTGATGAGCAATTAACCATGCTAAATTAAGGAAAGTCCAGTAACTAGAACTCTTAAGGTCCATAGGAATTTAGAATTTTAAGGACATTGTAAAAGAGGAACGTTTGCTGAAGACTTAGGTTAGGTGTTAGTTAAGTTGGTTTTTACCGCGTATGATGTATTTTATTTTCTGAAAAGAAAATAACTTATTGATGCTTTAGCTTATGATGACTTGAAGGCACGTGTTGCTGAGAAAGTGGAAACTTCAGCAACAGCATTGCATAAGTGAAAATCTGAAAGACAGAGTAGGTTGTGCTTGCTGAAACTGAGACTGACCACTTGCTGATGGAACATATGTGACCTCTTGCTGAAAGTACTTGAATTTACGCTCCAATGTTACTGTTTGAATTCTATTCAAATATGCATTAAATGCAAAGCTTGCACGCGAAGGACATGAAGACTAGAAGACAAACAAGGACGCTGCTGAAAGTACAAAAGCAGGATAGTGACATCTTAAGGATCAAAAGCCTTGGAATTTAAAATTCAAACGGCTCCTTACTTGCACTATAAATAGAGGTCATCCGGCGAAGAGTTGAAGTGTGTCAACAACGTGATCAAACTCTCACTTGTGCTTAAACTCACAAACCTTCAAACTCTCTATACTGCCATTGATCCGTTCCAAGACTTAAAGCTTGAAAAAGCTACTTGTGAAGAAGTAGAACAAACTCGGCTAAGAAATTAGTTAAGTGTTCTTTCTTTCGAACAAAAACAAGTGTTGACACCAGAAACAATCAAACTTGTTTACTGTAAAGTATTCAAAGTTGTGTTTCTTAGATTACTTGTTGTAACTGAATAAGTTATAATTAAGTTATCTCACCCCAAAACTCTCTAACTGAAAATACACCCTTTCAGGCGTGATATTCAGGGGGAACTTAATCGAGCATAGTTTAGCTGATTAAAAGTACCAAGTTTGGTGGAGAACAAGGTTACGTTCTCTAGATTAGGTTGGAGACAAAGCAAGTGTGCTTTGGTTTCTGTTGAATCGCTCTAGATAGGAGATTGTAAGGAACCTCAATCATATCTTAGGGGATTCAGTCCTAGAAAGGACAAAGTGGATTAGTTGAGAGATTACGCCACTCTCAGATACCACTATAAAAGTGTTTGTGTGATTTACTTACTGTACTTAGTTTTCAGCAAATCATATCTGTCTGTACACAGTCACTCACATCACTTGCTGAAACCTTTACTTACTGAAAAAAGCACTTATTGTATCAAAGACTTCCGCTCTCTGATTTTAAGTATCAGCAAACCAAGCTACTGAAAAGTAACTTACGCTTGCTGAGAAAGTTAAGTACCAGCAAACTAATTACTGAAAAGTAATAAGTACTTGTTGAGAAAGTTTTAAACAACGAAAGTTTGAAAACACTATTCACCCCCCCCCCCTCTAGTCTTTTCTTGTTGTTTAAAGGGACCAACATTAGCTTTACCTTTGTGCATTTCAGCACGCCTTTTGGCGTACTCTTCTTTAGTTTCAGCAACTTGTTCAGTTGTTGGGGTACTTGTCTCAGCAGGAGCGGGAGTAGATTCTTGGTGCTGACTGGGAGTTTGTCAGTTTGGTGATTCTCAGTGTTTTGATTTTCAGTTCAGCAACTGTCATTTTTACTCTGCCAGCATCAGGACTAGGACCTTGATTATCATCATCATCATCCTTGCTGTCCTTAGAATCTTTAGCTTCATCATCACTTGTGTCTTTAGAGATATTTTCATCCTCTTCTTCTTCATCATCGTCCGTCCGTATGACTAACTCGAGATATTTGTACATTGCAGCACTTGTAACTTCCTCGTCCTCATTGATTTTGTGGGGATCAGCCACCACGGGTACAAAGGAACCCTTGAGCATCACAGCTTGTTGAGCCGGAGAGGCACTCTTGAATGTTGCTTTCATATTCTCTCTAATTGTAGCAATCAGACTTGAACTCATTTGTTGAGAATATGAGAGTTCTTCTGGAAGTATTGAGTGTACAAACATCTCAAGTTTGAGTCGAGAGTTTCTCTTTTTCTCATTGGACAGATGGATGTGAAGTTCGGAAAAAACCATCCTTCTATACCTTTGCCAGTTGCTGACAGACTTAGCAACTCTGGTCAAAGTGTTCTTTTTGAAGTTTGAGTATAGTTCTTCGGAACTAAATTCAAGAGCTTCCGTGATGTGAACCACTTCATCGTTCTCCTTTTGAGCCTGAATAAGAGTAAAGTTAATTTCAGGAATGTTTTGGAAAATAGGTTTAGAGTCTAAAACTGTAACATGATTTACCTGCTGACTTTCAGTAAGCTCATGTTGCACACTGAGTTGTGCGGGTACTATTTCCATTTCTTCAGGAGCTGTGGCAGCATCCTTGAATTGTTCATCCTGAAATAACTTAATATTAGATACAAGTACTAAGTTTTCAAACTTAGTAGATTTACCAAAAAATTTATCTACCTGCTGAACAAGAGTTGTGGATTCTGGTGCAGAAGTTTCAGCAATCTTCTGACTTGTATCTTGAAAAGTCTGTAAATAAATAATTATATTATTTAAAGATAAAGTTTCAGATAGTGAAGTTTTGCTTATATCTGAGTTAACTACCTGCTGAAGAAGGGCAGGTGGTGACTCAGTCCTTTCAGCAATGATAGCAGCTTCATTATCTGGGACTTGTTCTTAAGAAGATTTCTTCTCTGGCTGTAATTGAGAAGGCTGTGCAGATTCAGCAATCTCCCTTGTCTCTGAATTGACAAGTTGAGTAGAGACATGTTGACCTCTAAGTTCACTACTTGTCATGAACAAGTTTAGTGACTTATTGGAGTTGTCATCAATCTCCAAGTCCATTTGCTGGCTTAGGTCAGTCAGCACCAGTTAGACTTTGTCAATAGAAGTCATCGGTGAACTTGGTCTAATATTCTCAGCATCATGAGATGCGTCCTCGAATACTATCTCTTGTTGTGTTTCAGCAACCTCTGGGACATGAACCATTGCAGTCTCAGCAACTGGTTCTTCAGAAATTGCAGCTTCAGCAATTTCTCGGACTGGAGTAGTTGCTATTTCAGCAACTGTCTCTTCTACGACACTTTCAGCAAATGCAGCTCTTCTCAAATCTGCAGCAATGTCACTTGCTGGTTCCAGAGTGTTGTCATCAAGATTATCTACAATGTAGATATCTTCTAGGCGTTCTTGGGAAGGATTTTCATTTCCACTGCCATGAGGTCTTGCTTCAGCAGATGAATCAAAGTTAATTGGATTGCTGAAGGCTTCTGCAACACTTCAGCAACATCTACTATAGAGGCTTGCGTTTCAGCAACCACTGGAACATCGTCATCCTGAATGACATGGACAACTGGAACGGACTTGCGTGCCGTTGTTTTCTTTCTTGGGAAGGTTTTTGTCCGTGCCTTCTTAGGAATAGGATCAGCTGATGAAGCTGCACTTTGAGTGTCATCATCAGCTTTCCTCTTTTTCTTCTTAGATTTCTCACAGGGTGGAGTAGTGTCAACAACCGCAGCAGTATCAACAGTAACATCTGCAGCTGTTGCATTCTCAGCAACATTTGCAGTTGTTGTATACCTAGCTTGCTGATCAGTATTTGTAACATTTGCAGGTGTTGCATTCATAGACTGGTTATCAGTCTCAACAACATTTGCAGCTGTTGGCTTCTTTGATTTCTTGTCAGCATCCTTAGGTCCATTCAGCTTGTAAAAAACTCTTCCCACATTGCATACTGATTTCTTAATCGCCAATGGGTTTCTTAGTTGAATCCTAAAGTGTTCAAGGATGTAGCATATTTTCAATCCATACATCACTAGAAACCAAGGTGAGGCAGAGTTGTCTTCAACCTTAACCCGAAACTTTGTAACACAATCAACAAGCCTGTTGAAAATGTACTTAGCCCAGTTGATTTCAGTTTTGTTCTCATAGATATGCATCAGCAAAGGCCACCTTCTCAGGCCTAATTGGTCAATTCCTCCAACTTGGGAGTCTAAGACTTTGATGAGTAGCAGAGCTACTAGACCAAGTAAATGGCAGAGATGCTTCCTCTTTACGTGCTTAGTCAAAGTCACGGGAGCAATCTCGCCTTTCTTCATCCTTTCATTTCTGACATCACTGTAGAAGGCTTCAATTTCTTCATCAGAAGCAGTGATGTCATCTTCAGTTCCAGTAGTTGGAATCTAAAAGATGTTGGCTAAATCAATCCATTTCAGGATGATTTGCACTTCTTGAACTGTGGTAGAAATCACTCCTTGTCCATCAGTAAGGGTTTGGACTTCTGCATTATTGTAGAATTCCATGGTGTCCAGCATGCTCACTTTTTTAGTGCGAGCAGTGATGAAGAAAAGTAGGCCTTGTTGATTAATGTAATTCAACGCCTCTACGTTTTCTTCGTCCAAGTCTTGTTCACAGAAGTATCTAATGTACTTCTCTTTGGCAAATCTGCCCCATTGCATCATCTTCTCACACTTTGCAGTGCCGAGATATGCAGGAGGCATGTGTCTTTCAGTGATTCGGTTGTTAGACAACACAATTTTCACCGTGTTTTTCACCGGAGTTTCAACCGGAGTAGGAGCAGTGCTTTTTCTAGCACTGTCTGCCTTTGAGGATTTTGAGGTCTTAGAAGATTGTCTTTTGGGAGCCATCTCTTATATAGTAGTTTGAGGGTTGAGAGTTGTACGAAAAAGAGATTTTTCTTTTTGACCGGAGGTACAGTAATTCAGAGCACAGGCTAGAAAAATTTTCAGAGAACGGAAATGTGAGTTAAAGAATTTTGTCTTTCTCTAACTCTTCATTTATATAGTATCTCTGTTATGTGAGAAGCTCAATGGTTTTGATTTCTCAGCAAGGGTAAAACAGAGATTCATTATGTTAGTGGAGCATTTGCATTAAATGCGTAGTTGACCACTAACATAAAACCATCAGAGCATACTTTCTCTTTGTAATATCAACCGTTGGATCATCAACTGCTTTAAAATCAATGGTCATGATTCATAGCGAGTTTATTTGTGTCATGATTAACGTCGCAAATTGATTTTACCTTGATTCAAGGGATTTGATCTGTTTTACTCCAACGCTAATTGCTTGCTGTTAGGAAACTTGTAATTTTGATGAGCAATTAACCATGCTAAATTAAGAACAGTCCAGTAACTAGTACTCTTAAGGTCCACAGGAATTTAGAATTGTAAGGACATTGTAAAAGAGGAACGTTTGCTGATGACTTAGATAGGTGTTAGATAAGTTATTTCTTTTGTGGATGACGTACTTTAATTTCTGTGAAGAAATTAATTTATTGACACATTTGCGTATGATGTATTTTATTTTCTGAAAAGAAAATATCTTATTGATGCTTAGCTTTGATGTATCTTATTTTCTGAAAAGAAAATGACCTATTGAAGCATTTGCTGAAGATGTATTTTGTTTATTACAAACAAATTATTGAAGCAAATAAGAAACCGGTCAAAATCTTGAAGACTTTTGAAGACTTGAAGACTTGAAGACTTGAAGATTGCTGAAGACTGGTAAGGCACGTGTTGCTCAGAAAGTGAAATTTTCAGCAACAACATTGCATAAGTGAAAATTTGAAAGACAGAGTAGGTTGTGCTTGCTGAAACTGAGAATGAAAACTTGCTGATGAACATATGTGACCTCTTGCTGAATGTACGTGATTTTGCGCTCCATTGTTACTGTTTGAATTCTATTCAAAAATGCATTTAATGCAAAGCTTACACACAAAGGACATGAAGACTAGAAGACAAACAAAGGTTGCTGCTGAAAGTACAAAAGCAAGATAGTGACATGTTAAGGAACAAAAGCCTTAGGATTTGAAATTCAAACGGCTCCTTACTTGCACTATAAATAGAGGTCATCCGGCAAAGAGTTGAAGTGTGTCAACAACGCGATCAAACTCTCACTTGTGCTTAAAATTCACAAACCTTCAAACACTCTTACTGCCATTGATCCGTTCCAAGACTTAAAGCTTGGAAAAGCTACTTGTGAAGAAGTAGAACAAACTCGACTAAGAAATTAGTTAAGTGTTCTTTCTTTCAAACAAGAACAAGTCTTGACACCAGAAACAATTAAACTTGTTTACAAGTTATGTTTTTTAGATTACTTGTTGTAACTGAATAAGTTATAATTAAGTTATCTCACCCCAAAAGTCTCTAACTGAAAATACACCCTTTCAGGCGTGATATTCAGGGGGAACTTAATCGAGCAAGTTTTTGCTGATTAAAAGTACCAAGTTTGGTGGAGAACAAGGTTGAGTTCTCTAGTTTAGGTTGGAGACAAAGCAAGTGTGCTTTGGTTTCTGTTGAATCGCTTTAGATAGGAGATTGTAAGGAACCTCAATCATATCTTAGTGGATTCAGTCCTAGAAAGGACAAACTGGATTAGTTGGGAGATTACGCCACTCTCAGATACCACTCTAAAAGTGTTTGTGTGATTTACTTACTGTATTTAGCTTTCAGCAAATTATATCTGTTTGTACACAGTCACTCACATCACTTGCTGAAACTCTTTACTTGCTGAAAAAGCACTTATCGTTTCAAAGACTTCCGCTCTCTGATTTTAAGTATCAGCAAACCAAGATACTGTAAAGTAACTTACGCTTGCTGAGAAAGTTAAGTATCAGCAACCTCATTACTGTAAAGTAATAAGTACTTGCTGAGAAAGTTTTAAACGACAAAAGTTTGAAAAGACTATTCACCCCCCCCTCTAGTCTTTTCTTGTTGTTTAAAGGGACCAACAAGTGGTATCAGAGCCAGGTTGTTCTTTAGCCTTCTGCACTGAACCTAGATCCCCTTAAGTGCTTTCCGTAAATCTCTTTCACTTGATCAGTTTGGTAGTGCTTTGCTGACAGGATGTCTTTAGGAGATGCTCCCTTGCTGAAGCTGGAAAATTACGAGAAATGGCGAAACAACATGATGTTACATCTTGAGGCTATTAGTGATGAGATGGTCACCGTCATTAATGATGGACCTATCAAGATCACCAAGGTTGAAAGGAGTTTCCCTCATAGAACCACTGAAGCTGGAAAGGAAACCATCCAAGGCGAACCATCAGATACGGTTGTGCCAAAACCAAGAGAGGAATGGACTTCTGACGAAGCTAAGAGATTCCGTCTTGATGGCCAAGCAAGAAATATCATCATCAGATCAACTCCGGATACCATACAGTGCAAACTATGGGGTGCTAAGACTGCTAAGGAGGCTTGGAAAATGGTTCAAGATCTTTGTGTTGGATCTGACAAGACCAAGGAAAACAAACTTGAAGTACTTAAGCTAAAGTTTCAAAACTTTAAGCAAGGTGCTAACGAGTCACTGGAAGACTTGGACTTCAGATTCACAACTCTTGTTAGTGAAATGGCAGCGCTGGGTGTTGGAAATCTTTATTCAGATTCTGAGAAAGTGAAAACTATCATCAGAAGTTTGAATCAAGAATGGATCCATACTTAGAATTTCTATTATAATTAAGGAATGCCTGACATTACACCAACTGAGTTGTTCTCTCATCTTGCTACTGTCAATTATGAGACAAAGCAAAGAGAAAATGTGTTTGCTGAAAAATCGCAAAACATTGCTCTTACTGCAAAGCCGTCATCTTCTGAAAAGAAGAATGATAAAGAGCCTGCTGATGAAAATGCTTTAGTTGTTAAAAACATGAAGAAATTCATCAGTAAGGAACTTGAAAGGCGAAAAGCAAAAGAGAAGCTGAAAAAGCATTTTGGTAATAACTACCATAAGTACAAGAATGATACTAGCTCGCTGAACAAGCAAGCTCTGCAAGCTACATCATCAGAAGAACCAGCAGTTGGAAATGATCTATGTTTTTACTGCAAAAAGCCTGGACACTTCAAAGCTAATTGCCCTTTGCTGAAAGGCAAATCTGCTGAAAAGAAGAAGAAGTTCAAAAGAGCTTTCATTGCTGAAGAAAAGAAGAAGCTTCAAGCAAAAATCGATGCATTGTGCATTGAGACAAGCTCCGAAGACAGTGAGGATGAAAGTTCAGACACCGACGGTGAGGAAGCCACTCTAGACGTGGAGATTGGCAAAGAAGTGTGTGGGATAGCTATGGAAGCTTATCCAGATGTGTCGAACTACGAATTCTGCCTCATGGCCGGTCAGGTAAATAATTCTACCTCTGACTCTGATTCAGAAAGTGAAGACGAGATTGATCTTGACAAGATTCAAGGAGAAATCGAAAGATTTGAGAAAACTCTCAGCAAACAGCAAGAAAAACTTCAATTTGCTGAAACTCTGACCAAGCAAACTACTGAAAAGTACGCTTTGCTGAAGGAAGAGACAGAAGAAAAGGATGCTGAAATAAGGCGTCTTAAGAAATTGATTGCTGAGGCTGCAGAGAAAAATTCTCAAATGGCATTAGAATTGGAAGAGTATCAGTCCTCAATTCTAAAGTTACTTGCTGAAATTCAAGAAATGAAAAAGATGAAAATCAATTTCAAATCCTATGTGGAAGCAAGTAATACGCTGACTGAACTAAACTCTTATTTGAGAGATCCATCTCAGAAAGAAGGCTTAGGAGCAACGTGTGAAGGTGATAACGTAGAAATCTTGAGAAAAGATAAATCACCGATCTCCTTTGTACGTGCTACTGATAGTAGTCCACCAGTGATCTATCAGTTTGGTCAAACTAAGGTTGCTGAAACATGCAATCGAGTACCTATGACCATAAAGCCCGCTGTTGCTACTCAAAGTAACAAGACTTTAAAAGGAAAACAGGTTGCTGTGAAGCAAACTGGAAAGAAAAAGAATGCCGTGAAGCATTCCGCCAAACAAGTTGCTGAAAAGCAAGTTGTTAAGTCTAAAGGCAAGATTACCAAAAGTAATCAGAAGTCCTTTGCTGACAAACCTGAATCAAGTAAGGTTGCTGATGCTAAAGCTCAGCATTCTCCAAAGAGTGGACTCGGTTTCAAAACCAAGCAAAGTCAACTCTTTCATGAGTATAAGCAAAGTCAGCAAAAATACTTCAAAGAGATGAAGAAAACCAAGCCTAAGAGTTTTGAAAAGACTCCCAATGCTAGGACTAGAAGGAAGCTTGCTAGAAAAGAACTTACTGAAAAGTATGTTCAGCAAAAAGGTCAACAGAGCAAGACACCACATCAGAAAGTGGATTTGACCAGCACGAGTCAAAAGTCTTTCAGCTCAAAACCTCCTAGTTCCTCAGCAAGTAGAAAACAAGTCAAAGTTGAAAAACTTTAGACTTGGGTTTCCACTGGACGCATTCTTGAACATGTTAATGGACATCCATCATTGGATAATTAACTTGTTTGCTCTTGATTGTGCAGACTGCAGCCACGGAGACAAACGATGCATTCTGGCACTTTGATAGTGGTTGTGGAAAGCACATGATGGGCAACAAGAATAACCTTATAAACTATAGACGGTGGTCTAAAGGTCCAACAATAAGGTTTGCTGGTGGAGGCTCCGGATCTACAAAAGGCTATGGTGATGTGAAGTTGGGATGCATAACCATTTCTGGAGTTCTTTATGTCAAAAATCTTAAGTTTAACCTTTTCAGCATGAGTCAATTTGCTGACAAAGGATACTTCATCGAAATTAAAAGTGATGAATGTAAACTTGTAGATTTTGAGACTAAAAAGGTTATAATGATTGCAAGAAGATCAGGAGGCTTGTACACCGTTGATTGGTCTTCAGCAAACGTTGAAAAATGCCTTGTCTCAGATCATGATTGCCTTGCTGAAAAAGCATGGTTATGGCATAAACGAACAAGTCATCTAAACTTCAAGACGCTGAATAAGCTGTCTAAAAAGGCACTTGTAGTTGGATTACCTAGGGTTACTTTTAAGAAGGATGGTGTTTGCAATGCATGTCAGCAAGGAAAGCAAACCAAATCTTCTTTCAAGAACATGGCAGTACCGTCAACTACAAAACCTTTACAACTCTTACACATGGACTTGTTTGAATCTTCTTCAACAAGCTATGCTGGTAAGAAGTATGGTCTAGTCGTGGTAGATGACTATTCAAGATTCACATGGGTAGTATTCATCAAACACAAATCTGAAACCAAGACTAAATTACCTAACTTGCTGAATAAGCTTGAAGTCATGAAAAATGACAAGGTAAGAGTCATAAGGACAGACCATGGTACTGAGTTTGTAAACCAGTACATAACTGAATATTGTACCTCCAAAGGTATTCAACATCAGTTATCCTCAGTAAGGACACCACAGCAAAATGGTGTTGCTGAACGGAAGAATCGTACCCTGAAAGAAGCCGCAAGAACAATGCTTGCTGACACTGAGATAAGTGAGGCTTACTGGGTTGAAGCGATTAATACCGCCTGCTATACTCAGAATAGATGTTTGATTACTAAGGAATACAACAAAACTCCTTATGAATTGTTTGTTGGAAGACCTCCTAACATCACTCATCTAAGAGTATTTGGTTGCAAGTGTTTCGTTCTTAACAATGGTAGATAATACCTAAGAACATTTCAACCAAAGGCAGACGAAGCGATATTTCTTGGCTACTCCTTGCATAGTAAAGCTTACAGAGTTTACAACAAAAAGGCACAAAAGATTGAAGAATCTGTGCATGTTGTATTCTACGAAAAGACACAAGGTGTGCCTGCTGAAGAAGAAATATCAGAATGTATGAAAAAGCTAATCATACATGAGCAAAGAACTCAGTCTGATGCTAGGCCAATCAAGTCAATTGAACTAAATGATGATTCTGACAATGATTCTCCTTCCCCGAGTCATGACAAGATAAATATAGTTCACGACAAAGAATTTCCAGCAAAAGATGCGGTTGCTCCGGAAGTTGCTGAAATTACGCAATCTCCAGTGCCTGCTGATGAAATATCTCAACCCAGCAATGCTGAGCAAGCAGTTGCTGACGATCAAATCTCAGCAGAGACACAAATTCCCAGTAGTACTAAACAAGTACATACTGAAGAGTCACATGCTGATGAGCAACCATATCCTGATCCAACAAACAGGAAACCTGTTAATAAATGGATTAGAGATCATCCCTCTACGGATATGATTGGCGATGTTAATAAACGCCAAGTGACTAGATCCAAAGCTACTCAAGGACTTGCTGAAGAAGCAACTGTCGTAGAAGTAGAATCTTTATTCTCTTGCTTTGTTTCAGAAATTGAACCTAAAACCATAGAAGAAGCTTTGAAGCATTCTGAATGGATAAAGGCAATGCAATAAGAATTGGATCAATTTGAAAGAAACAAAGTCTGGAAACTTGTGCCACTTGCTGAAAATAAGAAAGCTATTGGTACAAAGTGGGTGTTCAGCAACAAGCTGAGCGAGTCTGGTGAAGTAACAAGAAACAAAGCACGCTTAGTTGCTCAAGGTTACTGTCAGACTGAAGGATTGGACTATGATGAGTCTTACGCTCCAGTTGCAAGATTGGATGCAATTAGGCTTTTCTTGGCCTTTGCTGCTCATAATGACTTCATTGTTTACCAAATGGATGTTAAGAGTGCATTCTTAAATGGTGAACTTGCTGAAGAAGTCTACCTAGAACAACCCCCTGGCTTTGAACTTCCCTCAGAAACCAAGATGGTATATAAGCTTCAGAAAGCTGTATATGGTCTAAAGCAAGCACCAAGAGCATGGTATGATACCTTAGCTAAGTTCTTGCTGGAAAATGGTTTCAAGAAAGGTGAAGTTGACAAAACTCTTTTTACCATGAACCATGATGGTAAATTAATCTTAGTTCAAATTTATGTGGATGACATAATTTTTGGATCTAAGGACAAGCAACTTTGTGATGATTTTGCCAAACTCATGACAAATAAGTTTGAAATGAGTATGATGGGAAAATTGAATTATTTCCTAGGGTTGCAAGTCAAGCAACTCAAAGATGGAATATTCATAAACCAAGCAAAGTATGCGAAAGAAATGCTCATAAAGTTTAGGATCAAAGAGGATGAAAAACCTGAAAAGATCCCTATGAGTGTTGGTACCAAATTGGGCTATACTAAAAAGGACAAAAGTGTTGAAGAACACAAATATAGGAAGCTCATTGGTTCCTTGTTGTATTTAACAGCAAGTAGACCTGACATTCAGTATGCTGTTTGTGTGTGTGCAAGATTCTAATCGGATCCAAGAGAATCACACTACAAAAAGACAATTAAAATACTGAAATATGTTAAAGGTACTGTCAATGTTGGATTATGGTATCCAAAAGATTCTGGACTTGAATTGGTTGGTTATTCTGATGCTGATCATGGTGGATCAACTCTTGATAGAAAAAGTACCTCTGGAACTTGTCAGTTTTTGGGTACTAGATTAATATCATGGTTCAGCAAGAAGAAAACGTGTGTCGCCAATTCATCTACAGAATCTGAATACATTGCAGCTGGTTGTTGCACAGCTCAAATCCTATGGATTCAACAACAATTAAGAGATTATGGTATTTCTGCAAAGAAAACACCAATCTTTTGTGATAATACAAGTGCTATTGCAATTACGCAAAATCCTAAGTTTCACTCTAGGACCAAGCACATTGATATTAGACATCATTTCATTAGAGATCATGTGGAAAAAGGTGATATTGAGGTTGTGAAAGTAGGTACTAAAGATCAGCTTGCTGACATCTTTACCAAGCCCCTACCGGATAATAGGTTCGCAATGCTAAGGTATAACCTTGGATTGATTGAACTACCTCAATAAAGGATACACTTGGCAGAATGCTGAAACAGGTATTCAGCAAGCCAAAGTATTCCTGTCCAAAAGACCAAGTCACTAATTTCTTTTAAGAAATGATAAGAAATGATAAGTCACAACATGATTGCTGAAACAGGCATTATGCAAGTAATTCCTTCAAAACAAGTATTTGTTAGGAAACTTGATCACTTGCTGAGACAGGAACTCAGGAAGTGAAAGAACTTAAGGATTGCTGAGACGGGTACTTAGACAATCAAAAGATACTGAAACAGGTATTCAAGTATCAAAGGAATTTTCTGAAACGGGAATTCAGAAAAAGAGCAAAATCTCATCTCTTAAATTTTACCAAAGGATGTCTCAAATTGCAAAAAGAATTTACTGATACGGGAAATCAGAAATATCTTTTAAACTTAGAAAATATGAGATATCTAAGTAAGGGGGAACTTTCAGCAAATAGCTAGATTGTTAATTCAAACTCGCTGAAAAGATTCTTGTCTATTTCAGCAAGCAATCTATCCCTTATTACTCGGTAAAATCAATTTGTGACGTTAAGCTGGCACAGATAAACTCGCAATAAATCATGACATGAAATTCATTCGTGGCCATTGATTAAAATGAGTTATTAATCTAACGGCTAACAAAACAAAGAGAGAGAGTGCTCTGACGGTTTTAGTTAGTGGGCCACTACGCATTCAATGCAAAGGCTCCACTATCTCCAGTGTTTCTCTGTTTTACCCTTGCTGAGAACTCAAATCGATTGAGCTTCTCACACACCAGAGACACTATATAAAGAAGGAGTTAGAGAAATGACAAATTCTTTAACTCACATTTCCTTTCTCTGCAATTTCTAGCCTGAAACTACTGTACCACCGGTCAAAAAGCAAACTATCTTTTTCGTACAATTTCTTGCTCTATATAAAGAAATGGCTCCCAAGAGACAGTCATCTAAGTCCTCAAATCGTCAAAGGTTGACAGTGCTGAAACACGCATTGCTCCGGTGACTTCTCTGACCCAAGACACAGCGAAAGTTGTGTTGAAAAACGACCGAATCACTGTAAAACCTATGCCTCCGTCATATCTTGACACTGCAAAGTGTGAGATGTTGATGCAATGGGGAGGGTTTGCAAAAGAAAAGTACATTAGGTACTTTTATGAACAAGAACTTGATGACCAAAATGAAGAGGCGCTTGAGTTCATCAAGCAGCAAGGCCTCATGAACTTTATCTCTGCTCGCACTAAGCAAGTGAGCATGATTGATACCATGGAGTTCTACAATAATGCAGAAATCCAGTCCCTTACAGACAGTAATGGAGTCACTGAAAAAGTGATCCTTACTTATGTTCAGAACACGCAAATCGTCCTGAAATGGACTGATTTAGCGGAGATTTTTCAGATTCCAACCACTGGAACTGAAGATGACGTCACTGCTTCTGACGAAGAAATTGAAGCTTTCTACAGTGACGTCAGAAATGCAAAAATGAAGAAAGGCGAGATAGCTCCCGTGACTTGGACAAAGCACGTTAAGAGAAAGCATCTCTGCCCTTCACTTGGTCTAGTAGCTCTGCTACTGATTAAAGTTCTTGACTCCCAAGTGGAGGAATTGACCAAGTAGGCCTGAGAAGATGGCCATTGCTGATGCATATCTATGAAAATAAATCGGAACTTAACTGGGCTAAGTACATTTTCAACAGGCTTGTTGATTGTGTTACTAAGTTTAAGGTAAAGGTAGAAGACAACAAGGTCTCACCTTCCTTTCCAGTTATGTATGGAATCAAGATATGCTATATCCTTGAACATTTCAGGATTCAGCTAAGAAACCCATTGCCAATCAAGAAATCTGTGTGCAATGTGGGAAGATCTTTCTACAAGCAGAATGTACCTAAGATTGCTGGAAAGAAAACCAAGAAGACAACAACTGCAAATGTTGTCAGCACAAGCCAGCAAGAAAGGTATACAACAGCTGCAGATGTTACCACTCAGCAACTTAGAGATGAAACTGCTGTTGGTGGTGGTAACACAAATGAAACTGCTGTAGAAAATCAACAAGGTACGTGTACAACAGCCGTTGCTGAAAATGCAACAATAGATGACTCTGGGAAACTGGAGAAATCTAAAAAGAAAAAGAGGAAAGCTGATGATGACACTCAGACTGCAGCGTCATCAGCAAATCCCGTACCTAAGAGGAAACGGACAAGTAACAAAAGAAAGAAGACACTGGCTTCTCAGTCAGTCCCCAATGTCCAAGACTCCTCAGTCAATTCCCAGACAAATGCTGAAACGCATTTGCCAGTAGATGTTGCTGATAATTACTGAAACATACATCAGCAATGTTGAAGTGTTTGCGGAAGCCTTCAACAATCAACTTAACGTTGATAACTCTACTGAGAATAGACCACAAGGCAGTGGAAATGAAATTCCTGCCCAAGTCCCAGATATCTACATTGTAGATAATCTAGATGATCAAACCATGGAACCAGTAAGCGACATTGCTGCTGATCTGCAAAGAGCGGCACTTGCTGATGCTGCTGAACAGATGGTTGCTGAACAAGCAACTCATCAAGTTGCTGAAACCCAGCTTGCTGATGGACCAGTTGCTGAAATAGCAATGGTTCCTGTTCCTGAAGTTGCTGAAACTCAAGAAGCATTATTCAAAGACGCATCTCTTGATGCTGAGAATACTGGCCAAGTTCACCAAGACTTCAATTGACAAAGTCCAGCTTGTACTGGAAGATTTAAGCAAACAAATGGAGTTGGAGATTGAAGAATCATCCAACAAGTCAATTGATCTCTTCATGACAAGCAGTGAGCTTAAAGGTCAAGCTTGCTTCTGCTCAACTTGTCAATTCAGAGACAAGGGAGATTGCTGAAACCGCACAGCTTTCTCAGTTAGAGCAAACTCAGAAGTCTGCTGAAGAAACAGTCCAAGAAGCTGAAGAAACTGTTAATGCTGAAAGGACTGAGCCACAACCTGTCCTTCCTCAGCAGGTAGTTAATTCAACCATCAGTAAAACTTCAAATTCTGAAAATTGTTCTTTTGCTAAAATTACTCTTTCTCTACAGACTTCTCAAGATACAAGTCAGATGGTTGCTGAAGCCTCTGCACCAGAACCAACACTCCCTGCTCAGCAGGTAGTTAATAATTTTGGTATAAAAACTAAGTTTGACAGCTTAGTACTTGTGTCTAATTTTAATTTATTTCAGGATGAACAAATGGAGGATGCTACTCAAGCTCCTCATGGAATGGAAATTGTACTACATGAGCTTGCTGACTCTCAGCAGGTAAATCATGTTTCAGATTTAAACTCTAAAACAATTCTCCAAACCAATCCTGATCTAAATAAAATTCTTTTTCAGGCTCAAAAGGAGACCACTGAGTGGTACTCATCACTGAAGATCAGCAAGTAAGTTCTGAAGAACTTTACTTGAGCTTCAAGAGGACAACTTTGTCAAGAGTTGCTAAGTCCGTCAGCAACTGGCAAGATAAGGAGAATGGACTTCTCAGATCTTCACCTTCATCTCTCAAATGAGAAAAAAGAGATCTTCACTGTTGAAGCTCGAAACATTTGTCCACTCCATCCTTCCTGACGAAATGACATATTCTCAGCAAATGAGTTCAAATCTGATTGCTCAAATCAGAGAGAATATGAAGGCCAAATTTAAGAGTGCCTCTCCAGCTGAACAAGCTGTGATGCTCAAAGGCTCTTTTGTTCCTGTGGTGGCTGATCCCCACAATAACTGAGGAAGAGGAAGTGACAAGTGTTGCTTTGTAAAGCACGTTGAGCTAGTCATTTTGACAGATGATGAAGAAGAAGAAGAAGATGAGAACATTCCCACTGATCCCAGTGATGATGAAGGGAAACGATCTAAGGACAAAAAGGATGACGATGATGACAATCAAGGTCCAAGTCCTGGTGCTGTGGATTAAAGTTGACAGCTGCTGAAAAATCCCTCTACAATCAGCAAGCTGATCAACAACAATCTCAGCAAGAATCTCAACCTCCTCCTGCTGCTGCTGAAAATCAAGCACCTGTACAAGGTGCTGATACTGAAGAAGAATACGCCAGAAAAAGGGCTGCCTTGAAAAATGGAAGAGTCCAGTTTCTGATGCCAAGGTTACTGAAGAAAACCTTGAAGATGAGGATGAAGAAGATGAAGATTACCAACGAGCTCTACAAAATAGTCTCGTGATCCATGCAAGGCATACGCAGGATCTGGAAATTGGTGAATCTTCAAGACAAAATCAAAGGAAGTTCCATCCCTCCACTTACTACTGGCGCAACTCCAGTTATTGAGTCTCAAACGTTGCCTTCAGCAACTACTCAATTAAAACACTACTGGGCGAAAACTCCAGTAATTGAGCCCCACTCAATTAAAACAACTATCTACTGGTGAAACTCGAAGTCGTTGAGTCTGAAGTGTTCCACCATCAGCAACACTCAACAAAAAGGAAGTGAAGCTA